>CM061537.1:66285448-66365724 GCA_030545055.2 Neoaliturus tenellus | reverse complement strand
ATTACAACATGGACCTCTTGGAAGAAAATATATAATGAAAATGCTACATGACATGAAATCAAACCCGAATTTGAGTAGATCACACGTATACGGAGCAAGAATTGATGGGAATGAATTAAAATGAATTAAAATGAATTAATTTGATCGGCGATTCAAAGCTTGAAATAACACAAGACGATTACATCATTATTGGTGAGCATAAATATAAAGGAACAAAAGGACTTTATGAATTAATTTTTAAAAACATACCACTAAGATATTCATCCAAAGATTTAAGTGTTTTTAAGGAAATTCTACAAAATACTAACGCTCATAAAAGAAACTACTTAAAGGATGCAATGATTAATCGTTCACGTGCAACAAAATATAACATTGTTATAAAAAAGTTGTTTCCTCCACGAAAATTGCCAACATTACGTACTGCACCAGCAGTGAGACAACCACTGAAAAGAAAATCTTTATCACTTATGGATTTATCACTTCTTGAACAACATGGTAAAAAGAGTAAAGGAGATACTTCAACATCTGGCAAAGGATTGATGAAAAATCTATACAATACGAATGTGATTTACTACAACGACATCAATAAATTGGTTGATAGAATGAGACTATTGCATGAAGCCATGGAAGCCGGTCATACAGGTTTAAATAATGAATGGGTAGCTCTGATTGACGAACTCAGGAATCGCGGCATAATCGTATAATTGTCCGCGGATATATAAGAGTTGCAGGCGTATAATGTGTCAGTTCTAACATGAGCGTCGACAAGTTCGGACGATACTCCGCGTTAGGAGTGCAAGTTGGAGAAAACAGAAAAAGAAGTGGATTACCGCAAACACCCGAAGGTGACTATAACATAAATAATAAACGTTTAAAGTTTGTTAAGGATCCAGAAGAAGATGGAGATGCAACAAATTTAAAAACAGTAAAGGAGGAAACATCTACAAGTTTAAAACTCGACAACAACCAACTGTATGATGCAAAATCTCACAGGGTTATTAATGTTGCAAAACCAGTCAACAATGGAGATGTTGTTAATAAAGGCTATTTTCTATCTGCGATGGAATACGCTTTACTGTTGAAAAGACTAAAAGTGGAAAAAAGTACAATGCTTTAAATTATAAAATAACTAATGTGGCAGATCCAACCGAGGATACAGATACAATCAATAAGCGTTATTTGCATTCTGTAATACCAGAAAAGAAAAAAGATGGATTTTCTTTCTATAAATATACTATAAACGATATTGGATATCCTAAAGAAGAAAGTGATGGTGTTAATATTAAATACATTAAAGATAATTGTATTTTATATAATGGTGCTGTTATTGATTGTCATGGAAAAGTGTTGTCCAATCTGAAAGATGGTTCAACTCCATCGGATGCTGCTACCGTGAGTCAAATGAATGAAAGCTTGAAGAAAGGAACATCCGCTTTTGTTAAACAAAATCAGGTTTTGTCAAAGAAAGGTGATGAGTTTATGCAAGGAAGTGAAAAGTTTACCTTACTACAACTACAAAATAACAAGTGGGATGGAAAAAATAAAAGATTGTCAAATATAAGTTTAGGCACGGAAGAACATGATGCTGTTATTTTAACACAAGTGCCACAACTATCAGCTACTGGTGTTAACTTTATATGTGGAGGTAGACGATTAACCCATGTAAAATCTGGTAAAGATGATAATGATTGTGTTGTTGTGAAACAAACTATAGTTTTAGATAAATAAATAACTTATACGATGGAAAAAATAGAAGAATATCTAACATATCAGCAGGAATAGCTCCGAATGATGTTGCTACTATTAATCAAGTTATAGCAACCTCTAATAACGATCCATCTGTGTATACATTACACAGATTACATTACATCATGTAATGGTAAACGTATCACAAATCTTGATAATCCTACACGTAACAAAGATGCTACTAATGTAGAGTATGTAATGAATCTTGTAGGTAATGCAGTTATTGATATGCATAATCATTTGATTAATGCATCGATGAAACACAATAAAATCGAAGATTCTCAAAGAAACCAATGGATTAAAGATGAAATCATTGATAGATACTAGTAAAACTTATGAATATTTAAGTATAGAATACACAAAAAAAGGATTCATTGTCATAAAGTATTTCATAGAGTGAAGACGTTGGTTACATAAAACAGCATAATGAAAACCGTATCGCTCAGTCGTCGTCAAGACAGCGGCAAGAGAGGACGTGGTTTAACATCAGCTGCATTATCCCTGCTCAGACGGATTCCAATTGGTGCTGTTGTGAATCGAGCGATAGACGCTTTACCATACGAATTACATCTGCCCGGAGGTTATCAATATTGTGGACCTGGAACTAAGTTGTCAAAACGTTTAGCAAGAGGAGATCCTATACTTAATAAATTAGATCAAGCTTGTAAAGAACACGATATAGCATATTCAAAGTATAAAGATTCAACAAATAGATCAATAGCGGATAAAATTCTAGCGGAAAAAGCTTGGCAAAGAGTAAAATCAAGTGACGCAAGTATTGCAGAAAAAGCAGCGGCTTGGGCAGTAACTACAGCCATGAAGACGAAAGCTAAATTTGGTGCTGGAAGACGTCGTCGCAGAGGAAGACCTGCAAAGAGAAGAGCTCCCAAAAGAGGTGGAAACATTAAGAAGAGACGTCGTAGAACTCGTAAAGCAACAGTAAAGAAAGCTTCTATTTGGTCAATGGTAAAAAACGGAGCAGGTTTATACCTAAGACCGTACCGTGTGTACTAAATAAGAAGAATCAATTGATAATTCCAAATAAAGCCTTAACAAATCATCAGTTAAATGATTATGTAAAATGTTTGAAAATACCATTTTTTCGAGGAGTTTTTATGAAAGATGCATTACCAACTAAAATATGGGAAAATGAAACTGGAATAGTAAATTTGGATTCCACCTATGGTCCAGGCACTCATTGGGTATGCTATAAAAAGCTCGGACAAAACGTTTACTACTTTGACAGTTTTGGCAATCTACCACCGCCGAAAGAACTGCAACATTATTTTCGAAACTCCAAAAACATTTTTTACAATTACAAAAGAGAACAACCTAACAATACTGAAATATGTGGGCATTTATGTTTGGAGTTTCTAGCGAAGAGTGTCAGTCAGCTTTAAGATGTCATCGTATACAGTGTCACTGAGTGGAAATTCATCCACATTGAAAAGTACGCTGTTCCCAGCATTGCGTCTATCCAAGGAAAGATTATGGGAAGCGGCATTACTTGATTTAACTACCTACAACTCAATTCCCAATGTTACGGAAGGAAAGAACAATTTACTACATTATTATGAAACTAAGGATGCTTCAGAAAAATACTCAGAATTGAAAATAATTACATTTCCTACTGGAGCTTATGAAATCGATGATATAAACCAATTACTACAAAAACAACTCGGAGAAGAAAATATCACCGTTAAAGGAAACAATAATACTTTAAAAGCAGAAATAACTTCAAAATATTATATCGATGTCAGCTTGAAAAACTCCATTGGCAGTTTACTTGGATTTACAGATACAAAAAAGAATATATTAACTCCTGGAACTACTCATTCAGGTGATAAAACTGTTACAATATTGAAAGTCAATAGTATCGATGTAACGTGTAATATTATACACGGATCGTATAGAGAAGGAGTGAATCAGCATATTTTACATACGTTTTATCCAACAGTGGCTCCTGGTTTTAAAATTGTTGAGAAGCCACAAAACTTGATATACCTACCGTTAAACACCAGTTTCATTTCAGACATCGTACTGAACATATTGGATCAAGACGGTGTTAGTGTTGACTTTAGAGGAGAAACGATAACTATACGGATACACATCAGAGCGGCAACATAAAGGTCAACATGGGATTATCATTTAAACCGCAACGGAAGAGTCGGGAGCTCAGTAGCTCCTCGACATTGGAAGAGTTAACATCGGACAACATTCGTTTTCTACAGAAGATTGGATTGAAACTTAACAACGATGGATATCCTGGATATATCTCAAGGACCGACATTCGACGAAACACTATGGGAGAAGGAATATCACACGCACAACCCTTACACTTCATCAAAATTAAACAATAACGATGAAATAAGGATTCCCATTCAACAACAAGATATTTACACATTACCGTGTGAAAGTTATTTGTACATTGAAGGACGGGTATTAAAATTGGATGGAAAAACTGCTTCAACAGTTCCTTTTATAAATAACCCGATGGCATATCTTTTTGATGAAATAAGATATGAGATATCAGGGGTGACAGTTGATTCGACAAAAAAGGTTGGTATAACAACGACATTGAAAGGATTAACATCATTAACACCGCATGAGAAGAATTCAATAGTTACCGCCGGATGGGTTGCCCCTGATAAAGACACTATAACACCGGATTCCAACGGTCACTTTGATTTTCATGTACCCTTACGATTGCTTTTGGGATTCGCTGAAGATTACAAACGAATAATAATAAATGGCAAACAAGAATTGGTATTACTCAGATCTTCAACTAACAAGGACTTGATACTTGCAGACCCTGCAACTACGGAAGATAAACTGGAATGGCAACTACAATTGGATAAAGTTGTTTGGAGAGTACCTCATGTTAGATTGGCCGATGAACATAGAATCGTATTATTGAGAAAGTTAAAGTCTGACCGTGATATCGTGATGCCATTCCGAAGTTGGGAATTCCATGAATATCCTACACTACCTCAGACAGAACGACAAACATGGACCGTCAAGACATCAACTTACTTGGAACGGGCAAGGTACATAATACTCGGTTTTCAACTAAGCGAAAAGATGTTATCACTGCAAATGCCGGTCAATTTGATCACTGTAAAATAAAGAATTGTAAAGTTTTCTTAAACTCTCAATTCTTTCCGTATGACAATTTGAATGTCATGTTCAGCAAAAAACGTTTTTCCATTTTATACGATATGTATGCAAGATTTCAATCGTCATATTATGGAAAGACTAATACACCACTATTATCGCCTGACCAGTATTATTCCAAGGCTCCGATAATTGTAATCGATTGTTCAAAACAAAATGAATCGGTAAAATCATCAAGTGTGGATATAAAAATTGAAATGGAATTTGAACAACCAGTAGCGGATGGAACTTCAGCATACTGTCTAATTCTACATGATAAAATAGTTACTTACACACCGCTGACCGGAATTGTGAAGAATGTACTTTAAAAAGAATTAGTACAACGACTGCAGATTTTTGAGGTTAGAATTATCTGCTTCACTTTTTGAGGTTAGAATTTCGTTTGTGAAAAACAAGTTGAAAACAAACATTTATGTGATTGTATAAATTTCAAGGATTTCACGAAAAACATAAAAGCGAGAAAATCATGAGTGGAAAGTTCATTTTATATTCGACCGTCGTATGGGAAACATCGTTCGCAAGATGAGTTCTACTAACGGAGAAGAAAATACACCTCTAATGGATGAGAATAGTTCAGATATAGAAAAACAAGTTGAACGAGAAATGGACGAGTTCCTCAAGTTTAACAAACATAAGAAGAGAGAAGAAGAAAAAGAAGAAGGAGAAGCTGAAAAAGAAGTAAAAGAAAAAAGGTTGAAGTTAACATTACAACTAATATTTTAACAGAAGTATTTCTTCGGATTTTCTACCCCATTTCTTCATGCATGACTAAAAGTATTTCAGTTGGAATTTTAAAATCATTGGATTATTCACCGATTGTTATTTTAAATCATGGAAATAAAATGGTTACATTCACTGAAACTTCTTGGGAATCATTTATGAAACATTTACATCTTTTGGAATGCTATTTGAGTAACAACACATTTGGAAGAAGAACAAGATTAAGTTTATTGGAATCAAATATTGAAGTTGATATAGTGAAACATCGTGGAGGACAAATGGTTCGCTTCAGAGATTTAACTAGACATGATGTAAAATTACATTTGACTAAAGAAGAATTTTACACTTTAAGTTGTACTACCGGTCCCGTCACTAGATATTTGAAACAACTAATATTTTCAAGTGCAATAATCAAAGACTATCTAATCGATACATTGGACAGACAACCTTTCGTTCCAATTTTATACGGTCCCGTGGATACTTCTATTTTTAATCGAATACCTCAAGAAGTGGATATGTGGAGACAATTGAACAACTATCACACCAACTGTAATATCGACGAAGAAGCGCAAGAAGTTAAAGAAGAACAATCGTGTTTGTAATACAAGTCAGTTGCTGACGAGACTTCATCATGAACAAACGGGTTTCGTTTTCTAATGCGCCACATATAATGGAAGTTAAAAGAGGTATAATTGAATTTCAAGCTTTTCGAGGAAATGATGGAAATTTTATTATAAAAGAATTAGTAATTTTGGATATGAACACATCTGTAGTTTATCATTACTTATTCAAACCTCCATTACCATTCAATAGACTAACAACTAAAGCGAAAGTTACAAACAAATGGTTGTACAAACATTTTCACAACTTAAGATGGGATGAAGGTTTTATTAATTATAACATGATGCCGCACATTATGAATCATTACTGCAAAGAGTTCAAAACTATCTACACAAGAGGATTGGAAAAAGCTAATTGGATACAATCATTTACAAGTGACGAAGTGATAAATGCAATAATAGATAGAGATTTCCAATGCTACTTCAATGAACTTTGTATTTCATCAAAGAGTTTTAAACATCGAAGGTCACAATGCGTTTGAAGAATGCCTACCGCTTGAATAATTTCCTTCAACAGAATGGTGGGGGTAATGTCGGTAATAAAAGTGAGAGCGCTACCATGACGCAGCATGAGTATTACTCGAACCTTCGAAGAGACAACATCTCCGACGGACATTATTATTAACAAGAAGATTAACAATAACATCAAGATGGCATCGCAGAACTTTCTTCAAAATTTGGTTGATCAATTCAACGCTCATTCAAAATCAACAATCTTACCGACGAAGAGATGTTCTGAACTAAAAGAAGAAAAACATTACATCATACATACAATCAAGAAGATGGACACTTCAGTTGGTGATGCTATTAATTGCACATTGAGCGAGGCGCCGTATACAGTTGGTGACGAACCGAAGTTCAGATATTCCTACCGAAACGATTTGTACAACTTCTACAGAATAAAGATCTTCGTGTTATTCAACCCGGCGCACTCTATTTGGTTTCACACGGACCGAGTGGAAACAACTCAACTGAACTAACTATTCATGTAACACCTTCTACTAACTAGTTTGTACATAGCATTGTAAATATATTAGTTTGTAATGGTTTCTCAATAAAGATAATATAAAACAAAAAAGAAAAAGATAAAAGAAGCAACATATTGTTATGTCTTTATACATAGCAATATGTTGCTTTTTTTTTAAAATTCCACGGGATGACCTTGACCCAATTTTGTGTGATAATAAAAGTGAAAATCAACTTGTGAAATTCATCAGTCTACGACTACCTTTCGTACCGTACACATCTCGCTCTCTATCACTAAATACAAAACTTCAACATGTCCCTAAAGGTTAAGTGTGCTTCTTACGATACCAACACCATTACAAGTTTTGAACAACTTGAAGATTTAACAAACGAAATGCGAGTTTTACTTACCGGTGGTTATCACTTAACTGTTGATGTTAGTGCTACTAATGTAAGGATGTTTACTAAAGCAAAATATTGCGATGATGAAGTATTTCTTTCTACACAACCTACAACATCTTCATCGCCGACTGGTCAACATAACATCAAGTTCCACAAGTATTACCAATGTTAAATAACTTTCAACAAATAAAATTAAGGAATCACGTGATCAATGTCAAGTTGATAAAAAAAGGGAATGATACTTGTATAACTAATCATTCGCTTCCCGACTCTCGCTGCGTCAACACCTAATTTTAAAGATGTTATACAGAATGATGATTGAACTTGATGGAAAAATCTATGGAAAAGATTACAACACCGTTGAACAAATGACTGAAGATTTAGATATATTAACTAAAGAAGGATATCAAGCTAAATTAATTTTAAAATTTCCTGAAGTACATCCACTATCGACTGAAGAACTTATCGCTATGGCTAAAGCGGAGAGAGAGAAAAAGGCTGAAGAAGACAAACAAAAACAGACAAAGTCTGAAGAAGATAAACAGGAATAAACTTCTTAAGTATAAATATTCCTTACATTAGTAAGGTATAATTTTTTAAAACTTCGTTTGGATGACCTTGAAATTACCCCCACCACATTTTGTAGTACATAAAACTGACTATTCAACACTATACACTCTTATTCTTTCACTGGACTCAGCAGCGTCAACATGGAAGAACAAAAGTACAAGTACGAACCTCGTTACTGTTGTGAACAACAGTGTACAGATTTAGGACCAATGATGGTGGACGGGTTAGCTTGCACTAAATGTGAATTTTTTGGATCTTGTTACTGCAAGTGCAAAACAAAACAACTACCGCCACCGGAATTGCGAACTTTCAAATTTTACAAATCAAGATATTTTCATACATGCTGTCCTCAAAGATGTTTCAAATTTCATCCTCTCGATCTAGCTCATTGTCAACGCACCAAGTCTCATCAAGATGATTTTTGTACACATATGATAAAAAGATGTAAATACAGGTCAGATTGGTATTCCGATCCTGTAGAACCATCGAATGTGTAATTTCAGTTTTACACTCTTTTTAAAACTTCAATTGATGACCTTGAGATTTCCCCCACCATTGGTTTTTAGACTTCCCCCCACCATTAGTTTAAGTTTTGTATCTTATTGAATCCACCTTTGAATTATTTCACTTCCAACACTCTAACTAACAACATGGGATCGCCTTTCGTCAAGTTTCAACATATAATAACTGACAGAGAAGAATTGGAGGAAATATTTCAAAATTTGCTTTCTGTCATGGATAGATATCCTATGAGATGGATCAGACTTGATGTTCACTATTTACGTCCTCGTGATTCTTCATCATCGAGTGAAGACGAAACAACGACTACTACTTCAGCTAGGATATTTTAATTTTCTTCATCATCCATCGAGTGAAGACGAAACAACGCCTACTACTTCAGCTAAGATATTTGAATTGAAAGATGAAGAAGAGGAACTTAGCTATTTACTTGGTCACAAGCTCATGCTCACCGACAAATAAGCGCCGATCTTCATTCAATCACCGACTCTCGCACGATGAACAACTCTCCGTTGGCACGAATGAATTCTAGTTTCGAAGTAAATTCTAAAGAAGATTTGCAAGAAATATTTAATACTTTACACGAAATTGTTAGTAAATTCAACACTGTTAAAATGAATCTGGAAATAACTTACGCCTGTCCTATTTGTGATAAGGTTGAAAGTTCTGATGAAGATAGTTTGCTGAATCTTACTCCACTTACACCTCTACAATCAGACACGACAACAACAAGTACGGAAGCAAATGGTGAGCAACCTCCTTCCCCCACCACTTCTTTGTGATTCAACTTCCCCCACCACTTCTTTGTAATTCAACTTCCCCCCACCACTTCTTCGTTTAACTAACGTTCCTCGCTTTCACTTCTCATTCCGTCTCCAACATTTGAACTATCAATATCACTTGTTTCAAAATTTCAAACACCAAAAAACAACACTAATGATGGATATGATGGATGAAGTTTCCTTCGTCACAAGGATGGAAGAGGAAAAGATGAAAGAAGAAAAATTGAAATTGGAAATTAAACGTTTGCAATTGGAACGGAAAACCAACTCGAGATATTACGTTTCTTCAAACTTGTCAAATACGTCATCTGGGGACTCTGCCTTTACCTTATCCTCGTCGTCGGCGTTTGCTTTTACAACTCCGTATTTCATCACAAAAATTCAACTTGTATTGCACATTGATTGTATTTGTTTTTGCACATTGATTGTATTTGTTTTTACGAATAAAGTTCAAACTTAAATCTACCTATCCCGCTATCACCGGGTAGTTCAACTCTCAGAACTATTTCCTGTGCTAGCGGGATAGGCTTTTTTAAAACTTACTCGGGATGACCTTGACATACTTTCCGTAACCCAATTATCAAGTTGAATTTCAGTTTTGAACTAACTTTTAATTTATGCATACCTCCCCCTCATTTAATATACGACCGGAAGCTATGTGCCCCGGCACGTGGCTTCCGGGGCAGCTGACCTGTCCCAGAAGTGACCAAATCTAACTACTCAAGATGTATAAAATCTCTCTTTTGACTGCGTAAATAGGCCTACTAGTTTTTCAATAGTACACAAAACTTCAACCAACAAATTGTCTGTTAAGTCCGTTGCAGTTGTGAAAATCAACTAAAAGGATAAACATATTTTATGTTAAATTTTTTTTCCTAAATAATACCTTACATTAAGTAATCTAAATATTCTTAAAAGGTAACATCTAAATGTTAATACTCCAAAAATTTGATATTGTAAATGATAACTATTTTCCCTTTAACAAAAAGAAAATATCCAGTTCGAGCCATTGAAAACTTTTAAAACTCATATACAATCAGATTTGAATGTTGTGAGTAGAATCACATAACTCCCGTTTAGTCACAAACTGTTTTGATTCGTTATCAGTGACGAGGAGATGTTTATCTGTTTGTGGTTAGTCACAGTTTCGTATTCCTACAGCAGCGCGGCGAAGCCTACATTCCATCACAACCAAAACCCACTTACAGAAGTCACTTTTGTTAATCTTCAGGTAAACAAGTAATAGGCAAGAGAAACTAGTTTTTAAATTTAAAGAAAATTATCTTGCTGTATAAAGTTTTATTAACTTTGTCACGTTAATTTAGCAACTCATCATGTCAAGATAACATTTAATCACGTTTTAAACTATAATTAATTTACTGCGACTGTAATGTAATTAGTGTGGCCGCAGAGACACTTCTCTGTGATGATGTAACACCGCTAGTTTCATTTACCAAGATTCTATAAACTGTCACAACCACTAACAACCTTGTAGAGTTTAAAGTAATATAATAGATAATAATATAAAAATGATATATAAAATAGGTTCGAGCGTTGATGCGAGACATCAAGGACCCTGTGAGACTGGCCGGCAGACGGGAAAAGGAGGCGTTGAGAATACTGAAACACGCCAGGGCCTACCTTCTTGAGATACAGGTCTGCCATTGATTAGTTAATACTTAGTACTTTAATAAATATACCTAGCAAAAAATATTTGTAGCTAATTTAGTACAGTGAATGTCTTTGGTATAAACGTATATAATCAAATTGTTTAATAGAATATTATTATAATTAATATGAAGTTCAGTTAAATTTGCGTAATAATTAATTATATGCTAGTTCTGACATTGTTGGAAAATGTATAAACTTGTAATTAAATATATTACATTATTTCTAATATATCGGTTAACTTTGCGTTCACATGTTTAATTTTTCAATTTTTTGACTGATTAGAAGATAATATTTAATGTAAAAATATGTTTGATGATATTACAACTTAATGTATATTTTAATCGCAACCATTCTTTAAAAAGTAGGCCTACAAACTTAAAGAAAAGTTTTAGGGTAAATTAAAAATTAATGATTTTAAACACAACGTGGACAAGAAGGTGAGGGGAATATAAACTGGTTTTACGATGTAGCACTTTCATGAGCCAAGAAGCAATTTTTAGTATTAACAAATTTTGTTTGTAGCTACCAGAGAGGGAGCTAAGGGAAGAATACAGGATGGGCGGCCGAGACATTTCAAAATATCAAGAGCTGTGGGCGGAAAGTGTGGAAAAACTGAACAAACTTGAATACTACTTTAGAATCAGGGACCAAGTCAATAATAACACCTGTAGCCGATGACTCAAAGGGTTTAGTTATGACATATGTTAAAAGAAATACCTACAAATTTATCCTTTGTTATTCTCATACGAAATTATACAGGATATCACCAGATCTCGGTGTTTATTTTTAGTTTATTTTTTAGAGATGAATTTGTATTTTTAATTTTGCATTATTTTTATATCATTAGAAAAGATTTAGGAAACGATCTGTTTCAAACAATAGTTGATACTTATTTAAAATTGTACACTTAACACATAAGTAGAATGGTAAAGTTTGTATGCACGCAAACTTCTTTTTCATCATACTATTGCGATAAACGTTGTTTTCGGAACGGTCAGCTGTGATCGAAACTAGTTGATTCCCGGTGGGTTGGATAAACGTGTTGGTAAACAAAGTTTTCGGGACTAGACCTCGAAACAGTGGTTTTCGGGACTAGGCCTGAAAAAACTTTCAATGTTTGACACTACTAGCGCTGCTATTCTGCTTACAGTAACTCAAACCTCGTTGACTCCAATATATAAATGTCAAACAGCTGATTGTTTAGTTGTAAATAGTTCAACGTAAGAAGAGGGGGTACATAGGTTAAAATTTACTAGGAATACGCTCCGATGTCCGTCCCGTACGAGAATTTTTACTTACTTTTTAAATTATTAGGTGACGCTTTTTATGATTTTTTTTTTTTTTTTTTTTTTTTTTTTTTTTTTTTTTGAGGAGAGGTGAGAAAAATGCATTTTGCACACAGGTGGCAAGCCTGTAGTGTGAGGCTCTCCTAAAAACTGGTTTACCCACTTAAAAACCTCCTCTACTCTTTAGGATTCTAACCTGGAATTGTTTATCACAATACGTCAGGCTAGGACTAAATTTTGCTAACGCCGGTGGGGCTCACTCCTTATCCAGCCACTCGATCAAGGGATCTGGGCCACTTCGCGGTCCAGATCGGTTTCGGGCCCTCATCCTCCAAGATCTTTTGGCAGACCGAGTCCACAGAAAATGCTCCAAAAATTTGTGTGGCCTTCAGGCGGGACCCTTCCCAACGGGGGCAGCGGAAGAATGTGTGTCCCGCATCGTCGGGAACGCCCGGGCAATAAATGCAGTCCGGTCTTACCCATCCGGTTCAGGTACGACTGAAAATAGCCGTGAATTGTCAAGGATTGGCCGCCGTTCCACCCATGGTTGGACGTGCTTGATAAGTCGCGCAGTCCATCGTCCTCGGGTGTCGTGCTCCCAGCTGTGTTGCCACTAGATGGGTGAAGCATCTCGAACAGCTTCCCAGCCGTGTCCAACGAGTAGAAAGGCCTGTGGGACGACGACAGCTCGGATCACCTTTGCCCTTGCTGATCAGTACAAGTCTTGCGGTTTTCATAGGGAGCCGGAAACACCCCTTCTACCAAACAGGCGTTGTACATTCTCAAGAACAAGTCAGCATTAATTGAAAATACTTTCTTTAAAGCCTCGCTGGGAATCCCGTCCGGGTCAGGAGCCTTGTTGCTCTTTAGGGAGAGAATGGAGGTTTATATCTCCTCGAATGTGAAGAGTGGAACGGCATCTAACCATCCGAAGTCAACGGCGTACATCCTAGGCCTAGCCTACAAATAAATACATACAAACAATGATTTTAGCTAAGACCTCAAAACAAGCAAGTAACTTAATAATAATTATGCTTACAATATTAACGGTAAATACGTCGTATAGGAAAAAAACAATACAATTTAAAATCCCTGATTGCAAATTAATAAAAATCAAGTAATGTAAGTATTGTATAATCACGCTTACTTAACACTTAATGCATATTTTGTTACCTGAGACATAGGCTACAATGGCACAACACATTCTAATTAGTTGTTCAATTTAAATCTTTCTCCCAAATAGATATTAGTTGTATCCCATAAATTAGTTAATCGCATAATTCCGTAAGACAGCAATTCATTCTATCAACATGCCTATCTTTTGGTATAATTTATAACTTCAACAAGTATAAATCAGTGTTGATCTATTTAATTTAACAAATAGTTCTGTCAAAGTATCAATTAAATTTATTTAAAAACGTAACATAACGGCGAGCAGATATAAACAAGAAAAGGTTACGTTGTTTTCAGCATACAGCGACAACTCAGCTGCGATGGGGGAAAATAAACTGATCATAGCAACTTAGCAACTACATTAGTCAAATCATGTAGCCTAAACAAATAAAATTCTGTCAAAAGTTAAGGAAAATAAGCTTTTTTAATACTTGAAAATATTTGCTCGATTATAGTTTATTACCTATTTTAAAATCCTTAAAATCTAACCTGAGAATTTCATTGAAATCAAATTAGTATTAAAAAAGCCTTTTGGGGGTAAAAAATTCGCTTAAGTGAAATTTAAAGTCGATCGTATAGAATTTTATACTCTATGTTCCATAGAGTAAAAATTTAATTAAAGGTGGTATGATGAAAAGTACTGTTCGTTAACTCGTCCGAAAGTGGTATATCGGTGCTCGATCGAATTCAAGTATTCGTCTTCGCCTCGTACTTGAAACTCGATCTTGCACCGATAACGACCACTTTCCGGACTAGTGACGAAATATACTATTTTATAATACTATAATTTTCTGCTTACCTAAAAGTTGTGATAATCTATATCGATGAAAGGATAATGAGAACTGTGCTCGTTACAAGGGTTTGCCCATCAGCTGCAGCGAGCGGCTAAAGGGCTGGGGATGATTCCCTGAGGGCCGGGGCACTTGCTGCACTTGTTTACTATATTTATTGGGTTATCGGTCACCCAAATGGAACTGTTACTTAAGACTGCATCGCAAGTCTGAATAAGTTTTAAATTATAGTTTGGGAAAAATGTTTCACTTTTTTAATAAAAGGGTTTGTCTTTTTACACCTAGAACCAATTTTACGTTAAGAATTCTGATTTTTAACGAACATATTTTACATTATCAATAAATGTTTTGACGTTAAAAACATTTATTTTATAAATTCTACAAACCAAAGCACAAAAATCTTGCCTCATTATTGGATTTTATTTAATTTGTTAACGTCAATACACCATTTTTACAATTATTAAAATCATAATTTATAGTAGCGTAATTCAAAAGAACATAGCCTAATAATATTAAATTAACCTTCAATTAAGGCTCCGCTCTACATGAACCCGAATATCTACTCACGACGTTACCGAATGCCGCCTCATCACCGTAGCACTAGGCGAGTTTAATAGCTGCAGAGGTCGAGAATCGTGTTTAAAATTAACTAATTAAAATAAAGAGTGACTCTTAACTTTTTATAAAAGTAGAAAGACGCATATCGTCTTCTGTGGTTTTAAAATTTTTAAATACAATTTTTAATTTCAGTCTAAAACATCAAAAAATTTAAAAAATCTCGATTTTAACTGAAGTTTTCTATTAGTGTTGATGAAATAATTACAAAAGTGTAATAGAGGAAAATAAGCAACGTTATTCTTCTCGAATATAACACCATATTTATAGCTCTAGGCTGTATTTAGCAGAAGATAACACGATTCTAAAAAAAAACCCTTACATAGTGATGCGCTCCAGGGAGCCTTAATAACAATCTTTCAAATAAACACTACCCATTAGAGATAAATGTCCCTAACATCACAAAATTCCTTTTTATAAGGTGTCGGTTATTCTCAAGTGTCAATATAATTAATTGTTTGAAATTTGTCAGTTTATCATGATGCATCAAAGAAATTAACATGATGTAAAATACGAATTCGTAAAACATTTTTACGATGTTTTTCGTTTAAAACAGTTATTACGAACAACAACATTTTAATTATTTTTTTTACGAGGAATGTAATTTTCATTGCTATCCACAGTTACTTCTTTATTATACCTGAGTAATAATGTATATTGAAAATATTCATTTTCCAACTTTTTATCTCAAATTTCTGTTAAATAATCTTTCAACAAATTAGCAATTAGTAATACAACAAAATTATGAACTTGTGTATTTTAAAGCTCCAATATTAAATGTGTTAATAAAGCAAACATTAAAAAGTTAAATTCAATAAGAGCAATTCAATAGTTTTTAAAGACTATTTAGAATTTTGAAGACATAATAAATTCATTTTTCAATATACAAGAATACAGTTGCCCATTCATTACATGTGCATTACTCCTTTATTAAGCTCTTCAATATTGTTAACACTAAGAGACAGTATTTTGTTAAAAGTTTGTTATTCCTGTAACTTTATTTTGATTTAAAGGATTTATCCTGGTTACGACGATTGTCAATGTTGTGTTATTATATGGTATAAAGACATTAAAATTTATTGTTTTAAAAATCATATTAATGTTTGTTTCAAACATTCAGTATAAATAATATTTAAAATTTTTTACTTAAAAATAATTCAATAACTAAACATTTTCCTCAACTTCCCATTTCCAGATAATTTGGACGTTAACCACATACTTGTAAACGATGTAAAAATGTTTTTTATGATAATTTATTTATGATTTTTTATATTAAGTAATTTTTATGATACTCTTATAAAAAGCAGCATAATTCACCCATATCATTATTTTTTTTATTTAATCAAAGAATAATATTAAAAAAAAATTATAGTATATACTACTATTATAAGTACATTTGATACTATTTCGTCAAATTAAGTAATAAATATCAGACAGGTGTTTCAATTCACCAAGCAAATGTATTTCACCCTGGAGGCAGATCTTGTTTATCGCCAACGCCTACCTCCAAGCAATAACAATTTCTTCTCTTAATAAACACCGGTTTCTATAGTGTTTGACGAGAACTTACTACTCACTTCGAAGTAAAGTTGAACTATCTTAATTTGTTTATCAATTTTTTCATAAGTTTTGGTTTAGTTTAGAATTAAACTAGGAGTGCTAAAATATATTAGCCTCTAACTAAAACTAGAAAAAAAAACTAAAATAACTATTTAAAAGTACCTAATTAAATAATTTTGTACAATGTAAGGGTGAATTTGAAATAAACTACAAATGAAGTAAAAACTGACAGTTTTAACTTTCCACAACGTGAATTTAATCAATTACTTTCATTATACTCCCTGGGTCGAGAGCGAGATTTCCTCGATTGGCTCTTTACGATTAAAATATGTCATAAGAATTTATTCTGGTCAATCCAGCAAGTATTCGTTTTCTTAGGATTATTTTTCATTTTTTACATAGTTTCAACAGCACTATTTGTAAAATATTATATAAATTATTTACTCATAAATTGTTACGGAATATTGCAAGTAGTTAGTTGACAAATAATAACAGAAGTGATTAAAAATTCAAAGAATAACTTACGTGGTAGAATTAACTCACATTTTAATCAAATAATCTACCATTGATGCATTACTTTTTTCGTAATGGTAAAATATGTATTAAAAATAGTGCACGGAGATAATTTTATAGATATAAGCGTATGAAATAAATCTCCCAAGTCAAATTAATGACTTCACCTAACTTCAAATCACAAACTTTTTAAATAAAACCAGAAAAAAAACTCTCCAGTATTCTGCTTCTTCATTTCCGTCAATACCTGTTTGAAAAATTCATAAATCTGAAATTGTTTATTTCCTTTAAGTGAAGTTTTTTTGTCAGCTTTGAAATGAATGGCAATTCTTCTACTAAATCCCGTTGGTTTGTTTCCCTAGCAACATTAACAACAACCTAAGGGTTTGCACTACAGCACAAGTTCTCTATACAGTCTGCAGCGAGCGGCTAGAGGGCAGAGCTGATTTCCCTGAGGGATGGGGCACTTGCTGCACTTATTGTGTTATATGTCACTTAAAATAGACTTCTTTGAACCCGTGTTCCTCAATTACAAGTTAAATTAGAAGTTTTTTCTTTTCTTTTAATGAATAATGATATTTTAAAGTAAATAATAGACTAAATGAACCATTAATAATTTGCAACACCCTCATCTAGACCTCACAAACTCGGTTTTAATAATTTACTTTTTTATAGATAAAACTTACCAAAATGTTTAGAGTATGAATTGACTTCAGAAATGGTCTAAAATTTAAAAAAGATTGCTTAAATTGTTTGGCTTAAATATTTTACAGGGTATTACATCATAAATTACGATAATTTCAAAATGAGGTAAATTATTATTATTTTTATTACAAACCTTACTTATTGTTAATCGAATTCAACATTGGGGTTTCATAACGTAAAAAAATTACTCAAACTCTCAACTTTTTCCCCTGTAAAAAATAAAAAATGTTAATGTTTCGAAACTCATAACTTTACTAATAAAACAATATCTGTCAGACAAGACGTTTGAATACTCTTAAGAATAAACTTTTTAGCTTTATGGATTTATAAGGAAAATAATCACTACGTTAAAAAAAAATAAAATAAAAAAATAAACATTTAGGGAATATAAAATTTATCTGGTAAAATAAATATGTTCCAAGACTATTTTACAATGAAAATTTGTTCATATATAATCAAATCGTTAAAAAAATACATATTTTGGTAACATTTTAGTTTTAATTTTTGTTTAACTTAAATGTTTTCAAGGTAGAACCAGTCGACCCACTCGGAGTCAGTAACCGCTTTTCCCCCGGCGGTCCTCAGAAATATACTTGCATGTATACGCTATATTGCTACGCTCCTGATGACGGTGCATGTGGACTCATGTTGATGAGTTTATCTATGGAATAAAACGAATCTTTTTTTAATAAGTACTTCAATTACTAGCACAAATCTCGCAGAGAACTTAACAAAATCTACACAGATATATTAGGTCGGATTTAGATACTGTCTATTTATAAAAAAGAATAATAATAATAACAGAGAAACTGATTTCTTCCGCCATTCTTGGTCAAATACGATATATACAACTGTGTAAAAATGAACTGGTCTTTTTAAAACACGGAATAATCTAGTACCAAATGTGTGTATGCAGCTACGAATAGTCAATAAGTCTTAAGGATTTCATCAATGTAATGTAAACCTAGAAGCAACTAATCTAACTAACTTGGAGAACTGTGTGCCTACGTTTCAGCTGATACATATGCAATCACCTCTGTCATCAGCCTCCACTGTTTCAAACATCTCCTTAGCTCAATATACACTATTTTATGTTCAATGATTCTTTTCTCAAGTACATAATACTTGAGAACTTCCAAAGTAAGAACCACTTTTAACTAAAGTTTGAATTTAATGGGATTAAAAGAAACCAACTCCGTTAAAACTAAATTAACATTATATTTGTAATTTTGTGTTAAAATATTTGAAAAACGGTTATTCAATTAATAATTTGAAAAACAAAACTGGAAAATAGCTTAAAATTGTTTGAAATAATTGTTGCTGATATTATTTTACTTATCATTATAAAGTTATTAACACTTTCTCACGAGTTACGTTGACGATTTAGGTTTTTAAAGTAAATACTAATATTCAGTTAATATGTAAATGCCAATGTCTTGAATTTCCATGGCAGTGAAATTATTGAGTTTCATTATTGTTTGAGAGTAACGGTTCAATATTTCTACTTTACATAGTAAAACCCACATCAGATCAGCAACCCTCTTATAGTTAGGCGCAATTCTCTTAATAGTCCTACTTTGATCCAAATTTACTACCTTTCCTCACAAAAAACAAGTATACAGGTCACAAAGAAAAATCTTGGAAAAATGATTGGCTCTAAGGCATCCATTAATGCTTACAAATAAAATCACATGTACATATTTGAGTTTATTTGTTTATTTTTATTTAGTAATTGCGTAAAATCTGGTTATGAGTAGCAATATAATTTTAATATCACGAGGGGAAATGGAGAATCATTGGGATACATTTTGTTAACTTAAAATCAAAAATAAAATTTCTGATTCTGAATCTGATTTCTGATTCATAAATTCTAAAAAAAATATATATTTATATTTGCAGCAATTTCTTAATGCATAAAGTGAAACTACTGTTATACTATATTATACCTGAATCGAGAAAGATATGTTTATTGTTAAACGTATTCTCGGAAAGTTTAGGAGATGCCTGCCTCAACAAACTGATATTATAATAATTTTATTTTATTGTTATTTCATACAGCCTCTTAAACATTATGGCAAATTTACCGTCAATCATCATCAGTCTCCTATGATAATACCTAATGTTTGTTATAAATTAATTAAATCCAATAAAAATTAGAAAAAAGTTATAGTGTATTCAATTACTAGCTTAAATTTAGCAAGAGTAAGTAAAATACTTAGCAATTTATTACTCATATTTTTTTCAATTATTTTTAAAACTGAGGTTTTAACTGAACTTTTACCTTTAGTAACTAAAACAATTAGTTTGAATTTTTTATGAGCTTAAAATTAGTTATCATAATTGCTGTCGTGAGAAAGATCAGTGCAGCAAACAAGTTAGAGTTTTCATTACAGTCTCAGCGAGGAGAAATGGAATGGCTTTTCTCTTCTCAGGTGATTTGTCTTCAGTTTTAATTTATCTATCTTAAGGTCGACATTGGTCCAAACAATGTTCACCCAAAACCTTTCTAAGTTATAAAATTTTATAAAGAGTTATTTCGATAAATAAGCGGTCGAGATAATTTCTAGAATAAGTCTTGACATCATTGGGTTTCGATACGGCAAACAAAGCGCGTTTGCAAATGTAAAGAAATATCTTCTGCATTATGTTTTGATCTCTTTTTTATCGAATGCTTTTAATTATTTGTAAGTATTTGTTGTTGAACCAGTCTATGAACTGCATAATAAATAATTTTAGAGTTTGAATATCCAAACTATTTGACTATCCGAACCATATCTGGTCCCAATTAGCTCACATTATCGAGTCTCTGACCTTCTGAAGCAGCATCGTCATTATTAAGCATATTCAAGACCCAAAACAATCTTTAACGTAACCTATATAAGGAATTAATGTCGTGCGAATAAAAACATTTTAAACTACATTTTTAAACTTTGTGTTTAAAGGTATTTTGATCAATAATATTATATTGTAACGTTCTTGTATTTTTACTATTATAAACTGAACACTCTTTATTTACTAAATTACATTATGATGTTTCTCATTTAGTTTATAAATATAAAGTATAAAAGGTGAAAATTTCATGTTTAACCTTTGTGATTTATCTAAACTAGAGATTGCCTACCGACCGAAACTCGACCCAAATATCTGGCCTGGTGGTTTGGGACATCTAGTTTTAAATCTAAAAATAACGTGTACAATCATAAAATTTGGGGGTTTGTATTTAACATTTTTGCGTTGCCCCCCAAAACCCCATTTGGGGGGTGACAGGTTGAATTTTTGGAAATTGTAAAAGACTCGTCCTTAATTCATTGAAACTTTTTCAGAAGTTAAGCTAATTATTTGCACCTGTTAAAAATTAAATTGGGGGGGGGGGGGGGCAGGTGAGGCTTTTGGGACACACGGTGTGATTCAATTTAATATAACAAACTAATATGAAATATTCAACATAAAAATAATATAAATAATATCAACAATTGATATTAAAAAATTATTAAAATATGTAAAATTGTGATATTTTATTTAATACTCTATAATATAATTAAACTAGTGTATTAGAGCATGCTTTAGTTGTCAACATTACCGAACTTTCATTCGCTACAACACTTATTCATATTATTTAGATGTAGAATAAATGTTCATATTACTGTACCTAGATCAATAATATGCAAGAATGGTCGGTTACAACTCAATTGTACACTATCATACTATTCTTTTTTTATAATGACTTTGTTTTTATCAATGTTGTATTTTTATTAAACAATCTATGATTATGTTCTATGCAACGATTGCTAGTCTCTTGGAACTCTTATTTGATAAATAAGTTGTAAAATTTCATTTGTGTATTCTATACGTGTATTAATTTTTGTAAAATTTCTTATGCCGTAGAGAAATAAATAAATATAAAAAAGAATTACTCGACTGGGGATTTTGAAGTGTTTTGCCATTAAAATCGATGTTACATTAAATATCGAACTAAAAATTTGTTTTAACACACAGAGCTAATTGCAGAAGTGATTGCATATGAATTAGCAGATGGCAAACAGTACTCAAGTTAGTTAAAACAGTTGCTCCCAGGTTTACATTAACGTCGATGAGCTACTGAAACCTGTGTCAAGTATCTTTAATAACCTTGATATTTCATTAAGATTTCAAAAATTTAACATGGAAATTTAAAAATATTTCATGAAAATGCCAACTACTTAGTCAATACTAATTAACTAACTATTAGTACTTAATATATCACTATGGGATTTATTTTTTATAGTGTTGCAACTTCACTATGAAACAAACCATAAACAATCATTCATTTACACCTTACCCTTGCGGTAAAAATTTTTTTCGGAACAGTCAGCTGTGATCGAAACCATTATATTCCCGATAGATTTTGTAAACAGTCTGGAAAATAGTAGTTTTTGGGACGAGGCCGAAAAATAGTAGTTTTCGGGACTGTGTTCTACAAATTTTTCTTCTACAAATTTGGGATAAATATTAGAAATAATCCGGTTTTACATTTAGTAGCCTATCCAAATGCCTGTTACTGAGAATAAAATGTTATACCTTATGATTTGTACTTTTCTGGTTCACCCTCTGATTTTCACGAAGTCATGGAAACCCGAATGTGTTAATAAATTCTAAGAAGACAGCACAAATTCCTTAAGCATATGACTCTGCTTGGGGCCGGAACATAGTGGAGTATTCTCTAGCGTGAAGTGGTTAATAATGGAGCATCAATCGGGCCCTCTCCACTGCAGCACATGCCATTCCCTCCCTCCCTCCCGGCCATTATACTCTAGGAGGGAGTAGGAGAATGTTGAGACAATCATTGTGAAAAAAATGCCTAACGGTTAGCGTCTTGGACTTAAGATCACGAGATCACGGGTTTGACTCTAAAAATCCTTGAGGGGTTCCCTAAAAGCGTTTAGGTACTCCAATAACACAAATGCCTCTAGTGTTGAAACAGAAATAGAGAACAACTATACGGCAGTATTTTATAATCATACCAAATTAAACTGCTGTTTGATTTAGAACAGATAAAAACTGTTGAACCTTTTCCGTTAACGGCTGGCAGCAATTTTTAGAGTTGGAAAATTGTTTATTGGAAGTCAAACATTGATAGGGTGGTATAATTTTTGGTAAAATTTATGATAAAATTTCACAACATTGGACTGGTTTATGTCATTGATTTAGAACTAAATGTAACTTTTGTATTGTATCAAAATAAATAACTCGATTTCGAGCAACAAGTACACTAGTTATAAATTGTATGATTTATAAGCCCACATTGGATGAAATATGAATCCTCATTTCATAAAATCAGATACAATAAAATGAAACCTGAATTGGAGCAAATTTATTGATAATAACCAAATATGTTACCTGCTAGAGTAAAGTGTTTATAATTGTAACATTTAACATTTTAATATTCAATTAAAATTAAAATTGAATTTTACTTTTTAAGATTCAAAGCTTGATGAACTGCTGAGCAAGCGTATTTTTAGGGGGAAACTATTACATTTAGTTGTAATTTTATTTTTTACTTGACTATTTATTTCTGTCTAGTTTACTGTCTACTTCCCTCCATGTTTGTCGTACAACAGCCAGCATACTGATCACCACTCTGGACTCTAGTCATACAACATTGCACCGCCGACCAACAGAACATCTGGTGTGCTGGGGACTGGTGCTTGGCTCTCAGAGAGGAATTACAGCAATCTTTTTATGGGATAGGCAGAGGAGAGAAAAGGATAAAACCGGACACATTTTTATTCAGATTAAAAATGCAATTGCCATTTAGACTTTGATTACCTAGATTACGTAAAGAGAAGGTGTACCTACAAGTTATACTTAAGAAATAATTTACATTTTTGTCTTGCAAATCAAAACCGCAACCTTGAAGATCTAGGCTGAATGGTAAGAAATAAATGGTTCTGTTATTGATATTCTACCATTTACATTTGAGACAAAGAGATCCAAACAAGTAGCCTACCCGAATGTTCGCTTATCCTAGTCGATACAATAATATTTAATATTATTACAATAATATTTAAGCCATAACAAGCTAAGATGTCTTGAAAGTTTTTAAATTCATTTTCATGTTAGTCAGGTTCCATATTAAAATCCTCCACAATCCCCAGTAGTGTGTTTTGGTTACTTCTGGACCGGAAGTCGTGCCATCTGCCCGAGCAGCTGCTCGAGCAGATGGCGTCAGATGCTGGGGTGCAGATGGCGAGAGCATATGCCCTGAATTTGAAGTAGAATTGGGCATGAATTAAGAGTTAATTTAAAACTGAAATTTAACAGTTATAACTGGGGCTTGGAAAGTATGTCAAGGTCATCCAGAGTAAGTTTTAAAAAAGCCTATCCAACTACCGCCAGAAATAGTTCAAAGTTGAACTAGTTGGTGATAGTGGGATAGGTTGAAGTAACTTTTGAATTTTATTTGTGAACATACAATTAATGTGCAACAGCAGAGTTTAAACAAGTTGAACTTTTGTGATGAACTACAGAGTTGTAAATGCAAACACCAACGACGATGAGAAGGTAAACGCAGAGTCCCCAGATGATGTATTTGAAAAGCTTGAACAAACGTAACATTTCGAGTTGGTTTTCCCGTTCCATTTCCAATCGTTTAATTTCCAATTTCAATTTATCCTCTTCCATTCTAGTTATGAAGGGAACTTCATCCATTATATCCATCATGATTGTGTTAGTGTTTGAAATTTTAAAACAAGTGATGTTGATAGTTCAAAAGTCGAAGACGGAATGAGAAGTGAAAGCGAGAAATGTTAGTTAAATAAAGAAGTGGTGGGGGGAGCGAAGAATTATAAAGAAGTGGTGGGGGAAATATTTTGCTCTTCGTTATTACCATCAGTAGTGTCAGATGGTGCAGGAGTTAGATTTAGTAAACTGTCTTCGTCCGAACTTTCAACTTTATCACAAATAGGACAATCGTATGTTATTTCCAAATTCATTTTGATGGTTGTAAAATTATCTACAAGTTCTTGTAAAATATTAAAAATGTCTTGTAACTCTTCTTTAGAGTTTATTTCAAAACTAGAATTCATTCGGGCCAAAGGAGAGTTGTTCATCGTTGAAGAGTCGGGGATGGAATGAGGATCGGCACATAGGGAGGGGGCTTATATAATGGCGACCTTGAGCAGGCGTCTAGGGAGGGGGGCTGTCTAGGGAGGGGGCTTTTATATGGGGAACCTTGAGCTTATGATTGAATAAAATGTTTAGTTTTTCTTCTTCGTCTTTTAATTCAATTATTTGAACCAAAGTAGTTGTTTCATCCTCTTCACTCGATGAAGAAAACAATTCACCAGGATTTAAATATTGAACTACAATTCTGAACCATCTTATAGGATATTTGTCAATGATAGAAAGTAAGTTTTGAAACAATTCTTCCATCTCTTCCCTGTCAGTTATTATATGTTCAAACTTGATAAATTTGTTTTCCATGTTGTTAGTTAGAGTGTTGGAAGTGGAATGATTTAATATTATATAAAAATTAGAACTAGTGGTGGGGGAAATCTCAAGGTCATCCAAATGAAGTTTTAAAAAAGAGTGTAAAACTGAAATTACACATTTGATGGTTCTACAGGATCGGAATACCAATCTGATCTGTATTTACATCTTTTTATCATATGTGTACAAAAATCATCTTGATGAGAATTGGTGCGTTGACAATGAGCAAGATCTAGAGGGTGAAATTTGAAACATCTTTGAGGACAACATGTATGAAAATATCTTGATTTGTAAAATTTGAAAGTTCGCAATTCCGGTGGTGGTAGTTGTTTTGTTTTGCATTTGCAATAACAAGATCCGAAGAATTCACATTTAGTACAAGCTAACCCATCCACCATCATTGGTCCTAAATCTGTACACTGTTGTTCACAACAGTAACGAGGTTTGTACTTGTATTTTTGCTCTTCCATGTTGACGCTGCGGAGTCCAGTGAAAGAATAAGAGTGTATAGTGTTGAATAGTGAGTTTTATGTACTGTGAAAAGTGGTGGGGGTAATTACAAGGTCATCCAAATGGAGTTTTAAAAAATTATACCTTACAAGTGTAAGGATTATTAAAATTTAGGAAGTTTGTTTCTCTTTGTTTTCTTCAGACTTTTTCTCTCTCTCCGCCTTAGCCATAGCAACAAGTTCTTCTGTTGATAATGGATGTACTTCAGGAAATTTTAAAATTAATTTAGCTTGATATCCTTCTTTAGTTAATACATCTAAATCTTGGGTCATTTGTTCAACGGTGTTGTAGTCTTTTCCATAGATTTTTCCATAAAGTTGAATCATCATTCTGTACAACATTTTCTTAAATAGGTCTTGTCGTGGTGAGAGCTGAGAAGCAAATGATTATTTATATAAGTATCACATCCTTTTTATTAACTCATATTGATCATGTGATTCTTTAGTTGTAGTTTTGTCTGTCAAAAGTTATTCAACATTGGTAATACTTTTGGAACTTGATGTTATGTTGACCAGTTGGCGATGAAGAAGTTGTAGGTTGTGTAGAAATAAATATTTCATCATCGCAATATTTTGTTTTAGTGAACATCCTTGTATTAGTAGCACTAACATCAACAGTTAAGTGATAACCACCGGTAAGTAAAACTCGCATTTCGTTGGTTAAATCTTCGAGTTGTTCAAAAGTTGTAATGGTGTTGGTATCATAAGATGCACACTTGACTTTGAGAGACATCTTTTAGTTTTTATATTAAGCGATAGAGTGAGCGAGATGTGTACGGTACGAAAGGTAGTCGTAGACTGATGAATTTTACAAGTAGATTTTCGCTTTTATAATCACACAAAAGTGGGTCAAGGTCATCCAGTGGAATTTTTAAAAAAAGCAACATATTGTAATGTACAAAGACATCACAATATGTTGCTTCTTTTAATTTTTTTTTGTTTTTTCTTTATATCATATTTATTGAAAAAACAATTACAAACAAATAGTTACAATGTTATGTACAAACTAATCAGTAGTAGGTGTTACATGAATAGTTAGTTCAGTTGAGTTGTTTCCACTTGGTCCGTGCGAAACCAAATAGAGTGCGCCGGGTTGAACTACAAGAAGATCTTCATTTTGAAGAAGTTGTACAAAGCGTCTTGGTAGGAAGATCTGAAATTTTGGTTCATCACCAACTGTATATGGAGCCTCGCTCAATGTGCAATTAATAGCATCACCTACTGAAGTTTCCATTTTCTTAATCGTATGAATGATGTAGTGTTTTTCTTCTTTTAGTTCAGAACATTTCTTTGTAGGTAGAATTGATGATTTAGAATGAGCGTTGAACTGATCAACTAAACTTTGAAGTAAGTTCTGTGATGCCATCTTGATGTTGTTGTTAATCTTCTTGTTAATAAGAATGTCCGTCGGAGATGTTGTCTCTTCGGAGGTTAGAGTAATACTCATGCTGCGTCATGGTAGCGCTCTCGCTTTTATAATCGACACTACCCCCACTACTGACACTACACCCACCACTTTTTTGAAGGAAATTGTTCAAGCGGTAGGCATTCTTTAAAGCGCACTGCGACCTTCGATGTTTAAAACTTTTTGATGAAATACAAAGTTCGTTGAAGTAGCATTGGAAATCTTTATCAATTATTGCATTAATCACTTCGTTGCTTGTAAATGATTGTATCCAATTTGCTTTTTCCAATCCCCTTGTGTAGATAATTTTAAACTCTTTGCAATAATGATTCATAATGTGCGGCATCATGTTATAATTAATGAAACCTTCATCCCATCTTAAGTTGTGAAAATGTTTGTTCAACCATTTGTTTGTAACTTTCGCTTTAGTTGTTAGTCTATTAAATGGTACTGGAGGTTTGAACAAATAATGATAAACTACTGATGTGTTCATGTCCAAGATTACTAATTCTTTAATAATAAAATTACCATCATTTCCTCGGAAAGCTTGAAATTCAATTATACCTCTTTTAATTTCCATTATATGTGGCGCATTAGAAAACGAAACCCGTTTATTAATGATGAAGTCTTACTAACAACTGACTTAAAAATTGAATGAGCCGATGTTTATAACAGACAGGATTGTTCTTCTTCTTTCACTTCTTGTGCCACTTCATCAATATTAAAATTGGTGTGATAGTTGTTTAATTGTCTCCACATTTCAACTTCTTGAGGTATTCTATTAAAGATTGAAGTATCCACGGGACCGTATAAAATTGGAACAAAAGGTTTTTTGTCCAATGTATCAATTAGATAGTCTTTAATTATTGCACTTGAAAATATTAGTTGTTTCAAATATCTGGTGACGGGACCGGTAGTACAACTTAAAGTGTAAAATTCTTCTTTAGTGAAATATAATTTAACATTATGTGTAGTTAAATCTCTGAAGCGAACAATTTGTCCTCCACGATGTTTTACTATATCAACTTCAATATTTGATTCCAATAAACTTAATCTTGTTCTTCTTCCAAATGTGTTGTTACTTAAATAGCACTCCAAAAGATGTAAATGTTTTATGAGAGATTCCCAAGTAGTTTCACTGAAAGTAACCATTTTGTTTCCATGATTTAAAATAACAATTGGTGAATAATCCATTGATTTTAAAATTCCAACTGATATAATTTTTGTCATGCATGAAGAAATTGGGTAGATAATCCGAAGAAATACTTCTGTTAAAATATTGGTTGTAATGTTAACTTCAACCTTCTTCCTTTTTACTTCTTTTTCAGCTTTTTCTTCTTCTCTCTTCTTATGTTTGTTGAATTTTAGGAACTCGTCCATTTCTCGTTCAACTTGTTTTTCTATATCTGAACTATTATCATCCATTAGAGGTGTATTTTCTTCTCCGTTAGTAGAATTCATCTTGTGAATGATGTTTCCCATACGACGGTTGAAGATAGAATGAAGTTTCTACTAATTATTTTCTCGCTTTTATATTTTTCGTAAAATCCTTGAAATTTATACAATTACATAATTGTTTGTTTTCAACTTGTCTTTCACAAATGAAATTCTAACCTCAAAAATTAAAGCAGATAATTCTAACCTCAAAAATTTGCAGTTGTTGTACAATTCTTCTTAAAGTACATTCTTCACAATTCCGGTCAGCGGTGTGTAAGTAACTATTTTATCATGTAGAATTAGACAGTATGCCGAAGTTCCATCCGCTACTGGTTCTTCAAATTCCATTTCAATTTTTATATCCACACTTGATGATTTTACCGATTCATTTTGTTTTGAACAATCGATTACAATTATTGGAGCCTTGGAATAATACTGGTCAGGTGATAATAGTGGCGTATTAGTCTTTCCATAATATGACGATTGAAATCTTGCATACATATCGTATAAAATGGAAAAACGTTTTTTGCTGAACATGACATTCAAATTGTCATAGGGAAAGAATTGAGAGTTTAGGAAAACTTTACAATTCTTTATTTTACAGTGATCAAATTGACCAGCATTTGCAGTGATAACATCTTTTCGCTTAGTTTGAAAACCGAGTATTATGTACCTTGCTCGTTCCAAGTAAGTTGATGTCTTGACGGTCCATGTTTGTCGTTCTGTCTGAGGTAGTGTAGGGTATTCATGAAATTCCCAACTTCGGAATGGCATCACAATATCACGGTCAGATTTTAACTTTCTCAATAATAGGATTCTATGTTCATCGGCCAATCTTACATGAGGTACTCTCCAAACAACTTTATCCAACTGTAGTTGCCATTCCAGTTTATCTTCCGTAGTTGCAGGGTCTGCAAGTATTAAGTCCTTATTAGTTGAAGATCTGAGTAATACTAATTCTTGTTTGACATTTATTATTACCCGTTTGTAATCTTCAGCGAATCCCAAAAGCAATCGTAAAGGTACATGAAAATCAAAGTGACCGTTGGAAGCTGGTGTTATAGTGTCTTTATCGGGGGCAACCCATCCGGCGGTGACTATTGAATTCTTCTCATGCGGTGTTAATGATGTTAATCCTTTCAATGTCGTTGTTAAACCAACCTTTTTTGTTGAATCAACCATCACCCCTGATATTTCATATCTTATTTCATCAAAAAGATATGCCATTGGGTTATTTATAAAAGGAACTGTTGAAGCAGTTTTTCCATCCAATTTTAATACCCGTCCTTCGATGTACAAGTAACTTTCACATGGTAACGTGTAAATATCTTGTTGTTGAATGGGAATCCTTATTTCATCGTTATTGTTTAATTTTGATGAAGTGTAAGGGTTGTGCGTGTGATATTCCTTCTCCCATAGTGTTTCGTCGAATGTTGGTCCTTGAGATATATCCAGGATATCCATCGCTGTTAAGTTTCAATCCAATCTTCTGTAGAAAACGAATGTTGTCCGATGTTAACTCTTCCAATGTCGAGGAGCTACTGAGCTCCCGACTCTTCTGTTGTGGTTTAAATGATAATCCCATGTTGACTTTTATGTTGCTGCTCTAATGTGTATCCGTATAGTAATTGTTTCTCCTCTAAAGTCAACACTATGACCGTCTTGATCCAATATGTTCAGTACGATGTCTGAAATGAAACTGGTGTTTAACGGTAGGTATATCAAGTTTTGTGGCTTCTCAACAATTTTAAAACCGGGAGCTACTGTTGGATAAAATGTATGTAAAATATGTTGATTAACTCCATCTCTATACGATCCGTGTATAATGTTGCACGTGACATCGATACTATTTACTTTCAATATTGTTACAGTTGAATCGCCTGAATGAGTAGTTCCAGGAGTTAAGATTTTCTTTTTGGTATCTGTAAATCCAAGTAAACTGCCAATAGAGTTTTCCAAGCCATCTTCAATATAATATTTGGAAGTTATTTCTGCTTTTAAAGTATTGTTGTTTCCTTTAACGGTGATATTGTCTTCTCCAAGTTGTTTCTGTAATAATTGGTTTATGTCATCAATTTCATATGCTCCAGTAGGAAATGTAATTATTTTCAATTCTGAGTATTTTTCTGAAGCATCCTTAGTTTCATAATAATGTAGTAAATTGTTCTTTCCTTCCGTAACATTGGGAATTGAGTTGTAGGTAGTCAAATCAAGTAATGCCGCTTCCCATAATCTTTCCTTGGATAGACGCAATGCTGGGAACAGCGTACTTTTCAATGTGGATGAATTTCCACTCAGTGACACTGTATACGATGACATCTTAAAGCTGACTGACACTCTTCGCTAGAAACTCCAAACATAAATGCCCACATATTTCAGTATTGTTAGGTTGTTCTCTTTTGTAATTGTAAAAAATGTTTTTGGAGTTTCGAAAATAATGTTGCAGTTCTTTTGGCGGTGGTAGATTGCCAAAACTGTCAAAGTAGTAAATGGTTTGTCCGAGTTTTTTATAGCATACCCAATGAGTGCCTGGACCATAGGTGGAATCCAAATTTACGATTCCAGTTTCATTTTTCCATATTTTAGTTGGTAATGCATCTTTCATAAAAACTCCTCGAAAGAATGGTATTTTCAAACATTTTACATAATCATTTAACTGATGATTTGTTAAGGCTTTATTTCGAATTATCAATTGATTCTTCTTATTTAGTACACACGGTACGGTTTTAGGTATAAACCTGCTCCGTTTTTTACCATTTGCCAAACAGAAGTCTTCTTTACATTTGCCTTGCGAGTTCTACGACGCCCTTTTTTAATGTTTCCACCTCTTTTGGGAGCGCCTCTCTTTGTAGGTCTTCCTCTGCGTCTTCCACCACCTAACTTTGCTTTCGTCTTCATGGTTGTAGTTACTGCCCAAGCCGCTGCTTTTTCTGCAATACTTGCGTCACTTGATTTTACTCTTTGCCAAGCTTTTTCTGCTAGAATGTTATCCGCTATTGATTCATTTGTTGAATCTTTATACTTTGAATATGCTATATCGTGTTCTTTGCAAGCTTGATCTAATTTATTAATTCCAGGATCTCCTCTTGCTAAACGTTTTGCCAACTTAGTTCCAGGTCCACAATATTGATAACCTCCGTGCAGATGTAATTCGTATGGTAAAGCGTCTATCGCTCGATTCACAACAGCACCAATTGGAATCCGTCTGAGCAGGGATAATGCAGCTGATGTTATACCACGTCCTTTCTTGCCAATGTCTTGACGACGACTGAACGATGAGGTCTTCATTATGCCGTTTTATATAACGAGCGTCTTCACTCCATGAAATACTTTATGATAATGAACACTTTTTATATATTCCATACTTATATATTGGCGAGTTTTACTAATACTTATTGATAATATCATCTTTAATCCATTGTTCTCTTTGATCATCTTGGATTTTACCGTGATTCGGTTTACTAAGCATATGATTGTGCATGTCTATAATTACATTACCCATAAGGTTCATTACATACTCCACATTAGTAGCATCTTTGTAATCTGTAGGATTCTCAAGATCTGTGATACGTTTACCATTACATGTATACACAGATGGATCGTCATTAGAGGTTGCTATAACTTGATTAATAGTAGCAACATCATTCGGAGCTATTCCTGCCGATATGTTAGATATTTTTCTATTTTTTCCATCATATACGTTATTTATTTTATCTCTAACTATAGTTTGTTTTACAACAACACAATCCTGATCATCTTTACCAGATTTAACTTCGGTTAATCGTCTGCCTCCACATATAAAGTTAACACCAGTAGCTGATAGTTGTGGTACTTGTTTTAAAATAACAGCATCATGTTCTTCCGTGCCTAAATTTATATTTGACAATTTTTTATTTTTTCCATCCCACTTGTCATTTTGTAGTTGTAGTAAGGTAAACTTTTCACTTCCTTGCATAAACTCATCACCTTTCTTTGACACTACTTGATTTTGTTTAACAAAAGTGGATGTTTCTTTTTTAAGCTTTCATTCATTTGTTTCACGGTAGCAGCATCCGATGGAGTTGAACCATCTTTCAGATTGGACAACACTTTTCCATGACAATCAATAACAGCATCATTATATAAAATACAATTATCTTTAATATATTTTATATTAACACCATCACTTTCTTCTTTAGGATATCCAATATCGTTTATAGTATATTTATAAAAGGAAAATCCATCCTTTTTCTTTTCTGGTATTACAGAGTGCAAATAACGCTTATTGATTGTATCTGTATCATCGGTTGGGTCTGCCACATTAGTTATTTTATAATTTAAAGCATTGTACATTTTTCCACTTTTAGTCTTTTGCAACAGTAAAGCGTAATCCATCGCAGATAGCAAATAGCCTTTATTAACAACATCTCCATTGTTGACTGGTTTTGCAACATTAATAACCCTGTGAGATTTTGCATCATACAGTTGGTTGTTGTCAAGTTTTAAACTTGTAGATGTTTCCTCCTTTACTGTTTTTAAATTTGTTGCATCTCCATCTTCTTCTGGATCTTTAACAAACTTTAAACGTTTATTATTTATGTTATAGTCACCTTGGGGTGTTTGCGGTAATCCACTTCTTTTTCTGTTTTCTCCAACTTGCACTCCTAACGCGGAGTAGCGTCCGAACTTGTCGACGCTCATGTTAGAACTGACACATTATATGCCTGCAACTCTTATATATCCGCGGGAAATTATACAATTATGCCGCGATTCCTGAGTTCTTCAATCAGAGCTACCCATTCATTATTTAAACCTGTATGACCAGCTTCCATGGCTTCATGCAATAGTCTCATTCTATCAACCAATTTATTGACATCGTTGTAGTAAATCACATTTGTATTGTATAGATTTTTCATCAATCCTTTACCAGATGTTGAAGTATCTCCTTTACTCTTTTTACCATGTTGTTCAAGAAGTGATAAATCCATAAGTGATAAAGATTTTCTTTTCAGTGGTTGTCTCACCGCTGGTGCAGTACGTAATGTTGGCAATTTTCGTGGAGGAAACAACTTTTTTATAACGATGTTATATTTTGTTGCACGTGAACGATTAATCATTGCATCCTTTGAGTAGTTTCTTTTATGAGCGTTAGTATTTTGTAGAATCTCCTTAAAAACACTTAAATCTTTTGATGAATATCTTAGTGGTATGTTTTTAAAAATTAATTCATATAATCCTTTTGTTCCTTTATATCTATGCTCACCAATAATGATGTAATCGTCTTGTGTTATTTCAAGCTTTGAATCGCCGATCTTCAATTCATTCCCATCAATTCTTGCTCCGTATACATGTGATCTACTCAAATTTGGGTTTGATTTCATGTCATGTAGCATTTTCATTATATATTTTCTTCCAAGAGGTCCATGTTGTAATATATCGCTACTTAATTGAGTTAAATTTGGAATAGATTGTTCTGCTTCTGGTATTGGCTGTTCTTCTTCCTTTTCAACAATTGGTTCTTCTTCTTCTTTTGTTTCTTCTTGCTCACTAGCACTTGTATATGAATCATCATCTTCTTCTTTTTTTAATGCTTGTACTTCTTGTTTAGAAACTGGTAGTAAAACATCTCCTTCATAACGAGGTTTACCAATAGTTTCTAATATCTGTTTTAAAGGTTCCGTAATAGGTTTAAATGTAGTCTCTAGAAATTCTTCTCTTTCACTTAAACCCATCCTCAATGCACGATTCTTCATCCTAATAGAATCACTGAGTGATTTTATTTCTTTTAATAGTTTTTCTTGATTCACCATGTTTACACTGTGAAGTTCAACGTGTAACTAGATGTAGCATCGGTAGTTCAACGCATAAATAAAAATTTATCCAACCCTATACGATATCTACCATTTTTAATATCTTCTTCCTTCATAATAACGAGAAAGCTATATTTCTCATTCCATGCTTTGCCACACATCTCTTTAAATTTTTCAAATGGCATATCCGCATTTACATGATCATTATATATATGCTTTAAATTTGTTTCATCTTGCTTGAAGATGATCAACATATTTGCATTGTCTCTTATAAGTTGTTTTGGAATTTTACTGTATGTTTGACCAATGTAAATGCTATCAATATTATGATGTCTTCCCATAGCAAAATAATTCCTTATTGTGTCATGATTTTCACAAGAAACATCGTCAAATATAAAAATAGAAAATGGTTTTGCTTCATTTGGTTGCATAATTGTTTCACTGGCATTAAACTTGTAAAAATTTACTTCAGGTACACTTGCAAGTACTTTATCCAATAATTGATATTTTGGTTGTTGCAATGATTTTGAAAAAATGTATATATTGTTAAAACGCAATCCTTTAGGATTAGTTATAAGGTTAAAAACAACATTAGTTTTTCCACAATTTTAAGGACCAGTTATTAGACATCTTATCGTATTTGGTAGTAATTCACCATGTTTTCCATGATTTAACTTATCATTGTCAACTGTCAATTCATCAATGTTATTGATATTAAATCGATCTTTTTGTTGTACAATCTCCATCTTGTATAAAGGTTAAACACACAATGAGCTATTAAACAACTATACTAAGTCTTTTGAAGGAATCCAAGAGTCTTCACTTTTATCAAACCCTAACCATCGGACTTTAACCATATCCTTTTTCCTTTGTAAAATCTTCTCGACAAGATATACATCACCGACTGTTGATTTCAACAATTCATGTCCGTAAAATCCACCTTGAAGTAATTCACCCTTGTTATCCTTTAATAAATAGGTTTCAGGTATAGTTGGTTGCACTTTATAAATTGTAAATACTTCATTAGTCCAATTTGGTAGATATCTTTTACTAAATACACCTTTGTATTTGCTTATACGAACTTTATCGTTGACCTTGAACTTCTTTGGTTGCAATTTTTCCAATTTTGGTGTTGTATTATTTTTAATGCGTTGTAATACAATTTTGGCATTAGCACTATTTACCTGGATAGGTTTCATTCCAATGGTACGATGATATTTGTTGTTATACTCTTTTATAAGTTGTGGTAATATGTCATACCACACGTATGATCCTCTTTTTGAAAATTGTTTATACATCGCACCTTTTAATGTTCTATTGAATCTTTCAATTATTGAAGCTTTAACTTCAGAATTTGTAGAATAATGATTTATTTGATATTTCTTCATCAAAGCTCCAAAGTCTTTATTAAAATATTCTTTTCCATCATCGGTCTGTAGATGTTTAATTTTAAATTTATTTCTTTGTATTGTGGTTTCCATAGCTTTTGTAACACTTTTACCAGTCTTATCCTTCAATGGTAAAGCGTCAGCTATTTTAGTAAAACAGTCTATAATTGTTAAAATATATTTAAATCCTTTATTTAATTTACTGTGCGGTATCATTTCAATGAGATCAGCTTGATAAAGATCATTCATTCCTTTAATGATTGTACTTCTTCTATGAAATCTTCTTCTTGCTGGTTTATGTAGTTCATTTACAATCTTGTCCTTCACACTTTCCATCTTCAGATGTTGCTTGTACACCGCATGTAAAAATACTGATCCATAAAATAGTTTATTCTCATTTATATAGTTTGAATATAGGTCAAGGCCATTTCATATTAGTGTAAAAAAGAGGGAACATGGCATTGGGCTTGCCATGTCCCCTCTTCTTTACGGAAAGGAAAAAGGAAGAAGGTAGAGGACGAAGAATAGGTTTACTGGTCGATAGGGTTTAGAGAGTAGTGGCCGAATGGTAAAGTATTAATTTTATCTTCTAAAATATGGCGCTTATCATCTTTGTAGCTTAATGCCCACTTTGTTTGTTTGACACTAAAAAGTTGATGATTATAACTTCTAATAGTGTTGAACGTTGCAGTTGTTTCAACATTTTCAAACAAACATCTTTTATAATGTTCAAACTGTACGTTCTTCTTCAGGAAAGAAGTTTTTATTCCTTTGGCCTTCTTCGTGACTTGATGTTCGTTCCTCTCGTTTATGTACAGTTGAAATGAATACAGTTTGGACATTAATGCTACAATTTCCATCATCGGCACACCATTTGTTTCATCTTTAAATTTTCCCAATACTTTCTTATTTCTGTCATAGTCGTAATTTGGATGATCCTTAGGATAATCGGAAAAGTCGAAATCATCTTTATATATAAAGGTGCGTAGATCTTCATACATGTCATTTGTTTTAATCCAGTAAATTAGTGCATCCGTGTCTATATATGCAATACCAATGTTGTCTCTTCCATAATAGTTAACTATCTTCTTATAATGAAACTCGTACATATGTGTTTTTGAAATATCCAAGATTGACATTCCAAGATACAAAGGACGATCCATTGTAACTGACTTCTTGTTCATGGAAATAACAACTAGATTTTCATTAATAATTATAGATGAACCAAAGTTTGGTTGTTGCACCAATTTCTGTAATTTTACTGGATCAGTTACCAATTTGATATCCTTATGTTTCCTTTTGTTTTCCAAAGTCTTGCCAAATATTGCGTTATTCATTAATTTGAAAAAATCTTTTTGAAAACTTGATGTAGCGGTGGCTCTTCTTCTTGTGTTGTTGTCGATGTAAGGTTTTAACCAACAAGATTGAGAAAATTGTAGTACTCGATTAATTTTTGTAATTCTCAATCCTAAGTCTAAAGCTTGTTGTATCATCCAGTAGTGTCCAACATATCGAGACTTGTCGGTTAAAGTCATCATTAATTTTGGCCATCTTCCAGTAGGGGAAATTTCAGTCTTCGGAAGAAGTGGTAAATCATAATGTTGATCATGAAGATGTTCAGGATATTCAAAATTAACATAAAAAATGTAACCAGTTTCACCATGCTTCGGTATATCCCTTATGTTTCCAATCGATTCTGGATCTATCCATTTAAAATTATCATATGGAAGGGGATTCGACATTGCCCATCCGTATAAGTTATTTGCATCAAAATAACCCAGGAATGTTGTTGGTTTTGATGCATCATAATCGGGCAGATACTTGTTGTTCGCCTTGAAATGTCGTGTAACGCTTTGCGTCAATCCCCCTCGAACTCCTGACTCTAACATCATATCCATATCTATATCAGTAAGAAGTTGTATTTTACAATTTGTTTCTTTCAACATAGCTTGCCATGCTAATCCAGGTGAAGTGTACGAATGAAGAGGGTCCAATCCATATGCCGCAAAACATGTATTTCTAAATTCTTCCATTATATCACATAGTAAAGTTACATCCAATTTAACATAAAAATCTGAATATTCTCCCAATGTTCTAAATCCTAAATCGTTCCATACTTTACATGCATGATCATAGTCCTCTTGAGATATGTCCATGTCATAAAGTTTACTTTTGAATTCTTCTTTAGCCGGAAGTGATGTTTCATTAAATCTTTCTAAACTGTCTATGTAATCATATGGAAACACACCTTTCCGAAGTACCAAATCCAGTTTGTCGTTATTTACAATCTTCTTTGTTTCGATGAAATCTTGTTTCCTTAAATTTTCTGAAAGTTTGGACAAACTCGACGGCATAAATCTGTAGGAGTCCAAGAATCTTAGTTTCATGTTTCCAACTTCTTTGGAAAAACTTATGAACTTCTCTGAAGTTTCAGCTAACACATCGATTTTACCGTCGTCTCTTCCTAGTTCAGGTATTATAAAATGAGCATCGTACCCACTGAGGTTATGCAGAACCACAGGAATAAATAGTGGTAAACGATAGCTCAAGTTGCATTTATTACAAGCAGCACCCCTGTAATAACCTGTGAGGTGATCGTGATCTTTAACTTTATAATTCTCAATAGTAAAATCATTTTTGCATAAGAAACATCGAGTTGCATTTTCATGTTGAATTTCTTCTTCTTCCTCCATCGGTTTCATTGGTACAATATTTGTATATAATCTTTGTGCATTTCCAGCTATTGAATATAAGTGATCAAGAAATATTTTTTCTACATTTTCACCACGATATACTAGAGGTTCTGAAGTTAATCCATATCTGTTTAAATGTTCTTCTGATAATGTTGATTTAACCATTAAACAAAAACTATTTGGTTTGTGCATTTGATATTTGACACTTTTTCTAGCTTCACAATTTTCATCTTCTATAGGAATTAGTGTTGATTCAAAGTCCGCATATACAACTATAGGGATACGGTATTGATGATGAACCTTTTCAAATTTAACGAATGCTCTGTTTTCCGCAGGTAAATTAATCTTTGCTTCATAATTATTGTTACATAGTCTTTTGTGCTCTTGTAACCATTCTCTTCCTTCTCTTCCTTCTCGTTGAAAATTAAAACATCTCTTGCAAATTATCTTTTTGTTTCGATTTTTTGAAAGTTGCTTGTTAACAAGACGATCAAATTGCTTTATGTACACATAGTGAGACACATCTCCTCGCGTTAGTAGTAGTAAATCCGTATGATCTGGTAGCTCTTCTTTTGCAATACGTAAAGGATACACTTTGTTTGAACTATCTAATGCAAAAACATTGATAGACGTACCGGGATTTTTCTTCTCAAATTTTGATATATCTTTCAGTGATACAGGATAAGTGATTCCTTGAAAATTGTATCTAAATCTTTGATTTTCATATTCTTGGTCAGGTCTATTCGCATGATGTGGTACAAATTTAGTTGTCATTGCATAACGAAAACATTCATTGTCTTCATTTTTAACATTAATACAAGATTTTGTATCTTCAATTCTTTTTGGCAGAGGAATGTAACTTGATCCCATTAGTCCATATCCATGTTTGTGAACTCTTATATCTAATACTTCAATACTTGTAAGACTCCATCCGGATCCTCTTCCTTCGTGTTCCTGAATTTTTGTTAATATTTCTTCTATACAGTTCTCTACTATTGAATCAATGTTTGAACTTTCCATAATGGTTCGGTTTTTTGTTATGAATCCTCTTGGTGATAATTCTTCTTGTACATTTATAAACATAGCTTCTAGTAGTAAACCAAATTTAAGAAAGTTCAATCTTTTTAATTCTTCTTTTAAAGTTTTACTTACAATTGGTTTTGCTTCTCTAATAAATTCTTCTAGCTTCAAGTTTTCATTTTGAATCTTATGATGCATTACTACTTTACCAGGTAATGCAAATACTTGTAGATTTGGTAAAGTAGTTGAAGATGTTGCTGTTATTTCATATTGTTCTTCTTGTTCTTCTTGTTCTTCTTTTTGTTCTTGTTCTTCTTGTTGTTCTTGTTGTTCTTGTTTTTCTTCTGGGTTGTTGTGAATTAGTTCTTTATGACAGTCTAATAGAATTTCATCGTGAAACGATTCCGAACATTTATCGCAACGATACATGTTGAGATGTTTACTCTTCGAAATTTCACCAAGAAATGAAGTGGGCTCTCACGTTCCTCCTATTATAATGGTTCCCCCACCACTATTTCATCCTCTTCACTATCCTAGGAAATCAAACATTTTCAACAAAATATTAACCTTCTACAAACTAATTGTTCATTCGTGTTCTTTATTCCCATTGGAGTTTTAGTATATAATTCTTTATATTCAAACTTTAACAAACTTTCTTTTAACATCTGTTAGGACAGATGTTATGGGACAGATGTTAAAAGAACAAATGTTGGAGTGGAAATGGCTAGAGCACAGGCACTTGGTTGAACTAAATTTGCGCATAAATTAACTAGAGTTGAACTGAAAATTCGCATAAATTAAAAGTTAGTTCAAAACTAAAATTCGACAGTGTTAAAAAACTCTAACAGTTGAATAAAAATAAACATTAGTTCAAAACTGAAATTCAACAGTGTTAACCAAATTCTAACAGTCAAACAAATAGGTCAAGGTAATCCAATTTAACGCGAGAACGAGGAATAGAGCACTAAGTGGCATGTTAGTCCATTACCACAAAGTGATCTATTCCTCGCTCTCTATTCTACATCTACTTTTTTCAGTTTACTTATTTATATTAAAATGTTCAAATTTTACTATGTAGAATGTCCATTCTTTCTCTTCAACTCTTCGATTGTTTTTAGCAATTGTAACAAATATTCGTTAGTTTTCACCAAAGTCTTTAGTTTGCTACATCCAATTTCAATGGAAGGTATTATAAGTTGTAATTTTATAAGTTCAATCTTTTCTTTCTTGCGAATTTCTTTCTTTATTATATTATTCCTTATTTTTGCTGAAGATTTAAACTCCATGTTGTTTCTGCTAAAGCCACAATAATAATAAAAGTCTCTTCAAACAACCTGCATTTATACACATTCCCCCACCACTTTATAATCCCCACTCCTTTCCCCTCTTCTTTATATGTGGAAGGAAGTATTATAATTAGATTCCTAATATTTCTTTTCCTTTTTTACTACATGGGGGGAAGGGTAATTTGTTATTACACTAGTTGTGCAAGAAAATAGCCGCCAGTGTCCACACCTTGTTCATAGCACTCCATCATAGATTGTGCCCACTGCAACATGCGGTCTCTGTCATTTGGTGTGACAAGGAAAGAATGACTATCACCATACAATATAAAAGAGTCAATTCGTACATAACATCCTAAATTTAACCATTTATTAGCTTCAACTATAAACTTTTCTATTGTATCAAATGGAAATTGTGGATCAATTGCTATAACCTTACGTTCTTCACTAAGTTCAACAGTATAATCATCATCATCCTCACTCTCACTATTATTATTTAAAATGTCTTCAGGTTGTAGAAAAACATCGGAAATTTTGGAAGAAGTAATATGGTCATTCACACGAGGAGGCATTTTGAAGTAGGTAATATTGTAAACAGCAGAGACGAAACAACAAGAGCGGCGTGTAGAAGCAAAATGAAGGAGTGACCAACGCTCGCTCCGCTTTTATAACAGTATGCAAATGAGGGGTAAGAGCTGACCTTAACCGGTCATCGACCCAAAGGAGTGGGGGAAGTACTTTTCTTACTACTCAAATGGAAGTAGGTTAGTAGGTCACGGGACTTAGAGTGTTAAAAAATAATGGGGAGAAACACAACGCTATAACGCATTGTGTTTCTCCCCCATTATTTTTTTAGCAACAATTTGGAAAAAACTAAGTGAATTTACTGTTTACGCCCCCACCTTGTAATACGATCCTTTTTATCCCTGAGGAGAAAGTCTTGAGAATCTAAAGTGTTAAATCTCTTCTCTTTACACAAATTCTCACAAACTCTAATTTTATATTTTAAGCCGTTACATTTTGCCAAAATGTGTTGGTGGTCAACAACACTTAGAAAAAAATATTTCAAACCTTTCTTAAGCCTCTCTCCTCTGACGGATATTATTTTAGGATCGTCTTCAACGGTGGGGATTTCTGTCAGTTGTGGTTCAGAAATATGTTTCACGATATGTACACGGCAAAAACTTTCATTTTTAACACATTTCCTCCCACAAGCTGATCCTTTCTTAATTCCCTTAATAAGCATTTCAGGGCAAGTAGTGGGACGGCTAAATGCCCTACGACGCTCTTCTTGTAATGATCGAAATTGCTCTGAAGGAGCAGGTTTAGGGGCAGGTTTAGGGGCAGGTTTAGGAGCTGGTTTAGAGGAATTAGTTTTGTGATAGGTATGGTCTTCAAGTGTAGCAAGTGGTGGGGTAGGAGGCAATGGTGATAGTGGGATAATGGGTGTACTAAGGTGATGAACAATAGTTTCAATGGAAGGGGTATTAAGACGGGGAACTGGCTTCTGCGGTGGCGGCATCATAGTTGATGGTGGTGCGGAGTTGTTTGAAGGCGAAGGTGAAGGTGGTGAAAAAATACTGCGAAGTCTACAAGTGTTGGTTGGCGGAAGAATAGCTCCAGAAGTTGAAGGTTCAGATGAAAGCTTCTTCTTATACCAATCCGGAGGGTTTTTCAAGCGAAGAGTTTTGTTTGATGCAGTAACAGCCGTAGAAGTCGAAGTCGAAGTTGAAGTTGAAGTTGAAGTTGAAGTGGTAGAAGTAGTAGAAGTAGTAGTGGGCACAGAAGACATCGTTATAACTCCAAGTTCACAGCGTAACGTCTGGAATCGGAATGAAACACTAGCCCCGGCCAACACGTCTTTTATAACGGTATGCAAATGAGAGGGGTTAGCAGCCGGCCATGACCGGTCATTGGCCCGGGAGGTGGGGGAAGGAGTGGTGGGGGAAGGGGTGGTGGGGGAAGGGGGGGGGTCTCCATTTTTTCGGGGGGGGGGAGGGGGGGGTCTCCATTTTTTCGGGGGGGGAGGGGGGGGAGGGGGGGGGAGGTCATTGACCCTTCCAAAAGTGGGTCAAGGTCATTCAAGATTTATAATGATCCAAGGTGATGGGAACAGTAATACTGTTCCCACCACCCTGTTTGCCTAACGGTTCCCACTCCCAACCCACTAGTTACGTTCTGCAAGGGACATCGACGCAATTTTGTTTGGACCGTCCGGGTCTACCGTAACGGTCCGGTCCGGGTCTACCGTAACCGTGAATTCCAAGGGAAACTGGAACACCTAATGCAGAAACGCAACTCTAACCCCACCCAAACTAATCCCACCCATTATATTCCTAAACAAAAATGCAAAAACCTAGTCCGCATTTTGCGGATGTCCCACCCCTTCTAAGTGAAGTTCAACTGAACTTCTGAATTTACATTTAATCTACCCCCTAACATCTAGCTGTAAGGCAAAACAACATTAATTAGTATTACCAACACTTAAAACTAACAACACATCATTATTAAAAAACCAAATAATTCAACACAACCAAATACCATCATTATTCTTAAAATTAATACACCTTAATGCTAAATACCTCTTAAAATTAATACACCTTAATGCTAAACCCAACTTATAACTAACATCGCAATGCGCAAATTATTTCTTAAATTTAATACAACTTAAAACTAAACACACACACACATACTACATTGCATTAAAAAACGCAACTTAGTAGAAGAAGTTCAAATATATATAGGCCTACTATATATTTGAAACCTCTTGCTGAGTCGCCAACAACCTTTCGCTATGAAAGTTTGTTGACGACTCACGCTAAGATCAGGCTCGTATCGCTCCTCGGATTCTCGAGTAGTGGGGGAAGTTGTTTCACTACAGTACAGTGTTCAATCCAGTCCAATTCGCAGCAGTGTAAAAGAAAGGCGAAGGAGTGGGGAGCGGCGCATGCGCAACAACACAAAACCAAGGTTTGAGGTTAGAATTATCCATGTGCAGTAGCGCTAAAGTGAGTAATACAGGACTAGGCGCATGCGCATAGCATAGACTCATTCCGATCCGGAGAACTTGTTGCATGCGCAGCAGGTTTGAGGTTAGAATTATCCATGGCAGCTGCCATATTTAGTCTGGTTTCACCACATAAAGTCAACAACCGGTGGTGACCGGCCATTGACCTGGAGGAGTGGGGGAAGGAGTGGGGGAAGGGGGAAGGGGGGGGCTCCATTTTTCCAGGGGGGAGGGGGGGAGGGGGTGATGGGGGGAGGGAGGGGGGGAGGGGGGGGAGGTCATTGACCTTTCCGGTCGGTCATTGACCCCAAGGAGTAGGGATAGACACAGAACCCTACTTCTCTTACTACTCAAGTGAAAGTCGGTCAACCAGTCATTTGCTTGCCATCTGCCGCCATCTGGCTGGAGTTATTGCCTCTATAAAGGTGGGTAGTTTATCGCGCTACAAACATTCATTGCCTCGCATCCGCTCGGTCATCATCTCTCGTTAGTTTTATGTTATGACTACTTCACTTACTAGGTTTGAGGTTAGAATTATCCATGGAATAGCCTTCGTAAATTCTAACCTATAAAATTACTACTCTGGCTTTCTGTTTCAATTTCTTTTACACTTCATTTTATATCTCAGTCTTCTTTTAACTTCTGAACTTAACACATCGGTTATGATGACTGCACAATGTTTAAAATTAAAGCTTTTGCGAACACAACACATATTACGAAGTACTTCTAAACCTTCAATTTCAAAGTGTAGAACTAATTTAAATAGAGTTAGGAAGAAGTACAGTTTTAACCCATTATACTCTTCAAAGACTTCGCAGGTTAATGTTGATGATAGTGTTATTTACAACATTTTGCATTCTATGTTACAATTCAACAACTTTGAACTTGTTACACCTATCGACTGTGTTCAACAAGTTTTTTTATTTTACCCCTACTATTCCTCATATAAGCGCTGTCACCACAATTCCTACTTCATGCTCCTCTATTCTCTTCAGCTAAGCTAAGGTTTGAGGTTAGAATTATCCATGGCGGCCGCCATGTTTAATTCAGTTTCACCACATAGAGTTGGCAACCGGTTATTGGTCTAAAGGAGTAGGGGAAGGGGTGGTGGGGGAAGGTTGCCGTTTTATAAACCCTCTCCCTAGGCGGCGCTTCTCATTCGATCGCCAACTTTCAAACAATAAACACCTCTCCCATGGCACGAATGAATTATCCCACTATCACCAACTAGTTCAACTTTAAACTATTTCTGGTGGTAGTTGGGTAGGCTTTTTTAAAACTTACTCTGGATGACCTTGACATACTTTCCAGGCCCCCAGTTATAACTGTTGAATTTCAGTTTTGATCTTACTCTTAATTTTTGTTCAACTTTTAGAGTTTAGTTAACACAGTTGAATTTTAGTTTTCAACTAACTCTTAATTCATGCCCAATTCTACTTCAAATTCAGGGCATATGCTCTCGCCATCTGCACCCCAGCATCTGACGCCATCTGCTCGAGCAGCTGCTCGGGCAGATGGCACGACTTCCGGTCCAGAAGTAACCAAAACACACTACTATCCCCAACTGCCGGTTTCTTTAGCTCTTGAAAAAAGATAATTATCTTATGCTTGGACTTGTCGTTTTTAGAAGGAAACTGCACGGAGGAAACAAAAATCATTTATTACTAAACTAACTTCAGAGATTTCAAAAATTGAGAAACTGAGAAAGTGCTTGAATCAGGTAAACTGTGAAATTGGTCAGATCCCTGTTTTGTAGCCGTGCCGCCACCACGCCTGTCGTCACGACAGAAGGAACTGTACAACATGTAGTTTTCAAGAGAAATATTTTCTAAATTTGAGAGATTTTTCTGTCCATGTTCTGTAACTAAAAATGCATAAAGTTTTTCTTCTTCTAAAAAGACTTCGATTTGATCCTTTATTGAAAAAGACCTATCTAGGCCTATATATCTATATTGCGGGATAGATTTCTTCTTGTTGTCAAAAGTTTCAATTTAATGCAAATTTGAGCAGCCAAAAACTTTGAAAAACCTTAGTAATTAATTAATAGCCCATGACAACCGGCAACTGGGTCTTAAATCGATCTTTTTAAAAGCTACAAACTTTTCTCATGATCGAACCGGTAACCTTTGAATTTAAGGCCGTTTGGCCGCGAGGCTAGTCTCGCGGTGAGAATCAGTAGTTTCAGAGTTCGCCGCTAGACACCGCTAGGGCCACAATGGCGCAGCGTTCACGCACACAGATGTAAACAGAGGAGAGAGCCCCTCCCCCTGTTCTTCTCTCCCACCCCTCCGCTCGGCAGTCCACGTTACTCAGCCGATCGCGGCATCGCGGCTCGGGCTACGGCAACGGCACTGTAGCAGCATGGTAGGCGGCATCGGGGATCGCGCGATTGGCGTCAAGGATTGCGTCAATTGTGTAATGTTTTACACGATCCTATGCTGTGACAGGATTTTACAATTTATTTTTTACGTATATGCATTGATATGTTTTTAATATGTTCATTAATATTTAATAGTTAAACTGAGAGGAACAAAAACCATAAAGGTAATAAGAATTAACAATACTGCAATCCTTAAACATTTAATATTCCAAGAAAAAGAAGTCAGCAGAATTAGAAGAAACGGCTCGAATGCAGGTCGAATCCGGCCCACGGCCCACGGCTGGCGCGGCGGGGCGCGGCGAGCATCGGGCGAGAGAACGAGGCAGTTAGAACGAGTGAGAGAGAGGGCAGATAACCTGCGCGGCCACGCGCCCGGGCGCGTGCGGCCGCTGTAGATGATCACCACTACACTCACAGCGTCGCGCACCGCGCTGACATGGTGTTACTTGTACCAACAAATAAGCAAAACTATTATACATAGACATTATCTAAAAATTTAATCGTAATAATAGATAAAACCCACACATATTAAAACAAAACTAGTAATGAGATTGACGAAAGATTTATAGAAAATAAAAATTATTAAAAAGAGAAAAAAAATTAAAGTTGTAAAATTTGATTATTTTTACATTTTAATGTTTTAAGCATGCAAATTCAAATAATAAAATGTTTTTTTCACCTAAATATACTTTGCGGTTTTCTTTACTTGTTGGTACAAAAATACCCTAATTTTGACGTTTCAACCTCCTGTAGTTCAGCCAAAAAATTTTTTTAAATTTTTTAATGCCATTTTTGTGTTCATTACATTGAGGCAAATCGATCCCATGGTAAAAAAAAATTAATTTTTGACCAAACACCCTTAACGGCGAGCACTATAACTCAGCTACACAGCCTCTTGGGTTATGGATAGTTTACAGGTAAAATATGTGTTACGTAGTTTAATGTTTGATTAAAGTTGTTTTGAAATGTTAATTTTACTAATTTAGAGGTGAATTTAACCTCCACGGGCAGTGGAGTTTTTTTTTTTTTTTTTTTTTTTTTTTTTTTTTTTTTTTTTTTTTAACAAAACATAACAAACAAACTTCAGTTCATTTAACTAACACAATAAAATATTTTTATCAATATTTAACTTAATAAAGGCAAGACATGCCACATTTCTAAGCTTACATTCACTGTACAACATTCAATAATGTTAGTATGATCATGTCCCACTGGACATGTTACGACCCGTTCAAGTATATATAGATGACGCACTGGTTTAGCTGTGATGGTGTATAAATGCTTGATCTACTGTGGATGTATGTAGGCCTGTTAATAATAATTAAATTAAATAGAATCTCTACTTTGGGAGTTTTATGACCAAGAATATTATTTGGTGTTTTGGTTCCATTGGAAATATGTTTATTGTTTACTAGCTTACCTGGCATGCTTTGCAATGCCAACTAGAGGAAGTGTTTGCCCTTCAGGTAACCTCGTTCGCTTCGCCCACTCTCCGCAAGTCTCTAATTTCCTCTAGTTTTGTTATCACCGATCTCCCCTCAATACTTTAAGCGAACAGCTGTTTGTATAATTAATATTCGTAAATGTAATCATATTTTTTATTTTGGGTGTAACGCCAGTGGCATTTTGACGGGGAGCGGTCCAAGCCCATGTTCCATATGTTTAAATACAAAAATGGTGCTTCCATAAGAATAACATGGTAACTTTGAAGACGCGTGTGGCAGAGCCCTGTAGGTTTTCCTTAATTTTTTAAAAGAAACTTCTCCTGGCAATAACAAACACAACAAAAAAAGATTAGTGAATTCGGTCCAGCCGTTCACGCGTCATGCCGTGACCAGAGAGATAGGGATTAATTTTTATATATGGAGATAACGTTTACTGTAAGAATATTGATAAGGTACACAAATAGATAGATTCGCTTAATATTAATTAATACTGAAAAGTTAGTATTTTAAACTAATTTTTACATTTCTGAAGGCACTATGATTTACAATGTATACATCCAATATATCACAGTGCAGTGTGATTTGTAAATACAGAACCTTGACTATTTAACTTATAAATAATACTCAGCTTATAAATTTATATGTAGTGTGCTTGTTATACTTTCTATACATTGTATCTCAATTTTAATTAGTTATGCTTTATATCTTCCGTGATTAAACTATCCAATTGAAACTTAAAATAATTGTTGGTTAGTAAATTCTACGAATTCTAAGGTATTATAAAAATATATCACATGGTTGCAAATTAGATTACTAAGAAATTGGTAACATAAATATTAATAATTAAATCATAACAATGAGAAAAGCTTTTGAAATAAAACTGCTTGTCCAAAAATAGAAAGCGTTTAAAAACATCAAGCTAATGACGGACGAGTAAATTAATTTCTAGGCCATAAAAACTGTTCTTGTTAACACATCAGCAAAACTACGTTCAATGAAAAAGAGATTGTGTTCATTTAATCAGATAATTGCCATCCAGTCCGTATGTTTTCAGATAACTCGAGTTTACATTGTTATTTTATTTTTCACGGTTTGAACAATATTAGATGTTTATTTAGCCTAAAAGTTTTGTATCACCTTGGTTTCAGAAACAAAAGTTTTATATTGTAGATTATGTTTAAGAAACTTCAAGTTACTACCACCAAATTATAAGCAAAGAATTTATAGACCTACATTAACCCACAGCATTTCCAGAAAAATTGAAAAATACAGACAAACAAAATCAAATCAAATGTATAGATAGACAAAGATGAATTTTATTCAGTGTTGGTACTAACACCGCACAGTTGAGGTTAGTAAAATCTCAGAGATATTCTGTTTATATTGAGAATGATTGAGAAGTTTGAGGAGCATATAAAGATCATAATATAGAGACAGTTTAATCCACCAGTCAAGACCTGGTTCACCCAACAAGATACGAAGCTTTGCATCTTTCTTTGATTATGTTTTCAAATAAGCGATTATATTCCTTAAGAAAACTAGTTGATGACCAAAACCACAGATATTTTCCATACTTGAAAAACTGTCGTTTTAATTGTGAAAATTTAATAATATGCAAGGCATTTATAACTGCAGTTATAACTGCGATTTATAACTGAAACACAAGTTAATATAGCAAATGTTTTAACATGTATGACATGAACAAACAAAACAATCATTAAGTAAAAATTGAAAAGTAACGTAAGAACTTATAATAAACTAATTTTTATACAAGAAACGCATTTGTTAAAATATAAATTTTTTCTTTCACATCTCTAATTTTGATATTTTTTATATATCTAATTTATGAAAAAATTAAAAATACTATTGGTAATAAAATATTCATAATTTAATCAAGATTTTAAAAAGTTGTCTAGAGTGAAAATCAACAACAAAATTCCCTCCATATTTCATAACACTTTACATCAATAAGGATTTAAAGAGTTATTGTTTTGGTTTATTGTTGTAATATTCCAGTATCTAGGAAAGATTTAATTCTTGATGTAATTTATAATAATACATGCAGATTACTTAAATGTATTATTGGTATTTCCTTGTCTTTTTCCTTATTCGCATTATGTTCCACGTAACCTATTACATATTATGGGGTGACCGATAGCCCAATAAATATAAACAAGTGCAGCAAGTTCCCCGGCCTTCAGGGAAATCACCTTTGCCCTCTAGCTGCTCGCTGCAGCTGATGGGCAAACCCTTGTAACGAGAACAGTTCTGAGTAAATAGTTGTCGATATAGAGTATGTAAAAAAAGTCCTTTTACCAATTATCTATTATTATTATTTAAGATAAATCAATATCCTTTCGGGAATTATACGAGTTAATTCGCGTATTAACTTAACACAGAGTATCTTTTCCCGTTATCAACCATTTTGAGTCGTGTCATTGAGATAACCCGCCGGAAGTCATAAAAACAATTATTAAAAACAAGTGAAAAAAGTTGGCTGAAGTCATATGTACATAAAATTAAAGATCTCACTTACCAAAGAACAGCGCTGAAATTATATTTCAAATTGATGACTGAGACGGAAATGGTAGACAATCAAAGTTTCCATTAAAAGAGAATTTGTAATACTTAACCTTTTGACGTCAGGTATGTGGCTTATTACTTCATATGCTAAGGCATGATGTATGATCACAATTTTTTACACGTTTTACTGAAATAAAAGCAAAACGTCGGTATCCTAATAAAACATTATGCTAATAGTAGAATGAGAGGTTCATTTTAAAGTGTCAATTATTCCATTGTAAATAACCAAAGCGAGTTCAACCTAATGTGTTTGCTGTGTTTCTACCTAATTTATGTTCTGCGCACTTTTATCAATGAATGCTCAGTTAATGGACGCGACATGTTGAGTGAATGATCGCTGCGAGAATTCGATCCCCAATTGTCAATTGTTCCCACTGAAACCTAATTCTTCACGTAGGATTATTGTAACGTTGATTATAAGGAAAGTCAAAATACATTTACATCAAGCTTAAACACAAATTCATTTTAATTTATATTAAACAATGACTTAAAATTTGCTAAATAATTTCCTGTGTCCAATACAAAACACAGTCATTAATAAATAATAATTCTTTGATGCGATATTGCCTATATGTCTTCTTTACAAGTAGAAATTAATTGGCTTAGAGGTTTTGTGGGTCTAAAATTGTTGAATTAATTAAGTGGAATATTTAATTATTTTTTAAGTTGAAAGTTATTAAAATCATTCAAAAAAAATTTGTTGCACTTGATTTGAGTGGACTTATATTAAAGAACAATACGCTTTTACTAAACATTCAACATAGCCTGGAATAAATCTGCATATAAATAATGCGGCTGAAGAGATGAACCGGCGGCGAGTGGATTGTCACAAGTGCTTTGAATATTACTCGTGTTGAATGTAATCTCCAACAAATATTACCAAACATGCCCTTGAATGTTAACACTTAGGCATAAAACACTCGCAGCAAATCCTTAATGATACAAATAATTCTAAAGCTTAAATAATTTAATAATATAGGAGAGATCGGTGTATGTGAAATAATATTGGACGTTAAATAAAGCATTTTTTTATTGAGTGTTAACTTTTTGCAAAGTAAGATAATCGGGCATCCTACAAAACAAAAATCCTAGTAGTAGGCTAATAGTCCAAAATTCATAAGCAAAATGGATTGTTAGTGTCCAAATAATGTTATTACGCCTTTTACTTTGTTTAAATACTTCTCTGTTACACTTTATCCAATGTTGACAAATAAGGTATTATTGAAATTTGCATAAAATGGACTAACTTTTATGTGCCATGCTTTTCTGTAAAGTAAACGGTTTTATGGCATTTGACATCAAATATTATAAATGACCACCATTTTGAAACGGCTAATGGTATTTAGATATAATTTATCACAAAACATATCTTAATAGGACAAACACAAATTCAAATGTGTTTGTCTTGAACTAAGCAATGATGCCGTTGTCGGGAGAGTTACGGGACACCCTGTATAATACGGGAAGTCGGTTTGTGTGAACACAACCACTCTCTCATTTCAGGACCTCTTTAATGTTTTATTGTAAAGATGTCGCCTAATTTCGTATTTTTTCAATAAAGTTTTATATATTTCTATTATGAAGAGCGTGGGTAGCCTTTAAATTAGTAGTTCGTCCTTAAAACTAACATAGAGATTAACTTTAACATACAGTATAAGTGAATATGTCAGAGTGGCCAATCCTCTAAGGTTTCCCACATTGCCATTGTGAGACATGTTTATTCTCCAGGAATAGCTCACAAACTTTGAAACGATTGACATTATCATTCGAAAAATGGAATTAAAGGTTATTTTTTTATTACTTATAAGTAGTGGCAAATTGTTTAATCTGGTACAGTTCATTGGCATTGAATGACGTCACGAGATAACGTTGCAGGAAGTGTCGTCATCAAACCGGTGTGACAGGCTTATCGGGTGATTAATCGTCACATGACGTCATCAACAGTGACGTCATCGACAACATCAATGACATCACACAAACAATGTTAGAGTTAAAGACAAATGTAAAATTTTATCCATAACGATCTAGCAGGCGTTGTTAACTTAATAAATACCGGTACCATACATGAAACAAAGAGACATTTTTTTGCATTGCACTTTGCAATTGATTTGATATATTTTAGTATTATCATATTATTCTCAACTTAAATGTTACTCATGACTGACTATTACGACATTAACGACAAACAATTACAGAATTACAACTGGGCATGGGGCTGTAATCCCCATCCGTAGAAGATTTTAAAGTAAAGTGTCATTTGGCAACCTATTTCATAAATGGTCAATTACAACTAGTTTGTTATCCATTCCAAATTTTGATTTCACTCTATCCGAAAAGATTTTTAGTTTCTTTTTATTAAGGTTCATAGATTGGACCCAGTCGTCCAATCAACAAATCCAAGTTTGTATACAGTGATCCTGCCAAGTCACGGTTCATTAGCTTTGTCCAACATAATTCGCATACAGATTTATTCCAATTTTAAAAGGCAAAAGCGTTTTGTGCTTTTTTAATGGTTTGTGAATTACTGTAGACTGTTTTTAAACACTATTTGCAAGAGTAATCTTTTTGGCTCTTGAATAGAAAATAGTTTTTTGGACATGCCCATACTGGGTTGGCGATCTTTCTTTGATTGTCATATTTAGATATCTTGTGTATCGAGCCGAATGCAAGTTAAGTTGTCATTTTATATTGTATTAGCTATTTGAATATGGGTTTTATAATTTTACTATGTAAACAAAGGTGATGAAGAAAATCCATAAAAATGTAATAAAAAGTACTTAAGTTTGGGCCCTTTGAACTTCATCATTTCGTCAAACACTGCTGAGGAAGAAGTTTTATTGGACTTAACCGTAGTTGATTTTTTGTGCAAGTTGAAATTTAATTTAATATTAAATATAGTGTAGGTTGAATGATTTTCGTGATTTCCTTTAAAAAATATAAAGTTTGACAGTGTTTTGGAATGTTATTTCTAATATTAGATTTTATTTAAATAAAGTACAAACCTTTAAGCTACTTGTTTCTTGATTCCATGACAACAAATCAAATTTGTCACTGTTATTGACATTTCGGCCTTTAAATTTGCTCACTGATGAAGTGATCCATTCAAAACTAAAATACGGTAAGTTGTATAGTGACATAATAAGTAGTGTAATCACAATAATAATAATATAAAAAAAATTCTTTGCAGTATTACGTTTAGTCCAGGCTCTGAACAGGTTAAGCATGAACTGAAAGTCTAACAAAATTTGACTTTGGATTATTGTTGAGGACATTTAGTAGATGTAAAAAACCGATGTTGCCACATTTCCAGAATGGGCACAACACGGGGAACGCCCTCTAGAGGAAGTCGTAGAGGAAACTGTATTGGCCTATGTCATGTTGTATATCATTTTAAAGGTCTTTGGATGTAGATACGAATGCCACAAACCTGATCTCTAAAGGTCAAATATAACGCAAGTTATTGCGTTTTGAAATTTCGACAAAATGCTTTTCATGCAAAGTTTGACTGCCTGCCATTTCTGACTCGAGCGATCATTTAAGGTCGGCTTTGCGGCATCACTTTCTATTAAACATGATCCTAAAGCTTACGTCAAATATTCCACAAAAGATTTCATGGGTTGTCCCAAATCAGGCTGAAATTCATAATGTAATCATAATATTTTGGACAGCAATTGAAGACGGCAAATGAAGACTTAAAATAAAACATTTAACTTAATTTTCTGGATCTTTATAAAGAGAAGATAGATAGAATTTTAATAGATTTGAAAACAATGTCGCCAACTCGACCTCAAATGAACGTCTGAGCCAGAAATGGCAGGCATTCAAATTTTGCATGAAAGGATTTTACCGAAATTTCAAAACGCAATAACTCGAGTTATATTCGACCTTTAGAGATCGGGTTTATGACATTCGAATCTACATTCAAAGACCTTTAAAATGATATACAACATGACATAGGCCAATACAGTTCCCTCTACGACGTCCTCTAGGGGGCGTTCCCCGTGTTGAGCCCACTCTGGGAATGTGGCAACATCGATTTTTTACATCTACTAAATGTTCCCACCAATAATCACAAGTAAAATTTCGTTAGAATTTTAGTGCATGCTCAACCTATTCAGAGCCTGTTGAATAAAATAGCTGCAAGCCAGAAGCACTTTTATATATGTTAGTGTATCTTTTTAATATCCAATCTTCTAAGCCTGGTCTTGATTGCTAATCATCGTGAAAAATCGATTGGCTGGTTGACATTTCCTTTAGCAACTAGCACGTATACGTGAGGTTTGGAAATGACTGTACTATATTTAACGTGGCCGCTCTCCCCCTACCACAGTTAACCGGAGTACAAACTGGCACACGGTTCTAAACAACCGTTCACTAATCATGAAAACAATGATGGATTGTTTTAAGCCCTATGGCTGGCCAATGGCAATTGTTGTAGATTACTTCAACTGCTAATAGAAAGAGGATTACATTGATTGATTTGTTCGCTGACTCGACGAATTTACGGTTATACATTTCCAATTTAAAGAGATATCAGATATGCTCAATTACAATTGAAATTTTTAAAAATCTCTTTGTAATTAACCATGGGCACACATTCACGAACAAGGACTGTTCAAGACTACCAATTAACGACCTGTTATTCTGGTTCTAATTCGTAACCTCATGCTCGACTTATAGCATAGTAATAGAATTTCTATAAAATACTAAAGCTAATTCTTATTAATAATGACTTATAATTTAAACATGTATATACATTATTTATTTATATACCGGGTGTCCATAAAGTTTTGCCCTGATTTCATAGCTTTGCTATACGGACACCCAAGGCGCACACATTGTTATGAGTTTGGGCATACCTGTAAAAAAGTGAAGAAATGACTTCTTCAAACTTAAATAAAACTTTATCTCACCACCAATTGTTTTCACACTATTCGGTTTTCTTATCTGGGCAAGACTTTATGGACACCCGGTGTATAACTAAAAAACCAAACTAGAATAAGCTCGTATTGAAATTGGAACATTACAATGACAGGAAATAGTGATCCACATTACTTATTCTTTATAGGGAACCGATTATACAAAAATGTTACTCTCACTGAGACACCACCACCGTCGCAACTCTCAGAATGACAGATATGTATAAAAATCAACGAGTAATCTACGGGTATTTGGTATGTTGTTTTGTTAATAAGTTAAGAAGTTGGCATTCTGTTTCCTTTTTGCATTGCCATGTCTACAGTTTGTGAGTGAAATCTGGAAAAGATATGAGCCAACACAGTACAGGTGGGTTGTATTATTTATAAAACTATTTCCATTACCTGTCTCCGAACCCACGTTTAAAATGGGTATGTAATTTTACTATAGTTATTTTGTTTTAAGAAGTGACCGTTCTATTTTCACATTGAAACGTCACACTGTTTATGGATGCGTTTAATGTACAAGACAAAGGGAGCGATGAGGCGCTAGACATATAGCACAGAATATTTTTTTGACGTAAAATACACCTTATACCCTACCTTAATACCTTCTTCTTCTTCTTTTGTCCACCACTGCTTTGTGATTGACAGCGTCATATCAATTACATAAAACACTAAAACATATATTTACAATATAACTCATAAAACTTCTGGTCGGTGGCCCAGAATCAGATCCTCAGGTCAACAAAATAATCATATACAAACTCACGTGTGGAGTTGTAGGCCCTTTGCATACGGTATCAAATTTATATTCGCAGACGTAAAATTAACGTTAAATTTAGGTTCAAACGTCACTCAATAATGTAAAATAAACACCAAATCATGTCAAATATGCAATCTTACAAAAGCAATGAAATATTGAAAATTATTATTTTTTATATCAAAATTTACAAATGAATAGATTTCTGCTAACAAACATATTGAAAAAAAGACATGAAACTGAGCAAACGTTTTTTTATCCATGTCAGGTTTTGAACCTACACCCTCTCCCTCCATTTCCTGACGCCCTAACATCTAGAGTGATCTGAATTGTAGTTGGATGTTTCCTTATTTATTTGTTATACAACGTTCACTGGCGCCCTTAAAAACTTTGTAAGTAAAAAAAAAATAAATAAAAAATGGCTCAAATTTAAATTGACTTACTAGTTACACTTTTCTAGTTTTTAAAATTTTCTAAATTTTCTAAAGTCTTAGTTTGTTAAAAATTTTACATGATTTGAATTTTATATTTTCAACATAACAAGAATATGAAAAACACTTGATATAATTAATACTCAAGTGCATTGATAATTAATTACTCAATCCACTTTATTTTTCATTTAACGCGAATTGATTTATTAAACTTGATAACTGAGTTTATTATTAACTTAATTTCATTAAAATATTACGTGATATTCCCGAGAAAAAGTTAAGGGTTTCTTGTTACTCTGTATCTCAATAAAAATAATATATAGGCCTACTATAGTTTAGAATATTTTTTAAGTAATTGTTCAATAAATATTAAAAAATTGATGTTATGTGACTTTCACTCTCTCAACGTAAGATAAAAAAAACCTTATTGGACTTCGATATTTTAAATATCAAATAAACGTAAAATATGTCTAATTTTTTGTAATTTCACATTTTGCACGTTTATTTGAGGTAAAATAAATCGTCTGTGCTTTTTGGGTACAGTACAGGTGGATGATATTAAAACTACCACTTTTACTGACCATAGAAATTTGAACCATTTGACCTATGCACTTATTTGTTTAGTAAAAATGAGGAATAAACTTTACATTTAACGTCCTTTTTCCTTTAAGGACAATACTAGATGTAGTTTTTAAGAAAATAATAATAATGTAGGCCTAATCGATATTATTGTCAATCAAGAATCAAGATATTTATTTGCCACAACAAAACAAATTGCATCGGCATCATCAATACATAAATACATGGTAAAACTCATAAACCAATCATTATCTTTTCAAAATTAATGCAAAAAATAGAACATTCATGATTTAGAATGCTATTCAATAGCCTAAGCAGATGCAATATTAGCCGAATTTACAGCTATTTATGCGTTTTAAACCCTTCGCCATGAACCGTAACAGCTCGTTAGTCATGAGTCACGGCTGACGACATAACTAAACTAAACGGAACACATGACATCTGTTTACCGGAGTTAATGATTGGTCCGTGACAGAAAACATCATTAAACATTGATGTCGATACATTCATCTGTCAATAAACAACGGAAAACGTTCCACCCATGTTAATCCCTGCAGTGTTTTATTACTATTCGATAAATAATTAAATACAGTAGTTTGAAGTTAATAAAAGAATAATCTTGAAATTACAATTAATTTATTAATACCCGACGTGATTCATAAATCTTTGAAAAAACTTAGGTAGCTAACTACAAGTGAATAAATGAAAAAAAAATTACATAAACTTAGATCTTTTAGGCTTCGTTTTCGGAGAGCCTTCATGCAACTTTCAGGCATAATATAAAAATATACAAAATTTTTAATAATATTTTGAATGACTTGACAATATAAAATTCTTATTATGAACCATATCCATAACCAAATTCTAACTTTAACCTTTTTCAGGATAGCAATAATTTATCTATTGTAGTCTTATATGGCTTTGAATTTGTTTTTATTTTTATTTCAAAGTGCAAGTTAAAAGGGAGTGAAATTTTACCATCAGAACAAGTATTAATAGTATTAAAAAGTAGGACAGCTGAATAAATGTGTGTTGTTTAATTATCTTTACTGAAGGCAACATTGTACGGCAATGTGGTAATTTTATATTACCCAATTTTTCTCTTTACGAGACATTGTATTGCTTCAGGAGTTTTATGAATGATATTCTGATTCCACTTGTTTGTTAAATACACAAATTTGTTATAATATAAGTAGACACGTTAATAAAATCCCATATTACAAACACAAATTCACTCCTATATGGTGTTATGGATAAACACAAATGTGAATCAAATCTGCATTAACTACGAATTGACAACCTACACTGGTAGGAAGAAGTGCCCTAGTAATTTTAACTATTAAATTGTGATACATCAACGGAATCACTGCATCAAGGTAAACGAGCAGAAACAAATCCTTTGAAATAAACACTGCAAGTGTTCAAACCTGGAGTACATTTAGAACTAAGAACTAGTTTTATTCGATTTAAACCTAAACAAACGAGTTAAAAAATTTGTACGCGCAAATTTAATTCTACAGGTCAATTTATCTAAAAATGTTTAATATCTAAATATAAATATCTAAAATATTTCCTTGTCATTACAAGACATATTTATAATTCTACGTGTCGATACCTTTATAGCCTATCAGCTATGATGTACACTTGGTCTTTAATTAAAGTGGTTTCTAATACTGGGTTAAGCTGGAGTTGCTAAAACTCCAGTGTTTAACATTCAAATTAATAATAATCTTACCTTCCTGTAAATCATGTACTGATGTTGGCCGCACCGTGTCCCACTGGACATGTTATAACCCGTTCAGGTATTGGTGACGCAATGGATTATCCTTGGCGTGTCCATTTGAGGTACTGTACTTGATCTATGTGCATTACACAATAAATAAGTCTTATTTACACTTAGGAGTGTTTCATTGACAACATTTAGTAATGTTGGACGGGGGTTTATTAATTTAAATTAGGAGTATCATGTAACATTTGTTTGGTAAATATTTTTGACACTCGTCAGGTAAACAACTTTATACCTCAAAGATGCTTCAGAACTGGTAACGTCCCAATGTACATTGTAAAAACATCCAATAATATTAATCTGTAATAAATTAACATAATAGTTTTTTAATAATATAGTAAAATAAGTATACAATACAATTTAACACATTAAATGCAATGCTAAGCAATAGTTCACGTGAGTAGGTGTGCAAGTGCAGGACGAACGAGAAATATTAACTATTATAACTATAAGAAATGTAATAGTTTTGTGCTCAAAACTTCCATAGCAAAGCACTGGTGTAGCTAGTATGAAAATATTACTTCCAACCAGTTTTTAAAATTACAATGACACGGGAAAGTATTTGTTCTGTATAAAGTTACTATAATAAAGTACTGTAAGCATATTTATTTATCTTTAATGCGTTTAGTAAATAATTATTCACCTATCCATCAAACGTTTTTGTTTTTACAACTCAAATAACAGTTTTTATCACTTACAGTCTGCAAAGGTTTTGATGATTTTGTCTTTGGTATTTTATATGGACGCAATTTATAATTATTAAGTTGAATATCTAGGTTATACTTCAGGAATATGTAAAAATACTATGCGAAATGTATTAAGGGTCTTGCTAAACCGTATTTAAAATATGTAAAAAGTTAATTCCAATAAAGATACATTAAGCAAATCAAGGAAACTATTATACAATGACGAACGTGTATCATATGGAGAAGATGAGGTCTCCGGTTTTCAGATACCCTGTATATTGAGAGTGATTAAGTGGTTTGAGGAACATCTGAGGATTACATAGCGACACGATAATCCACCAATCAAGATCCGACTCAACAAGATATCAAGGTTTCCTCCTTCTTTGATGCCTTGACCTAAATAAAGGGCCGAAAATGTAGTTTTGCCGGTCTCGAGATCGTGTTTCAACTTCGAGATGAAATAAAAAACGATTGAGAGTAGGCAAAACTGTTTTGGCCGAGTTACTAAACATATTTTCATCACACAACACTATTCAATAAATGAAAAAATTTTCATTTGACCACAAAGCAAATTATAACCTTAACTAACCTAGCGGGATGCATTGCTTGTGTTTCCGGTTGCTACACAACCACTTCACATCAGCTACCGGTTTCCACTAGTTTTCAAGAAGAAGTAGTAGGGCTGAAACACTTTGGCCTTAGACATAAAAAACATGGTTTTCGTTATTAAAAGGAAGGGACGAAAACAGGTGATGGTGAAGTATACTATTTGGTGTTCCGGATATGAAATGTTAAAACTAAAACAGAAGTCAATTCAAGATTTACACAGCTGATTGATGAGGATGAAGCTACGATATACGAGGTTGTTATGGGTACGATATCACAATGACATCATTTTACTCTATTTTACATTTTGATAGGTTACTAAAAACCCAATAGGTAATTAGCAAATTAACAATTGCCAATAAAATAAAATATAAAACAATATATTGTACGCTTGTAAATTTTGAAATTAGTTGCCGTAGTAACAGTTATAACAAATAACCTCCAATGCAAACGAGAACAAATATTGTTTCAAGCGGCTACAAGCGGTTATTGTTAGCATTGGCAAAACTTGCAGGTAACAAAGTACCGTTTTACCCCTAAATACTGGGTGGCAAAAACCACGGTTTCACCAATTTACCCCATTGCTCTTATGGGATCTATCTCACCTGTCTAGAGATTGCAGTAATCTTTTCTAACATCTTTGCTCCCTCTGTGACAATTGTAAACGATTTTTATAAACTATTATAACATCTTGACCATACTTTTCAATATCTAAAACATAATATTATAGCGCGATGTTTGGATACGCAACTCAGGCAGTTGTTGCTATCAAGTAGTTGGACACGTTGATGACTTCACATTGGCATACTAAAGTGCTCATAGTTCTTCGCTTACCCTTAGTGGGTGGCTTAGGCTTACCCTGTACTTAGACATGTCCATGTCACTGGCCCGGCCATGTTGGATTTTTTTATAAAAAATTAAACCAATATTTAGTACCTATTTTGTACTATTTAGTACCAAGTTTTAAAAAAATAGTACCTCATTCATAACGGAGTTATTAATTGTTTTAAATGTCCGGGCCAGCGACATGCTAGCCCGGCCATGTCGACATATAACCATTATTTATATATCATTATTTAGTACTTATTTAGTACTATTTAGTACCTTCATTAAAATAATTAGTACCTCAATGGATTTTGAGCAATGCCCTCTAATTAGTAAATTTCAATGACCTCTCAGCCCGGCCATGAGGATAATTATAGTAAATACTTATATCATCATAACCGAATTATTTTGTACTATTTAGTACTAACATTAAAAATATTGTATCAGTCACAAAAAAAAAACATAAAAAATATAATTATTACTACGCGGTATATTGTTAATGAATGGGCTTAAGTACCATGTCGCTGGCCCGGCCATGTTTGATTTTCAAACTAAAACTTATGTCAAACGATTGTGCATAATTTGTACTATTTAGTACCACTGTTTAAATAATAAGTACCTTCAAGGTTTAGAAAGGGAATGTATAAACATTCATAATTATTCAAGATATTTTGATTCATGATCTTATTTTTACTGTCCATGGTAACCAATTCTTTTTTATAAAATACCTTTAACCCTTACACCACCATTGAGTACTTATTTTGTACTATTAAGTAACACTACTTTTATAATTAGTACCTATACGTTTACAAATAAATAGTGCCTAAACATTCAAATTATTTGGATTTTTTTGTTTCGAGATGCTGATTTGACTCAATATTGTAGACCAGCCCTTATATAAAATACCCATGATACGAATACTCCCATGTAGTAATAATTGTGTTCTATTAAGTAGCACTATTTTCATAATTAGTACCAAATACATTTACAGATGAACAGTGCATAAACTTGTAAAATATTTGGATTTGTTGTTTTGAGAAACTCATTTGACTTTATATTGTAGCCCATCTCTGATATAAAAAAACATGATACTTATACTCCCATGTAGTTTCAACTGTGTACTATTAAGTAAGACTACTTTTATAATTAGTACCTTATACGTTTAAAAAATAAATAGTGCCTAAACATCCAAATTATTTGGATTTTTTGTATCGAGATGCTGATTTAACTCAATATTGGAGACCAGCTCTGATATAAAATACCCATAACACGAATACTCCCATGTAGTACTAATTGTGTACTATTAAGTAGCACTATTTTCATAATTAGTACCCAATACATTTACGGATAAACAGTGGATAAGATTTTAAAGAATTTTGATTTTTTCATTTGAGAAGCTCATTTGACTTTATATTGTAGCGCATGTCTGATATAAACTACACATGATACTTATACTCCCATGTAGTATCAACTTTGTACTATTCAGTAATACTACTTTTATAATTAGTACTTAATACGTTTACAAATAAATAGTGCCTAAACATTCAAATTATTTGGATTATTTGTTTCAAGTTTCTGATTTGACTTAATATTGTAGACCAGCTCTGATATAAAATACCCATGATACTTTTACTCCCATGTAGTACTAACTGTGTGCTATTAAGTAGCCCTATTTTAATAATTAGTACCTTGTACATTTACGACGAAACAGTGCCTAAACTTTCAAAATATTTTGATTATTTGTTTTGAGATGCTGATTTGACTTTATATTTTAGCGAAACTCTGATATAAAATACTAATTATACTTATACGCCCGTGTAGTTTCAACTGTGTACTATTAAGTAACACTACTTTTATAATTAGTACCTTATACGTTTACAAATAAATAGTGCCTAAACATTCAAATTATTTGGATTATTTGTTTCGAGATGCTGATTTGACTCAATATTGTATACCAGCACTTATATAAAATACCCATGATACGAATACTATTAATACGAATACCATTAATTAGTACTATTTATATAATTAGTATATAAAACGTTTAAAAATAAAAGGAGGTAAAGATTCAATTTATTTTTATAATTTGTTTCGATATGCTGATTTAACTCAATATTGGAGACCAGCTCTGATATAAAATACCCATAACACGAATACTCTCATTTAGTACTAATTGTGTACTATTAAGTAGGATTATTTTCATAATTAGTACCCAATACATTTCCGGATAAACAGTGGATAAGATTTAAAAAAAAATTTGATTTTTTGATTTAAGAAGCTCATTTGACTTTATATTGTAGCGCATGTCTGATATAAACTACACATGATACTTATACTCCCATGTAGTATCAACTTTGTACTATTAAGTAAGACTAATTTTATAATTAGTACCTTATACGTTTAAAAAATAAATTGTGCCTAAACATTCAAATTATTTGGATTTTTTTGTATCGAGAGGCTGATTTGACTCAATATTGTAGACCAGCCCTTATATAAAATACCCATAACACGAATACTTTTATGTAGTACTAATTGTGTACTATTAAGTAGCACTATTTTCATAATTAGTACCCAATACATTTACTACCAGTACTACCAGTACTACATGGGAGTATTCGTGTTATGGGTATTTTATATCAGAGCTGGTCTCCAATATTGAGTTAAATCAGGATCTTGAAACAAATAATCCAAATAATTTGAATGTTTAGGCACTATTTATTTGTAAACGTATTAAGTACTAATTATAAAAGTAGTATTACTGAATAGTACAAAGTTGATACTACATGGGAGTATAAGCATCATGTGTATTTTATATCAGACATGCGCTAAAATATAAAGTCAAATGAGCTTTTCAAAACAAAAAATCAAAAATTTTTAAAAGTTTATTCATTGTTTATCCGTAAATGTATTGGGTACTAATTATGAAAATAGTGCTACTTAATAGTACACGATTAGTACTACATGGGAGTATAAGTATCATGGGTATTTTATATCAGATCTGGTCTACAATATTGAGTTAAATCAGCATATTGAAACAAATTACAAAAATAAATTGAATCTTTACCTCCTTTTATGTTTAAACGTTTTATATACTAATTATATAAATAGTACTAATTAATGGTATTCGTATTAATAGTATTCGTATCATGGGTATTTTATATAAGTGCTGGTCTACAATATTGAGTCAAATCAGCATCTCGAAACAAAAAAATCCAAATAATTTGAATGTTTAGGCACTATTTATTTGTAAACGTATAAGGTACTAATTATAAAAGTAGTGTTACTTAATAGTACACAGTTGAAACTACACGGGCGTATAAGTATAATTAGTATTTTATATCAGAGTTTCGCTAAAATATAAAGTCAAATCAGCATCTCAAAACAAATAATCAAAATATTTTGAAAGTTTAGGCACTGTTTCGTCGTAAATGTACAAGGTACTAATTATGAAAATAGGGCTACTTAATAGCACACAATTAGTACTACATGGGAGTATTCGTATCATGGGTATTTTATATAAGTGCTGGTCTACAATATTGAGTCAAATCAGCATCTCGAAACAAAAAAATCCAAATAATTTGAATGTTTAGGCACTATTTATTTGTAAACGTATAAGGTACTAATTATAAAAGTAGTGTTACTTAATAGTACACAGTTGAAACTACACGGGCGTATAAGTATAATTAGTATTTTATATCAGAGTTTCGCTAAAATATAAAGTCAAATCAGCATCTCAAAACAAATAATCAAAATATTTTGAAAGTTTAGGCACTGTTTCGTCGTAAATGTACAAGGTACTAATTATGAAAATAGGGCTACTTAATAGCACACAATTAGTACTACATGGGAGTATAAGTATCATGGGTATTTTATATCAGATATGGTCTACAATATTGAGTTAAATCAGCATATCGAAACAAATTATAAAAATAAATTGAATCTTTACCTCCTTTTATGTTTAAACGTTTTATATACTAATTATATAAATAGTACTAATTAATGGTATTCGTATTAATAGTATTCGTATCATGGGTATTTTATATAAGTGCTGGTATACAATATTGAGTCAAATCAGCATCTCGAAACAAAAAAATCCAAATAATTTGAATGTTTAGGCACTATTTATTTGTAAACGTATAGGTACTAATTATAAAAGCAGTGTTACTTAATAGTACAAAATAAGTACTCAATGGTGGTGTAAGGGTTAAAGGTATTTTATAAAAAAGAATTGGTTACCATGGACAGTAAAAACAAGATCATGAATCAAAATATCTTGAATAATTATGAATGTTTATACATTCCCTTTCTAAACCTTGAAGGTACTTATTATTTAAACAGTGGTACTAAATAGTACAAATTATGCACGATCGTTTGACATAAGTTTTAGTTTGAAAATCAAACATGGCCGGGCCAGCGACATGGTACTTAAGCCCATTCATTAACAATATACCGTGTAGTAATAATTATATTTTTTATGTTTTTTTTGTGACTGATACAATATTTTTAATGTTAGTACTAAATAGTACAAAATAATTCGGATATGATGATATATAAGTATTTACTATAATTATCGTCATGGCCGGGCTGAGAGGTCATTGACCTTTACTAATTAGAGGGCATTGCTCAAAATCCATTGAGGTACTAATTATTTTAATGAAGGTACTACAAAGTACTAAATAAGTACTAAATATTGATATATAAATTATGTTTATATGTCGACATGGCCGGGCTAGCATGTCGCTGGCCCGGACATTTAAAACAATTAATAACTCCGTTATGAATGAGGTACTAATTTTTTAAAACTTGGTACTAAATAGTACAAAATAGGTACTAAATATTGGTTTAATTTTTTATAAAAAAATCCAACATGGCCGGGCCAGTGACATGGACATTACTTAGACCACTGATGCTTAGGGTACTGAGTACTCAGCTGTGCAAAAGAACGAAAACAATTTTTTATTTTTGAAGTTTTCGATTTAAAATTAACTGCCAATCTAATAATTAGAAATGTTTATATTGGTGTATCTTGATTGAAAACGTATAAAAATGAAATATAATTGATGCATTGTTATGTATATAGTTTTTATTTTGATAAAACAATATGAATTGTTTATACTAATTTAATAATTATATTGGTAGTAATTCAGAACACGGAGGGTTGTCAATATCAAGAATTTTAATGTTACACTCCACGACTACTTTTTCTCTTTTTATTTGTTTACAATATGTAACCATGTAACCTTAAAATAACTGGTGTTGCCTATAACCGACAAGTACTGGACAAATAATACTAAAACGATTCATTCAGTATGCAATTAAACATTTTAAAATTCTTTTACAATATATCTCTAATGAATAATATCGTAAGAGATAAAAATAATGATTTATGAAAATTGTTATGGAAAATTTCTTAAACCTAGTAGGATTTTCGTAATGTATTACCTTAGTGATTTTTGTTTCCTTAAATCTAGACAGCATTTGTTCCACGTAACCTATTACATGTCTTGAGTGACCGATAGCCCAATAAATATAAACAAGTGCAGCAAGTGCCCCGGCCCTCAGGGAAATCACCTTTGCCCTCTAACCCCTCGCTGCAGCTAACCCTTGTAACTAGCACAGTTAGTTCTCATTATTCTTTTATCGATATAGATTATCATAACTTTTAGGTAAGCGGAGAGTTATAGTATTATAAAAAAAGAAGTTTGCATACAAATTTACCATTCTACATAATATGTGTTAAGTGTACGATTTTAAATAAGTAACAACTATTGTTTGAAAAAGATCGTTTCCTAAATCTGTTCTGATAATATAAATTATGCAAAATAAAAAAAAAAAAATCATCAATAAAAAATAAACAAAACACTTTTAGATAGACTGTTAATCCCTCTCAGATATCTTTTAATATCATGTATAATTTCGTGTGAGAATAACAAAGGACAACTTTGTAGGTATTTATTTTAACATGTGTCGTAACTAAACCTTTTGAGCAGTCATCGGCTGCAGGTGTTATTATTGACTTGGTCCCTGATTCTGAAGTAGTACTCAAGTTTATTCAGTTTTTCTACACTTTCCGCCCAGAGCTCTTGATATTTTGAAATGTCTCTCCCTCCCATCCTATATTCTTCCCTTAGCTCCCTCTCTGGCAGCTGCGAACAAAATTTGTTAATACTAACAATTGCTTTTTGACTCATGAAAGTGCTAGATTGTAAAATCAGTTTACATTCTTCTCACCTTTTTTCCACATTTTGTTTAAAATCGTTAATTTTTAATTTTACCCTAAAACACTTCTTAAAGTGTGTAGGCCTGCTTTTTATAGGATGATTGCAATTAAAATATATTTCTTTGTAAGATCATCAAAAATATTTTTAAATTAAATTTTATCTTCTAATCAGTCATAGGTTGAAAAATTATACTTGTGAACGCAAAGTTAACCGATATAATTCAAAGGAAATGGAATATATTTAATTACAAGTTTATAAATTTTAAAACAATGTCAAAACTTGCATATAATAATCGTTGCACAAATTTAACTGAAATTCATATTAATTAAACAATTTGATAAGCGCCTATATACGTCTATACCAAATACATTCACGGTACAAAATTTGTTATTAGGTATATTAAAGTACTAAGTATAGTTAATCAATGGCAGACCTGTATCTCAAGAAGGTAGGCCCTGGCGTGTTTCAACATCCTCAGTGCCTCCTTTTCCCGTCTGCCGGCCAGTCTCACAGGGTCCTTGATGTCTCGCATCAACGCTCGAACCTATTTTATATATTATTTTTATTGTCTATTATATTAGTTTAAACTCTACAAGGCTGTTAGTGGTTGTGACAGTTCAAAGAATCTTGGTAAATGAAAATAGCGGTGTTACATCACAAATAACTGTCTCTGCGGCCACACTAATTACATTACAGTCGCAGTAAATTAAATATAGTTTAAAACATGATTAAATGTTATCTTGACAGAAAGAGTTTCTAAATTGACGTGACAAAAGTAATAAAACTTTATACAGTAAGATAATTTTCTTTAAATTTAAAAACTATTTTCTCTTGGCTATTACTTGTTTACCTGAAGATTAACAAAAGTGACTTCTGTAAGTGGGTTTTGGTTGTGATGGAATGTAGGCTTCACCGTACTGCTGTAGGAACACGAAACTGTGACTAACCACAAACAGATAAACATCTCCTCGTCACTGATAACGAATCAAAACAGTTTGTGACTAAGCGGAAGTCATGTGATTCTACTCACAACATTCAAATCTGATTGTATATGAGTTTTAAAAAGTTTTCAATGGCTCGAACTGGATATATATATTTTGTTAAAGAGAAAATAGTCGTCATTTACCATAAACATTTTTAGAAGTATTTAAAATTTAGATGTTACTTTTTAAGAATATTTATATTACTAAATTAGAGTATTATTTAGGAAAACTATTTTTTCAAACATGAAATATATTTCTTTTTTTAGTCAATTTTCACTACTGCAACGGACTTAACAGACAATTTGTTAGTTTCAGTTTTGTGTACGGTACTTTTGAAAAACTAGTATTTATGCAGTCGCAGGAGAGATTTTTTCATCTAGTTTATTTTTTTAAAGAAATTCTATTTGATAATTTTGTAATGTAATACGAAAAACACACTTTTGTGAAGTATAGTGACTGGAATTAAATTTCAGAACTATTCTTGGTGTAAAAATTGCAAGAAAGAACATGACTCAAAATTCAAATTTATTTTATCCGTCATGACATTGTTTTTGAATGTTTTTCGACCAACAATGAAATTATTTTATTTTTTCTTAGTATAGTATTTAGCGACGAAGGGACTGTATCTATTTGAGGAGAATTTAGTACACATGAATCGAGAAAGATATGTTTATTGTTAAATAAATGTATTTGTAGAAAGTTTTGGAGATGCCCGCCTCAACTAACTGATATTATAATTATTTGATATTTCATACAGCCTCTTAAACATTATGGCAACTATTCCGTAAAATCGTAATGGGTTACACATCCGATTTAATCATTATCATTCTCCTATGATAATACCTAACGTTTGTTATAAATTGATTAAATCCAATAAAAATTCGAAAAAACTTATAGAGTGTTCAAATTACCAACTTAAATTTTGAAACAATTAGTCGAATACATTAGCAATTTATACTAATATAAGTATTTTCAATTATTGTTTTTAAACAGATGCTTCAAATTTAGTAACCAAAAACATTTAGTTTTAATTTTTTATCAGCAAAATATTACTTCAAATTAGTTATCATGATTGTTGTCGAGAGAAAGATCAGTGCAGGAAACAAGTTAGAGTTTTCATTACAGTCCCAGCCAGGAGAAATGGAATGGCGTTTCTCTTCTCAGGTCTTCAGTTTTAATTTATCTATCTTAAGGTCGACATTGGTCCAAACAACGTACACCCAAAATCTTATTAAGTTACAATATTTGAGTCGTATAGTTCCAAAACGTGTCTTATCCCCAAAAATTCGAAATTGAGATATTGGTACCACTGGATTCGTTATTTAAATCTGAATCTGATTCTGAATAGGTTTAATTCCAAAAAAATGCATATCAAATGTAAAATCAAGTTTGAAAATTTAATTTTATTCCATAAAAGGCCTTATCCAATTCAGTTTTATTCCAAAATGTTCCTAATCCATTTGTATTCCAAAAAGGTTCTACGTTCATTCGGTTGTAATACCATTTCTAAGTGTTAGTTCCAAACAGGTTCATATCCATTTTGGTTGACTTTGGTTTAGTATTAATTGGAATTTTATTAAATAAAACAGGTAGGAATGGTTTTATTCCGCAACTTTCATTTTATGCTGAGATATTGCGATTGAATCCTATTGAGAGAGAACACCTAAATGACGAGGAAGATGAGGAGTTGTGTTCTAGATGTCCAGTAAACCTACAAGACGAAGTACTTCTGGAACTAAGAGTGTAGTTTTGCGTGTTTTAGCGAATTTCCCTATAGGGAATACGCTATTACGGTAATAGCCATGGTAAGACCTAAGCCCAGGACCATGTTAATTTTTCATTTCAAGGTCCCTAAAAGCCAAAAACACAGTTTTTTTTCAAGGGGACCTCTGATCTTGATGAAATTTGGTATGAAGGTATTAGACAATGTCTATTTTAATGAGTTCGCGAACCAGCATTGCCGGGTTATGCGAACGGGGTTTTAAAGGTGTAAAAAAATGGGTTTTTGGCATTTTGGACCTAATTTTTAAAATTCATCAATTTTAACTGAAACCATTTAAAAGAGCATAAAAAACCAACAGTTTGGTATTTTGAATATTTATCTTAGCATAACTGGTTACGGGGAAAATCCAAAAATGTGTTTTTCATGTTATTCTTATGGTAAATCAAGAAAATCCTATATCTTGCTTATTTATTGACATAACTTAATCAAATTTGGTATGTGCATTATCTAGATAAGGTTTAACTTATACTTGCTTACAAAACCTATATGGTGGCAAACCTACATAGGCCTACTCACAACCATGGGGTTTATGGAAAAAATAAAAATTGCCAGAGCTTGATACAATTTTGTGTTTACATTTATTAATTATTGATAAACTAAAACTAACAACATACAATGGCAGCAAACCTACATACTCGATCTTATTGTGTTTTTATGGGGAAATCCATTGGAAATTCGCTGAGTACGCAGGTCTGCTGCGACGGGGGTATTTAGATTTACTTTTTTTTTAGATTTACGGACGGTTTGTTCTTATTAACAATCTTATTAATCGTGTTAATCAGCTGATAATTTTTAGAATCAAACAATGCTTTTTCAAACAAAGTCTTATCCATTTTATTTATTTTGTTCCATAAAATGCCTTATCCATATTAAAATAATAAATTAAAAATACATCTCTATCATGATATTAAAAATCTATATGGCTTTTTTATTAATAAGTCATAGGCTCCTGAAATATATTAATCTATACTTATTTAATACGCTAAGGGTTTTTTTGTCATGAGAACTCCTCCTACAATTTTTAACCGATTTTCAAGTTTTTGGTGTCGTTGGAAAGGGCTTGGTCTGTAGTTGTTTCCGCCAAAAACTGATGAGAATCGGACTGAAAATAAGAGCGCTATCCACCATTGAAATCTCAAAATTTCCCATTTAAATAACATTGGGATTGAATAAAGCATTTTCAACATCTGTTAATAATCAGCTGTTAATACGAGTAGATTTTGGCCTTTAAAGATATTCACAATATTGGATTGATTGGATGTCATTGGTTTAGAGCAAGTAAAATTTGTATCATATTAAAATAAATTGCTCGATTTAGAGCAACACGTATACTAGTATTTATTAAATATCTTAACAAAAACATTACTAAACAGTTTTTCCTCTCTCCTGTAAATTTTTAAGAAGTGGACAAGACACATTTTGGAACTATACGACTCATTTTATAAAGAGTTATTTCAAGAAATAGGTATTTTAGTTAGCGCTTATTTGCAGATATAGTTAAAAATAAGCTTAAAGCGGGAGAGATAATTTCTAGAATAAGTCTTGACATAATTGATTTTAAAGGGTTTTTTCTATGTATTTGAATTTTAAATTTAAGATTGTTCAATAAATATCACAAATTGGAAATTATTTTAACAGGTTAAAAAAAATGTTTTATTATTATTATTAGTTGCACTAAAATACCCCATACACGTTACTTGTAATATTGAATAATACTGTAGTACTTCATTTAAAGGCCAGCGATATATAACAAAATAAAGGGTATAGACTTATAAAACTAAATGTTATTTCTTTTGAAGTTTCCAAATACAGAAAGTGAAAAGGTTGTTGAAAGATTTTAAATCGTCCAATGTTTCTATTATAATATTATATCTCACTAAAATTCTAATAATAAAATTAAAATGCCATACTGATTGAAATGTCGTGCTTGACGATACATACTCATCAAGCACTTGAGAGCACCCTAAGCATTTCAAAGTTTACACTTAACGCAGAGCAAATCTGTTAGTCTAAGTTGTTGATTGATGGGGAAGATATACACGTGTATCGTTTTATACCTATTACGATATAAAATGCTCGTAATAGGTGGTATTTCTCGTTCATGAACCATCCTGAGTTGTAAGGTCACTGCGTTTTAGTGAAAAATATATTAAAACTAGGTATACAATGCAGTTGTGTGCTTGAACTTACAAATAATTAAAAGGATTCAATTAAAAGGATAAATTTAAAGCATCTGTTTAAAAAAATAATTGAGAAAATACCTATATTAGTATAAATTGCTAATGTATTCGACTTATTATTTCAAATTTTAAGTTGGTAATTTGAACACTCTATAAGTTTTTTCGAATTTTTATTGGATTTAATTAATTATAACAAACATTAGGTATTATCATAGGAGAATGATAATGATTAAATGGGATGTGTAACCCATTATGATTTTACGGTATAGTTTCCATTATGTTTAAGAGGCTGTATGAAATATCAAATTATTATAATATCAGTTATTTGGGGCAGGCATCTCCAAAACTTTCTAAAAAATACATTTAACAATAAACATATCTTTCTCGATTCAGGTGTAATACAGTATAACAGTAGTTTAACTTTATGCATTAAAAAATTACTGCAAATGGAAATATATATTTTATAGAATTTATGGAGTATTAGATATGAATACGATGCTTAAAATTGTGTATTTGCTATATGAACCAGCATTCCCTCAGGGGCAGTGGGCTTTCCACTGTACGGGTGTTTCTTGGCGACCCCGGGGTACCTGAGCCAAGCTGTGAGACCCTCCTCACAGTTCTTCCCGAGCTAAGGCCATTCTTCTCATCTTTCAGGTCTTAGCTCACCGTCTTTATTCTTTCCTGAGCTAACCTTGCTCACCTTCTTTTTTTCGACCCCGAATCAAGGGTGTCTTTCCACCTTCTTTCGACCGGCGCATGCTGGGGGGTCCTGGGAGTGTCCCTGTTGTGTTGCAGCGACTGATGTGTGCCTCGCACTGCCGATGGTCTCCTCCAGTGTGTCGTCAGAAGCCAGCCGCTTCGGACCTTAGTCAGGGAGTGCGGCATGGATGCAGGGATCGGACTCTGCATTGCCACGGTGCGACCCCCAGCACGTCCGGCACCTTGTGTGTATCGGTGCTGGGCAAACGGAGGTTCGGGCCCCAGAGTCCTGGGGTAGGGGTGTCTTATCTCCTACGGGGGGTAGACCTCCGAGGGTGTACCCGCTCTCGGCCGATGAAGGGCCGCCCCTTGCCGCACGATGCGCTGGTGACATGAAAGCATGGATTTTATCAACCGAAACACGAAGAACGTAAAGGAGAATGAGCAAGCCGCTTTTAGGCGAAGCTCTATTGTGCAGAGGTCTCCGACCTCGAAGACTGGGTCGCCGACAGGGGGAATTAAAACCTCCCCCCCACCGGCACCGTTCAAGACGGTAAGTGACGCCGGATCGTCGTCCGAGCCTGAAAAGGAGAAAGTGGATGTCAATCTAGCGATGAAGGTGACCGAGGCAGAAACCTCAAAAGCCAGGCTCGATGGAATACCTCCCAGGAAGAGCCCTCTTCGTGCGGCATTCGAGCTGCAAATGCTTCGGCAGCAGCAGGACGACGCCCACGAGGAGGAAGACTCATGTCTGAAGAAGATGAAAGCTCTTTTGAAGGAGATGGCCAAGGCCCTCTTAATTCAAAAGAACGTAAACAAGGCCATAAAAGAGGGGATTCCGAAACTCGAAGATTCTCTAGACGAAATCGAGGAATGCCGGAAAATCAGGCTAAAGGCAGTGAAACAGGAGCGCGATGTCACGAACCGAGTCATCTCTGCTTCGCCTCAAGCTCATCTGGCTGAGTCCCAGACTCAAGCCAGAAAGCGAAAGAAGAGGCAGAGCGGTTCATCATCGGGAAGCCCTGAGCTCGGGGAGTTGGACTTGGCGCCGAGGCCGGTTTTTGTCACTGCATCATCGCAGACATCTCCTGTCCCGGCTGCTCATTCCATCCCGGGCGCTGTCGTTGTTCCAGAGGCTACTCCTGCAGAGGTTCCTGCTCCGGCGGCTAATCCTGCCTTGGCAGAAAACTCTGCCTCGACACCTTTGGGGGGCTGGAAGACGCGCCTGTCTAAGAAAGAAAGGAGGAGGCAGAAGCAAGCGGAGGCAGCTTCGAAAAGTGCGTCGAGGGTGGAGCGGACGCAAGTCTCAAACCCGGTTGGGGAGGCCTCTGGCAAGTCTGTCAGAAAGCCTAAACAACCCAGGCCTAAGAAGCCCAGGAAGGAGGCAATCTTGATTAAGCCCTTAGGGGGGCGATCTTTTGCCGATGTTCTGGGTCAGATTAGATCGCAGGCCAAACCGGAAGAGACCGACACCGTTATCAAGTCTATTCGGCGAACCCAGAACGGGGATGTCCTCCTCGAACTGGGGAAGTCGAGTGACAAGATCGGTTTTGCCGCTTCCCTCAAGACTGCACTTGGGGACAAAGGCTCCATCAAGGCCCTAGAACCGAAGTGTTCGGTCGAGATTCGGGACCTTGATGCCCTCTCCACCGAAGACGAGGTGACCCGTGTGATCCAGGTGGCACTCCCGGAGATACCGGCTGATGGAGTGAGGGTATGGCTGACAAAGCCTAACCGAAGTCAACTCCGGATGGCTGTTGCTGAGATGGGCGAAAAGCACGCCAATAAGCTGCTTAGCCTTCAGCACCTCAGAGTCGGTTGGGTCAGTTGCAGGCTCAAACGGAGGGTGGTAGTTTCGAGATGCTTTCGTTGCCTCGGTTTCGGCCACTCCTCCCGAAACTGTAAAGGGCCCGACAGGAGTGCCAACTGCTTCCAGTGTGGAAGCCAGGGCCACAAACGCAAGGAATGTTCCTCGAGCCCCTCCTGCTTCCTCTGCAAGGATTCAGGCTCCAGTGCCCTCGGTCACTTACCCGGGTCTGGTCAGTGCGGTGCCTTCAGAACCGCACTTGAACAGGCAAAAGGCAGCGGCCGGTAATTCGCATCCTCCAGGCCAATCTTCATAGATCCTGGGGAGCTGATAACCTTCTAGATCAGCTCGCCCGAGAACTTGGTGCTGACGCGCTCCTTATCAGCGAACAGTATCGGGACAGAGACCCAAACACTTGGATCTCCGACAGCCTCGGTACTGCTGCACTTTGGGCGCGTAATACGCGGGATGTCTTGGTGCGGAGTCATGGTCGCGGCCGAGGATTTGCCTGGGTTAGGTGTAGGGACGTGACAATCTTCAGTTGCTACCTCACCCCCAACGAGGCCGTCCAGGACTTCCGCGACAAGATAGATAGCCTAGAGGAGTGCGTTCTTTGCACCACCGGGCATGTCGTCGTTGGTGGCGATTTCAACGCCAGGGCCGTCGAGTGGGGAATGCCCTCTACCAGCTCCCGGGGGAAATACATCCTGGATTTCATCGCCAGGGCCGGTCTTGTCGTCCTCAACCAGGGCGACACACCTACTTTTCGGCGCCCCGGGCAGAGAGGCACGATCCCTGACGTCACCTTTGCGTCTGAGTCGCTCCTTCCGAGGATCTCTGGCTGGAGGGTTGTGGAGGACTACACGGGTAGCGACCACCAATACATCGTGTTTGATCTGCATGATCAGGAAAATCGTCGAGTTTCCGCATCTCGGGAAGGGCCACGACGGTGGAACACCAACAAACTGGACGTGGTTAAGTTCACCGAAGTCATCTCTCGGGGAGCGCAGGGGAATCCTGGTGAGGCTGGGGCCGAGGCACTAGTAACATTCACGATGGAACTGATCGTCTCGGCCTGCGACCAGTCTATGCCGCGAAGGAAACCCCGACGCGACAAACAACCCGTTTACTGGTGGACTGAAGAGATTGCGGAACTCAGAAGAACATGTTTAAGAACTAGACGAGCCGCCACTAGAGCGAGAATTCCCGCAGACAGAGTTCGTAAGTCGGAGGCCTATAAAGCTGCGAGAAAATCTCTCCGCCAGGCGATCAACAAGAGCAAGGCGAATAGCTGGAGGAGACTTCGTGACGACGTTGACTCCGACCCGTGGGGGCTGGGTTACAAACTTGTAACGCAGAAACTCGGCGCCCGCTCTCCACCTTCCATCATGGAGGGCGCAACCATGGGGAGGATCGTCGCTGCGTTGTTTCCTGAACATCCTCAGCGACCGCCGGTTGACTTCAGACGGGTAGAGGACGTTCCACTCTTCACTTTCGAGGAGCTGGAAACCTCCGTTCTCTCCCTGAAGAACAACAAGGCTCCTGGCCCGGAAGGGATTCCCAGTGAGGCTTTAAAAAAAGTATTTTCAATCAACGCTGACTTGTTGTTGAGAATGTACAATGCCTGTTTGGTAGAAGGGGTGTTTCCGGCTCCCTGGAAAACAGCCAGGCTTGTACTGATCAGCAAGGGCAAAGGTGATCCCGAGCTGCCGTCGTCCCACAGGCCTCTCTGCATGTTGGACACGGCTGGGAAGCTGTTCGAGAAGCTGATCCGTTCCCGCCTGACTTCTGCCGTGGAAGCTGCCGGGGACTTATGCCCCCGTCAGTACGGCTTCAGAAAGGGACGGTCAACGATCGACGCTGTCACCGAAGTTCAGAGAGCTGTGGAGAGAGCCGAGAGCCACAACCATTTCTCCCGCCGAGTAGTGCTTCTTGTTACGCTTGATGTCAAGAATGCCTTCAACTCGGCAAGGTGGGTCGATATGTTGGATGCGCTTCGCAACACCTTTCGTATTCCTGCATACCTGTTGCGGCTCATCGAGGATTATCTACGCTCTCGAAGCCTGATTTATGACACGAGGGACGGAACGCGGACGATGGAAGTCACTTCTGGTGCCGCACAAGGTTCAATACTCGGCCCGGATCTCTGGAACGTTGCCTATGACAGCCTCCTGAGGTCCGAGATGCCTGAGGAAACCACTTTGGTTGGGTACGCCGATGACGTTGCAGCTCTCATTGCTGCACGCAACGTTGAGCTGGCCCAACTGAAGTTGAACCGAGTTATGCGGGTGGTCAACAACTGGATAACCGATCACGGTCTCTCGCTTGCTCTCAGTAAGACGGAGATTGTGATCCTCACGAAGAAGAGGATCGACACCGTCGTCCCACTCCGAGTGGGAAGGGAGGTGGTCACATCAACTCGTGCCGCCAAATACCTCGGGGTTATGGTGGACACCAAGTTAAGCTGGAGGGATCAGATCTTTCGTACGGCGGACAAGGCCGCTAAGGTAGTCACTTACCTTAGTAGGCTGATGGCCAATGTCGGGGGTCCCCGATCCAGCAGAAGACGTCTGTTGATGTCCGCGGTCCAGTCCGTGCTCCTTTACGGGGCAGAGGTGTGGGCAGGCGCTCTAGATAAGGAGTGCTACAGGTTGCGACTCGCCCGGGTTCAGCGTCAAGCTGCGCTCCGGGTGTGTTCCGACTACCGGACAGTGTCCGAGCCTGCCGTCCTGGTGGTCGCCGGAGTCATCCCGGTCAAGCTCTTGGCAGGGGAGAGGAAAGCGATTTACCAGAGACAAGGCGAGATCGGCAAGGACACGGCAAGAACAGAAGAGCGCTCCCGAACCTTCCAGCAGTGGCAACACAGCTGGGAGCACGACACCCGAGGACGATGGACTGCGCGACTCATCGAGCAGGTCCAACCATGGGTGGAAAGGCGGCATGGCGAGGTGGACTACTACCTCACGCAGTTCCTGACAGGTCACGGCTACTTCAAGTCGTACCTGAACCGGATGGGCAAGACCGGTTCACCGGATTGCATCTACTGCCCGGGCGTTCCCGATGACGCGGAACACACCTTCTTCCGCTGTTCGCGTTGGGAAAGGCCCCGCCTGGAGGCCACAAGAAAACTCGGTGTTTTTTCGGTGGACACGGTCTGCCAAAAGATTATGGAGGATGAGGGCAATTGGAATTTTTTGTCACAGTTCGTCCGGGGTATCCTCCTGGAAAAGAAAACCGATTTGGACCACGAAGTGGCCCAGATCCCTTGACCGAACAGCTGGATAAGGAGCGAGCCCCATGGGCGTAAGCCAAATTTAGGCCTAGCCTGACGTAATGTGATAAACAATTCCAGGTTAGAATCCTAAAGAGTAGAGGAGGTTTTTTAGTGGGTAAACCCGTTTTTTAGGGGAGTCCCACACTACAGGCTGGCCACCTGGGTGCGTAATGCATTTTCCCTGCCTCTCCCTAAAAAAAAAAAATAAAAAATAAAAAAAAAAATATGAACCAGCATTGTTTTGTAAATGAAAAATTTTCACCCTCCAATAAAAAATATAAGACTAGGTTATTGTTTTTTGTCGTTTAACATTTAAGAAAAGTTTTTAAGTAAAAAAATGTATCCCAAAATCCCCAATTCCCCCCTCATGATAATATTAAAAATATATTGCTACTCATAACCTGATTTCACTCAATTACCAAATAAAAAATGAACAAAAAAACTTAAATATGTACATGTGCTTTTATTTGTAATCGTTAATGGATGTTTTAACGCAATTTATTTTACAAGATTTTTCTTTGTGACATGCATACTTGTTTTTTGTCAGGCAACGTAGTAAGTTTGGAAATAAGAAGGTTGCTGATCTGACGTGGGTTTTACTAGGTAAAGTAGAATTAATAGGTTAACTTTCTTTATAGTATATTACACAAAATTTGGTCCAAGCACCAGATGTTAAAAATTTATTTTACTGCTTTAAAAAATAGCTGCAACCTTAGTGTCTTGTTTAATTTGTTATCTGTCAATGAGAATTAAAGTTGTCTGTATTGTTTACAAAATCTTACCTTGAAAATCAGCAGTGGTATAAAATTTAATTGCAGGCTTTGGATCACCTGGAGCAGTAAACAAATCGACAAATTGACGTCTTAGATTGGTCTAAATAAGGTTTAATTTTCATTTTACGGAGTTATAAAGCATTTTCCAAGGGATTCCATATTTTTCCTATCTTATAGGGACGATAAGAAATCCATAGACACCAAAAAGACCACGATCAATTTAGTAGTTTTCCCTCTAGACCCTTAAATGCACTCTTTTATTATATAAGATTCTAAAACCACAGAAGACGAGAGCCGTCTTTGTACTTTTATAAAAAGTTAAGAGTCAATCTTTATCTTAAAAAGTTAATTTTTAAACACGATTCTCCCCTTTAGAGCTATTAAACTCAGCTAGCGATACGTCCGCGACGCATTCAGAAACGTCGTGAGTAGATATTCAGGTTCAGGTAAAGCGTAGCCTTAATTGAAGGTTAATTTAATATTATTAGGCTATGTTTTCTTGAATTACACTACTATAAATTATGATTGTAATAATTGTAAAAATGGTGTATTGCCGTTAACAAATGAAACATAATCCAATTATGAGACAAGTTTTCTGTGCTTTGGTTTTTACGTCAAAACATTTATTGATATTTTCAATATCAATAAGTGTAAAATATGTTCGTTAAAATAAGACTTCTTAACGTAAAATTGGTTCTAGGTGTAAGAAACAATTTTTTTATTAAAAACTATGAAATATTGTTTTCTAAACTATAATTTAAAACTTATTCAGATTTACGATGCAGGTTTATGTAACAGTTCCATTTAGGTGACCGATATAGCCCAATAAATATAGTAAACAAGTGCAGCAAGTGCCCCGGCCCTCAGAGAAATCACCCCAGCTCTCTAGACGCTCGCTGCAGACTGTAAAGGAAAACTCTTGTAGTGAAGCCCCTTACGTTGTTGTTGCTTTTGCTGGGGAAACACCTACGAGATTTGATTTCACCCCTTGTCTACTCAACAAGAATCTGAAACTGACTTTCCTTACATTAGTTTTTAGAGAATACATGTCTATTGTTTAACTAAATTTAGAATTGTATATTCACTATACGTTAAAACCGCTAAGAGTGAAACTTTGACGTATACTCAAAGTATATTTTAAAGATGAAGAATATTGGAGGATTTCTTTAATGAAGTGTCAATATAAATTAAAGTAAAAAAAAAACATTTACTTTTATTGTCTTAAAGAATACAGAGGTTCTAAAGGAAAAAAAAAACAGAAAATCTTCCAAGTTTACTTCATATACCAATAATATTAGAGGCATGGAAAAGATTCAGGCTTGTAATTAATTCATTCATTGTTATATCTATTTCGTGTTTATTATCATTATTAAACAGGAATAAGCAGTTCAAAATGAAAATAATTGAATTTTTTACTATATGGAACATAGAGTATAAAATTCTTTTAGACCGACTTTATATTTCTCTTAGGCGAATTTTAGACCCCCAAAAGGCTTTTTTATTACTAATTTGATTTCAATGAAATTCTCAGGTTAGATTTTAAGTATTTTAAACTAGGTAATAAACTATAATCGAGCAATTATTTTCAAGTATTAAAAAAGCTTATTTTCCGGAATTTTTGACAGAACTTTAGTTGTTTAGGCTACATGATTTGACTAATGTAGTTGCTATGATCAGTTTATATTCCCCCATCGCAACTGAGTTGTTGCTGTGTTTGCTGAAAACAACATTCAACATATTAA
>CM061537.1:66105687-66285348 GCA_030545055.2 Neoaliturus tenellus | reverse complement strand
CCCAGTTGCCGGTTGTCATGGGCTATTAATTAATTACTAAGGTTTTTCAAAGTTTTTGGCTGCTCAAATTTGCATTAAATTGAAACTTTTGACAACAAGAAGAAATCTATCCCGCAATATAGATATATAGGCCTAGATAGGTCTTTTTCAATAAAGGATCAAATCGAAGTCTTTTTAGAAGAAGAAAAACTTTATGCATTTTTAGTTACAGAACATGGACAGAAAAATCTCTCAAATTTAGAAAATATTTCTCTTGAAAACTACATGTTGTACAGTTCCTTCTGTCGTGACGACAGGCGTGGTGGCGGCACGGCTACAAAACAGGGATCTGACCAATTTCACAGTTTACCTGATTCAAGCACTTTCTCAGTTTCTCAATTTTTGAAATCTCTGAAGTTAGTTTAGTAATAAATGATTTTTGTTTCCTCCGTGCAGTTTCCTTCTAAAAACGACAAGTCCAAGCATAAGATAATTATCTTTTTTCAAGAGCTAAAGAAACCGGCAGTTGGGGATAGTAGTGTGTTTTGGTTACTTCTGGACCGGAAGTCGTGCCATCTGCCCGAGCAGCTGCTCGAGCAGATGGCGTCAGATGCTGGGGTGCAGATGGCGAGAGCATATGCCCTGAATTTGAAGTAGAATTGGGCATGAATTAAGAGTTAGTTGAAAACTAAAATTCAACTGTGTTAACTAAACTCTAAAAGTTGAACAAAAATTAAGAGTAAGATCAAAACTGAAATTCAACAGTTATAACTGGGGGCCTGGAAAGTATGTCAAGGTCATCCAGAGTAAGGTTTAAAAAAGCCTACCCAACTACCACCAGAAATAGTTTAAAGTTGAACTAGTTGGTGATAGTGGGATAATTCATTCGTGCCATGGGAGAGGTGTTTATTGTTTGAAAGTTGGCGATCGAATGAGAAGCGCCGCCTAGGGAGAGGGTTTATAAAACGGCAACCTTCCCCCACCACCCCTTCCCCTACTCCTTTAGACCAATAACCGGTTGCCAACTCTATGTGGTGAAACTGAATTAAACATGGCGGCCGCCATGGATAATTCTAACCTCAAACCTTAGCTTAGCTGAAGAGAATAGAGGAGCATGAAGTAGGAATTGTGGTGACAGCGCTTATATGAGGAATAGTAGGGGTAAAATAAAAAAACTTGTTGAACACAGTCGATAGGTGTAACAAGTTCAAAGTTGTTGAATTGTAACATAGAATGCAAAATGTTGTAAATAACACTATCATCAACATTAACCTGCGAAGTCTTTGAAGAGTATAATGGGTTAAAACTGTACTTCTTCCTAACTCTATTTAAATTAGTTCTACACTTTGAAATTGAAGGTTTAGAAGTACTTCGTAATATGTGTTGTGTTCGCAAAAGCTTTAATTTTAAACATTGTGCAGTCATCATAACCGATGTGTTAAGTTCAGAAGTTAAAAGAAGACTGAGATATAAAATGAAGTGTAAAAGAAATTGAAACAGAAAGCCAGAGTAGTAATTTTATAGGTTAGAATTTACGAAGGCTATTCCATGGATAATTCTAACCTCAAACCTAGTAAGTGAAGTAGTCATAACATAAAACTAACGAGAGATGATGACCGAGCGGATGCGAGGCAATGAATGTTTGTAGCGCGATAAACTACCCACCTTTATAGAGGCAATAACTCCAGCCAGATGGCGGCAGATGGCAAGCAAATGACTGGTTGACCGACTTTCACTTGAGTAGTAAGAGAAGTAGGGTTCTGTGTCTATCCCTACTCCTTGGGGTCAATGACCGACCGGAAAGGTCAATGACCTCCCCCCCCCTCCCCCCCTCCCTCCCCCCATCCCCCCCCTCCCCCCCTCCCCCCTGGAAAAATGGAGCCCCCCCCTTCCCCCTTCCCCCACTCCTTCCCCCACTCCTCCAGGTCAATGGCCGGTCACCACCGGTTGTTGACTTTATGTGGTGAAACCAGACTAAATATGGCAGCTGCCATGGATAATTCTAACCTCAAACCTGCTGCGCATGCAACAAGTTCTCCGGATCGGAATGAGTCTATGCTATGCGCATGCGCCTAGTCCTGTATTACTCACTTTAGCGCTACTGCACATGGATAATTCTAACCTCAAACCTTGGTTTTGTGTTGTTGCGCATGCGCCGCTCCCCACTCCTTCGCCTTTCTTTTACACTGCTGCGAATTGGACTGGATTGAACACTGTACTGTAGTGAAACAACTTCCCCCACTACTCGAGAATCCGAGGAGCGATACGAGCCTGATCTTAGCGTCAGTCGTCAACAAACTTTCATAGCGAAAGGTTGTTGGCGACTCAGCAAGAGGTTTCAAATATATAGTAGGCCTATATATATTTGAACTTCTTCTACTAAGTTGCGTTTTTTTAATGCAATGTAGTATGTGTGTGTGTGTTTAGTTTTAAGTTGTATTAAATTTAAGAAATAATTTGCGCATTGCGATGTTAGTTATAAGTTGGGTTTAGCATTAAGGTGTATTAATTTTAAGAGGTATTTAGCATTAAGGTGTATTAATTTTAAGAATAATGATGGTATTTGGTTGTGTTGAATTATTTGGTTTTTTAATAATGATGTGTTGTTAGTTTTAAGTGTTGGTAATACTAATTAATGTTGTTTTGCCTTACAGCTAGATGTTAGGGGGTAGATTAAATGTAAATTCAGAAGTTCAGTTGAACTTCACTTAGAAGGGGTGGGACATCCGCAAAATGCGGACTAGGTTTTTGCATTTTTGTTTAGGAATATAATGGGTGGGATTAGTTTGGGTGGGGTTAGAGTTGCGTTTCTGCATTAGGTGTTCCAGTTTCCCTTGGAATTCACGGTTACGGTAGACCCGGACCGGACCGTTACGGTAGACCCGGACGGTCCAAACAAAATTGCGTCGATGTCCCTTGCAGAACGTAACTAGTGGGTTGGGAGTGGGAACCGTTAGGCAAACAGGGTGGTGGGAACAGTATTACTGTTCCCATCACCTTGGATCATTATAAATCTTGAATGACCTTGACCCACTTTTGGAAGGGTCAATGACCTCCCCCCCCTCCCCCCCCTCCCCCCCCCCCCCGAAAAAATGGAGACCCCCCCTCCCCCTCCCGAAAAAATGGAGACCCCTCCCCTTCCCCCACCACCCCTTCCCCCACCACTCCTTCCCCCACCTCCCGGGCCAATGACCGGTCATGGCCGGCTGCTAACCCCTCTCATTTGCATACCGTTATAAAAGACGTGTTGGCCGGGGCTAGTGTTTCATTCCGATTCCAGACGTTACGCTGTGAACTTGGAGTTATAACGATGTCTTCTGTGCCCACTACTACTTCTACTACTTCTACCACTTCAACTTCAACTTCAACTTCAACTTCGACTTCGACTTCTACGGCTGTTACTGCATCAAACAAAACTCTTCGCTTGAAAAACCCTCCGGATTGGTATAAGAAGAAGCTTTCATCTGAACCTTCAACTTCTGGAGCTATTCTTCCGCCAACCAACACTTCTAGACTTCGCAGTATTTTTTCACCACCTTCACCTTCGCCTTCAAACAACTCCGCACCACCATCAACTATGATGCCGCCACCGCAGAAGCCAGTTCCCCGTCTTAATACCCCTTCCATTGAAACTATTGTTCATCACCTTAGTACACCCATTATCCCACTATCACCATTGCCTCCTACCCCACCACTTGCTACACTTGAAGACCATACCTATCACAAAACTAATTCCTCTAAACCAGCTCCTAAACCTGCCCCTAAACCTGCCCCTAAACCTGCTCCTTCAGAGCAATTTCGATCATTACAAGAAGAGCGTCGTAGGGCATTTAGCCGTCCCACTACTTGCCCTGAAATGCTTATTAAGGGAATTAAGAAAGGATCAGCTTGTGGGAGGAAATGTGTTAAAAATGAAAGTTTTTGCCGTGTACATATCGTGAAACATATTTCTGAACCACAACTGACAGAAATCCCCACCGTTGAAGACGATCCTAAAATAATATCCGTCAGAGGAGAGAGGCTTAAGAAAGGTTTGAAATATTTTTTTCTAAGTGTTGTTGACCACCAACACATTTTGGCAAAATGTAACGGCTTAAAATATAAAATTAGAGTTTGTGAGAATTTGTGTAAAGAGAAGAGATTTAACACTTTAGATTCTCAAGACTTTCTCCTCAGGGATAAAAAGGATCGTATTACAAGGTGGGGGCGTAAACAGTAAATTCACTTAGTTTTTTCCAAATTGTTGCTAAAAAAATAATGGGGGAGAAACACAATGCGTTATAGCGTTGTGTTTCTCCCCCATTATTTTTTAACACTCTAAGTCCCGTGACCTACTAACCTACTTCCATTTGAGTAGTAAGAAAAGTACTTCCCCCACTCCTTTGGGTCGATGACCGGTTAAGGTCAGCTCTTACCCCTCATTTGCATACTGTTATAAAAGCGGAGCGAGCGTTGGTCACTCCTTCATTTTGCTTCTACACGCCGCTCTTGTTGTTTCGTCTCTGCTGTTTACAATATTACCTACTTCAAAATGCCTCCTCGTGTGAATGACCATATTACTTCTTCCAAAATTTCCGATGTTTTTCTACAACCTGAAGACATTTTAAATAATAATAGTGAGAGTGAGGATGATGATGATTATACTGTTGAACTTAGTGAAGAACGTAAGGTTATAGCAATTGATCCACAATTTCCATTTGATACAATAGAAAAGTTTATAGTTGAAGCTAATAAATGGTTAAATTTAGGATGTTATGTACGAATTGACTCTTTTATATTGTATGGTGATAGTCATTCTTTCCTTGTCACACCAAATGACAGAGACCGCATGTTGCAGTGGGCACAATCTATGATGGAGTGCTATGAACAAGGTGTGGACACTGGCGGCTATTTTCTTGCACAACTAGTGTAATAACAAATTACCCTTCCCCCCATGTAGTAAAAAAGGAAAAGAAATATTAGGAATCTAATTATAATACTTCCTTCCACATATAAAGAAGAGGGGGAAAGGAGTAAGGATTATAAAGTGGTGGGGGAATGTGTATAAATGCAGGTTGTTTGAAGAGACTTTTATTATTATTGTGGCTTTAGCAGAAACAACATGGAGTTTAAATCTTCAGCAAAAATAAGGAATAATATAATAAAGAAAGAAATTCGCAAGAAAGAAAAGATTGAACTTATAAAATTACAACTTATAATACCTTCCATTGAAATTGGATGTAGCAAACTAAAGACTTTGGTGAAAACTAACGAATATTTGTTACAATTGCTAAAAACAATCGAAGAGTTGAAGAGAAAGAATGGACATTCTACATAGTAAAATTTGAACATTTTAATATAAATAAGTAAACTGAAAAAAGTAGATGTAGAATAGAGAGCGAGGAATAGATCACTTTGTGGTAATGGACTAACATGCCACTTAGTGCTCTATTCCTCGTTCTCGCGTTAAATTGGATTACCTTGACCTATTTGTTTGACTGTTAGAATTTGGTTAACACTGTTGAATTTCAGTTTTGAACTAATGTTTATTTTTATTCAACTGTTAGAGTTTTTTAACACTGTCGAATTTTAGTTTTGAACTAACTTTTAATTTATGCGAATTTTCAGTTCAACTCTAGTTAATTTATGCGCAAATTTAGTTCAACCAAGTGCCTGTGCTCTAGCCATTTCCACTCCAACATTTGTTCTTTTAACATCTGTCCCATAACATCTGTCCTAACAGATGTTAAAAGAAAGTTTGTTAAAGTTTGAATATAAAGAAGTATATACTAAAACTCCAATGGGAATAAAGAACACGAATGAACAATTAGTTTGTAGAAGGTTAATATTTTGTTGAAAATGTTTGATTTCCTAGGATAGTGAAGAGGATGAAATAGTGGTGGGGGAACCATTATAATAGGAGGAACGTGAGAGCCCACTTCATTTCTTGGTGAAATTTCGAAGAGTAAACATCTCAACATGTATCGTTGCGATAAATGTTCGGAATCGTTTCACGATGAAATTCTATTAGACTGTCATAAAGAACTAATTCACAACAACCCAGAAGAAAAACAAGAACAACAAGAACAACAAGAAGAACAAGAACAAAAAGAAGAACAAGAAGAACAATATGAAATAACAGCAACATCTTCAACTACTTTACCAAATCTACAAGTATTTGCATTACCTGGTAAAGTAGTAATGCATCATAAGATTCAAAATGAAAACTTGAAGCTAGAAGAATTTATTAGAGAAGCAAAACCAATTGTAAGTAAAACTTTAAAAGAAGAATTAAAAAGATTGAACTTTCTTAAATTTGGTTTACTACTAGAAGCTATGTTTATAAATGTACAAGAAGAATTATCACCAAGAGGATTCATAACAAAAAACCGAACCATTATGGAAAGTTCAAACATTGATTCAATAGTAGAGAACTGTATAGAAGAAATATTAACAAAAATTCAGGAACACGAAGGAAGAGGATCCGGATGGAGTCTTACAAGTATTGAAGTATTAGATATAAGAGTTCACAAACATGGATATGGACTAATGGGATCAAGTTGCATTCCTCTGCCAAAAAGAATTGAAGATACAAAATCTTGTATTAATGTTAAAAATGAAGACAATGAATGTTTTCGTTATGCAATGACAACTAAATTTGTACCACATCATGCGAATAGACCTGACCAAGAATATGAAAATCAAAGATTTAGATACAATTTTCAAGGAATCACTTATCCTGTATCACTGAAAGATATATCAAAATTTGAGAAGAAAAATCCCGGTATGTCTATCAATGTTTTTGCATTAGATAGTTCAAACAAAGTGTATCCTTTACGTATTGCAAAAGAAGAGCTACCAGATCATACGGATTTACTACTACTAACGCGAGGAGATGTGTCTCACTATGTGTACATAAAGCAATTTGATCGTCTTGTTAACAAGCAACTTTCAAAAAATCGAAACAAAAAGATAATTTGCAAGAGATGTTTTAATTTTCAACGAGAAGGAAGAGAAGGAAGAGAATGGTTACAAGAGCACAAAAGACTATGTAACAATAATTATGAAGCAAAGATTAATTTACCTGCGGAAAACAGAGCATTCGTTAAATTTGAAAAGGTTCATCATCAATACCGTATCCCTATAGTTGTATATGCGGACTTTGAATCAACACTAATTCCTATAGAAGATGAAAATTGTGAAGCTAGAAAAAGTGTCAAATATCAAATGCACAAACCAAATAGTTTTTGTTTAATGGTTAAATCAACATTATCAGAAGAACATTTAAACAGATATGGATTAACTTCAGAACCTCTTTAGTATATCGTGGTGAAAATGTAGAAAAAATATTTCTTGATCACTTATATTCAATAGCTGGAAATGCACAAAGATTATATACAAATATTGTACCAATGAAACCGATGGAGGAAGAAGAAGAAATTCAACATGAAAATGCAACTCGATGTTTCTTATGCAAAAATGATTTTACTATTGAGAATTATAAAGTTAAAGATCACGATCACCTCACAGGTTATTACAGGGGTGCTGCTTGTAATAAATGCAACTTGAGCTATCGTTTACCACTATTTATTCCTGTGGTTCTGCATAACCTCAGTGGGTACGATGCTCATTTTATAATACCTGAACTAGGAAGAGACGACGGTAAAATCGATGTGTTAGCTGAAACTTCAGAGAAGTTCATAAGTTTTTCCAAAGAAGTTGGAAACATGAAACTAAGATTCTTGGACTCCTACAGATTTATGCCGTCGAGTTTGTCCAAACTTTCAGAAAATTTAAGGAAACAAGATTTCATCGAAACAAAGAAGATTGTAAATAACGACAAACTGGATTTAGTACTGGACTGGGTACTTCGGAAAGGTGTGTTTCCATATGATTACATAGACAGTTTAGAAAGATTTAATGAAACATCACTTCCGGCTAAAGAAGAATTCAAAAGTAAACTTTATGACATGGACATATCTCAAGAGGACTATGATCATGCATGTAAAGTATGGAACGATTTAGGATTTAGAACATTGGGAGAATATTCAGATTTTTATGTTAAATTGGATGTAACTTTACTATGTGATATAATGGAAGAATTTAGAAATACATGTTTTGCGGCATATGGATTGGACCCTCTTCATTCGTACACTTCACCTGGATTAGCATGGCAAGCTATGTTGAAAGAAACAAATTGTAAAATACAACTTCTTACTGATATAGATATGGTTATGATGTTAGAGTCAGGAGTTCGAGGGGGATTGACGCAAAGCGTTACACGACATTTCAAGGCGAACAACAAGTATCTGCCCGATTATGATGCATCAAAACCAACAACATTCCTGGGTTATTTTGATGCAAATAACTTATACGGATGGGCAATGTCGAATCCCCTTCCATATGATAATTTTAAATGGATAGATCCAGAATCGATTGGAAACATAAGGGATATACCGAAGCATGGTGAAACTGGTTACATTTTTGATGTTAATTTTGAATATCCTGAACATCTTCATGATCAACATTATGATTTACCACTTCTTCCGAAGACTGAAATTTCCCCTACTGGAAGATGGCCAAAATTAATGATGACTTTAACCGACAAGTCTCGATATGTTGGACACTACTGGATGATACAACAAGCTTTAGACTTAGGATTGAGAATTACAAAAATTAATCGAGTACTACAATTTTCTCAATCTTGTTGGTTAAAACCTTACATCGACAACAACACAAGAAGAAGAGCCACCGCTACATCAAGTTTTCAAAAAGATTTTTTCAAATTAATGAATAACGCAATATTTGGCAAGACTTTGGAAAACAAAAGGAAACATAAGGATATCAAATTGGTAACTGATCCAGTAAAATTACAGAAATTGGTGCAACAACCAAACTTTGGTTCATCTATAATTATTAATGAAAATCTAGTTGTTATTTCCATGAACAAGAAGTCAGTTACAATGGATCGTCCTTTGTATCTTGGAATGTCAATCTTGGATATTTCAAAAACACATATGTACGAGTTTCATTATAAGAAGATAGTTAACTATTATGGAAGAGACAACATTGGTATTGCATATATGGACACGGATGCACTAATTTACTGGATTAAAACAAATGACATGTATGAAGATCTACGCACCTTTATATATAAAGATGATTTCGACTTTTCCGATTATCCTAAGGATCATCCAAATTACGACTATGACAGAAATAAGAAAGTATTGGGAAAATTTAAAGATGAAACAAATGGTGTGCCGATGATGGAAATTGTAGCATTAATGTCCAAACTGTATTCATTTCAACTGTACATAAACGAGAGGAACGAACATCAAGTCACGAAGAAGGCCAAAGGAATAAAAACTTCTTTCCTGAAGAAGAACGTACAGTTTGAACATTATAAAAGATGTTTGTTTGAAAATGTTGAAACAACTGCAACGTTCAACACTATTAGAAGTTATAATCATCAACTTTTTAGTGTCAAACAAACAAAGTGGGCATTAAGCTACAAAGATGATAAGCGCCATATTTTAGAAGATAAAATTAATACTTTACCATTCGGCCACTACTCTCTAAACCCTATCGACCAGTAAACCTATTCTTCGTCCTCTACCTTCTTCCTTTTTCCTTTCCGTAAAGAAGAGGGGACATGGCAAGCCCAATGCCATGTTCCCTCTTTTTTACACTAATATGAAATGGCCTTGACCTATATTCAAACTATATAAATGAGAATAAACTATTTTATGGATCAGTATTTTTACATGCGGTGTACAAGCAACATCTGAAGATGGAAAGTGTGAAGGACAAGATTGTAAATGAACTACATAAACCAGCAAGAAGAAGATTTCCAAGAAGAAGTACAATCATTAAAGGAATGAATGATCTTTATCAAGCTGATCTCATTGAAATGATACCGCACAGTAAATTAAATAAAGGATTTAAATATATTTTAACAATTATAGACTGTTTTACTAAAATAGCTGACGCTTTACCATTGAAGGATAAGACTGGTAAAAGTGTTACAAAAGCTATGGAAACCACAATACAAAGAAATAAATTTAAAATTAAACATCTACAGACCGATGATGGAAAAGAATATTTTAATAAAGACTTTGGAGCTTTGATGAAGAAATATCAAATAAATCATTATTCTACAAATTCTGAAGTTAAAGCTTCAATAATTGAAAGATTCAATAGAACATTAAAAGGTGCGATGTATAAACAATTTTCAAAAAGAGGATCATACGTGTGGTATGACATATTACCACAACTTATAAAAGAGTATAACAACAAATATCATCGTACCATTGGAATGAAACCTATCCAGGTAAATAGTGCTAATGCCAAAATTGTATTACAACGCATTAAAAATAATACAACACCAAAATTGGAAAAATTGCAACCAAAGAAGTTCAAGGTCAACGATAAAGTTCGTATAAGCAAATACAAAGGTGTATTTAGTAAAAGATATCTACCAAATTGGACTAATGAAGTATTTACAATTTATAAAGTGCAACCAACTATACCTGAAACCTATTTATTAAAGGATAACAAGGGTGAATTACTTCAAGGTGGATTTTACGGACATGAATTGTTGAAATCAACAGTCGGTGATGTATATCTTGTCGAGAAGATTTTACAAAGGAAAAAGGATATGGTTAAAGTCCGATGGTTAGGGTTTGATAAAAGTGAAGACTCTTGGATTCCTTCAAAAGACTTAGTATAGTTGTTTAATAGCTCATTGTGTGTTTAACCTTTATACAAGATGGAGATTGTACAACAAAAAGATCGATTTAATATCAATAACATTGATGAATTGACAGTTGACAATGATAAGTTAAATCATGGAAAACATGGTGAATTACTACCAAATACGATAAGATGTCTAATAACTGGTCCTTCAAATTGTGGAAAAACTAATGTTGTTTTTAACCTTATAACTAATCCTAAAGGATTGCGTTTTAACAATATATACATTTTTTCAAAATCATTGCAACAACCAAAATATCAATTATTGGATAAAGTACTTGCAAGTGTACCTGAAGTAAATTTTTACAAGTTTAATGCCAGTGAAACAATTATGCAACCAAATGAAGCAAAACCATTTTCTATTTTTATATTTGACGATGTTTCTTGTAAAAATCATGACACAATAAGGAATTATTTTGCTATGGGAAGACATCATAATATTGATAGCATTTACATTGGTCAAACATACAGTAAAATTCCAAAACAACTTATAAGAGACAATGCAAATATGTTGATCATCTTCAAGCAAGATGAAACAAATTTAAAGCATATATATAATGATCATGTAAATGCGGATATGCCATTTGAAAAATTTAAAGAGATGTGTGGCAAAGCATGGAATGAGAAATATAGCTTTCTCGTTATTATGAAGGAAGAAGATATTAAAAATGGTAGATATCGTATAGGGTTGGATAAATTTGTATTTATGCGTTGAACTACCGATGCTACATCTAGTTACACGTTGAACTTCACAGTGTAAACATGGTGAATCAAGAAAAACTATTAAAAGAAATAAAATCACTCAGTGATTCTATTAGGATGAAGAATCGTGCATTGAGGATGGGTTTAAGTGAAAGAGAAGAATTTCTAGAGACTACATTTAAACCTATTACGGAACCTTTAAAACAGATATTAGAAACTATTGGTAAACCTCGTTATGAAGGAGATGTTTTACTACCAGTTTCTAAACAAGAAGTACAAGCATTAAAAAAAGAAGAAGATGATGATTCATATACAAGTGCTAGTGAGCAAGAAGAAACAAAAGAAGAAGAAGAACCAATTGTTGAAAAGGAAGAAGAACAGCCAATACCAGAAGCAGAACAATCTATTCCAAATTTAACTCAATTAAATAGCGATATATTACAACATGGACCTCTTGGAAGAAAATATATAATGAAAATGCTACATGACATGAAATCAAACCCAAATTTGAGTAGATCACATGTATACGGAGCAAGAATTGATGGGAATGAATTGAAGATCGGCGATTCAAAGCTTGAAATAACACAAGACGATTACATCATTATTGGTGAGCATAGATATAAAGGAACAAAAGGATTATATGAATTAATTTTTAAAAACATACCACTAAGATATTCATCAAAAGATTTAAGTGTTTTTAAGGAGATTCTACAAAATACTAACGCTCATAAAAGAAACTACTCAAAGGATGCAATGATTAATCGTTCACGTGCAACAAAATATAACATCGTTATAAAAAAGTTGTTTCCTCCACGAAAATTGCCAACATTACGTACTGCACCAGCGGTGAGACAACCACTGAAAAGAAAATCTTTATCACTTATGGATTTATCACTTCTTGAACAACATGGTAAAAAGAGTAAAGGAGATACTTCAACATCTGGTAAAGGATTGATGAAAAATCTATACAATACAAATGTGATTTACTACAACGATGTCAATAAATTGGTTGATAGAATGAGACTATTGCATGAAGCCATGGAAGCTGGTCATACAGGTTTAAATAATGAATGGGTAGCTCTGATTGAAGAACTCAGGAATCGCGGCATAATTGTATAATTTCCCGCGGATATATAAGAGTTGCAGGCATATAATGTGTCAGTTCTAACATGAGCGTCGACAAGTTCGGACGCTACTCCGCGTTAGGAGTGCAAGTTGGAGAAAACAGAAAAAGAAGTGGATTACCGCAAACACCCGAAGGTGACTATAACATAAATAATAAACGTTTAAAGTTTGTTAAAGATCCAGAAGAAGATGGAGATGCAACAAATTTAAAAACAGTAAAGGAGGAAACATCTACAAGTTTAAAACTTGACAACAACCAACTGTATGATGCAAAATCTCACAGGGTTATTAATGTTGCAAAACCAGTCAACAATGGAGATGTTGTTAATAAAGGCTATTTGCTATCTGCGATGGATTACGCTTTACTGTTGCAAAAGACTAAAAGTGGAAAAATGTACAATGCTTTAAATTATAAAATAACTAATGTGGCAGACCCAACCGATGATACAGATACAATCAATAAGCGTTATTTGCACTCTGTAATACCAGAAAAGAAAAAGGATGGATTTTCCTTTTATAAATATACTATAAACGATATTGGATATCCTAAAGAAGAAAGTGATGGTGTTAATATAAAATATATTAAAGATAATTGTATTTTATATAATGATGCTGTTATTGATTGTCATGGAAAAGTGTTGTCCAATCTGAAAGATGGTTCAACTCCATCGGATGCTGCTACCGTGAAACAAATGAATGAAAGCTTAAAAAAAGAAACATCCACTTTTGTTAAACAAAATCAAGTAGTGTCAAAGAAAGGTGATGAGTTTATGCAAGGAAGTGAAAAGTTTACCTTACTACAACTACAAAATGACAAGTGGGATGGAAAAAATAAAAAATTGTCAAATATAAATTTAGGCACGGAAGAACATGATGCTGTTATTTTAAAACAAGTACCACAACTATCAGCTACTGGTGTTAACTTTATATGTGGAGGCAGACGATTAACCGAAGTTAAATCTGGTAAAGATGATCAGGATTGTGTTGTTGTAAAACAAACTATAGTTAGAGATAAAATAAATAACGTATATGATGGAAAAAATAGAAAAATATCTAACATATCGGCAGGAATAGCTCCGAATGATGTTGCTACTATTAATCAAGTTATAGCAACCTCTAATGACGATCCATCTGTGTATACATGTAATGGTAAACGTATCACAGATCTTGAGAATCCTACAGATTACAAAGATGCTACTAATGTGGAGTATGTAATGAACCTTATGGGTAATGTAATTATAGACATGCACAATCATATGCTTAGTAAACCGAATCACGGTAAAATCCAAGATGATCAAAGAGAACAATGGATTAAAGATGATATTATCAATAAGTATTAGTAAAACTCGCCAATATATAAGTATGGAATATATAAAAAGTGTTCATTATCATAAAGTATTTCATGGAGTGAAGACGCTCGTTATATAAAACGGCATAATGAAGACCTCATCGTTCAGTCGTCGTCAAGACATTGGCAAGAAAGGACGTGGTATAACATCAGCTGCATTATCCCTGCTCAGACGGATTCCAATTGGTGATGTTGTGAATCGAGCGATAGACGCTTTACCATACGAATTACATCTGCACGGAGGTTATCAATATTGTGGACCTGGAACTAAGTTGGCAAAACGTTTAGCAAGAGGAGATCCTGGAATTAATAAATTAGATCAAGCTTGCAAAGAACACGATATAGCATATTCAAAGTATAAAGATTCAACAAATGAATCAATAGCGGATAACATTCTAGCAGAAAAAGCTTGGCAAAGAGTAAAATCAAGTGACGCAAGTATTGCAGAAAAAGCAGCGGCTTGGGCAGTAACTACAACCATGAAGACGAAAGCAAAGTTAGGTGGTGGAAGACGCAGAGGAAGACCTACAAAGAGAGGCGCTCCCAAAAGAGGTGGAAACATTAAAAAAGGGCGTCGTAGAACTCGCAAGGCAAATGTAATGAAGACTTCTGTTTGGCAAATGGTAAAAAACGGAGCAGGTTTATACCTAAAACCGTACCGTGTGTACTAAATAAGAAGAATCAATTGATAATTCGAAATAAAGCCTTAACAAATCATCAGTTAAATGATTATGTAAAATGTTTGAAAATACCATTCTTTCGAGGAGTTTTTATGAAAGATGCATTACCAACTAAAATATGGAAAAATGAAACTGGAATCGTAAATTTGGATTCCACCTATGGTCCAGGCACTCATTGGGTATGCTATAAAAAACTCGGACAAACCATTTACTACTTTGACAGTTTTGGCAATCTACCACCGCCAAAAGAACTGCAACATTATTTTCGAAACTCCAAAAACATTTTTTACAATTACAAAAGAGAACAACCTAACAATACTGAAATATGTGGGCATTTATGTTTGGAGTTTCTAGCGAAGAGTGTCAGTCAGCTTTAAGATGTCATCGTATACAGTGTCACTGAGTGGAAATTCATCCACATTGAAAAGTACGCTGTTCCCAGCATTGCGTCTATCCAAGGAAAGATTATGGGAAGCGGCATTACTTGATTTGACTACCTACAACTCAATTCCCAATGTTACGGAAGGAAAGAACAATTTACTACATTATTATGAAACTAAGGATGCTTCAGAAAAATACTCAGAATTGAAAATAATTACATTTCCTACTGGAGCATATGAAATTGATGACATAAACCAATTATTACAGAAACAACTTGGAGAAGACAATATCACCGTTAAAGGAAACAACAATACTTTAAAAGCAGAAATAACTTCCAAATATTATATTGATGTTGGCTTGGAAAACTCTATTGGCAGTTTACTTGGATTTACAGATACCAAAAAGAAAATCTTAACTCCTGGAACTACTCATTCTGGTGATTCAACTGTAACAATATTGAAAGTAAATAGTATCGATGTCACGTGCAACATTATACACGGATCGTATAGAGATGGAGTTAATCAACATATTTTACATACATTTTATCCAACAGTAGCTCCCGGTTTTAAAATTGTTGAGAAGCCACAAAACTTGATATACCTACCGTTAAACACCAGTTTCATTTCAGACATCGTACTGAACATATTGGATCAAGACGGTCATAGTGTTGACTTTAGAGGAGAAACAATTACTATACGGATACACATTAGAGCAGCAACATAAAAGTCAACATGGGATTATCATTTAAACCACAACAGAAGAGTCGGGAGCTCAGTAGCTCCTCGACATTGGAAGAGTTAACATCGGACAACATTCGTTTTCTACAGAAGATTGGATTGAAACTTAACAGCGATGGATATCCTGGATATATCTCAAGGACCAACATTCGACGAAACACTATGGGAGAAGGAATATCACACGCACAACCCTTACACTTCATCAAAATTAAACAATAACGATGAAATAAGGATTCCCATTCAACAACAAGATATTTACACGTTACCATGTGAAAGTTACTTGTACATCGAAGGACGGGTATTAAAATTGGATGGAAAAACTGCTTCAACAGTTCCTTTTATAAATAACCCAATGGCATATCTTTTTGATGAAATAAGATATGAAATATCAGGGGTGATGGTTGATTCAACAAAAAAGGTTGGTTTAACAACGACATTGAAAGGATTAACATCATTAACACCGCATGAGAAGAATTCAATAGTCACCGCCGGATGGGTTGCCCCCGATAAAGACACTATAACACCAGCTTCCAACGGTCACTTTGATTTTCATGTACCTTTACGATTGCTTTTGGGATTCGCTGAAGATTACAAACGGGTAATAATAAATGTCAAACAAGAATTAGTATTACTCAGATCTTCAACTAATAAGGACTTAATACTTGCAGACCCTGCAACTACGGAAGATAAACTGGAATGGCAACTACAGTTGGATAAAGTTGTTTGGAGAGTACCTCATGTAAGATTGGCCGATGAACATAGAATCCTATTATTGAGAAAGTTAAAATCTGACCGTGATATTGTGATGCCATTCCGAAGTTGGGAATTTCATGAATACCCTACACTACCTCAGACAGAACGACAAACATGGACCGTCAAGACATCAACTTACTTGGAACAAGCAAGGTACATAATACTCGGTTTTCAAACTAAGCGAAAAGATGTTATCACTGCAAATGCTGGTCAATTTGATCACTGTAAAATAAAGAATTGTAAAGTTTTCCTAAACTCTCAATTCTTTCCCTATGACAATTTGAATGTCATGTTCAGCAAAAAACGTTTTTCCATTTTATACGATATGTATGCAAGATTTCAATCGTCATATTATGGAAAGACTAATACGCCACTATTATCACCTGAAGAGTATTATTCCAAGGCTCCAATAATTGTAATCGATTGTTCAAAACAAAATGAATCGGTAAAATCATCAAGTGTGGATATAAAAATTGAAATGGAATTTGAAGAACCAGTAGCGGATGGAACTTCGGCATACTGTCTAATTCTACATGATAAAATAGTTACTTACACACCGCTGACCGGAATTGTGAAGAATGTACTTTAAGAAGAATTGTACAACAACTGCAAATTTTTGAGGTTAGAATTATCTGCTTTAATTTTTGAGGTTAGAATTTCATTTGTGAAAGACAAGTTGAAAACAAACAATTATGTAATTGTATAAATTTCAAGGATTTTACGAAAAATATAAAAGCGAGAAAATAATTAGTAGAAACTTCATTCTATCTTCAACCGTCGTATGGGAAACATCATTCGCAAGATGAATTCTACTAACGGAGAAGAAAATACACCTCTAATGGATGATAATAGTTCAGATATAGAAAAACAAGTTGAACGAGAAATGGACGAGTTCCTAAAATTCAACAAACATAAGAAGAGAGAAGAAGAAAAAGCTGAAAAAGAAGTAAAAAGGAAGAAGGTTGAAGTTAACATTACAACCAATATTTTAACAGAAGTATTTCTTCGGATTATCTACCCAATTTCTTCATGCATGACAAAAAGTATATCAGTTGGAATTTTAAAATCAATGGATTATTCACCAATTGTTATTTTAAATCATGGAAACAAAATGGTTACTTTCAGTGAAACTACTTGGGAATCTCTCATAAAACATTTACATCTTTTGGAGTGCTATTTAAGTAACAACACATTTGGAAGAAGAACAAGATTAAGTTTATTGGAATCAAATATTGAAGTTGATATAGTAAAACATCGTGGAACAAATTGTTCGCTTCAGAGATTTAACTACACATAATGTTAAATTATATTTCACTAAAGAAGAATTTTACACTTTAAGTTGTACTACCGGTCCCGTCACCAGATATTTGAAACAACTAATATTTTCAAGTGCAATAATTAAAGACTATCTAATTGATACATTGGACAAAAAACCTTTTGTTCCAATTTTATACGGTCCCGTGGATACTTCAATCTTTAATAGAATACCTCAAGAAGTTGAAATGTGGAGACAATTAAACAACTATCACACCAATTTTAATATTGATGAAGTGGCACAAGAAGTGAAAGAAGAAGAACAATCCTGTCTGTTATAAACATCGGCTCATTCAATTTTTAAGTCAGTTGTTAGTAAGACTTCATCATTAATAAACGGGTTTCGTTTTCTAATGCGCCACATATAATGGAAATTAAAAGAGGTATAATTAAATTTCAAGCTTTCCGAGGAAATGATGGTAATTTTATTATTAAAGAATTAGTAATCTTGGACATGAACACATCAGTAGTTTATCATTATTTGTTCAAACCTCCAGTACCATTTAATAGACTAACAACTAAAGCGAAAGTTACAAACAAATGGTTGAACAAACATTTTCACAACTTAAGATGGGATGAAGGTTTCATTAATTATAACATGATGCCGCACATTATGAATCATTATTGCAAAGAGTTTAAAATTATCTACACAAGGGGATTGGAAAAAGCAAATTGGATACAATCATTTACAAGCAACGAAGTGATTAATGCAATAATTGATAAAGATTTCCAATGCTACTTCAACGAACTTTGTATTTCATCAAAAAGTTTTAAACATCGAAGGTCGCAGTGCGCTTTAAAGAATGCCTACCGCTTGAACAATTTCCTTCAAAAAAGTGGTGGGTGTAGTGTCAGTAGTGGGGGTAGTGTCGATTATAAAAGCGAGAGCGCTACCATGACGCAGCATGAGTATTACTCTAACCTCCGAAGAGACAACATCTCCGACGGACATTCTTATTAACAAGAAGATTAACAACAACATCAAGATGGCATCACAGAACTTACTTCAAAGTTTAGTTGATCAGTTCAACGCTCATTCTAAATCATCAATTCTACCTACAAAGAAATGTTCTGAACTAAAAGAAGAAAAACACTACATCATTCATACGATTAAGAAAATGGAAACTTCAGTAGGTGATGCTATTAATTGCACATTGAGCGAGGCTCCATATACAGTTGGTGATGAACCAAAATTTCAGATCTTCCTACCAAGACGCTTTGTACAACTTCTTCAAAATGAAGATCTTCGTGTAGTTCAACCCGGCGCACTCTATTTGGTTTCGCACGGACCAAGTGGAAACAACTCAACTGAACTAACTATTCATGTAACACCTACTACTGATTAGTTTGTACATAACATTGTAACTATTTGTTTGTAATTGTTTTTTCAATAAATATGATATAAAGAAAAAACAAAAAAAATTAAAAGAAGCAACATATTGTGATGTCTTTGTACATTACAATATGTTGCTTTTTTTAAAAATTCCACTGGATGACCTTGACCCACTTTTGTGTGATTATAAAAGCGAAAATCTACTTGTAAAATTCATCAGTCTACGACTACCTTTCGTACCGTACACATCTCGCTCACTCTATCGCTTAATATAAAAACTAAAAGATGTCTCTCAAAGTCAAGTGTGCATCTTATGATACCAACACCATTACAACTTTTGAACAACTCGAAGATTTAACCAACGAAATGCGAGTTTTACTTACCGGTGGTTATCACTTAACTGTTGATGTTAGTGCTACTAATACAAGGATGTTCACTAAAACAAAATATTGCGATGATGAAATATTTATTTCTACACAACCTACAACTTCTTCATCGCCAACTGGTCAACATAACATCAAGTTCCAAAAGTATTACCAATGTTGAATAACTTTTGACAGACAAAACTACAACTAAAGAATCACATGATCAATATGAGTTAATAAAAAGGATGTGATACTTATATAAATAATCATTTGCTTCTCAGCTCTCACCACGACAAGACCTATTTAAGAAAATGTTGTACAGAATGATGATTCAACTTGATGGAAAAATCTATGGAAAAGACTACAACACCGTTGAACAAATGACCCAAGATTTAGATGTATTAACTAAAGAAGGATATCAAGCTAAATTAATTTTAAAATTTCCTGAAGTACATCCATTATCAACAGAAGAACTTGTTGCTATGGCTAAGGCGGAGAGAGAGAAAAAGTCTGAAGAAAACAAAGAGAAACAAACTTCCTAAATTTTAATAATCCTTACACTTGTAAGGTATAATTTTTTAAAACTCCATTTGGATGACCTTGAAATTACCCCCACCACTTTTCACAGTACATAAAACTCACTATTCAACACTATACACTCTTATTCTTTCACTGGACTCCGCAGCGTCAACATGGAAGAGCAAAAATACAAGTACAAACCTCGTTACTGTTGTGAACAACAGTGTACAGATTTAGGACCAATGATGGTGGATGGGTTAGCTTGTACTAAATGTGAATTCTTCGGATCTTGTTATTGCAAATGCAAAACAAAACAACTACCACCACCGGAATTGCGAACTTTCAAATTTTACAAATCAAGATATTTTCATACATGTTGTCCTCAAAGATGTTTCAAATTTCACCCTCTAGATCTTGCTCATTGTCAACGCACCAATTCTCATCAAGATGATTTTTGTACACATATGATAAAAAGATGTAAATACAGATCAGATTGGTATTCCGATCCTGTAGAACCATCAAATGTGTAATTTCAGTTTTACACTCTTTTTTAAAACTTCATTTGGATGACCTTGAGATTTCCCCCACCACTAGTTCTAATTTTTATATAATATTAAATCATTCCACTTCCAACACTCTAACTAACAACATGGAAAACAAATTTATCAAGTTTGAACATATAATAACTGACAGGGAAGAGATGGAAGAATTGTTTCAAAACTTACTTTCTATCATTGACAAATATCCTATAAGATGGTTCAGAATTGTAGTTCAATATTTAAATCCTGGTGAATTGTTTTCTTCATCGAGTGAAGAGGATGAAACAACTACTTTGGTTCAAATAATTGAATTAAAAGACGAAGAAGAAAAACTAAACATTTTATTCAATCATAAGCTCAAGGTTCCCCATATAAAAGCCCCCTCCCTAGACAGCCCCCCTCCCTAGACGCCTGCTCAAGGTCGCCATTATATAAGCCCCCTCCCAATGTGCCGATCCTCATTCCATCCCCGACTCTTCAACGATGAACAACTCTCCTTTGGCCCGAATGAATTCTAGTTTTGAAATAAACTCTAAAGAAGAGTTACAAGACATTTTTAATATTTTACAAGAACTTGTAGATAATTTTACAACCATCAAAATGAATTTGGAAATAACATACGATTGTCCTATTTGTGATAAAGTTGAAAGTTCGGACGAAGACAGTTTACTAAATCTAACTCCTGCACCATCTGACACTACTGATGGTAATAACGAAGAGCAAAATATTTCCCCCACCACTTCTTTATAATTCTTCGCTCCCCCCACCACTTCTTTATTTAACTAACATTTCTCGCTTTCACTTCTCATTCCGTCTTCGACTTTTGAACTATCAACATCACTTGTTTTAAAATTTCAAACACTAACACAATCATGATGGATATAATGGATGAAGTTCCCTTCATAACTAGAATGGAAGAGGATAAATTGAAATTGGAAATTAAACGATTGGAAATGGAACGGGAAAACCAACTCGAAATGTTACGTTTGTTCAAGCTTTTCAAATACATCATCTGGGGACTCTGCGTTTACCTTCTCATCGTCGTTGGTGTTTGCATTTACAACTCTGTAGTTCATCACAAAAGTTCAACTTGTTTAAACTCTGCTGTTGCACATTAATTGTATGTTCACAAATAAAATTCAAAAGTTACTTCAACCTATCCCACTATCACCAACTAGTTCAACTTTGAACTATTTCTGGCGGTAGTTGGATAGGCTTTTTTAAAACTTACTCTGGATGACCTTGACATACTTTCCAAGCCCCAGTTATAACTGTTAAATTTCAGTTTTAAATTAACTCTTAATTCATGCCCAATTCTACTTCAAATTCAGGGCATATGCTCTCGCCATCTGCACCCCAGCATCTGACGCCATCTGCTCGAGCAGCTGCTCGGGCAGATGGCACGACTTCCGGTCCAGAAGTAACCAAAACACACTACTGGGGATTGTGGGGGATTTTAATATGGAACCTGACTAACATGAAAATGAATTTAAAAACTTTCAAGACATCTTAGCTTGTTATGGCTTAAATATTATTGTAATAATATTAAATATTATTGTATCGACTAGGATAAGCGAACATTCGGGTAGGCTACTTGTTTGGATCTCTTTGTCTCAAATGTAAATGGTAGAATATCAATAACAGAACCATTTATTTCTTACCATTCAGCCTAGATCTTCAAGGTTGCGGTTTTGATTTGCAAGACAAAAATGTAAATTATTTCTTAAGTATAACTTGTAGGTACACCTTCTCTTTACGTAATCTAGGTAATCAAAGTCTAAATGGCAATTGCATTTTTAATCTGAATAAAAATGTGTCCGGTTTTATCCTTTTCTCTCCTCTGCCTATCCCATAAAAAGATTGCTGTAATTCCTCTCTGAGAGCCAAGCACCAGTCCCCAGCACACCAGATGTTCTGTTGGTCGGCGGTGCAATGTTGTATGACTAGAGTCCAGAGTGGTGATCAGTATGCTGGCTGTTGTACGACAAACATGGAGGGAAGTAGACAGTAAACTAGACAGAAATAAATAGTCAAGTAAAAAATAAAATTACAACTAAATGTAATAGTTTCCCCCTAAAAATACGCTTGCTCAGCAGTTCATCAAGCTTTGAATCTTAAAAAGTAAAATTCAATTTTAATTTTAATTGAATATTAAAATGTTAAATGTTACAATTATAAACACTTTACTCTAGCAGGTAACATATTTGGTTATTATCAATAAATTTGCTCCAATTCAGGTTTCATTTTATTGTATCTGATTTTATGAAATGAGGATTCATATTTCATCCAATGTGGGCTTATAAATCATACAATTTATAACTAGTGTACTTGTTGCTCGAAATCGAGTTATTTATTTTGATACAATACAAAAGTTACATTTAGTTCTAAATCAATGACATAAACCAGTCCAATGTTGTGAAATTTTATCATAAATTTTACCAAAAATTATACCACCCTATCAATGTTTGACTTCCAATAAACAATTTTCCAACTCTAAAAATTGCTGCCAGCCGTTAACGGAAAAGGTTCAACAGTTTTTATCTGTTCTAAATCAAACAGCAGTTTAATTTGGTATGATTATAAAATACTGCCGTATAGTTGTTCTCTATTTCTGTTTCAACACTAGAGGCATTTGTGTTATTGGAGTACCTAAACGCTTTTAGGGAACCCCTCAAGGATTTTTAGAGTCAAACCCGTGATCTCGTGATCTTAAGTCCAAGACGCTAACCGTTAGGCATTTTTTTCACAATGATTGTCTCAACATTCTCCTACTCCCTCCTAGAGTATAATGGCCGGGAGGGAGGGAGGGAATGGCATGTGCTGCAGTGGAGAGGGCCCGATTGATGCTCCATTATTAACCACTTCACGCTAGAGAATACTCCACTATGTTCCGGCCCCAAGCAGAGTCATATGCTTAAGGAATTTGTGCTGTCTTCTTAGAATTTATTAACACATTCGGGTTTCCATGACTTCGTGAAAATCAGAGGGTGAACCAGAAAAGTACAAATCATAAGGTATAACATTTTATTCTCAGTAACAGGCATTTGGATAGGCTACTAAATGTAAAACCGGATTATTTCTAATATTTATCCCAAATTTGTAGAAGAAAAATTTGTAGAACACAGTCCCGAAAACTACTATTTTTCGGCCTCGTCCCAAAAACTACTATTTTCCAGACTGTTTACAAAATCTATCGGGAATATAATGGTTTCGATCACAGCTGACTGTTCCGAAAAAAATTTTTACCGCAAGGGTAAGGTGTAAATGAATGATTGTTTATGGTTTGTTTCATAGTGAAGTTGCAACACTATAAAAAATAAATCCCATAGTGATATATTAAGTACTAATAGTTAGTTAATTAGTATTGACTAAGTAGTTGGCATTTTCATGAAATATTTTTAAATTTCCATGTTAAATTTTTGAAATCTTAATGAAATATCAAGGTTATTAAAGATACTTGACACAGGTTTCAGTAGCTCGTCGACGTTAATGTAAACCTGGGAGCAACTGTTTTAACTAACTTGAGTACTGTTTGCCATCTGCTAATTCATATGCAATCACTTCTGCAATTAGCTCTGTGTGTTAAAACAAATTTTTAGTTCGATATTTAATGTAACATCGATTTTAATGGCAAAACACTTCAAAATCCCCAGTCGAGTAATTCTTTTTTATATTTATTTATTTCTCTACGGCATAAGAAATTTTACAAAAATTAATACACGTATAGAATACACAAATGAAATTTTACAACTTATTTATCAAATAAGAGTTCCAAGAGACTAGCAATCGTTACATAGAACATAATCATAGATTGTTTAGTAAAAATACAACATTGATAAAAACAAAGTCATTATAAAAAAAGAATAGTATGATAGTGTACAATTGAGTTGTAACCGACCATTCTTGTATATTATTGATCTAGGTACAGTAATATGAACATTTATTCTACATCTAAATAATATGAATAAGTGTGGCAGCGAATGAAAGTTCGGTAATGTTGACAACTAAAGCATGCTCTAATACACTAGTTTAAATATATTATAGAATATTAAATAAAATATCACAATTTTACATATTTTAATAATTTTTTAATATTAATTGTTGATATTATTTATATTATTTTTATGTTGAATATTTCATATTAGTTTGTTATATTAAATTGAATCACACCGTGTGTCCCAAAAGCCTCACAGCCCCCCCCCCCCCCCCCAATTTAATTTTTAACAGGTGCAAATAATTAGATTAACTTCTGAAAAAGTTTCAATGAACAAAGGACGAGTCTTTTATAATTTCCAAAAATTCAACCCCTAAATGGGGTTTTGGGGGGCAACTCAAACATTTTAAATACAAACCCCCAAATTTTATGATTGTACACGTTATTTTTAGATTTAAAACTAGATGTCCCAAACCACAGATATTTGGGTCGAGTTTCGGTCGGTAATCAATCTCTAGTTTAGATAAAACACAAAGGTCAAACATGAACTTTTCACCTTTTATACTTTATATTTATAAACTAAATGGGAAACATCATGATGTAATTTAGTAAATAAAGAGTGTTCAGTTTATAATAGTAAAAATACAAGAACGTTACAATATATTATTATTGATCAAAATACCTTTAAACACAAAGTTTAAAAATGTAGTTTAAATTGTTTTTATTCACACGACATTAATTCCTTATATAGGTTACGTTAAAGATTGTTTTGGGTCTTGAATATGCTTAATAATGACGATGCTGATTCAGAAGGTCAGAGACTCGGTAATGTGAGCTAATTGGGACCAGATATGGTTCAGATAGTCAAATAGTATGGATATTCAAACTCTAAAATTATTTATTATACAGTTCATAGACTGGTTCAACAACAAATACTTACAAATAATTAAAAACATTCGATAAAAAAGAGATCAAAACATAATGCAGAAGATATTTTCTTTACATTTGCAAACGCGCTTTGTTTTGCCGATGATGTCAAGACTTATTCTAGAAATTATCTCTCCCGCTTATTTATCGAAATAACTCTTTATAAAATATTATACCTTAGAAAGGTTTTGGGTGTACATTGCTTGGACCAATGTCGACCTTAAGATAGATAAATTAAAACTGAAGACAAATCACCTGAGAAGAGAAACGCCATTCCATTTCTCCTGGCTGAGACTGTAATGAAAACTCTAACTTGTTTGCTGCACTGATCTTTCTCACGACAGCAATTATGATAACTAATTTTAAGCTGATAAAAAATTCAAACAAATTGTTTTAGTTACTAAAGGTAAAAGTTCAGTTAAAACCTCAGTTTTAAAAATAAATGAGAAAATATATTAGTAATAAATTGCTAAGTATTTTACTTACTCTTGCTAAATTTAAGCCAGTAATTTGAATACACTATAACTTTTTTCTAATTTTTATTGGATTTAATTAATTTATAACAAACATTAGGTATTATCATAGGAGACTGATGATGATTGACTGACGGTAAAGTTGCCATAATGTTTAAGAGGCTGCATGAAATAACAATAAAATAAAACTATTATAATATCAGTTTGTTGAGGCAGGCATCTCCTAAACTTTCCGAGAATACGTTTAACAATAAACATATCTTTCTCGATTCAGGTATAATATAGTATAACAGTAGTTTCACCTTATGCATTAAGAAATTGCTGCAAATATAAATATATATATATTTTTAGAATTTATGAATCAGAAATCAGAATCAGAAATTTTATTTTTGATTTTAAGTTAACAAAATGTATCCCAATGATTCTCCATTCCCCCCTCATGATATTAAAATTATATTGCTACTCATAACCTAATTTTTCGCAATTAATAAAAAATAAACAAAGTGTGACCTGCATACTTGTTTTTTGTGAGGCAAGGTAGTAAATTTGGATCAAAGTAGGCTTATTAAGAGAATTGCCCATAACTACAAGACGGTTGCTGATCTGATGTGGGTTTTACTAGGTAAAGTAGAAATATTGAACCGTTACTCTCAAACAATAATGCGCTTATGAAAAGGAGTAATTATTTATTTAATTTAAAATCAAACCACTACTGTAACAAGATAATAATTTTTCTTCATCACAGAGATAGAAATTCAATACATTGACATTTGCATATTAACTGAATATTAGTTATTTACTTAAAAAAATCTAAATCTTCTACGTAACTCGTGAGAAAGTGTTACTAATAACTTAACTATTTTCCAGTTTTATTTTTCAAATTATTAATTGAATAACCCTTTTTCAAATATTACACAAAATTACAAATATAATTTTAATTTAGTTTTAACGGAGTTTTTTTTTTTTAATTCTAGTAAATTCAAACTTTAGTTAAATGTGGTTCTTACTTTGAAAGTTCTCAATTATTATGTACTTGAGAAAAGAATCATTGAACATAAAATAGTGTATATTGAGCTAAGGAGATGTTTGAAACAGTGGAGGCTGATGACAGAGGTGATTGCATATGTATCATCTGAAACGTAGGCACACAGTTCTCCAAGTTAGTTAGATTAGTTGCTTCTATGTTTACATTACATTGATGAAATCCTTAAGACTTATTGACTATTCGTAGCTACATACACATTTGGTACTAGATTATTCCGTGTTTTAAAAAGACTAGTTCATTTTTACAAAGTTGTATATATCGTATTTGATCAAGAATGGTGGAAGAAATCAGTTTCTCTCTTACAATAATGTTTGCTCGTTAATAGTTCAGATTTCAATTGAAAACTTTATTACACCATTTACTGTACTTTTATGTAATATTAGTAGTATTATACGTCAAATTTTGACTGCGTGGGAATAAAAAACTCACATTGGAATTTTAACCATATCATTTTGGCTATAAACAAGATGTTTAGTTTATAATACATGAAATTCATTCATTATTGTTAATTTTTTTTTTTTTTTGTAAATAGACAATATAGATCCGACCTAAAAAATCTGGTGTAGATGAACATTTTCTTAAGTTTGCTGCTAGATTTGTGCTGTTATAAAAGTACTTATTTTAAAAAAGATTCGTTTTATTAAATAGATAAACTCATCCACATGAGTCCACATGCACCGTCATCAGTAACGTAGCAATATAGCGTATACATGCAAGTATATTTCTGAGGACCGCCGGGGGAGAAGCGGTTACTGACTCCGAGTGGGTCGACTGGTTCTACCTTGAAAACATTTAAGATAAACAAAAATTAAAACTAAATTGTTACCAAAATATGTATTTTTTAATGATTTGATTATATATGAACAAATATTCATTGTAAAATAGTCTTGGCACATATTTATTTTACCAGATAATTTTTATATTCCCCGAATGTTTAGTATTTTTTTTAAATTTAAACGTAGTGATTATTTTCCTTGTAAATCCACAAAATCTTAAAAAGTTTATTCTTAAAAATATTCAAACGTCTTGTCTGACAGATATGGTTTTATTAGTACAGTTATGAGGTTCGAAACAATAAAATTGTTATTTTTTATAGGGGGAAAAAGTTGAGAGTTTGAGTAATGTTTTTACATTATGAAAACCCAATGTTGAATTCGATTGGTTAACTGGTTTGGATTGTAATTACTGGCATAACGAATAAGTTAGGATTGTAATAAAAATAATAATAATTTACCACATTTTGAAATTATCGTAATTTATGATGTAATACCCTGTAAAATATTTAAGCCAAACAATTTAAGCGATCTTTTTTTTAAATTTTAGACCATTTCTGAAGTCTATTCATACTCTAAACATTTCGGTAAGCTTTTTCTATGAAAAAGTAAATTATTTAAACCGAGTTTGTGCGGTCTAGATGAGAGTGTTGCAAATTATTAATGGTTCATTTAGTCTATTATTTACTTTTAAAATATCATTGTTTAGTAAAAGAAAAGAAAAAACTTCTAATTTAACTTGTAATTGAGAACAAAGAAAAGTTCAAAGAAAAGTCTATTTTAAGTGACCGACAACACAATAAGTGCAGCAAGTGCCCCATCCCTCAGGGAAATCAGCTCTGCCCTCACTGCAGACTGTATATGAGAACTTGTGTTGTAGTGCAACCCCTTACGTTGTTGTTAATGTTGCTAGGGAAACAGACCTACGGGATTTGATTCCATCTCTTCACTAGAAGAATTACCATTAATTTGAATGCTGGAAAAAAAACTTCACTTAAGGGAAATAAAAATTTCAGATTTAGGAATTTTTGAAATCGGTATTAACGGAAATTAGAAAGCAGAATACTTGAGAGTTTTTTTCTGGTTTTACTTAAAAAGTTTGTCATTTGAAGTTAGGTGAAGATATTGATTTGACTTGGGAGATTTATTTCATACGCTTTTATTTATAAAATGATCTCCGTGCACTATTTTTAATACATATTTTACCATTACGAAACGAGTAAGGCATCAATGGTAGATTATTTGATTAAAATGTGAGTTAATTCTACCATGTAAGTTATTCTTTGAATTTTTAATCACCTCTGTTATAATCTGTCAACTAACTACTTGCAATATTCCGTAACAATTTATGAGTAAATTATTTATATCATATTTTACAAATAGTGCTGTTGAAACTATGTAAAAAATGAAAAAAATCATAAGAAAACGAATACTTGCTGGATTGACCAGAATAAATTCTTATGACATATTCTAATCGTAAAGAACCAATCGAGAAAGTCTCGCTCTTGACCTAGGGGGTATAATAAAACTAATTTATTAAATTCATGTTGTGGAAAGTTAAAACTGTCAGTTTTTACTTCATTTGTAGTTTATTTCAAATTCACCCTTACATTGTACAAATTTTTTAATTAGGTACTTTTAAATAGTTATTTTAGTTTTTTTCTAGTTTTAGTTAGAGGCTAATGTATTTTTGGTAGTCCTAGTTTAATTCTAAACTAAACCAAAACTTATGAAAATATCAAAAACAAATTAAGATAATTCAACTTTACTTCATTGAGTATTAAGTTCTCGTCAAACAATAAATAAACCGGTGTTTATTAAGAGAAGAAATTGTTATTGCTTGGAGGTAGGCGTTGGCAATAAACAAGATCTGCCTCCAGAGTGAAATACATTTGCTTGGTGAATTGAAACACCTGTCTGATATTTATTACTTAATTTGACGAAATAGTATCAAATTTACTTATAATAGTAGTATACAAATTATACTATAGTATAATTTGTTTTTAATATTATTCTTTGATTAAATAAAAATAATGATATAGGTGAATTATGCTGCTTCTTAATATAAAAAAATTATCATAAAAACATTTTTATATGGTTAATTTTATCATCAAATCACAAGTACGTGGTTAAAGTTCAAATTATCTGGAAGTGAGAAGTTGAGGAAAATGTTTAGTTATTGAATTATTTTGAAGTAAAAAATTTTAAATATTATTTATACAGAATCTTTGAAACAAACATTAATATGATTTTTAAAACCAATATATTTTAATGTCTTTTGACCATATAATAACACAGCATTGACAATCGTCATAACCAGAACAAATCCTTTTAAATCAAAATAAAGTTACATGGAATAACAAACTTTTAACAAAATACTGTCTCTTAGTGTTAACAAAATTGAAGAGCTTAATAAAGGAGTAATGGACATGTAATGAATGGGCAACTGTATTCTTGTAAATTGAAAAATAAATTTATAATGTTTTCAAAACTCTAAATAGTCTTTAAAAACTATTGAATTGTTCTTATTGAATTTAAATTTTTAATGTTTGCTTTATTAACACATTTAATATTGGAACTTTAAAATACACAAGCTCACAATGTTGTTGTATTACTAATTGCTAATTTGTTGAAAGATTATTTAACAAGTATTTGAGGTAAAAAGTTGGAAAATGAATATTTTCAATAAACAGTAATACTCAGGTATAATAAAGAAGTAACTGTGGATAGCAAAGAAAATTACATTCCTCGTAAAAAAGTAATTAAATTATTGTTGTTCGTAGCCTAATAACTGTTTTAAACGAAACATCATAAAAATGTTTTAAGGGTTCGCATTTTATATCATATTAATTTCTTAGATGCATTATGATAAACTGACAAATTTCAAACGATTAATTATATTGACACTTGGGAATAACCGACACCTTATAAAAGGAATTTTGTGATGTTAGGGACATTTATTACTAAGGGGTGGTGTTTATTTGAAAGATTGTTATTAAGGCTCCCTGGAGCGCATCACTGTGCAAGGGTTTTTTTTAGAATTGTGTTATCTTCTGCTAAATACAGCCTAGAGCTATAAATATGGTGTTATATTCAAGAAGAATAACGTTGCTTATTTTCCTCTATTACACTTTTGTAATTATTTCATCAGCACTAATAGAAAACACTAATAGAAAACTTCGGTTAAATCGCGGTTTTTTATATGTTTTAGACAGTTATTACTGAAATTAAAAACTGTATTTAAAAATTCTAAAACCACAGAAGACGATATCCGTCTTTCTACTTTTATAAATTTTTATTCAAAAAAGTGAAACATTGTTTCCCAAACTATAATTTAAAACTTATTCAGACTTGCGATGCAGGTTTAAGTAACAGTTCCATTTGGGTGATCGAAAGCCCAATAAATATAGTAAACAAGTGCAGCAAGTGCCCCGGCCCTCAGGGAAATCACCCCAGCCCTCTAGCCGCTCGCTGCAGCTGATGGCAAACATTTGAAACGAGCACAGTTCTCATTATCCTTTTATCGATATAGAATATCATAACTTTTAGGTGCGCAGAAATTTATAGTATTATAAAAAAAGAAGTTTGCGTGCATAAAACTTTACCATTCTACATATGCGTTAAGTGTATTTTAAATAAGTAACAACTATTGTTTCAAAAGATCGTTTCCTAAATCTTTTGTAATAATATAAATTATGCAACATTAAAAATAAAATTCCTTTCTAAAAAATAAATTGAACAGTTCTAGACAGTCAGTTAATCCTCTCCGAGATCTGGTAATACCCTGCATAATTTTGTATGAGTATAACAAAGGACATCTCTGTTATTCTTAATTTATTTTATTTTAACATGAGTCTTTACTAAACCTTTTGAGCAGTCATCGGCTACAGGTGTTATTATTGACTTGGTCCCTGATTCTGAAGTAGTATTCAAGTTTGTTCAGTTTTTCCACACTTTCTGCCTAGAGCTCTTGATATTTTGAAATGTCCCGGCCTCCCATCCTGTATTCTTCCCTTAGCTCCCTCTCTGGCAGCTAAAAACAAAATTTGTTAATACTAAAAAATACTTCTATAGTCATAAAAGTGCTAGATTGTAAAACCAGTTTTCTCCTCACCTTCTGTCCACATTGTGTTTAAAATCATTAATTTTTAATTTACCCTAAAACTTTTCATTAAGTTTGCAGGCCTACTTTTTAAAGAATGATTGCGATTAAAATATATTTCTGTGTAAGATCATCAAACATATTTTTACATAAAATTTTATCATATAATCAGTCAAAGGTTGAAAAACTAAACATATGAACGCAAAGTTATTCGATATATTTGAAAGGAAATGAAATATATTTAATTACAAGTTTATACTTTTTTAAAAATGTCAGAACTTGCATATAATCACTAATTTAATTTAACTTAATATTAACTCTAATAATATTATATTAAACAATGTGACTATATACGTTTATGCCGAATACATTCACGGCACACTAAATGTTACAAATTTGTTACAAATATTTTTTACTATGTATAAAGTACTAAGTATACCTAATCAATGTCAGACCTGTATCTCAAGAAGGTAGGCCCTGGCGTGTTTCAACATCCTCAGTGCCTCCTTTTCCCGTCTGCCGGCCAGTCTCACAGGGTCCTTGATGTCTCGCATCAACGCTCGAACCTATTTTATATATTATTTTTATTTTATTATCTATTATATTAGTTTGAACTCTACAAGGTTGTTAGTGGTTGTGACAGTTCATGGAATCTTGGTAAATGAAACTAGCGGTGTTACATCACAGAGAAGTGTCTCTACGGCCACACTAATTACATTACAATCGCAGTAAATAGTTAAAAACCATGATTAAATGTTATTAAATGTTTGCTAAATTAACGTTACAAAATTCATGAAACTTTATACAGTAAGATAATTTTCTTTAAATTTAAAAACTATTTTCTCTTGGCTATTACTTGTTTACCTGAAGATTCACAAAAGTGACTTCTGTAAGTGGGTTTTGGTTGTGATGGAATGTAGGCTTCACCGTACTGCTGTAGGAACACGAAACTGTGACTAACCACAAACAGATAAACATCTCCTCGTCACTGATAACGAATCAAAACAGTTTGTGACTAAACGGGAGTTATGTGATTCTACTCACTACATTCAAATCTGATTGTATATGAGTTTTAAAAGTTTTCAATGGCTCGAACTGGATATTTTCTTTTTGTTAAAGGGAAAATAGTTATCATTTACAATAACAAATTTTTGGAGTATTAACATTTAGATGTTACCTTTTAAGAATATTTAGATTACTTAATGTAAGGTATTATTTAGGAAAAAAAATTTAACATAAACTATGTTTATCCTTTTAGTTGATTTTCACAACTGCAACGGACTTAACAGACAATTTGTTGGTTGAAGTTTTTGTGTATTATTGAAAAACTAGTATTTACACAGTCAAAAGAGAGATTTTATACATCTTGTTTCTTTTTATAAAAGAAGAAATTTTATTTCATATTTTTGTCATGGAATACGAAAACCACACTTTTGTGAAGTATAGTGACTGGAATTATATTTCAGAACTATTCTGGGTGCAAAAATTGCAAGAAATAACATGACTCAAAAATATAATTTATGTTACTCTTGATTTTATTGTTTTTATATGGGTTTTACCAGCAATGAAATTATTTTATTTTTTCTTAGTAGAGTTAGCGACAAAATGACTCTATCCATGGGAGGGGCATTTAGTATATTGTGCATCCATCAATTACAAGTTATAGCGACAGTAAGCTACAACGTTGCATCCAATAGTTGTGCAGTCAAGTGTCTACATGGACACACGTGATAGAACAGCTGCATCTATTGCATTGATCGATTGACAATTACAGCAACGCCTGTAACATCAGCTACACTAATCCTACAGGTAGGCCATGACTATATAAGATGCCTTAGCGAACTAGGCCGAGCAAGATCACTTCAAACTAATGCTAGATCAAATGGACGTACTTTTGTATAATAATGAGTGGGTTTTCGTATTTTTCTATTTGAGCTTTCTATTTGTGTGTTTTACTATATTAGCCCTTTGAAAACTCTGAGTTTTAGAGATTACTTAAGGCTAAGAGATGAAGTATTTTAAGTAAATATTTCATTTGTGGTAATCTTTGTTAAAAACGTTTATTGCCTTTTCTACAATGCCTTACCTAAAACTGATCATTAAAATTTAGGTTAAAAAACTTTTAATTTAGATTAATTAAGATTAAAATTTAGATTAAAATTCTTAGGTTAAAAAATAACACTTTATGTTAACGTTGAACAATAAAAATGTTCTCGGCATGATTTCCGAACCATACTTACATATGCTTTAAGTTGTAAATATTAATTTAAATTTAAATCCAATTTATAAATGGTTGGTAACTCTGAAATTGCAATGGAATCAATGCTTCATTAGCAGTTGTATTTCTAATAGCTACACAATTTACTTGTTTATCTAACAGTAGGCCTAATAAGAAACCATGTTGTATGTTATGACACCGAGGATACAAATACCGCGCGGTTTTCGTATTTGTTTGTTCCGTCCGCCATTGTATCCGTGTATCGTGTATCCGTGTTAGTCTAGTTTTATGTTTACTGTGACTGTGATATGTTTTCAACCCCTGACGACATCCAATGGATAGAAGGACAACACGTGTTCCATCGCTTGAAGTTGATGCTATGAGCATCAAAACCTAGGTCGCAATAGGCCTCCAAGGAACTGTTGACTGAGGTATTTAAAGAGTTTATTTACTTTAAAAATTAACAAAGTTTCACTATAAGCAAACAAACTAATAACATTAGTCGTCCAAATCAATGAAATTGGAAAAAATATATATCTATTACGAATTAAAATAAACGGTATCAGATAACTGACACATACTTTCTCCCAACAATATAAAAAAATGTGTTAAAAGCTTTAAACATTAATGTCTAGATGACTCTGTCGGATAGCTACCAGCAGAGCAGCGCGAGCTTGACCCTAGCGCATCCGTGACTTTTAACAACGTACTGCGTTTACCGCTAAACGAAAAATTGCATTTTCTCCTCAACCACTTGACGTAGAGCAATAATTTAAAATACTGGATTATTTAGTTTTTTGAGCTTGATTTAATGGTGATAAATAAAATTTATTTCGAGACAACAGCTATTTTGAAAATCCAAAAAATTGATTTTTTAAACACTTTTTACTCCATAACTTTTGAACGTGCATTTTCTCGGAGATGCGGGTGGTGTTATTTTATCCACTATTTTAAGCTTAATAAACCACAAAATTTTAATCAAAATCGTTAGAGCCGTTTTTGAGAAATTTTGATTTTTGACGATTTTTGAGGGGTTTTGGGGGTAAAATACCCTTAAAAATCAAAAATTCAAAAAAATGAAAAAAACGCCTGGAATTATCGTGGATTTGGACCTATATACCAAATTTCATTAAAATCGGACCATTAGGGCATTCTCTAGCTCTGTTTACATCCTGACACACACACACACACACACACACACACACACACACACACACACACACACACACACACACACACACACACACACACACACACACACACACACACACACACACACACACAGACATCACTCCGAAAACCACTTTTTTGGACTCAGGGGGAACCAAAATGGATAAATCCACCAACAACTCAAATTCGAAAATTTTGACGAAAACAATACTTTCTCCATATACTATGGTATAGGGGGAGAAAGTAAAAACAATGTTATGGGAGGAAGATCCTTCCATAGGTGGTTAAAGGACTTCTATTGGTTTGCTACAGAGGGAGGTGTAAAGACTTTCAGTTCATCCTTTTGGTAACTATGCGTAACAGTTATGCCTTGTGTTTGATTCTGTTGTGGTGCGATATTGTTGAACCTGTATTGTGAAGGAATACAATTTGTTTTACTTTACACTAAAGTAAAACAAAGCTTTTGTTTTACTTTACTGCTTTTGTTTTGTTGTTTTTACTAACACTAAATTCGAGAGCATAACTGTTATGAGTTTGATTTATTCAGCATAAAAGTGTACATATTGAGCAGCAGATTTGCCAAAACTTAAATTACATCGATAACATTCAGTCACAGGCAAACCAATTGACTATACAAGTCATGCGCGACCAAGTGAAATACAATGACAACCTGAAACTCACATTGGTTGAGATAATCTGTTTCTTTTAACGTAATGAATCGTTCTGAAGCGGCCATGGCATAAACAAAGATGTCGTTTTAAATGTGGTTAAAGTCATCGAGGTTTTAGGTTTGCTGGTCTTCTGTTTAGATTAAATTAAAAAACCAGGATATTCTATGCGTTGAGCTGTAGTTAGTCCTTAATTATTCTTTGGAAACGCAAAGGAATTAGTTTATTTTATTTTAGATTATTGTACTAATTTGTGTTGGTTTATGTTTCAAAATAATTTGGCTGTCTTTAATAAGATACTATAAAGATATGAATGACCTTCGTCGTGTCAAAATAATAGAATAAGTAGAATAAAAGTGTAGGCTTAATTCATATGTGTGTTGCTATTCTAAAAGTATAACTTAATAATAATATAATAAATAAAGAAGTACAAACAATATTGATCATAACACCTGATTATTAGAAATTTAAAAAGAAAGTTTATCTAAAACTATCGTACTATCATTATTAAAATTGTATATTTATATAACTCTGACCTAATGAGATTAACTAGTTAATTAATAACTGCGTTTTTTTTAATACCTGTGTTCCTTTGTCAATAATTTTTTAATGTAAGTTTCCAAGAATATTATGTCAATTAGCTTTTAAAAGTTTGTTCCTTCAGAGAGGAAATGGTTTATTTTGAAAAGTCAATTGTTCCATTGTAAATACCCCAAAGCGAGCTCTGCCTAATGTGTTTGTTATGCTTATGCCTAATTTATGTGTTCAACACTTTTATCCATGAATGCTCAGTTAATGGACGCGTAGTGTTGAGTGAATGATTGTCGCGAAAATTAGATCGTCAATTGTCAGTTGTTGCAAATGAATCCTAATTCTCGTATCCAGACCAGATCTATTGTAACGTTAATGATTAGGACTGTAAAAAAATAATAATAAATATACAGGGTGAGTTTCTTAAAGTGATTCAATAGCTAACTTTTTTATTCTATATCTGACAGTATACTTTTTGTGGAGGACCCCCTTCTCATTTTTATTTTGCTTTCAGGTATGTATTTCACTTTTCAAAATTTCCCGCCATTTTTTAAATATGGTGGCAAACTTTAGAATTTCTTATGGAACACCCTACATTTTATGGTGTTGTTGAAATTTTCATGTAATTTTTAGACTTTTTAAATTTTTGTCATTTTTCTCTAAACCTAACGGTTAGGGAGCTAGATGCCATTAGGGTTCATTTTTAGTTCCATAAGAATAACATGGAGCAAACTTTATCTGCACATAACTCCGAAACCATTGATTAAAATTAAAAATCCTCAAGAATAAAAATGTCTTTAAAATGTTGTTTGAAGAACATTTAACTCATAAAAATTATCAGAAAAAACTATTTCTGATTCTGATTCTGATTCTGATGGGGTTAAAAATTTCAATTCTGTAGTTCCAAACTGTTCAACTTACATAATATTTATCTCATTCCTAACTGAGTTCGCATTACTTCATTCAATCCGGCACTTGATTTTTATGTAGTTTAAGGAATTAAACAGTACCAATTTGGAACAATTTTCAATACTTTGTTTTATAATTAGAAAATGTAATTAGTGTCAAATGTAAAATGTTGACAAGGGAAAATCTAAATAAGCTATACAATTTCAATACTATGCCAAAAATGTAATGATTTCATAAAATTTCTCAAATTATCAATAGCTTTTTAGACAGCTTTCTATTTCAAACGAATACCAAATATCCTTTCAAATATCACATTTTTTCTAAGAATGACTGATAGTTACTGGCTTATAATAGATTCAGGAAAGTGATAAAATTAATAAAACTCCAAGCCTTTTCACAGTTCCCTAATTTACCTTATACTTACTGTTTAATTATATAGATATTTCTCCTTTTTGACCAAGTCCTTAGTAACAAACATTACTGTAGGGGAGAGTAGGGTAATCGTGCGCGGCGGGTAATGGTGCGCATCGTAGTTTTTTATGAATGAAATAAGTTAAAAAGCTGCAGTATGTGCTGCAGCCTAGCGGGGGACTCAACCACTAATACGCGACCTCGTGGTTTTCGAAACTGAAATTTTTGAGGTTATGAGAGGCGAAAATCTAAAAGTCGTGTGTGTCATGTCATGTTATTTTTGCGCCTGAGAAAATAGTAAGGTTAGGGCAGATCTTTAGATAACTTAATACTTATTTAGTATTACAATGAATGGTAGTCTTTGCTTTATCGTTTGAACCAATTAATTTATGGTTTAATTCCTTCTTAAGATAGTGAGAAAATCAAATTCTTTCAAATGCAACATCGGGTAATGGTGCGTTGCGGTACGCACGATTCCCCCCCCCCCCCCCCATCCCAAGTAGTTATAAGTAAGAAAAAAAAAATACTTCCCATTTTTACATTCTTGTTTACAGATGTTCATAAACTGTTCGTCCTGGAGTCATTCAGACAGCTCAGGTGTAGACACAGCAGAAAATTAGCTTACGTGTGCTTATTTTGCATTAACCCTTGAACAATTTTGTAATTTTTAATCAGAACTTTTGTTAAGGGTATTGTAAAACTCAAAGAAAGTATTGTTTAGCTTTAAGACGTTCCATATGTTATATTGATATTGAATTTATATTAATGAAACACATTTATTCTAATTATTTCCACCCTGCGCACCATTACCCACCCCCATGCGCACAATTACCCGATGGGTAGGGAAATCGTGCGGAAGTGCATATTCTGGTATAATGTTGTATATTTTATTTATGTTAATATATATGATAATGATAATTTTTTATAAGAAACTACATTAAATACCAAGAGTTCGACACATGTATTGGTAATTTTTGAACGCATATTTTCTGGGAAGAATTTTTTCCCTTAGGTGCGCACCATTGCCCTTCTTTCCCCTACCGTTTAAATGGTTTGAGTAATTGTACAAAGGGTGTACAAAACCAATCATCCTATTTGGCAACTCTAGAGTAAAATAAAAGGCCACATTTTTCCGTTTTTTTCTTCGCCTTTTCACTTTTATCTTAATTGTGCACTAACAATGTTAACAATTAGATCGTTCCCAATAAAATTCAAGTGAATTCAGAGTAGAATAACTCTGAATAATGCAATTACGCTCTAGTTCCAAGTAATGATATTATTTCAGCTACCATAGAGATGTGCATGTTTTTAGGCGAAGCCTAATATGCCAATGAAATTGCATATTAGGTTGAATCTTCAATCAAAATGTTAAAAGCACTTCCAAATTCTTGTTGCTACCACCGATTAAACCATTAAAAACAAAGATGCTATTGTGCACTTTTCTTCATTTACATATATTTTTTAATATTTATATCTACGTTTTAGTTCATTATTGAAGACATTCAGCTCATTACTACTGGTTACAACTGTCACAAATTTTCACACTCCGCACTATAAATTTTATGTTTAGTTATAGAAACTTATATTACTTTGTAGCCTATGTTTAACTTTTGTTAACATTTTCCGCCACTAAATATTAGAGACAAACTTTGTAGTTAATTATAGTAATATGAACAAATACAAGATTAAATAAAATAACAGTGTGCATGTAAGGTTTTTGAATAGAAAATTTGCTATGCCGTATAACACATTAAAAAATAAAATTTGGCCTTATTGTCAGTTTAAACAGTAACAAACTTAATCTGCAAACTCAATATCACTTTGAGCTTTTAAAGAGCCAAACAAAATAATCAGTAATCGATTAATTGTTATTTTCTACTTCATCATGAAATGGGTGTTTTTTATACTAATATTCTATTGAACATAGGGTTGTTAAAGTTTGGGAAGAGCTGTCAGACTGGGTTTGATGACACACGTACATTATGTTGCAAAACAAGCCAGTTAGCTGTATCTTCTTCATCTGTCTGCATTAATCCGGCAGGGGTACATGTAAACCTTTATATTGTAAAATTTTGTTAATTTTATTGTTCATAAAAACCGTTCATTTTGTGATCAATTATTCTATAGATATATACTTTAAATAAGGTTTCGATAAATCGATTTTAGAAGATCAGTAAAAATGTTAGCGTTGCCAAACAAACTCGCAAAAATTTTAACTCAACCTCAAAAGCGATTCAAATTGTTGACGGCAAGAAGCTACTGAACTAGATACATGCTCGCTGCAGAGTGGCAAATTTTAATGATGCATAGACATATGGACATATAAACTGTTTTATATCGAACACCAATGAACAGATGGAAAATCTTTTTGAGTTTCACTTTCATTACAACAAAACAAAATTGTATTTTTATGTTAGTTTCATGAAAATATAGTTGCTAGCTCTTTTTTATACACAAAGAAAACCTTGCTAAATAAACTTACAAAGTTAAGAACTCAAATGTAATTTGTGAAAATTTGTACAGTTCATTGAGGAGGGAAAAAGAACAATACGCTTTTACTTAACATTCAACATAGCCTGGAATAAATCTGCATATAAATAATACTGCTGAAGAGATGAACCGGGCGGCGAGTGGATTGTCACAAGTGCTTCGAATATAACTCAAAGTTTAAATGTAATCTCACGGAAAAATAATTTTCACGATTTATACGGAAACTATGATGACACTTAAGCTGAAAGTACTTGCAACTAAATAAAAAATAACTTGCTTTTATGGTTTGTGTTATACGGTACCGAAAAACACATAGTCTATGAACTAAGATCAAATTATTTCGTTTCCAGTTTTAAGCGCTTTAAACTAAATAATCTGAATATAATGTTCAATTGGTACCCTTTTAACCAGACAATCATTATTAATTTATAATCCAGTTATTTTTTCACAAGTGATCATCAATCGAAATGTAATAAATAATACAAGTTTACCTGTCGCCGGTTGCTGCAAACTCAAAATAAAGTCTTGCTGCAAGATCGTTTTTAATTATAGTCTACGTTTTAACTCTATTCACGAAGGCTTTGTGGGCAAACTACATTTCTTTGACACCGTCTGGGGAATATAAAATAAGTCGGTTTTTCTGGCACTTCAGCTGTTTACAAACTGTAGTCGATTTGAGAAACATGGAATCTAGATGTAAATGTCATGTAGAGACAATACAATTAATAGTTTTTTGATGATAACATGTATGGAGGAAGTAAAAATAAATCGTAATGACTAAAGAGCATACAAATTTAGTTTAGTGCATAGGCATTTTATTTAATTAATTTGTTATTAAAAAAAAAAAAAAAAAAAAAAAAATACCTCTGAAATCTTAGGATTAAAAATATGGTACTTGTTTGTTATACGTAAGCCACTTTTTCACAGCGAGCTGCTGTGCAGGATAGGTTTGTTATATATATAGGTCAGAAATACTTTCATTACCTCAAACTATTAGTAACATGTTTTGGAAAATAAGGTTAATGGAAATTTTACCTCCTCATCGGTCAATCAGCTAGCCTACTCCAGGATTGCATACAACCATTCTACCAAACCACATTTCATTAGCTTTGCCCAAACATAATTCGCATGCAGATTTATTCCAGAACGTGTTGGGTAAAAGCGTTTTGCGCTTTTAGACTTGTTTGGATACCACTTTATACTGTTTCCAGAGGAACAGCAAACCTAATGTAGTCAATTGAATTGAAAATAGTATTCGAGATATTGCAGTCATTACTGTAATATAGTTTTTATTTTGATATTTAAATACCACTGTATTTAAATTGGGTTAGGATGGGCAATAATTCAAGTTTAGTTTTCGTAATAATGTATTAATTCTTTGTGATTTTTGTTATTTTCTATGATTCCAGTTTGGTTTTATTTATGAGATTTAAAAAATATAAAGGATAATCGGAGATTTCCTAGATGGCTAAATCAAACCATAAACTGTATGAAATAATACTGGACCTGGCTTTACACCATAACATTCAGTCGCTCCCCCACTAGGCCTACGTGCGAGAAGGTTTGACAGAGGTTCGAACGAATCGTGACGGCGGTATTGGACCATAAGCTTTAAGCGTAAACACACTACCGGACTTTCCACCGGACCGAGTAGCACCGGACCGAGCATCGTACCGAGCTCTCTTGAGGCGGTTTGCTGGCGAAACATCAAAGAAAATATCCATCCGGTGTACGGCCCTATGTACGATAGAGTGTCAGGGTCAATTTGGCTCCGAACGCCGTACCGAACGTCGCCCCGAATGGATAGCCCCTCCCCTCACCCCCACAGCATCTAGCGCTCTCACTCACTCACGCTCTCCCTCTCTCTTAAACCTCCTTCACCTCGCTCGGTTGATTTGTCCGGTGCATTGCTCTGTCCAATGTCTTGATCGGCGAAATGTTCGGAGTATATTTACGTCCCTGTACGGTGTAATGTTTGGTACGATGCTAAGTCCGATGTCCGATGGAAAGTCCAGTAGTGTGTCGCCGCCTTTAAAGTCAAACGACTATCGTTATAGATTACCTCAATCATTGTTGACAGAAAGAGGATTACACTGATTGATTTATTCTCTGGGTAAAAAATTTACTATTCATTATTTGTCCTTTCAAAGACTCCGTTTTATTTTATATAGAGTCATAAACTTTTAAAACTAAATCACAAACACTTAAAAAGTTGTTTTTAATTCATACTCTAAATTAACTACTTTTACTAAGCAAAGAAGAAGAAACAATCCAATGCCAATTTTTTAGAGACTTGAAGCTGGCAAAATTAGTTGTTTTATAATAAATATAAATTTTACTAATAAAAGACAAATCAGTAAAATTAATTATAGAATCATATAACGTATATAATTTGAACGGCAATAATAATTCTTAAGAAATAAATTTATTTAAAAAATCATAAGTGAAGAGCTCAAATCTAATATTGCATTATTGTGAACATTTTTACTTAAAGATATATTAATAATATTTTTCTTTACAGAGTTATTTCTCTAAACCTCAGTAAAGTACAGTTTAAATTCACTAATAGCCCTACTACAATTTTTATAATAGTTAAAAGGGTTCTCAGGTAAATTCAATTTTTAAAACAATCAGTAAAGTAAAGCAATTCGCCTATATTATTTCCTTGACCATAATCTGCAGATGAAGTAGTTGGCTTGCCTAAACTATTCCAATAACCTGACCGGTGCCGGCCGCAAAGGGGCGAGGGTAGGAGAGGGGAAAGGGGCAGCCTTGTCTTCATTTGAACTGTCTCAGCGAAGTTCAATAGTAGACTTTTAGTTAACTAGAAAAGTTTTCTTATTTATATATTTTTTACTTTTCTAAATAAAAAAAAGAGCTTTCAATGAACTTTTACTGATGTTTGCTATTTAGAGGAGATAATATGCCATATAATTGTGTAAAATATTGCAGTAATATTATAGTGTTGCAATTTTTTCACAAGAAAAAATCTATCGAACCACATAAACAACATAATATTTATTTGACGTACTTGTAATTTGCTTTAGAATATTTTACAACTATTGTAAGTACATAAACTTTTATTGCAAGATTTTGTTTAATATTTAAGAGGGTCGTATAGTCTATGATCGGTAGAGTAAATGAACGCTAACCAATTTTCTGAATCTTAAGATTTTACTGAAACATAATATTAAAAGCTTTTGTATTTTAATTAGGTTTTGAATGCCTGGTGTTGTAAAGTAGCAAAGAGTAACATAAAATAATGAGTGAAAATAAGAGGCTTTTTTCAAGGACTCCCCTAAGAAACTTCAATATTGTAACCCTCTTACCTTCACCGATGGGGCTCTAAGTTTATGTTACGTCCTTTCTATGTATTTCAACTTGTATTCTTCATACCTTGATGTCCGAAGGATCATTATGGGACAGAGCACGAATATGACGTCCAATCTGATAACGATATTTTTGTACAAAAAATAGGGTATGGACATTAACACTATTCACAAAATATTCTTAGCGACTGAAGTATTTGTTTATTATTAGGGGTCTATTATTTAAACTCAAGTACTTTTGACGTAGTTTTTATTTTTACTAATGTTTATCAGGCAATGCGCAAGCTTATCTTTTGAGAAATTGATGTTATCACAATCAGGGCCGGATTTAGGATTTTGCCGCCTGTAGGCTATCCATTTTCTGCCGCCCCCCTTCCCCTCCCTCAAATTAGCGACAGACATAGTTTGTATTGTCACTTATAGGAGCATATTTACCTAAAAATACGCCTCAGATTACATCTATGTCTCAATATACCAAAAACGAGATGTCAAGTACCAAAAACTTTAATGACTTATGTATTCTTTAATTGAATAATTATTTAAACCAGGGATCATAACACAAATAATCAAAAAGTAACTTCACAGGAGAAGCTAGAACAGCGGACTGGCAAGGGACTGTGACGCAATCCCAATAATAATTTTGGTTTTCTCACATAAAACAGAACATAGTTTGAACGACTATTAAATTGAAATTTGAACTAAAGAAAATAGAGTTCAATTTGAACAATTAATCCATTTACGTAGGCCTGCACCTTTCTGTGTAAGTAAACTTAAAACTTACGAAAAAATAAATAATAGGACTCTAATCGTAGCAAAAAGGATTCACCATTGACAAAGCTAAATAATTGGCAACAGCGCGGCGCTGCCATGGCGACTTATGTCTTGAAATGAAAATTAAATTCAAAATAAATTAAGACTCCGTAAAGCTGCCTACCCAGTATTTTTATCCTAGAGCCACAGATTGAGTCCTTTTTTTATCGAAATAAAATCAATAGAAGTTTGAAATGTTTCTTGTGACAGTGTCACAGTCTAACATCATAGAGTAAGCATACTTAACATCATCAGTTGTGACACTAACTTGAAAAGTCTCCGGTATAGAAGAAGCTAAAATGGTCCCTGGTGTGTAAACTCACAATTGCAATTAATTGTTTACTGTTGATTATGATTTTGGCGAAAGTTTGGTTGTATGGCGGAACAGGTACACCTGGCAAGTAGTTAATTTTTTCGTTCTGTTCATAAAAAAATATTTTTTCATGGGGGAGTTTATTTTATAAAGCAAAACCATACGTTTTCTCTATTTTGTGGCCGACCCATTTGTAAATTCATAGAATGCTTTAAAAAGGAAATCACTAGTTGCAAATGTAAACACTGGGAGCGCTAGTGTAGTTCCCTCTTTCTGGGCATATACAAACTGCGAGTGTCGTTACAATTATCCTACATGAAAAATGTGCTACTACAAAATTATGTGAAAAATTTTTATGAAAAAAATAAACGCATTTCCATTTCCTCAAATGAATACACTTCCAATCAGAATAGTGGGCTTAAAAATCAATAAAAAATTGTTTGTAAATTGTCAAAGTGCCACCCCTATAATTTTGCCGCTATAGGCTCTAGCCTTTTCAGCCTATTTAGAAATACGGCCCTGATCACAATAAATTTACTAATGAGTCACATATTTAAAACTATCCTCTGCAATAATAATAACAATAATATAATGTAAAGACGCCAAAAGGCATATACAGTAAATGCTACTAAAATGTTGTAGTTACAATAATTGTACATTATTAAATTTAATATTACAGACCATATATAAACAATTTTCAGTCAATATCTTCTCCAATTCTCCAGCTCTTCTTTAAGCATCTTAGATTTAATTATATATCTCTTCTGTAAGCTAATGATACAATTTTATATTTTTATATTTAAAGCTGTAAGTTTTTGTGTAATGAACTCTTTTAATTTGTAGTCTGCAATTAATTATTCCTTGTATAGACCATTTGTTTAACATTCATCAAAACTTGGAAACAACAAATTGAGGGCCTTATATTTGGAACTTTTTCATTAATTAGTTTTCTGACGTAAGCCTACTCCATAAATTATTCTCATGGCTTTTGAGTTTTAAATATTTGACCCCATAACATTGTTGCATAGTTTAGCACAGAGTGAATGTTATCAATAAAATGCCAATAGCAATACATCTTCCCTTATGTTGTCTTTGACGCCTCTAAAGTAATATATACCACTGTTAATCTTTTTAAATTATGGCTTATGATCTATATTGTTTGTCTATTAAATCTGTGCTTTGTTTATAAACTGTCATTATAAAAGGTTAAGCTCAAAATACAGTTTCAAGTATAATCTAAATATTTCTAAGAGCAAGGCATATGCTTAAGTTATCGTCCCCAAGGCTATGATACGTCTTTGAGAATAGCAGTCTCGGCTTGTGGTTGGCTGAAGTCACATGTGTAATGTGTAAGGCAATAAATTTAGCGGGAATCTAGCGGGAGATAGATTTTGAACTCTGAACGTAATTTTCCCTATGGGATTTGAATATAATTTTTTCCTGAATGCGCAGCATGGGAGAAAGCATGGAACATAACATTTACCTGTCCTGCTTTAATTTTGTATATGTCATAGAGGAAACTACAGAGAACCAATGTAATGACATTGATTTAAAAAAATTGTTAAACTTATAGGTATATTAAAGAATATACACATTTAAACATTCATAAGTTATGCACGTGTTGCTCGAAATCGAGCAATTTATTTTAATACAGTACAAATGTTACTTTAGCTCTAAATCAATGGCATCTGACAAATCCAATATTGTGAATATCTGTAATTACCAAAAATTACACGTATTTACAGCTGATATTAACAAATGTTTAAAATGCTTTATTCAATCCCAATGTTATTTAAATGGGAAATTTTGAGATTTCAATGGTCGATAGAGCTTTTATTTTCAGTCCGATTCTCATCAGTTTTTGGCGGAAACAACTACAGACCAAGCCCTGTCCAACGACACCAAAAACTTGAAAATCGGTTGAAAATTGTAGGAAGAGTTCTCAAGACAAAAAAAAAACCCTTAACGTATTAAATAAGTATAGATTTAATTAATAACATCTCTAAAGAAACCAATCCTACAATTCTGTGTCGGTTTGTCAATGATAAAAATATAGAAAATAATAATGTTGTTAATAGAAAATGAATTTCGAGGATAAACTCATTTCCATTTGGGCCTATTATCTTATGCATTACACCTGGTCTAGTTTTACTGCTGGCCATGTGTTCCCTATGTGAGAACAAACGGTCAGTTGTGAGCCATCTTAAACACGGTAAATCTCCTAGATTTGTCGCAGGACTGGTAACTGGCCATATATCCTCCTGATGGCTGTTATTTTGACTTTTGTAGCGCTCGTATAACACTTATTTAATGACGGGCTGGACGTTTCACATTTTCCTTTTGTATTTCTTCATTTCTTAAACTGATATGAGAGATCTTAAATTCTTTTGACACGATTAATTCAGTAAGTCATTTCAAGACTTGTTAGGGTAGTTGTGTTTTAGGGAGGTTTCAGAGTCGTCTACTGCCTTGCCAAATAAAGGGTTAGGCTCTTTGAGTTTTTGCTAAATTCCATTGAACAAATTTTCAGTTTAAAATTCAAAGTAAGTTAAATGCAATTCACACAAAAAGCTTGGCATAGCTAACAACACTTAGCCTAAAACATTTAATTGCAAAAAAGGTTCTTGTAAATTTTGTGGGCAAAAATTAAATACCTACCGTTCTAGGTGTACCTAGAGAGGTTATTTTGATGAGCTTAAATTTATAGTATCATGAACTGTCATTTTTAGGAGTATTTAATGAAAAAGTAATATATTGTTTGAATTTGACAACTCCATGAATGAACCGGACGAAATGATAGTCCTCAAGCCTAAGATATTCTGTTCAGGCTATGGGACAAGCTTCAACTTAATTTTACAAGTTACGAGTAAACTTTTGTTGTTCATTAAATAAGCCTATTATCCTAAAGTATTTGCCATCAAATAAAGTATATGTATAAGTTCAAAGAAAATGTTACAGATGCTTTAAGCAGCAATATTAACACATAACCATATTTTTTGTTCTCATTATTAAAATCAAAGATTTTTTCGCTTTTAACCCAAACCACGTTTCAATATTTCTTTTCCAGTATTTTTATTATCAATTTAGGTTTATAATTTATAATAATAACTGGCTGGGTAGCTAAGTGGTTATAGTGCTCGCCTTTGAATCCAAAGGTTGCCGGTTCGATCCTGAGGAAAGTTAGTAGCTTTTTAAAGGATCGATTCCGGACCCAGTTGCCATTTGTCATTGGCTATTAATTAATGATGCTTTCTAACAACTGGTCGATGTTTAGATAGTAACAAGACTGGGGTTTGGACCGTTCCCCGTCAAAACGTTAAAAAATGCCACTGGCGTAGATAGACACAAAATACAAAAATACAAAAATAGACACAAAATACAAAATAATTGTGCATTTTAATACAATTAATTGTTAATTTTTACACAAAAGAATACAGCTTAAGTCTCAAACTTGTCGTTCTACTTATTCATTAGGGTCTTAGTTGAGTGGGCGATAGTGCTTTGACTGCGGCCTCTTTGCTATGGTGATGTCTAAGTGACAACGAATAAATACATTACATGTTTCCTTCTCGACCGTCCGCAAAAGACAAGTTATATAAACTTTTACAACCTTATAGGGCCATGGTTGATTATTTGACTATAATAAACCTTAAATACTCATTAATCTATACTTATTTAGTACGCTAAGGGTTTTTCGTCTTGAGAACTCCTACAATTTTCAACCGATTTTTAAGTTTTGGTGTCGTTGGATAGGGCTGGTCTGTAGTTGTTTACGCCAAAAATTGACGAGAATCGGACTGAAAATAAAGGCGCTATCCACCATTGAAATCTCAAAATTTCCCATTGGGACTGAATAAAGCATTTGAAACATCTGTTAATAATCAGCTGTAAATACGTGTAGTTATTGGCGATTGAAGATATTCACATTATTGGATTGGTCGGATGTCATTGATTTAGAGCTAAAGTAACATTTGTACTGTTAAATAAATTGCTCGATTTCGAGCAACACGTATACTAGTGTAATTCTAAATCCGATGTGTATGAACACAATATAAGCAATAAAATTAACCGAGGCATTTAAATTTTTTTAATGCATCTAAGGCATTTAAATGTCTTAGTTTATTTTATTTTATCTATTGCTTCTACTCGTGATTTTAATAGGTATGAGTAAAATGTGACACCTTGTTTTATTGGTTCATATATTTCATGAAATCCATAGTCAGCTTTTACATTGAATACATTGGTGTTAAATTTATTCTTCTTTAGTAGTACAATCGAAAAATTGTATTTATTATTTAGCTTTAATTTCAGATTATGCCTAGTAACAACCCTAACATTGAGTTATTATTACATTCAAAATCATAATTTTGACAGTTAAAATGAAAACTAAACATGATATGACACTGTCCCTGTTCCATGATATGATGTCTTTCAACTGAAAGTTGTTCAACTATTCCAAACTACAGGTGTAATAGCGGTCCTTTTAATGATGTACATTTTATTTAGGCAGCTTGAAGTGAGTAAAACCAATTTAGAATTGTTTTAACGATATAGGTGTAACTGCAGGTACAATGTAGGGTATGGCTATTGATTCCGTTTGGTAACAGGTGTCATTACAATAAATTTGTAATATTGTAAAGCTGTTACCGTTCTATATAGATTGAAAAGTCATATGAAACTCCCTAGTCTAGTCTTAATCACAATCTATAAATGTAGGCAACTACATTAAATAAAACAAACTCAACATCTATAACGATGTTTAAGTTTATTAATTTAACTTGAGTTCATTCAAATTTTATTCAAAAAATTTTTTTTCCATTTGATATTGATAGTTTATTAGTATAATTTTATAATTTTGAAACATAAAAATAAATCTATGCAATATGAAACCGGATGATACACACATTTTAACAACATAAAATAACATAACATTTTTGTTGCTTTTCCTCAGGCTTTCTGGATTTTATATTGTAATGTCCATTTTATATTAAATTTACTACAGTTTTAATATTTATCTGCAAAAGAGAAGTCGAACATTTCATCCTTGGATTTGTCATTAATCCATGTTGAAGTTGGTCTCCAGACTGCATTCAAATTAAGTTTGGGAATGCAGCTGTAAGCTTCAACCCTTTGACGAGTTTGTACCCTGATCGATTGAGTAGGTCATTAACAAAGGTGTCCAACTTGTCCAACTATCCCAATACTGTGCCGTGATAGCCTTAGTGGTTGACTGGGGACAGAAATGTCTTCCCTTCATTTGACCACTCTAAGATACAAAACGGACTTAGTTCTTAATTAAGACCACAGTGGAATTAAATCTTTTAATATTTAAATACCCCCCGTCGCAGCAGATCTGCGTACTCAGCGAATTTCCAAATTAGTAATATTAATTTTGACCAGCTAAACTTGTAAACAAAATTTCATCACGTGCTCATAAATCTATATCTATAAAAGAGGAAGTATGTATATATAATTGTATATATATAAATATATATGTATGTTGCCTATAGACTGCGAAACCGTTCAACAGATTGCAACGAAACTTTCAGGCATTATTAAGCATTATTCAAGGATGGTTTGTGTGAAGTTTAATGCAAATCTGTCCAAAGGGCTCTGACCCAGAGGGCATACGATGGTGAAGTGTCAGGTTTTAAAAATTTAGTGGTTTACAAAATGAACTGATGTAATTAAAAAATTTGAAAGCTTCATTCAAGCAGATGCTTATAATCATAGACGTAATCAGGTGTGAGGTATAATGTTGATGTTTGTAATATCTTTATGGCTCCGGCCCTATGGAGGCTCACAGTTACACTAAAAGCCTACAGGTGGTGAAATTTGACATGGACGATTCTCTTTGTCCATAGGTGCACCATAGGTCCATAGGTTTTGCAAATAAAGTTTTTTAAGCTCTTTAGGGCTCTACCCCACTGGACTTCAAATTACTTTAGGGCCACCGGGGTTGAAATTTGATGGACGATTCTCTTTACCCATAGGTACACATTACGAAACGATTTTGCAAATATAGTTTTTAAGCACTGTAGGGCTCCGCCTCACTGGACATTGAAATTACTTTAGGACCTCTAGAGCTGAAATTTGACATGAACGACTCTCTTTGCTCATAGGTACTCCTAGAAACGGTTTTACAAATATAGTTTTTTTAAGCTCTTTAGGGCTCACCCCCACCGGACTTCAAAATTACTTTAGGGCCACCGGGGTTGAAATTTGATGGACGATTCTCTTTACCCACAGGTACACACTAAGAAACGATTTTGCAAATATATCTTTTGAAGATTTTTAGGGCTCTGCCACATTTGACTTCAAAATTACTTCAGGGCCACCAGGGTTGAAATTTGACATGGACGATTCTCTTTGCTTATAGGTACTCACTAGGAATAGGTTTTGCAAATATAGTTTTTTAAGCTCTTGGGGCTCCACCCCACTGGACTTCAAAATTACTTTAGGGCCACCGGGGTTGAAATTTGATGGACGATGCTCTTCACCCATAATTACCCACTAAGAAACGATTTTGCAAATATAGTTTTTGAAGATTTTTAGGGCTCTGCCCCATTTGACTTCAAATTACTTCAGGGCTACCAGGGTTGAAATTTGACATGGACGTTTCTCTTTGCTTATAGGTACTCACTAGGAATAGGTTTTGCAAATATAGTTTTTTTAAGCTCTTTAGGGCTCCACCCCACTGGACATCAAAATTACTTTAGGGCCACCGGGGTTGAAATTTAATGAACGATGCTCTTCACCCATAATTACCCACTAAGAAACGATTTTGCAAATATAGTTTTTTTAAGCACTTTAGGGCTCCGCCTCACTGGACATTGAAATTACTTTAGGACCTCCGGAGCTGAAATTTGACATGGACGACTCTCTTTGCTCATAGGTACTCACTAGGAAACGGTTTTGCAAATATAGTTTTTTTTAAGCTCTTTAGGGCTCCACCCCACTGGACATCAAAATTACTTTAGGGCCACCGGGGTTGAAATTTAATGAACGATTCTCTTTACCCAAAGGTACACACTAAGAAACGATTTTGCAAATATAGTTTTTTAAGCACTGCAGGGCTCCGCCTCACTGACATTGAAATTACTTTAGGACCTCCAGAGCTGAAATTTGACATGACGACTTTCTTTGCTCATAGGTACTCACTAGGAAACGGTTTTGCAAATATAGTTTTTTTAAGCTCTTTAGGGCTCCACCCCACCGGACTTCAAAATTATTTTAGCGCCACCGGGGTTGAAATTTGATGGACGATTCTCTTTACTCATAGGTACACACTAAGAAACGATTTTGCAAATATAGTTTTTTAAGCTCTTTAGGGCTCCACTGGACTTCAAAATTACTTTAGGGCCACCGGGGTTGAAATTTGATGGACGATGCTCTTCACCCATAGATACCCACTAAGAAACGATTTTGCAAATATAGTTTTTGAAGCTTATTAGGGCTCCACCCCACTGGACTCAAAAATACTTTAGGGCCACCGGGTTGAAATTTGATGGACGATGCTCTTTACCATAGGTACTCACTAAGAAACGATTTTGCAAATATAGTTTTTTAAGCACTTTTTTCTTTTTCTTTTTTTTAAGAGGTTGGCTGACCTCTTTTTTGCCTTACTTTGCCCCGTCCAAATAGACTATTGATCTGTGCGTGGATCGTATTAGACAAAGTAAGGGGGTGAGCCGCTACAGTACAAGGTGAAAGGTACTGATAAAAGTCACTAGCAGAACGCGGATTCGAACCCACGACATCGCTGCCATGGCTCCGAAGTCCGGGCGCGCTAACCACTACGCCACCAACTCACCCAGCCCACTTTAGGGCTCCACTGGGCTTCGAAATTACTTTAGGACCTTCGGAGATGAATTTGACAGGAGGATTCTCTTTGCTCATAGGTATTCACTGAGAAACAATTTTGCAAATATTGTTTTTGAAGCTTTTTAGGGCTCTGCCCCATTGGACTTCAAAATTACTTCAGGGCCACAGGGTTGAAATTTTACATGGACGTGCCTCTTCGCTCATAGGTATTCACCAAGAAACGGTTTTGCAAATATATTTTTTTAAGTTCTGCAGGGCTCCGCCCCACTGGGCATCAGAATTACTTTAGGGCCACCGGGGTTGAAATTTTACAGACGATTCTCTTTACTCTTAGGTGCTTACTAAGAAACAGTTTTGCAAATAGAGTTTTTTAAGATCTTTAGAGCTAGACTGGACTTTAAAATCACTTTAGGGCCACCGGGGGTTGAAATTATATGGATGATTTTTTTGTTCATAGCTACTCACTAGGAAACAGTTTTGCAAATATAATTTTTAAGCTCTTTAGGGCTCTGCCCTACTGGACTTTAAATTACTTTAGGGCCACCATGGTTGAAATTTTACTTGGACACGCCTCTTTGCTCATAGGTACTCACCAAGAATGGTTTTGCAAATATATTTTTTAGTAGGGCTGTGCTCCACTGGACTTTAAAATTAATTTAGAGCCTCCGGGGTTGAAATTTGACATGGACGTGCCTTTGCTCATAGGTGCTCTTGCATTTGCAATTACGATCAATAAGATACAAGGCAAACTTTGACTATTCTGGGTTTAAATTTGCAAAATTCCTGTTTATCCTTTGGCCTTACAGTAATGTTAATATACTTACTTTCTATGCCATGGACTTTTTTTTGTTATATTAAAAAAATTAAAACTTAACTTATCCTTTTTTGTTATATTAAAATAGCTTTATTAATGTAAATAACTTAATTTAAGCGCAGCAACGCCGCGCCGGGTAAACTGCTAGTAGGGAAATAAATGTCTATTCTCCTTAAGATAAATATAGGAAAGAGTATGCAGGTATGCTGCCATGGGGGACGCTAAAAGTAGGTTTTTAGCATAGAAAAAATTTATTTCGATCATATAAAGCCATATAGTAAGTTTCATCAATATCTGTCCATAAATAAAAGAGTTTGCCTATTCTCCATATGATTAACATGGGAAAAGAGTATGCAGGTTTGCTGCCATGATAAGTACAAAAACCAAGATTTTTTACCTTAAATGGATGAATCTCAACCAAATGAAGCTAAATAATAAGTTTCATCCAAAAATATTGGTTAATAAGTGAGATATTAACACATCCTTATTCTCCATAAGATTAACATTGGACCCCCAAAAGACAATGTACTGTCTTTAGACTTTGTAATATCTCGGTAACCAATAGAGATAGAGCAAAGCTTCAAATACCTAAATTGTGTGTTTTTTTGAGCTAAATCCAATTGTCAAAATAAAAATTTTAAATTTTTAAAATTTACGTATGAAAAATGCAAAAAACCCATTTTTGGGGTACAAAACCCCCCAAAACTACCCCTTCCGGTAGGTCGATGTGTCTGGTTTTCGAACTCATCCGAATAAACGTAGGATTACACATCTCTACCAAATTTGGTGTCGATCGGACCGTTTTTACGAGAGTTATCGTGCCTAGGGACACATACATACATATATATATATATATATATATATATATATATATATATATATATATATATATATAAATTTTAATGACTATTATTTTTGGTCTCTTGGCACCTAAAAAAACGAAAAAGTAACATGGTCCCGGGCTTAGGTCTTACCATGAGACCTACGGTAATAGCTTTTTCCCTATGGGAAATTCGCTAAAATGTAACAAAAATATATGAACATTGTGTATTACAACTTTATACTTTCATTTATTAGGTTACATACAAATTTAATGCAAAGCATGATAATTAAAAAATCATTGATGTGAATAAAGTGTAGTTAAATAATTACGAATAGTCATTTATCTTTTTCAATAAATCACAAATTATTAATATCAGATATCAAACTGATTCAAACTTCGGCCTAAAAATTCAATTGATCTAGAATCAATGAGTTAAAAAATATTTTATAAAAAAATATGTATGGTTTTTTTTAGCGAATTTCCCATAGGGAATAAGCTATTACCGTAGGTCTCATGGTAAGACCTAAGCCCGGGACCATGTTACTTTTTCGTTTCAAGGTGCCCAGAGGCCAAAAATAATAGTCATTAAAATTTATATATATATATATGTATAAATGTATATATTTTTTTATATATATATATATATATATATGTATGTGTCCCTAGGCACGATAACTCTCGTAAAAAAGGTCCGATCGACACCAAATTTGGTAGAGATGTGTAATCCTACGTTTATTCGGATGAGTTCGTAAACCAGACATATCGACCTACCGGAAGGGGTAGTTTTGGGGGGTTTTGTACCCCAAAAATGGGGTTTTTTGCATTTTTCATATGTAATTTTAAAATTTTTTTATTTTCGCTTTGACCATTGGATTTAGCTCAAAAAAACACACAATTTAGTATTTTGAAGCTTTGCTCTATCTCCATTGGTTACCGAGATATTACAAAGTCTAAAGACAGTACATTGTATTTTGAAGCTCCAATGTTAATCTTATGGAGAATAAGGATGTGTTAATATTTCACTTATTAACCAATATTTTTGGATGAAACTTGGTATTTAGCATAATTTGGTTGAGATTCATCCATTTATGGTAAAAAAATATTGGTTTTTATGCTTATCATGGCAGCAAACCTGCATACTCTTTTCTATGTTAATCATATGGAGAATAGGCAAAATCCTTTAGCAATGGACAGATATTGATGAAACTTAGTATATGGCTTTATATGGTTGAAATAAATTGTTTTTATGCTAAAAACCTACTTTTGGTGTTCCCCATGGCAGCATACCTGCATACTCATGGCAGCATACCTGCATACTCTTTTCTATTTATCATAAGGAGACTAGACATTTCCCTATTTATGAGCATGTGATGACATTTGGTTTACAGGTTTATCTGGTCAAAATTAATATTACTAATTAGGAAATTCGCTGAGTACGCAGGTCTGCTGCGACGGGGTGTATTTATATAACAATATTATTTAATAAATTATAAATTATTTTGTTTCCATAAGATTAATATTGAAACTTTCAAACATTGAAGCCCTGTAAGGTACAGCATAGCATTGGATGCCCTTGTAATAAATTATAATGCATTTCTTCTCATCTACAGGAGAGATATAAAAAATATGTATGTTTTTTTTTTTAATAACAATATTATTCAATAAATTATTGTGTTTCCATAAGATTAATATTGAAACTTTCAAACATTGAAGCCCTGTAAGGTACAGCATAGCATTGGATGCCCTTGTAAATTATAATGGATTTCTTCACATCTACAGGATTTCTTACACTACCTTACTGTTGGTATGCGCGGATTTCTGCTACGATTCATACACGAGCTGAAAAAGGAGGACAATTATCGTATTTGCCTATGGATAGTAAATAAATTTATGATACCAATATTTTGTCCCAATATCAGAATCTGTTTGGTATTTATATTAACATGATAAGGGTGGCAAACAAAATTGAATAAATTTCCTTCCTTGATGTTTTACTTTATACAGGGTGTCCCGGAACTCTCTGGAACCCTTTTGTATATTTGTTCCTTGCAACGAGACAAGAAAAAAACATCATACAAATAGGGGTCTAAAATGCATTGTTTTGCCGCTAGCCGCCATTTTGTTTTTTCACGTAATAATTTTTATTTCCGTATAGGATGGTTGTATTCAGTTCATATTTGGTATGAATCTTTATCATACTAATTTACATTTTCAGGAAAAAAATTCATTTTTTCTATTGTGTATTTTTAAAATGGCGGTCATTTTTAATTTTCAAACTAAAATATCTCAAATTCGGTAAATTTCAAAAAAATTTTACTCTGTACAAAAAAGTTGCTAAATTAAATTATCTAACCAACGGTACCAAGTTTGTAAGGATCTGATAACAAATGACGGAGTTATTGCGATTTTTCTGTGAAAATGGCCATAATTTGCATTAATTATAATGTAAAATCAATGTTTTTTGGAGAAAAATCGCAATAACTCCGTTATTTGTAATCAAATCCTAATAAACTTGGTACCATTGGTTATATAATTAAATTTGGCAACTTTTTTGTACACAGTAAAATTTTTTTTTAATTTACCGAATTTGAGATATTTTAGTTCGAAAATTAAAAATGGCCGCCATTTTGAAAATACACAGTGGAAAAAATTAATTTTTTTCCTGAAAATGTACATAAGTATGATAAAGATTTATACCAAATATGAACTGAATACAACCATCCGTTACGGAAATAAAAATTATTACGTGAAAAAACAAAATGGCGGCTAGCGGCTAAACAATGGGTTTTAGACCCCTATTTGTATGACGTTTTTTTCTTGTCTCGATGCAAGGAACAAATATACAAAAGGGTTCCAGAGAGTTCCGGGACACCCTGTATATAAAAATAACGTAAAATGAGAAGAAAAAATACTGGAGTCTTAAATCTGTGTTAAATTTTCGTTTTATTTGAAAATTAAAGAAGTGTATGTATATGTTTTTTACATGAATGAACTAATTGATTGGGCCAAATTAATTATAATAATTATTATTTCAAATTAATTTATGATTAATGTGTTCAGTTATTGATTCTTCAGTGCTTAAATATAAGGATTTATAATTCAATGCATTTTAATATTCTACATTTTTGTAAGTCTGTGGTTAGGATGAACAAGAAAGAGTCCTAAAATCTGTGATGAATTTTCTACAAAGAATATTCTAAATGCACCTGGAGTCCTCAACTATTTCAGAACCTGTGCTGCTGGGGCGAAATGGTGGGCAAGGCGTCAATGGCAACAAATTAATCTATAAATCCCGGTACAGTACAAGCTAATATTAAAAAAAAAAAAAAAAAAAAAAAAAAAAAAAAAAAAAAAAAAAAAAAACATTGTTAATGCCAATAGTGTTTCTTTCATTACATTGTATAATAGGAAAAATAAATAGCCACTTTCCAACCATCTTGCATGATTAATATTTTGCAAATCTGTTACAATCTTGATTGAGAGTTTATTATCAAATTTCACTGTAACACAGAAGGTCATCGCATCTCTGTTATGTTGGTAGTAGGTTTGATATATCACAGACTCTGGAGTACTCCTCATAAATCAACAACAACCACTCTTACTCACTGCTCCTGCCGTTGCCTAACTCTAAGGTGCGTTGCTTCACTAACGAAATCCGGTAAATGGAAGGTTGGATTGATAGTATGAACTCCAGCCACTGAGATAACTTTTTGTTGAAAAACAAAGCTGTGCCAAAACACTTATGTTTGAAATCTTGATTTTTTGGGGGGAAATTTTAAGAAGCAATACTGGATTGTTCAGATTGAGTTAAAAACCAGATTGAATGGATCATTAAAAATCGATTTTATGGCTTCAGAAAAAATTAAATTAGCTCCGGCATCTCACAAAAAAATTACCTATTACACAATTGTATATATAGATTCTTGGATAGACAAATAAAATCATATAGATAACAATCAAAATCCAACCAATCAAAATAACTAACAGAACTATGGAATTAAAAAGTATTATTTTATAACATTCTCTATTATTTTAACTAAAATCACACGAAAGGAACAATAAAAAGTATAGTATTGAAACCTTTTTTTAAGAAATTGATCAAATGCATATTTTTCAGGATGTCAGTAATATTAATAAAGTTACAGCTTGTTGTTATACTACAGTACCAATATCGCTGCTATTTCGTCAAACTTGCATTTGGATTCATTATGTATACTACAATGAATAAATTAATTTCCACATTCCACATAGAATATCTGCATGCTGTTGCAAAAGAGGTATTTCATCCAGATTTGTACGTGGAAATGATTTACGAATAATTAACAGTAAATTAATTTCAGTAAAAACGTGCCTATATTAGGTCAAATTAATTATAATTCCATCACAAACATTTACACAAGAATAATAATTAACACTGAAAATTATTTCAAGACTTAAAAATCCCTGTATTTCTTTGCTGTACTCCGTACTCATTATTACCATTTCATCAAAAAGTTTAAGGGTCCTCAGAAAAGATCTTCTCTTTAGCTAAGAGTTGATTAGCAATAAGCTATCTTAACAAAACAAAAATACTATTTTAATTTCTGTTTTAATTTTTGCATCCAAAATGAAAAGAAGAAAACCAATTGAAACGAAACCAGGAAGACTCCAAAATATAGAAGTTAGTCTTACTTGTTCAGTAGTGACAAGTGTAGCGTACGTAGTTTAAAAACAAAGTCTCCCTAGCATTGAAAATAGAACTTCATCTTGGTAGTTTAAATTTCAAACACAATTTGAAGCGAGAACAAATCATTTTCATACAAGCTCTCTGCTTAGTGCATAGTACCTCTCTGGTTGTCAGATTTAAGAGGGCGTTGGAGTCAATTCAAATTCCGTCTTTCCCCCATAAGAGAAAAAAACGGGAAACCAAATAACTCTTTTCTTTAGAATCAGAAAATAATGGTTTATAGCTCTAAATAAAGGGTTCATCAAGGCGGATTTGGTTTGTAAGAGGAATGTTTTATAAACACTACCGTTTTTAATAACTTGAAATAACAAAGCAAGATTTTTGCTACTTTTAAAACATTTTCTACAGAATTTTATAAATTATTTACAAAGAATCGATCTCGCAAAAGGAATGGTGAATTTAATTGTGATTCAAACTCTATTTATTCTGAACCAATCGGACAAAAAATAAAGAAATTACCGTATGTGACAAATGCGGGGACAAGTTTAGCATTGCTCTTATGAAAAATAAATCCAACATGGCGGCACTGTAACCCGGCCCTCTTAAGGAACAGAGTTTTTAGTTAATAACCAGTTTGGGGTTTAAAACTGCACTACAATTTATTTACTAGGATTTCTTAATTCACTTAATTTTAAATAACATGATATAAATTCTTGTTGTGTTTAAAAAATGTTTGTAATAACCAATTATTACAAATAGGAAATTTACTCTTGAATTAAGAGGTTAAATTAGTAAAACTTGAACTTATTTGTAGTACTAAGGTATGATTAAAAAAAAAATATATATAGGCCTAATGTAAATTGTTGTGAAAAATTAGTCATTCCAAAATCCCTCTCTTGCAATTAATTACTAACACAAATTCAAGGATTAAAAAGGACAATCCTCCCTCTGGATCTATCCAGCAGAGGTTAAAAAATAAACAGCTGATAATAGATAATAATATTTCACATTATAATTTATTTCAGTAGGATGTATAAAAATAAGAACAATTGCAAAATAGTTTTGTTTGTGCTTTTTAATGCAGAGGTTAAACACAACTGTGTAATGTAAGCTAAAAAATGTAAAGGATTCTCCTACATTTGAATGGGCCAAAGGCATCTAGAACATGCTCTTATACAATGAAAGATAGTTGTTTCGTTCACTTGACTCTCAGTAAATACAGACGTTAGAAATGCTGCATGTTGTGTTTTACTGTGTTAGGGGGGAACTGAATTAATATTGTTTTATTTAATTATTAACTATTGATTGTTGGGTTTTAAAATTGTTAGTTTCAGGCGAGGTCAAGGCAGTAATGTAAGGAGGAAGTATTTGAGCTTGCTGTTGTATGCGTAGACTGGAACTGTTATTAAACAATAGTTTGTTTATGCTGACCTATTGGTAGCTCTGGCTTAAATAGGTCAGCAGACTTAGATTGGGGAGTGTGTCTAGTGCAGTGATGTGAGTGTATAGGTTTGGGGGTTAAGGTTTGGGGCCATGGGGCTCAAGGCCTGGGGCTCAGGGTAAGTCCAAATTAGTTGGGGTTTTCTAAATTAAGGGGGGTCCGATCCAAAATTGATTATTTGTTTAAAGTTTTTCTAGTTTAAAGGTTTGAGTTATTTCTTTGGGAGTTCCAGTCTACTTAACCCTAATTAAATTTAATAAATGTATAAGTTGATTTCCGTTCTTGTTTATCATTAGTTTGAAACTATTGTATTTTCTGTTTGTTATGTTGATTTTAATATCTGTTAATTATATTTGGTTTGAATATTAACATGTCTCTTTTATCTAATGAGCTACGCCCTCAGTCATGTAGTGTGGCTTCTCAGTCTGGCCAATTGGGAAGTCGCATTCATGACAACTGGGTGTCCCCCTCCCTTCTTAATTTGTTAACAACTATTCAAAAGAGCATTGATATACCTTTATTAACTCCTAACATTAATAATATAGAACTAAAATATTAGTACGGCATCTTTAAAACCATTAATATTATGCTACAAACTTAAAATATTTTCCAATACTTCCTCTTTGAAAAGAGGACCCTTAGCAGATGTCTTAGAAGTACAGCATACAAATGATTACAAAAACTTTGATAAAGTAAATAAATTTTAAGATTTACCAAATTTGCAAATTCTGTTGACATAATTAAACTTAAATGACAAATATTTTTATATTTATAGTAATTATTTAACTATAAATAAGTCTATAAATAGTTATTATTAATATTTTGGTCTTTTGATATTAGTTTTTCAAAACAAAAATTAACTTATTAACTTTTTAAGTGTGTGAAATAATTTTTTGACACAGTAATAAAAATTTAATCTGATAAATTATAGCCTCATATAATGATGGGTAAATTGCATGAAATTTATGGTATGCATTAAAGTGAAGCATTTTATCACCCGCCAACAAGAAGTTATGACACTTAAAACTGTTTTACTCGATCATAAATTACATTTTATACATATAACCAAATTAGTTTTAAATTTTGATTATTATTCTCAATATGGTAATATTTACAAACTTATGAAATAACTAATATTTGATACTAGCTAACAGCCTGTCAAAAATGACAGGTAGTTTTTATAATAATTATTCAAGAATGTTTATTTTAGTTTGAATAGTCACAAAATTAATGAAAACCCTGACGACCTAATATTAAAACAACTTTACAACTCTTTAGCAATGTGAAAATATATAAACATATTATTTTATCAGTTTATAATCTGTTTATAATAATTAACTAGTTTGGATCACATAATTTTTGAATGTCCACTCTTAACCAAATCAAGAATGAATCTATTAGCAACTCTTCAAAATCTCGGTTTTCAAAATCCTCAAGATCTTAGAATTATAAATTTATTAAAAGACGACAATCCTTTAGTTTGGTTTTCATTGTCAAAATTTTTAGTTGAAGAAAATTATTTAGTGTGATGTAAACGTGTAAACTTCAAGCCATTTGGACCTCAAATTTATTGTTGAACTTTGTTACTTATGTTGTTAGTTTTATAGTTTTCTGTACAAAAATTTTGTATTTTTGAAGTGGGCTTTCATGATGCACTGCCAAAGCCGAAATAAACGAAATAAATAATAATAATAATAATAATAATAATAATAATAATAATAATAATAATAATAATAATAATAATAATAATAATAATAATAATAATAATAATAATAATTTTTTTTTTTTTTTGAGGGAGAGGCGGAAAAATGCATTACGCACACAGGTGGCCAGCCTGTAGTGTGGGGCTCCCCTAAAAACGGGATTACCCACTAAAAAACCTCCTCTACTCTTTAGGAATCTAACCTGGAATTGTTTGTCACATTACGTCAGGCTAGGCCTAAATTTGGCTTACGCCCGTGGGGCTCGCTCCTTATCCAGCCGCTCGATCAAGGGATCTGGGCCACTTCGCGGTCCAGATCGGTTTTCTTTTCCAGGAGGATGCCCCGGACGAACTGTGACAAACAATCCCAGTTGCCCTCATCCTCCAAAATCTTTTGGCAGACCGAGTCCACCGAAAATGCACCAAAGATTTGTGTGGCCTCCAGGCGGGGCCCTTCCCAACGGGGACAGCGGAAGAATGTGTGTTCCGCATCGTCGGGAACACCCGGGCAATAAATGCAGTCCGGTGAACCGGTCTTTCCCATCCGGTTCAGGTACGACCGAAAATAGCCGTGACCTGTCAAAAATTGGGTCAGGTAGTAGTCCACCTCCCCATGCCGCCGTTCCACCCATGGTTGGACCTGCTTGATAAGTCGCGCAGTCCATCGTCCTCGGGTGTCGTGCTCCCAGCTGTGTTGCCACTGCTGGAAGGTTCGGGAGCGCTCTTCTGTTTTTGCCGTGTCCTTGCCGATCTCGCCTTGTCTCTGATAAATCGCTTTCCTCTCCCCTGCCAAGAGTTTGACAGGGATGACTCCGGCGACCACCAGGACGGCAGGCTTGGACACTGTCCGGTAGGCGGAACACACCCGGAGCGCAGCTTGACGCTGAACCCGGGCGAGTCGCAACCTGTAGCACTCCTTATCTAGAGCGCCTGCCCACACCTCTGCCCCGTAAAGAAGCACGGACTGGACCGCGGACATCAACAGACGTCTTCTGCTGGATCGGGGACCCCCGACATTGGCCATCAGCCTACTAAGGTAAGTCACTACCTTAGCGGCCTTGTCCGCCGTACGGAAGATCTGATCCCTCCAGCTTAACTTGGTGTCCACCATAACCCCGAGGTATTTGGCGGCACGAGTTGATGTGACCACCTCCCTTCCCACTCGAAAACGGGACGACGGTGTCGATCCTCTTCTTCGTGAGAATCACGATCTCCGTCTTACTGAGAGCAAGTGAGAGACCGTGATCGGACATCCAGTTGTTGACCACCCGCATAACTCGGTTCAACTTCAGTTGGGCCAGCTCAACGTTGCGTGCAGCAATGAGAGCTGCGACGTCATCGGCGTACCCAACCAAAGTGGTTTCCTCAGGCATCTCGGACCTCAGGAGGCTGTCATAGGTAACGTTCCAGAGATCCGGGCCGAGTATTGAACCTTGTGCGGCACCAGAAGTGACTTCCATCGTCCGCGTTCCGTCCCTCGTGTCATAAATCAGGCTTCGAGAGCGTAGATAATCCTCGATGAGCCGCAACAGATATGCAGGAATACGAAAGGTGTTGCGAAGCGCATCCAACATATCGACCCACCTCGCCGAGTTGAAGGCATTCTTGACATCAAGCGTAACAAGAAGCACTACTCGGCGGGAGAAATGGTTGTGGCTCTCGGCTCTCTCCACAGCTCTCTGAACTTCGATGACAGCGTCGATCGTTGACCGTCCCTTTCTGAAGCCGTACTGACGGGGGCATAAGTCCCCGGCAGCTTCCACGGCAGAAGTCAGGCGGGAACGGATCAGCTTCTCGAACAGCTTCCCAGCCGTGTCCAACATGCAGAGAGGCCTGTGGGACGACGGCAGCTCGGGATCACCTTTGCCCTTGCTGATCAGTACAAGCCTGGCTGTTTTCCAGGGAGCCGGAAACACCCCTTCTACCAAACAGGCATTGTACATTCTCAACAACAAGTCAGCGTTGATTGAAAATACTTTCTTTAAAGCCTCACTGGGAATCCCGTCCGGGCCAGGAGCCTTGTTGCTCTTCAGAGAGAGAACGGAGGTTTCCAGCTCCTCGAAAGTGAAAAGTGGAACGTCCTCTACCCGTCCGAAGTCAACCGGCGGTCGCTGTGGATGTTCAGGAAACAACGCAGCGACGATCCTCCCCATGGTGGCGCCCTCCATGATGGAAGGTGGAGAGCGGGCGCCGAGTTTCTGTGTTACAAGTTTGTAACCCAGGCCCCACGGGTCGGAGTCAACATCGTCACGAAGTCTCCTCCAGCTATTCGCCTTGCTCCTGTTGATCGCCTGGCGGAGAGATTTTCTCGCAGCTTTATAGGCCTCCGACTTACGAACTCTGTCTGCGGGGATTCTCGCTCTTGTGGCGGCTCGTCTAGTTCTTAAACATGTTCTTCTGAGTTCCGCAATCTCTTCAGTCCACCAGTAAACGGGTTGTTTGTCGCGTCGGGGTTTCCTTCGCGGCATAGACTGGTCGCAGGCCGAGACGATCAGTTCCATCGTGGATGTTACTACTGCCTCGGCCCCAGCCTCACCAGGATTCCCCTGCGCTCCCCGAGAGATGACTTCGGTGAACTTGACCACGTCCAGTTTGTTGGTGTTCCACCGGCGTGGCCCTTCCCGAGATGCGGAAACTCGACGATTTGCCTGATCATGCAGGTCAAACACGACGTATTGGTGGTCGCTACCCGTGTAGTCCTCCACAACCCTCCAGCCAGAGATCCTCGGAAGGAGCGACTCAGACGCAAAGGTGACATCGGGGATCGTGCCTCTCTGCCCGGGGCGCCGAAAAGTAGGTGTGTCGCCCTGGTTGAGGACGACAAGACCGGCCCTGGCGATGAAATCCAGGATGTATTTCCCCCGGGAGCTGGTAGAGGGCATTCCCCACTCGACGGCCCTGGCGTTGAAATCGCCACCAACGACGACATGCCCGGTGGTGCCGAGAACGCACTCCTCTAGGCTATCTATTTTGTCGCGGAAGTCCTGGACGGCCTCGTTGGGTGTGAGGTAGCAACTGAAGATAGTCACGTCCCCACACCGAACCCAGACGAATCCTCGGCCGCGCCCGTGACTCCGCACCAAGACATCTCGTGTATTACGTGCCCAAAATGCAGCAGTACCGAGGCTGTCGGAGATCCAAATGTTTGGGTCTCTGTCCCGATACTGTTCGCTGATAAGGAGCGCGTCAGCACCAAGTTCTCGGGCGAGCTGATCTAGAAGGTTATCAGCTCCCCAGGATCTATGAAGGTTGGCCTGGAGGATGCGAATTACCGGCCGCTGCCTTTTGCCTGTTCAAGTGCGGCTCTGAAGGCACCGCACTGACCAGACCCGGGTAAGTGACCGAGGGCACTGGAGCCTGAATCCTTGCAGAGGAAGCAGGAGGGGCTCGAGGAACATTCCTTACGTTTGTGGCCCTGGCTTCCACACTGGAAGCAGTTGGCACTCCTGTCGGGCCCTTTACAGTTTCGGGAGGAGTGGCCGAAACCGAGACAGCGGAAGCATCTCGAAACTACCACCCTCCATTTGAGCCTGCAACTGACCCAACCGACTCTGAGGTGCTGAAGGCTAAGCAGCTTATTGGCGTGCTTTTCGCCCATCTCAGCAACAGCCATCCGGAGTTGACTTCGGTTGGGCTTAGTCAGCCATACCCTCACTCCATCAGCCGGTATCTCCGGGAGCGCCACCTGGATCGCACGGGTCACCTCCTCTTCGGTGGAGAGGGCATCAAGGTCCCGAATCTCGACCGAACACTTCGGTTCTAGGGCCTTGATTGAGCCTTTGTCTCCAAGTGCAGTCTTGAGGGAAGCGGCAAAACCAATCTTGTCACTCGACTTCCCCAGTTCGAGGAGGACATCCCCGTTCTGGGTTCGCCGAATAGACTTGATAACGGTGTCGGTCTCTTCCGGTTTGGCCTGCGATCTAATCTGACCCAGAACATCGGCAAAAGATCGCCCCCCTAAGGGCTTGATCAAGATTGCCTCCGTCCTGGGCTTCTTAGGCCTGGGTTGTTTAGGCTTTCTGACAGACTTGCCAGAGGCCTCCCCAACCGGGTTTGAGACTTGCGTCCGCTCCACCCTCGACGCACTTTTCGAAGCCACCTCCGCTTGCTTCTGCCTCCTCCTTTCTTTCTTAGACAGGCGCGTCTTCCAGCCCCCCAAAGGTGTTGAGGCAGAGTTTGCTGCCAAGGCAGGATTAGCCGCCGGAGCAGGAACCTCTGCAGGAGTAGCCGCTGGAATCACGGCAGCGCCCGGGGCGGACTCAGTAGCCTGGACAGGAGATGTCTGCGATGCCGCAGTGACAAAAACCGGTCTCGGCACCGAGTCCACATCAACAAGCTCAGGGCTTCCCGGCGAAGAACCGCTCTGCCTCTTCTTTCGCTTTCTGGCTTGAGTCTGGGACTCAGCCAGATGAGCTTGAGGCGAAGCAGACATAACTCGGTTCACAACGTCGCGCTCCTGCTTCATTGCCTTCAGCCTGATCTTCCGGCATTCCTCGATTTCGCCAAGGAAATCCTCGAGTTTCGGAATTCCGTCCTTAATCGCCTTGTTGACGTTCTTCTGAATAAGGAGAGCCTTGGCCATCTCCTTCAAAAGATCGTTCATTTTCTCCAGGGACAGGTTTTCCTCCTCGTTGGCATCGTCCTGCTGCTGCCGAAGCATTTGCATCTCGAATGCCGGACGAAGAGGGCTCTTCCTGGGAGGAATTCCTTGCATCCCGGCTAGAGGTGTTACCGGCTCAGTCACCTCCATACCCAGCTTAACCTCATCCTTCTCCTTTCCGGTTACGGCAGACGATCCGGCGACACCAGCAGCCTTGAACGGGATCGGCGGAGGGGAGGCTTTAATTCCCCCCGTCGGCGTCCCAGTCTTCGAGGTCGGAGACCTCTGCAGTTTTGAGCTGCGCTTAAAGGCGGCCTGCTCATTCTCCTTTAATTTCGTGTTTTGGTTTTGAAAATCCATACTTTTGTTTCACCAGCGCATCGTGCGGCAAGAGGCGGCCCTTCATTGGCCGGGAGCGGGTACACCCTCGGAGGTCTACCCCCCGTAGGAGATAAGACACCCCTACCCCAGGACTCTGGGGCCCGAAACCTCCGTTTGCCCAGCACCGATACACAAAATGTGCCGGACGTGCTGGGGGTCGCACCGTGGCAATGCAGAGTCCGATCTCTGCATCCATGCCGCACTTCCTGACTAAGGTCCTAAGCGGCTGGCTTCTGACGACACACTGGAGGAGACCATCGGCAGTGCGAGGCACACATCAGTCCCTGCAACACAACAGGGACACTCCCAGGACCCCCCAGCGTGCGCCGGTCGAAAGAAGGTGGAAAGACACCCTTGATTCGGGGTCGAAAACAAGAAGGTGAGCAAGGTTAGCTCAGGAAAGAATAAAGACGGTGAGCTAAGACCTGAAAGATGAGAAGAAAGGCCCTAGCTCGGGAAGAACTGTGAGGAGGGTCTCACAGCTTGGCTCAGGTACCCCGGGGTCGCCAAGAAACACCCGTACAGTGGAAAGCCCACTGCCCCTGAGGGTATAATAATAATAATAATAATATATATATATATATATATATATATATATATATATATATCATATGGTTTTATAGTATAGTAGGCATATGGAAAATTAACAAAAAAAAGTTAATAATAAAAGGTCATTTAATTAATATTATTATTTTGATTATTTGTATAATTTTGATGAGTCCAATTTAATTTGCCAGAATCTGGAATTTCCATCTAATTTGTTTAACTGACCAAGTGTTTCTGTAACCTTTAGCAATAATAATTTTTGCTTCCTTATGTTCTTGTTGTTAAGTTTGTTGGATCCAAGCAGAGTCTAACGTTCCCATTAGTTTTTGGTACCACAACCAGTGATGAGTACCAGCCCATGGGATCCTCCACAGGACTTACGACATCTAATTTAACCATGCTTTCAAGTTCTGACTTGACTTTATCACCCAAAGGTAGGAAGAAGTATATTCCTGGGTGTACTCCCTTATGAAAAAGTTAGTATCTGTCCAGATATAAAATTCATATCTGCCAGATCTGGCAGATAAGGTTTCATCTCATAAAAACCCTATCTGGCATATCTGGCCCAGATCTGGCAAATCAGGTTCAGATCTGGGAGCCAGATCTGACATATCTGGGAGCCAGATCTGGCATATCTGGCAAATCTGAGTGCCATATCTGGCAGATCTGGCAGATCAGGCATCCAGTTATGGCAGATCTGCCAGATCTGGCTTCCAGATCTGAACCTGATTTGCCAGATCTGGGCCAGATATGCCAAATAGGGTTTTTATGGGATCAAAACCTTATCTGCCAGATCTGAATTTTATATCTGGCCAGATACAAACTTTTTCATAAAGGCTAAGTGCTACTGGACGTGAATTGTCCTTAAACTTAATGGTATAAGTTAGTAGATTCTTTTACCGTCACTAAAACACTATTCAAAATGTTTTTCTCTGTCTTTTGTTTGTTCTTTATTTTCATCTCCTTTTCTTATTCTTGGTATTTCTCTATTACACATTTTAATAATTACGTATTTATTCATAATTCGTAGTTCTGCATCTTCACATTTTTGTACTCCATTGTTTATAATATCAGTGAGAACAAATTATCCAATTGTAAAACATATAGAAGCATAAGCCTCTACATGGCTTTAAAAGGATGAAAGTTAAATTGCTGGACATTAAATGACTTAGTTGTAATAAAAATAAATGAATTAAAATACAGTGTAGAATATTTTACAATTAAAAGATTATGTTTATTTTACAAACATACAGCTCATTTGTTATAACAACATGTTCTCAAAACATGTATAGCCCATGTTGATAGTTATAGAGACAAATGTGTAAACAAATGTTTATATATAACTCGAAAGTTTAAATACATAAATTCAATCATATAATTAAACTCTCTCTATAGTATAGCAACCAAAATTTTATGGAAGCTTCAGCTGTTAAATATTTATTTTACTGCTTTAAAAACAACTGCAACCTTTTAGTGTCCTTGATTTCATTTGTATCTGTCAATGATCATAGAATTAAAGTTGACAAAAACACTTTGCAAATCAGCAGTGGTGTCAATTTTCAGTGCAGTATCGGGATCACCTGAGCATTAAACAAATCGACAAAATGACATCTTAGATTGGAATAAATAAGGTTTAATTTTCATTTTGCGCATTTTCTGAGGGGTACCATATTTTTCCTATTATTTCCCATTATCTAGGGACCATAAGAAACCCATTGACACCAAAACAGCCATTATCCGATCAGTAGTTCTCTCTCTCTAGACCCTTAAATGCACTCTTTTAATGTAAGATTATCTTACTGAGGATTTTTTGTAATTAAAACTCCTCCATCAATTTTTAACTGACTTTCAAGTTTTTCGTAGCATTGATACGGCTTGGTCTGTAGTTATTTCTGCCAAAAATTAATGAGTATTATTAGACTCAAAATAAAGGTGCTATCGCTATCCATCATTGAAATTTGAAATTTTCTCATTAGAATAATATTAGGATTGAGTTGAGCATTTTAAACGTCTGTTAAGGTACAGCTGTAAATGGGTGTACTTTTAAGTGACTGTTATTACTGACAGTGGTGTCATGGCAATTTTTGTAGTGGCGGAACGGTGTACCTGGCCCAGTACTGGGGTCTGAGGTATAGGGCAACTGCCGCCGACCGGCCCTCCCCCCTCCAATAATTATTGTTTATGATGATGGTGTGAAATTGCCCAATTTAGTGGTTTTACTTTTTGACAAGCTTTTGGAGGTTATTTTATATGTTTTCTGCTACCTTGTGTCAAAACTTACAAATTTTGTAAATTGAAATACTGCAGAAATAATACAGACATACTACACAGAATATTTACCAACAAATATTGTTTGCTTTGTAGTGTATTTTAGGTTAGGATAAAAAAAACAATCAAAGATAAACATGCCAAACACTTATAATGCTGTTAAACAAATAAAAACCATTTCTTTAAAAATATATTTCCATAAAAAAAAAATGCTTAATTTAATATATTGTAGTTCATGAAACGTCGTTCTAAATCGGACTAATTATTAAATTATGTCATACCTGCTTACTCCAGTGGTATAGATTCTAGACCACAGTCTACCTTTAGTCCGGGGAATAGACAAAATTGGCCGGGTAATGAGACCTAGTGGAATGAGTTTGATATGTGTCCCTGATCATTTGGTAAAAATTCCCAACTTTTCCCACAACAGGAACATCCGCCATTTTGGAAAATGGCGGAAAAAGTTGATTGCAGTGTAAGTGTTTACTAAAATGAGATTTTCATAAAGCCCTCACCACTTAGATTCACCCAAAAACGTTTATATTGTTCACAATTAAATACCGTACAAGGAAATACCATATTTATTGGTATAAATCATGTTTTAAGGTTCAATATGTGCACTTAATTTAACATTTCGTCAACATTTTGGGAAGTTATTTTGGTTTTTTGGAATTTACGGCGTTAATATCACAGTTATGATATTTTTAGTCCTTACAAGAATTGTAGCCCTTAAAATTGTGCATCGATTTCATATATAATATCCTTTGTTGAAATAATAATAACGCTGATACGGTGCCTTAAAGTCTGAAATATTCACAGCTTTCAAAGGGGCAAAAATGGGGTTTTGCATTTTTGGACCTCTATTTTCAAAATTCATCAATTTAACTGAAACCATTTAAAAGAGCTTCAAAAAACAAACAATTTAGTATTTTTAAATTTTAACTTGGCTTGAACGGGTTACGAAGAAAAGCCAAAAATAGGTTTCCCATGTTAATCTTATGGAAAATCAACTAAACCCTGTATCTCGCTTATTTATTGGCATAACTTGATAAAATTTGTTATGTACATTCACTGTACATAGGGTTTAACTGATATTTGCTTACAACACCCATATTTCGGCAAACCTACATACTCACCCCCATGGGGTTTATGGGACAATTATAAGTGCCGAACATTGATACAATTTGATATTTACCTTAACTAACCATTATACTTCCTAACAACATCCAATGGCAACAAATCTACATACTCATTCCTATAGTGTTTATGGGGAAAATAAAAAATCTCAATTCCTTTGGAAATACGCTGAGTACACTGATTTGCTGCGACAGGGGCATTTGACAATATGACAAGAAAACTATATATAATTAATTTAATCAAAATAAGTATTATTTTTATAGATTGCATGATATTTTGTGAAAAGAATATTTTGATGTAAATATTTAGTTTAATTAATTTTAATACATTGTGTATTGTGTATCAAGAACTCATTACAAGAAAGTTTAAATAAGAAAATTAAGTACCAATCAAATTATAAATAGATAGTCAGGCATTTCAGATTATAAAACTAATATTGATGTTAGTTTTTTAATATAGATCAATATCTTATATCTGAATAGATCACCTAAACCTTCCAGTAAAAATGGAACAACTAAGCTTGAAAGGGAAACAAAGACATGGTTATTCTTAAAACATTTTCCATTAGTTTATAAAATGTTCAAAAAAACTTAGTAAAATTAGTTTAACAAAATTAAATAGCGTTTTTTACAGATTGCATACTATTCAGTTGAAAGAGTATTTGATATTTTGATCATTGAGTCATTAGATGCAGGTGTATATAATATCATATATGGTAAGTAATGGGGCCTAATGAAATTATAACATAATAATATAGTTGGAAATTACAGGTAGTTAAATTAAAAGAAATCGTTTCAGTCAGTTTAATGAAATCGACCAATGGTTTTAATTTTTAAGTGGTATGAGCTTTACGAAAATATCATTTTAGTAAGCACTTACACTATAGGTAATTAATTTTTCCGCCATTTTCTAAGATGGCGGACCACACCAAAATTAGGAAATTACCAAATGACTATTAAAAGTTAAGCACACATTATGTATTGTATCTATTATAAAACTACCCATCTTTTTTTGTGAGTCGTCTGATAATGTTACAGAGATGATTTCCTTGCTAGCGAACGGCCTCGCTAATCTAAATTTTAAAAAAATATTGGTACCTGTGTATTAATTTTAAAATTTTATACCCATCTATTGTGGACTATACAAGCGGAATAAATGGCATATTGAATTTTGCGTTGTTTATATCTTGGTTTAAATATCAAAATTAAATTAGTTTATTTAAATAAATTAATTTGTTTATAGTTATCTCGTCATATTATCAAATACCCCCGTCGCAGCAAACCTGCGTACTTAGAAAATTAATTTCCAAACGAATTTGAGATTTTGTATTTTCCCCATAAACACCATAGAAATGCATCTAAATTTAAAAATAAAATTTAATGTCAAGGTTTACTGCCATGGGATGTTGTTATCAAATGTTAGTTGTTAGGAAGTATAATGGTTAGTTAAGGTAAATATCAAATTGTATCAATATTCGGCACTTATAATTGTCCCCATAAACCCCATGGGGGTGAGTATATAGGTTTGCCGAAATATGGGTGTTGTAAGCAAATATCAGTTAAACCCTACCTAGTGAATGTACATAACAAATTTTATCAAGTTATGCCAATAAATAAGCGAGATACAGGGTTTAGTTGATTTTCCATAAGATTAACATGGGAAACCTATTTTTGGCTTTTCTTCGTAACCCGTTCAAGCCAAGTTAAAATTTAAAAATACTAAATTGTTTGTTTTTTGAAGCTCTTTTAAATGGTTTCAGTTAAAATTGATGAATTTTGAAAATAGAGGTCCAAAAATGCAAAAACCCCATTTTTGCCCCTTTGAAAGCTGTGAATATTTCAGACTTTAAGGCACCGTATCAGCGTTATTATTATTTCAACAAAGAATATTATATATGAAATCGATGCACAATTTTATGGGCTACAATTCTTGTAAGGACTAAAAATATCATAACTGTGATATTAACGCCGTAAATTCCAAAAAACCAAAATAACTTCCCAAAATGTTGACGAAATGTTAAATTTAAGTGCACATATTGAACCTTAAAACATGATTTATACCAATAAATATGGTATTTCCTTGTACGGTATTTAATTGTGAACAATATAAACGTTTTTGGGTGAATCTAAGTGGTGTGGGCTTTATGAAAATCTCATTTTAGTAAACACTTACACTGTAATCAACTTTTTCCGCCATTTTCCAAAATGGCGGATGTTCCTGTTGTGGGAAAAGTTGGGAATTTTTACCAAATGATCAGGGACACATATCAAACTCATTCCACTAAGTCTCATTACCCGGCCAATTTTGTCTAGGTCAAGGCCATATTTTGGCTAAATGCCCCGGACTACATAGGATATTGGGAGACAGTTATGACACTCGTATCAAAGCTGCTTGTTTAAGTGTTGTCCGCGGGGCAACTAGTGCTGAAGCGGATGGAACCGGTGATGGAGTCCCCGGCCGTTCTGGCTAAGGGTGGAAACTTTTAATGTAACTTTAGTGAGCGGCAACAAATTCGAAAATACATTTCAGCCCTTATCAATCGATTGGGATTTAATTTGACAATTTTGATTGTTACCAGCATTGTAGGCCTATAGTCAATGGCAATAATGTCAGCTGTATCCGTGTTGCGCTGATACCCGCGATCTCCATAGTGATAGTGTTGTCATAAAGGACGCCAACCACTACGAGCGCTATTAAATAAACACTAGCGAGATTTAGAGATTTTTTGCAACATACGGTAAATTTTACGGTAAACGCTAAACACTATTTTTAAGATAGCAAATTTACGTGTATATTACGTTACACAGGATAGTTCAACTGTATGAATGGTGTCTAATGGTTACTATTAATCACTTTTCAACGATCTCTTGTACCTTCAAACACCAAAAGTACCTGAATCCGTCATTATTTAAATAGCGTTTAGCGTATTCATTTACCGTATGTGCAAAAACTCTCTTTTTAGCAACCTTTATGTTGGTTCATTCTTATTATAGGCCTACGGTAACTACATTTTTATTACCATACACAAAATTATTTTTAGTTCTTTTTGTACAATGTACAACCTTGTTTTGTCTGCACAGAAAAATGTTTATTTATAATTCAATAAATTTGTTATAATTTTATTAAATTTCCACTTTTGTCCAAAACCAGTGCCGGAACGGCGTTCCGGCACGTTCCGGCACCATGACACCCCTGATTACTGATTGTCACAATATTGGATTGGTTGGCTGTAATTGGTTTGGAACTTAATATAAAATTAAAATTTTTATCCATGAAATATTATATTCTAAATTAAATTGTTCGATTTTGAGCAACAAGTACGCTATTAGTTGTCTTTATACAAATAAAATTAGGCAAAATTTAAAGTAGGGTAAACAAAAAAAATCACTCATTTCTGTACATTTTTGTTTTATTATTTTATATAAAAGAACATAGAAACATGAAACTGTACACGTAAAAACAATTATGAAATTGCAGATGTCTTAAAAATTACACCTATACAGACATACAAAAACACTATTTGGGCTCCATATTACGGAACAAAGATAAAAATTAATCTGTCTAGAAAATAGTTATTTTTTTAGGTTTTATTATTTTTTATACAAAACAATAACAAGGTATGAGATCTTGCTGGAGTGAGTCCAATGTGATCACATGAGCAAATCAAGCGACACAGTAAATAAAGATCCGTAGTGTATTAAACATGAATCAGTTTTAAAAGCTAGCAGAAGCTGGTGGAGAGATACTCAAGATTTGAATAACAAATAAACATTCATCTGATTTATGTATGTATGTTTTGCGCAATACTCGCTGGTTGTTGTTTTACAGTACACCTCATACACCAGTAAAACTCGTGGCATTTTTTAATATTATAAATGGAGGAAAACATGTGATTTAACAAATTAAAATCAGTAAAGGCAATTTTGTAGGCATGAGAAATAATTTAAAAAGTAATATTTGAAATTTTTAATGTAAACTTTGAAATTGGTAGATTATATTTAATAAAAAATAAATGCTAGTTTTTCGTTCACTCACGAGTTTTGCGCATAACATTTGATTTCATTATCACATTTCAACTAACCGAGGCTGATTCTAAACCTTGGAAGAAAGCAAGCCTATTGAAATATTTTTAGGCTTGTTCTATTGCAAGGTTTGAAGAATTTACATTTTAACTACATGAATCAGATACACTGAATAGTTTGAAGTCCTTGAAAAACTGGTTTATTCAACTATTCTTTATTAGACTTGTGCGTAAAAAAAATACAAAGTAGAAAAAAGTCAGTCATTCTCAGATCAAAACAATCGCACATATTTGAGCTTTGTTTATATATAAAAAAACATGGCACTCTGCAAATTATATACAAAATCCAACAAAAAACAAATCTCTTTAAAAATTACATAAGAGGATACTGCTAATGATAAATAGAAGTGTTACCTCTGATACATTTATTTCCAAACAGAATTTAATACCTTGGCCTGTGCTTTTTAACACTTTTGAATTAATTTACTCTCATATTGTGTGCTAAATTTAAATGTATAAATGTAATTTAGCTTTGATAATCATTGGGAAAAATATTAATTCTATGAATACCACCTATTAATATGTTTTATTTTTGAACCAAAATAAAAATCTATAAAAACTAAAAATTCTAAACTTTTTATAATTTCACAATTCAATTAGATTTTTCAATTAAATTAAAAACAAATTCCACTGAAAAATGTTTTATATTATCTATTTTGGTTAATTATTTTTCAAGTACTTTTATAACATTAGTAGTATCCACTGAGTAATTTTTTTTTCGTGAGGCACTTTGCCTCATAATATACGCAATTGTATACATGACTACCTAAAATTATTTCTCAATATAAATAAGAATCTTTGCAAAAAATACAAACTGAAAAGCCTCTTTCTTTGAGTACTCACGCTTTGTATTGCACAATATCTATTCCACAAAATTATGTGGAATTGCAATAAAATTAAATAGCAATACGATAGATTATGTTATAAATAAAACCTACAATTCATATTTTTTAGCAAAATTTATCTTAAAAAAAACGTATCTTTGTAATTATAAATGCTTTATATTTTTTGTGTAAAAATAGTTATCTTCAAAATACTCATAATTAAATAAATTATCTGGAAAACTTCTCTCCTTAATTAACAGATATCACAATACAATTTGTTCTCAAACATTAGTTACACCATTCCTGGTTATTTTCAAAAATCAATTGGAGTTAATTTCCTTTCTGTTTATAAATAAACATACTCTGTATCCACCATTGATGGTTTATCAAAATTATATATGTTTGATCATAGAAATCCTCTTTACCTTTGGCAAAATAATTCAAGATCGTATTGAATCGTCATTAATTAATTTCTTCACAAATACGTAATCAACACAACCGAGAGGGTTTGACTCTAAACAGCCAGACGCACAAGCCACTCCACCTGGATCCAAAGCCTACTTCAACTTCACACCTCTAACGAATCCCGATGCCGTCTCCAGCTCCTTAACTTCTCGTCTCAGTCTTATTGCACAACTTGAAACCACCCTTAGTCGTCAAGAAGATTATTTTTAAAAACTATCATAAGATTTTGAATCATTTACTTATATTTCTGTGTAATAAATTTTATCTGTTTCAATATGATGAATCTCGTTCAACGTTGTTTTCATACTTAAAGGTGTAGCTTCATACTACAATCCTTTAAAAAATATTTCTTCCTCAGTACACAATCATACTAGATTCTTCTCTATTCAATTCAGTTATATACAATTAGTATATACATGAAAATCACTTTGAAATATATCAGTCAATCGATAAATAGATTATTCCTAACGGTTTGTATTTACAATGTTATTTACAGATAAAAGTCAATAATATGATAACATTAATTACAATTATTGAACGTTTCAAAACATTTACAATGGCATTCAAGCACCTTGTAAATAATGAATGTACATTTCCACACCCTATAAGGGTTAGAAAAGGCTTGCTCAGACGATGATTTCTCGGATGATTCGTCTACTACGGGAGTTGGGGGTGGAATATCCGGACTCGAGGCTTTCGTCCAGGGATAGAGACACTTCTTGGTGCGGCTTTTTCGGGGTGGCTCTCTTCATTCTCCATCATTAGATGGTACGGATCGGGAAGTCCACTGACGTCGTGATACGGCGATTCTGTGAACAAACATTTCTGATTAGAGAACTTATTCAAAGCAACTTTACAATTAATTAACTAATGATTAAAAAGAATATAAGGTGAAATCAAGAAAATAAATTTAGAACCCAATAATAAGAAAGAAAGAAAACTTGTTTTATTGATGATTTGAAACTAAATTATAAATACCTTTACATAATAGAAGTGTGTAATGGAACAGAATAGGACAATAGTCCTGATCATGATCCCGAGTCCTGATGGTCAGTCACATACAATTTAGAATAACATTGATTAGTTCATGAAACTCAGTATATGAGAGCGCAACAAAGATGTAATTTTTATCAAATTCTTTTCACATGTAAAGAAAGAAAAAAAAATATTGAAAATATTGAGAAAATATGAGAGTAATATAGTCAGCCTGGAGGATAAAATTTTGCCAATATCTAGTGGTTAAGGATTAAAAAAAATTCGCAACCAAAGCGAAAATCTAGAAAGACCTTCTCTAAACATGGTAAGTATTACAAGAGAAAGCAATAAACTTTTTAAAATTAATTTTTTTAATGTTAGAAAATCTATAGTAATTTTCTATTTAAAACCACATAGTAAAACTAATTTATTTTCTTTTAATTTAGTTAAATATTGAGTGTGCGCTACTCATTCAGACGAACAAACATGCTATAACCTGACAGAGTAAATTAGTTTTGTTTGTGTTCTTCCCCCCATTTTTTACTTATTTTACAAACCCTGGTTTATCTTTATATTTTCATGTGTCTTTTCAGAGAACAATCAGGAGACTTAATAAGATTTCACACGATTAATCTTTGTTTCTAGCCAGAATGACGGCACATGTCTGCTAAACTGTCTCATCGTGGGACGTACCCATGTGGTGGTCCCGCCGCCTCATCTTGTCGGGAGTGTAGTCCTGGCGTGAGGCGTTGCGGCTGTAGTCGGGGGAGGCTGAGGTGACCAGGTGGGGGTAGGGGGCGTAGTCGTCCACAGCGCCATAGCCTCCATGGGTCAGTGGGTCATAACCTCCTGAGAACAACACCGTTAAGTTAATTAATAATATTTCCCCCTTATGTTATGTAAAATCAAACTTGACTCAAAGCAATCTGGGAGTAAAGTTTTATTTTGTGTCTCTTAGGAGACTAAGCAGTACTTGTTACAAGGGAGACAAAGTAACCCCTTAAGAATAGTTTTGACAATCTGACAACACAGTGAAGTGAAATGTGGCAACGCTGCAGCTAAAACAGCTGATTATAAACTGGCAACAATTGACATTCTGAGTTTAAATAACCAACAAAAAAGGTAGCATTAGTGAGTAATTATAGACTTTTTAAAAGTTTTTGAAGTATTTTTGATGTATTTCGGTAGGAAAGTTTATTGTCACCCCTACGGCTCGGGGATCAACACTTGGAGAGGCATTATGTGTTTTACTCTTTCAATTTACAAATAACAATTTTGGGATTTGTTTAGTACAAAAAAAATTCTCTTCTTTTTATTCTTCAACTTTCATTGAAATTATCATTGTAAAACATGGAATAACCAAAACTATCTTGTAAATACTCTTTTCTAGGTTTGTTTTCTCAAGTAGGCCTAATAAATTTATGTTGTTTCATCAAATTACCTGTAATGAGAATTGTACGAAACTAAAAAATCTTTGTTTTTTATATAATTAAAACTTTGGAAAAGTGAAGTTAGCTGATGGCTCAGTAAGTAGATTACTTCACCGTGATCTAGACTCAAAGTTATTCAAGTATCTTAATGATACTTACAAGTCCAGTTCAACCTTGCTATTTGAAAGATTGAATTGGAACGGTTTTATTGGCCAGTTATTATTCATGAATAAAATAAATTAAATCAAATACAAATACATTATTAATATAGTATTAATAAGACCCCTACAACATTATAAAAATTGGAATTTGGTCATATAAAGGCTTCATACTATTTAATAGACCAAATCTGACAATAATTAAGCGTTATTATATTATGTGATACGTTTGTTAAAACAATCATTTTATCACTTTTTACAGACAATTTAAATAAATAACTGAGGCGAGAAAAACTTAGAGGAAACAGAAACAGTTTATAAGATGAAGTTTAAAAGGTGATTCAGAGAGACAAGTTTCAGAGTTGCTTTGACATTCCTCAGAGTGAAGTGTCCCGTTACGTCAGTCCTCTGTGAAGCCTTTGTCCCTTGTGTCTTGCCGGTGCCGTGAATGGGACTCTAACACATCTATTGACTTCTTGAAACCTCTAATCACTTACGGAAGGCTTTAATATCACTAATTACTTTGAAAGCCATTCACTGCACTTAATAGGTTTACGTAAAACATTTTATTGAAGGAGAATCAAATCGATTGACACGAGTGAAGTAACATTAGAATGATTTTTTTAAGAAGCAATAGGGAGGAAATTTTCTAATAGAATTTAAGGAAATTGATTCTTATTATTTTGGTAGTTTTGAATAATTTCGTTAGTCAGAGGCTGACATTGAGTCGCTCACCGTAGTGGTTGGCGATGTGGTGGTGGTGGTGCTCGGGGTTGTTGGATGCGTTTGCATTGTTGTTTGCAGCGGCCATCTTCATCTGCCATAGAGAGTCTTGCGAACCACCGTTATTTGAGTTGGAATAACTGTTCTCCATGTAACCCATGTTGACCCCTGCACAAATTACAATGATACTGTAAGACAAGTACGAAGAAAGGGTGCAATTGTTTTATTCGTGAAAAAAATTCACTAAAATAATTAAATAAATTTAAAAGACACAATTTTATATACTGTCAGTAAATACTTTTAAAATGTGATGAAAAAAATATCACCACAGGTGAAATTACATTTTGGTTCATAGTCATGCATTGAGTTTTAGGTAGCAGAGGATTTTTTTCTGCAACTCGCCACTCTTTATTTAGATTTTTTGACTCACCTTGACTATAGCCTTTGCTGGCTGTAACATATGGTTGCATAAAATTAAATACTGAGATATTTCTTCAATTGAAAAAAAATACCCTCGCACGGTAAGTACATACAAAGCTTGGTACTCAAATAAAAGAAAAAAAAAGAAAATGATTACCAACAACTGGTTTTATGATGAAAAACAAATAACACAATTTCAATGAGAAGTGAAATGAGTTCAAAACATTTTGTGACTTTGATAGTAAGTTACTGGAGGAAAAGGCCACAACATTGACATGAGCTAACATTTAAAGGCAGTCAAATTCAGAACATTGTGACAATCGGGGAACATAAAAGAGCATGTAACGCTAACTCTAACAACAACAAAAGCTAATAGCTAACTATAAAATCACACAATCGATACTTATAAAATAATCAGACTTAAATTATGATTGTAAACCTCTATTCTAACACTCAATCAAAACGATCTCTAAAAAGCGTGTTAAAGATAACAAGAGATCTAATTGAATGGTCTTTGGCAGAGAATCACAAAACTAATACAGCCAAACCAGAAACATCGATAAGGCCAATATTATAAGTACAACCCTGTAAATATCGACTCGGAATAGAATTGACAAACAGACTAGTTCTAATTGCACCTTATTCTACTTGCAGTCTTATGAACATTACAGCTTAGTGATCTATTAAAGAAAGAAGTCACATATAAAAATAAAAACTTATGAGATATTGCGGTTTATAAGTAGGATTTACATTCGCCCCCGCTCTGGTTCGCGCCGTGGTATCCGTAGCCATTTTGGCCGGCGTAGACGGCTGTTTTGGCCGGGTCCATGTCCAAAGCTTTGTTCTCCATCCCAGATGAGGGGTAGTAGGGCGGCGGCGGCTGTTGCACGATGCTGGGGTGGACCCTACAACACATTGTAGCTTTTACACTGTGCACAACACTCCTTTTGCGTTTGCGTTACAGCTAGTATACAGTAAAGGGTGATTAGTTTAGAAGAAATTATTAGAGGTACTAGTCCAAAAGCCTTCAGTGATCAATATTTAAATAGGCTGGAACTTACAAAGAAGCTAACAAGAAGTTAAAAAATAGCATAAAAATTTTTCTGAATTTGTTAAGAATACTTAAGTACGATATATTTTTTATTAATTTTTTTACTCTAGATAACAACTTATTAATTACTAAAATAATTTATGATCAACTGAGTAACTTAAAATACTATTGATGGCTCTTGTTTTTTTAGTAATAAATTGTAGAATGATACTATGTAAATTTAACATCATAATTACCAACAATAATAGACTAGAAAAATTATAGTAATAATATATATTCTTATTATAATATTTTGAGTTATAAATCTATCTAAAAAAAAATATTATTGTCATCATTAAACTACTATAAAACTACCAAAACTAAAAGAAAAAAAATTTAATTATTCTTTTTACATCCTTTTCAATTATTACAAACTCAATACTTTACACTACATTAAAAGCATTTAAATGTGCAATTCGTTACTTACGGATCCTTAGCAGCTCTTTATAACAAAAAAATTATATTAGAAAAAAATATTGGTTTTTTTCTTATAAATATCAAAATATTTTCTTTAGGATTTCAAGAGCAAATTTCTCAAAAAGTTCTAAGCTAACCAATATTTAAAATATATTATTTTTAATAATCAATGAGAATATTCATGAAATTTGAAACACATTAAGGAGATGGTGCCAGGGGAACTTACGTGGTGGTTTCCATCTCGTAGTCTTTGCCTGTGCCTTTCTTGGCGGGGACTTTGCGGCAGCGACAGTAGACGAACATGAGGCCGATGAACAGACGAAGACAACGCAAGATACGATGATTGCCACTAGAGTGGGGGTGGTCAGTGTGGCTGCTTCCTTGATGTAGGCTGCGCCAACTGGAGGAGCAAAAAAAATAAATTACTTTTTTTTTTTTCAATTTATTTTTTTATTTTCGCAAGCGCAATTTGTTTACATAGCAGTGCTTGCTTATCTCTCTAGCTTAAATGCTAATTGAGAGAAAAAAACAACATTATTTTTACAATAATATCTTAAATCTAACAACATTTTCTTTCTAATTCAACAATAAATACAATTTTTTATGGATGAAGTGTGATAACGTTTAAATATACTATATAAATTAAATAACAACAATAAATAAATTAAATCTAAATTCAACAACAAATATAACAACAAATTATTGTGTAAGTGGCAGGAAATTCCAGTATTCTATCCTTACTCTATGCCATCGATATATCGCCCCACATCATTCGACGTTCTTCCTTCATTCGGTAGAGGCACTGACCCAATTGTAAACAACTTTCACTTTTCTTTTCAGTCTTATTCCTGCTCACTTACTCTTCTCATCAAATAAAACTTATTAAATGAACATGACATCAAATGAAAACATAGTTATTGAATACCTGCTGTTTTCTTAAGATTTATCCTCTTTATATGTTACAGTCTGTGTTTTGTTTTGTGAATAGGGCCTAATACAATGTAAACCTATAACCTATTTATGTGTTATGTTTGGCTTTGGGATGGAAAGTGTATCTATAATATTTTATTGATATTTGTGGGTGTATGGAATTTTGTTTGTGTTTATATGATTGTATTTGTGTTGTGCCATTGTTTGGATTTAATTTGTGTCTTCTACAAAAAGGTAATATCTAGACCTAGATGCAGACTGCATAGGTTTTCCACACTTGCTTAGCCTACTTAGTCCCATTTATACTTATGCTAATATCTACCACATACACCTTTTTCACCATTTGATCTTTTCATTTATATAAAAAATACTCCTTTATTTTACATCTAAATTGAGCATTATTTTGAAGATTCTGTAATTCTCTAGGTAGCGAATTTATCAATGTCGGTATTTGCATTCCAAAGTGTATTTACCATATGCATTTGAGTGTCTTTGAACATTATAATTTCTAACTCTTAAATTGTATTCAAATCCCTCTAGCCTTCTGTAACTTTCATTAAAATAATGTCGCTTCAAATCTGTAAACTTAGCCAGTCCTTCGAATGACATTATTCCTAGTAACTCTCTAGGAATATTACAAAATAACACTTTAATTATCCTACCTATTATATTTTTAACCTGTTTTACAATATACTCTGGCATTAAATAATACAAATTGATTCCATAGTAAAAATAACTCTGGACTAAAGAGAAATAAATTATCTCTTAGTATATACAGGAAAACAGTTCTTAATTTTTTCACATTTAAACAGCATAACTCTCAAAATATTACTTACTTTGTAATGTGAGTCTTGAATTTCATGTCATTGTCTAAATAAATGCCTAAATGTTTGATACCTTCACTATATTCAATTTTTTTACATGTAACAATTATTTGCATTAGGACTACTTAGACAATCTTTAGCGTGACATAAGATGCTAGGTAATACACTGACCTCAACAGACACTCTAGGATTTTAAAAATTATAGCTTTTGTTTTTTGTGCATTGACCTTTATGGAATTATTAAAAAAATATTTAACTATTAAGTTAATATCGTGTTGCAAAAGTGTCATTCCTGTGGCTAAGTTGGTGTGCACCAAGTACAGTATGTTATCATCTGCATATTGTTTTATAGTTCCATTAAATTTTATAGATGCAAGATCGTTGACATATATATTGAATAAAGTTGGTGATAGAATACTGCCTTGAATCAAGCCACAAGTTTGCTCATATTGACTGCTTACCGTGCTGCCAACTGATACTGCTAGTACCCTATTTTTAAAATAGTCTTCAAATAAATTATATAGTTTGTCTCTGATTCCAATAGCTCTTAGTTTCTCTAACAGTATTTTATAATTTACTATATCAAATGCTTTTGTTAGATCAGTTGTTACTGCTATTACAAATTTATTTTCATTGAGTGCTTTATTTATATCATTTGATACTTCCTCTATCAGATCAATCGTTCCTTTATTTTTTATAAAGCCAAACTGAGCGTCACTCACTATTTTATTTTCTGATAAGTATATACAAAGTTGCTGATTTATAAAGTGTTCCAATACTTTGGTAATCACAGATACAGATCCAACTGGCCTATAGCAATTAACATCACTTTTGCATCCACTTTTATAAATAGGCCTAAGGTGAGTTATTTTCATATCTGTTGGGATTTTACCTGTACTTATTATTCTCCTTATGAGATGTGTTATTATTAATCTAAGATAAAAATAATTGTTCTTAATGTCTTTTGGTCTAATTTTATCTGGACCTGCTGATGAGTTGTGATTTAATTTATTAACAGCAGAATAAATGAGTTGCTCCTCAGCGGGCTTTAATCGCATACTCATAATTTCACCTATTTTGTAATTTCCATCATTTATATCTCTTGTTATGTCAAATGGTTCTCCTATGAATTCAGTATTTATGTTTTCAACAACCTTTTTGAAATTATCTCGGAAATCTTCTGTAATTCTATTAGCATCTTGTGTGTTCATTATCGAAAAATTATTTTTAATTGTGTCTTCCACTGTTGGTCTTTTCCTCTTATTAAGCAAACTGGTTTATTATTCCCCATATCTTTTTTGAGTTATTTTGATTCTCCGATATCTGCTCAAAATAGTATTTGTCCTTAGCTATTCTGATGGCATTTGTAACACGGTTTCTTTGTAGTTTAAATTGTTCTTTTAGCTGCATATTATATTTGTCTCTTTTTACTAGATTCCATAGATAGTTTTTATGTTCAATTAATCTTTTTAACTCGTTGTTAAACCAAGGATTTAACTCATTATTTTTATTTTCTAATATATATGTTGAGTTTCCATATATTTTATTGAATTTCTCTACTATAGTTTTATATATCTCTTCAGGATCATTCAAATCTAAGATAGGCCACCAGTTTTCTTTTTGAACACCTTTATTGACTTTTATATCACTGATAACCACTTTACGGTCATTTTCATTGTTTTTTAAATTTGTTTCTACTTTAAAATCAATTATTACCCCTACCCAGTAGTGGTCAGCTATTTTTTCCTCTACTAGAAATCCTTTATGAGTTATATCAGATAATTTTGTGTTGACATGATCCAAACATTTTTCAACAAGAGTGTTATTGTAGTATTCTACTCTTGTAGGCTTTTTTATTAAATTTTGAACTCCATACGTGTAAAGAACATCGATGTAATCATTTGCCTTGTAGGAATTTGTTAGATAACATATATTGATATCTCCAGTCATGATAAAATTTTTACATTTTGCCACTTTGTCACCAGTCAAAAAAGATTCCAATTCTGTTATGAATTCATTTACATTATGATCTGGTGGTCTATATATTGTGGTAAGTATAATCTCGTCATGTTTAGTTTTAATAGTAGCATTTAGTACTTCTGCTGATGTGAATTCAAAATCAGTGTTATATTTTTCAAGTCTAAGTTCTTCTCTGTACAGCACTAGAATGCCACCTCCTCTGCCACTAGGACGACATTTACAAATTGAATTAAATCCTGGAATGCCATACAGATTACACTCTTCTTCAGTTACATTTATCTCTAATATAATAATTACATCTATGAACTGAATAATATCGTTAGTATCAGCTAAAAGTGTATCCCAGTTCTTTCTCAGACTTCTTATATTTATACAACTTATCACTAGCTTATCAGTAACATTATTTTGAATTAAATGTTGACGTGTGTCACTCCATCCGTTAAATGCTATAAAGTTATCATTAATATCTAATTGTAATTCTTGAAGATTAAAATCTATTTTTATTTATTTTTTTTTTTGAGGAAAAAAAAAACAATAAAAAGATGTTTTTTTGTGTTGTAGAAAAAACCTGTGAGAATATTTGAATTTGTTTGACAGATAGCAAAATCCTCTAGATAGTGCTTTACAGTCTATATATGCCCATACATTTTTTTTTTTTTTTTTTTACAAGAAATATACCTGAACAAAATCTAATTGTAAAAGAACTAGGCCTAATCATGTGTCAAAAGACATGGAATCAACAAAACTTGTACCAGTTTTTTTTTGCAGTGGTTTTAATCCCCTAGGTATCATTCTATCTTCTCCAGATCCTTTTCTTGAATGATTTTGATCGGTTTGCTTTGATCATCTTTTTTTATCATAATCCGATTTCCATTTAGCCAAAGGTATTTGTACCCTTTTGAGAATTTTATTTCCCTGGCTAGTTTCATTAAGTTTGCAAAATATGGTGTAACATGATCATTGAAATATATTGCCGACTTATTTGCTACTGACTTATCACTAATTAAATCTACTGTAGGTTTGATTAGTCTTGCCTTGCGTACAATGAAGTCCCTTGTTGCTCTTGTATTACACTGCAGGATGATTGGAGATGGATGATTCTTGGCTGGAAGTCGATGAGCAGTAAACTCTTCTTTCTTGACAGAAAGTCCCATAGCTGAAAGTAAGTCGATTACCACTGTGCTTGTGTCTTCATTCTTCTTAAATGGGATGCTGGTTATGATCACATTCTTCGATCTTGCATATTGTCTTTCACACTCAAGAGTGACTTTCAGGTCTTCAAATTCCCTTTTTAGGGTTTTTGAGTCTTCTTCAATTTTTTTCACTTTACTAGCCAGGCTACCCATTTTCTTTTCTAAATCCTGCACCAGTTCGTACATATTGTCAACCCTTTCAGATATAATTTCTTCTTGTCTCTTGAACATTTTTTCTAGAAAGGCTTTTAGTGCTAAGTATGTGGGTTCTTCTGGTTCATCCCCATCTACACTTCCTGTTCTTGATCTTGATGTAAGAATTTTACATTTTTCACATTCCCATTCTCCTTTTTTCTTCTGGCTTTTTGCCTTCCATGTACTTTTCTGTATACCGGAACATTGAAAATGAAGGTTGTCCTTGCATTTACTACAGGTAAGAAAGTCTCCATCCTTTGGTAGGTCAGTAGAGCATTTTGAACAGGCCATATTGGTTTTAAAGCTTTATAATAGGTATATACTTGTTTCTTATATATGTGAACTCTCTGAACTTTATTTGGATTCGAAATCCTTTTCTTTATGAAAGATTTATATTAAGCCTTTCAATAGTACACTGACCTTAACCTCAAAAACAACCTCACTTTACTGTCTTCATTTATTTGAGTAAAACTTCACGTATATTTATATCTACATATCCAAAATGGATTCTGCACTATCTATATAAAGTAACGATATGCAAGATTATTACACATCTGAATACATGTCCAAATGACCATGTATGATTTGAATGACCTTGTATGATCTCGACACTCAATGGTGGCTGGACATCAGAAAGTGTTAGCTGGTGAGGGGGCACTGACATTGTAATAAAGTGCCAAAGAAAATCAGCTGCGATTTCAATGGCATTGTCAGATGACCTTCATCACGTGTTGACAATCGGGATTCCCCTGGGTTGCATTTAATGCAAGAAATGTCTTTTTTTTACAAAATATGTGTGGAATGGGCAGATTTTTTGAATAGTGACGTTTGGAAAGTCACATGACATTCATCCTGAGCTTACAACAATTAATCAGATAAAGTAGAAACTATTTTAATCATTTTTATTTTTAAACCAAAATTTTCTTACTTTTTATTAGTTAACTTTCAACCAATAAATAAAATTATTTTCGTTCAACACCCTTTTAATAATTTACCATTGATTTTAAAAGAGACAAAAAATTCTCAATAGGCCAAAAATATTTGTCATATGAACTGGAATGAAAATATTTCAAAATTGACGCTATAGATGAAAAATTAAAACAGTTTTCAAATCTAAATTGCACTTAGAGGTAAAATACGAAAGAGAAACAAATCTAGGTTTACAGCCCCTCGGAAGCAGGGCAGAGACATTTTTCCATACCATAAAGTCTCGTTGGTAGGTCATAAAATGTCCCACATCCATTCTCAGCATCTCATCAATTGCGTGTACCCAATGAACATAAACTGTACAGCTGGTTAATTTTACGACTTTGTCTTATAGCTTCTATATGTTACTGCAGTCTTTAAAGCACAATATAACTTTGTTAGATTTTATATATTCAGATAACCTATTTATAAATATATTTTAAAAAGCATATTATCAATATTTGAATTTTTAAATGATAAGTGGTTTATTAATCTGTGTTCCAATTTTAGGTATTTTAAAAAATATTTATTTATGGAAAATACATGCCAGATACAATGAGACACGATAAAAGAATGTACAATAAATGAACAATAATTGTGACTGACTTTGAAAAAAATAACTCCAACTTAAAAATTTCTATTATTAAATACTTTGTAAATTAAAATAACACTTACTCTCGGCTTCAACGTAATCTCCGCAAGCCTGCAGGTTGTTCTCGAGACAAAGTTTGACTCTAACTCTGACGGCATCCTCCTTGACTACTGGCAGCACATTGTCGTCTTCGTCAATCTGTTAAATACAATAAGAGATTTAACTTATTGAGTCACTGTTTACTCGTTAGCAGATTTACTCATAGAAAATACACATACTTAATGGTCTTTTTTTTAGAAACAAGCCAGTGTTAGTGAGTATTTATGCTGGAAAGGAAACCCATCATGTTTTTATAAAATAAGGTACACCAAATAAGATTAAATTAAAGTAGCAAACACATGATAACTTACAGAAGTAAAATGAATTACTTTAATTTTGAGCCAGTAAATCTTGGCCTCTGTCCCAAGAATCGTTTAAAAGATAGGCAAATTATGGGATAGTAATAAGAATCTACTATCTAGAATGTCTCCTGAGAACTTAGTCTCTAACAAAAATGAAATTATTTTAAATAAAAAAAGATATTTTAAATTTATATAACAAACTGTAAACTTTAGATGAAAAAAATCAGTAATTAACAGAATAATAAAGTATTTACTTATAATTTAAATTTCTTTTTCATAATGATTTCTTTTTTCATTTTGTACTTAACCAAAACAAAAAATCTTTTCTCCTGTCTGAAAATTTTATATCAAAATTTTATTTAAAATAGAAGTGCAATTATTGTTGTTTTTTAACATGACAGTGTCACTCTTATGATGACACTCTTCACTCACCATGTTGTGGGAGTCGGTGTCCAGCGAGCGGCCGCTAGAGCGGGCCACATGGTGGAGGGACGAGATGGTCGCCTCGTGGCGGGTCGGCAGGGCCCCAGAAGGCGCCAGCATCAGTGGCTCTTCCAGCGAGTTCCAGTCGGGCTCATGAATGTGGCTCGTTGACACTTCGATAACTCCAACCTGCATGACACGTGAATTAGAGAAAACAAGTTTTAAGATTTTGGATCCCATATGAAATAGATATTAATTTTCTTTTAATCAAATTAAATTTCTAGTACTGTATGAATTGATCAACCATTGGGTCAATGATCTTTCAAGGCGAGCTCATTTGCTCCGCTCACTCACCAGGCCTGAGGATTTCAAATTTGATGAACCACGTGTTGAAAATATAACACTTTGATTTATTTCTGCAGTTATCATATGAATTTTGTCAAACTTTATTAGCTAAAAAAAATGCTCATTAGGATACTATGAGAACTTTGAAGGGCTGTAAAGCGGAAACCAGGGTTTTCCCCAGTCAAGGGGCCAGCTCCAATCTATTCCTTATGGCCAAGACTCCAAAATAACAAAAAAATTTAAAATCCTTCAACGGGAAAAATCTTTTGCCTTTGTGTTTGTTTTAGAGTATAAAATAAGATAAATTTTTATATCAACTAAGTAAGCACCATTGACCAGCAGTTTTTAAACTCATACTTACTGCTTTGAAGGCAATTTATTTTAAGCATTCGTAAAATCTCCTCCTAACGAAAAAAAAGTTAGTGTAAAAAGAAAATAAGCTTGAAAACTTAACAAAATTTTGTTGATGTTTCACTGACCAGTCGAAGGCAGGTGGCAGCAATGTTGAGCGTGAGTGCGTGAGTCTCGGGATCATAGGCAACTCGCTGCGGAGCGGGGATTCGGTCCACCTTGGTGACTGCACTTGCCTCGTCCGAGTAGTTACTGTGGCCCTTGGTGTTGTACGCCTTCATCTGTAACAGAAAGATAAAATAATGTTATAATGATTTAAAATCAAAATACTAAGATCTCCTAAGATATCTAAAATTATTAAAATGTCTTAGAAGAAAACTGCGAGTCATCAGTTAAACAGTTTAGAGAGTGAGATTAATTGTTTCAATGGCTGTGCAGTTGATTAAAAGTTCAGGATATTGAAGAATAGAGATAATCTTTGAACATTGTAGAAAAAATAATGTGCAAGTACTATAATACAAATAATACATCCCAAGCTAAATGTGTAAGATCATTAAGTTATAATTAAGTTGCTATAGTTAAGTTACAAATTCCATAAAAATGAAAAATTGATAAAAAGTCTTTAAATTATGTGTTATGTCAAAAGTCTATAAAGAAAGGTAGATGAATAATTGCTAATTCAGTTTCAGATTCAGTTTTGTAAACGGATGAAAATTTTCAAGGTTTTGTGGAAAGTTTTATAATGACAAAATGAAATAAGTAAAATGAAGGTCTAAAGCCAAATAATAATCCTAAAATCTTGTGAAACAGCACCATAAGGAAAATTAAAGCCGGGATAAAAACTAAGGCTCAACCACTAACAAACAACCTCAAGCCGGATCATCCGGGCCAAAACCAGATTAAACTCGCTGGCCCTTGTTCAATGTAATGTAATGTAACCTTTTGAATGTTAATTAACTATGTAAAGAAAAAAACAAAAACAATGTATTTTATATATTTTTAAATAAAAGTTTTTACACGTTTTCTGCTTTTAAAATAAAAAAGGAGAAATTACTATGAACAGGTGGTAAAGAAAAGGGACATAAAACGGTGAGACGCAAACATGCGGTGTTGTCGGTTGATAGGTGTTCAAACCCTTCCATGTCGAAGGCTTAATCTGTTGGCCAATCAATTTGTAACACCTTGTTTGCCGCTATAAATCAATGAAAACCGAAGGGATTTGCTCCCGCCACCGGCTGTCTCCGTCCGTGATGCATCGGCGGATTAATCTACTCGATCAATTTATTATTTGGCAACATGTGACTTTTTAAAAAATTGTGTATTTTTAGAGTATTTGTAAGGAGAAATAAACTCTTATTTTTTTACAAATGCTTTCATGTTATCAAAACTGTGAGGAGAAGGAACTATTGTCATTATCATCTCATGCCAATTAAGAATGTAAAAATTGCCATCATTTGGTTTTAATAATTTAATTACACATCAATGATAAAAAATACTAAAATGTTAAATCCTGAATATTTTAAACTAAATATTGAAATTCTATTTTAAATTTGTTTAAAAGTATAAATAATTACATAAAATATTGGAATAACATACATTTAAAGGAAATTATTTGAAAAATAATTCTAAATGTATTATTTACTACTTTGGACAAACAATCTGGAAGTTCTTTTGAAATGGACAAAACAAAATTTACAAATGAAAGGGGAGGTATTCTTTTATATTTTAGAAAACTGATACAAGAAACCTGGAGTAAATGAAGTGGAAATGAACAAAGGGCTTCAGGCTGGGGGATAAACCTGTTTGTTATTCTAAGCAGCTTTTGATCTCGACTTTAGCTTCAAATGTATCAGGTTACTCGGTTTTAACTTGGGTTGCAACAAAAATGCTCATATTTCGCTACTGTAATCATCAACTGTAAGCAACTTCTAGAGGTGTAGCCTATTATGTTGGTGATGGTTTAGGATATTATCTCATACTGGGGGGAAAAGTTGTGTAACAACAATATTATCGTTGCGTTTTTCTTTGTACAAAATCTGATATAAAATAAATTAAAAGTATAGCTGATTTATGTGAATATTGAAAATTTAGAGCAGTATAATGTTTTAAGGATCATTAATAAATAGTAATATAATTAAAGTAGTATTAATAATCTATACTTATTTTACTACAGTAAGGGTTTAATTGTAATTGGACCTCCGCCTACAGTGTACAAACGATTTTCACATTTTGGTGTTGTTGGATAGGGCTTGGCCTGTAGTTGTTTCCACCAAAAATTAATCAGAATCAGGTTTAAAATAAAAAAGCTATAATTCAATGAAATTTTTTAATTTTTCCCATTAGAAAAATATTGGGATTGGGTTGAGCACTTTAAACGTCTGTTAATATAGAGCTGTAAATACGTGTAGTTATGCGCGGGGGAATACTGGTCATCACAATATTGAATTGGTCTCTTTTACTTAAACAATTCATAACTCAAACTATACGTACCTCGAAGAAAGTCCCTTGAAATTTTAATTAATGAGAGTTATCAGAGACATAAATAATATTCTCACCTTAAAGATATATCTCTGGTGTTGGTCAAGGTTGGTAACATTGCAGGGGTTGTTCCGTTGGCAGTCGACCTCGTGCCAGCTGTCTGGAGCTCCAGTGCGTCTCATGCTGACGCAATCGTCGTCCCCGGCGTCGGCCGTGCGACGGTAGGACACAAAGTACTTGGTGTCGTGCACGCCACCATCAAAACCGGGCGTGTACTTGAGACTGACGAAGTTGTGGCCGATGACGATCGGGACAAGGGCTTCCGGCTTCTCTGGAGGTCCTTTCGGTTGTAGACGCACCGTCGTGGTCACCTTGCCCATCGAGTTTTGTGTCTGCATTTAAAGATAAGATCAGTATTTGAGATAGAAAGATATTTCATTAGGTTAATGTGAAGGGAAAATAGCACAATATTCTCAACCAGCTTTTGTAGGGGTTTTCTTTGTTTAATATTTTAGAGTTTTCCTTAAATATGATACATAAGCCCTAACAATAATAAACCTTAAGAATATATACCAAAATAATGATGTCAGCATAGTATACACACTAAATGTTAACACTTTGTAAAATGAAATAACAGTGAAAATATGTAAATGTATTTTTTAATTATTGTGTTGGTGTGACAATATTTCTTTTTTTAAATAAAAATTAACAATGTTTTGAATTATTTATGGATAATCTCAGAAGTTTGTTGTACTATCGATATTATTAAAGGTAGGAAAAGAGAGAAGCATAACAGAAGCTAAGTATAAGATAAAATAAGATTTTTCAGTGAAAGCTAAAATTCTCAAAAAAGGCAGTAAGTCATTGATTATTTTTTACAGACAAAATTTTTTCTCACTCCCGCTTTTTTATAACATTTTTAACAGGAAGACCTCTGACCACCTTGACCCTCAGAATATTCCATCTATTAAGAGGCATCCTCAAATGTAGTAGGAATATTTATAGCTTATGATTAGCGATTTGACTTCAGTTGAAAAGATCACTGGTTCAATTTCCAAGATGAATATTAAACTTTTGATGGGTTTGGACCGCTTTTCCTAAAAAGCGTTTATGTTCACTGTACACTCTCAACTAAAAATGCTTCTGACGTAAACACAACCAAAATATGTTACTCACTCTGCAGACGTAGTCACCGTAGTCGCTCCCCTGGATGTTGGATATCTGCAGCACGCTGGTGAAGATGTCTCCACCGCTCTGGTTGATGGTGTTGTTGATCTCATAGTGTCCGTCCGCACCCGAGGTCAGAGGACTCGTGCTGTGGATGCCAAAGTACCAGAAGAACTCCGGTCGTGGGTGAGCCTGAACGCGACACATCACCTCAGCTGTCTCCCGCAGGTCGTACGCTACCTTGTGGGGCGTGTTCACGATGATGGGCTCATCTGGAAATTATTTGGAATGTGAGTACAAGAATGCTGCGGAAACTTTCAAGTTGTAGCTACTTGAAATGCAACTGTGGGTCTGATAGTTTTGATAGTGTCCTATTACTTTCTTGGTCATTTGGATAAAGGGTCCTCATAAAAATTTTAAGAATGTGGAGACATTAAAGGAAGAGAAAGAGGTAATGCTGTAGGGCGAAGAGGAACTATGGAGAAAGAGGATACAAGAACAAAAAAATTAAATATGCAATGCTATGAGAAGAAAAAGATAATGAAGTGTAAAAAAAGAGACAGAAAAACTTTTTAAATAGTGATTAACTTACAAATGGAAAGGGACTGTCAAAGCTGATCTGTGATAACTTTCACCGTGGTGAGCTAAAAAAAATCCTCTTTTGTATATTTTATAAATTTGTAAACACGTCAAAGAATGAAATTATTATTATTACAAGAAAAGTATTTATGTGTTAATATTTCTTATTCTACATAAATTTTCTTAGAAGTTAATTAGACTGCATGAATCTTTTTAATATTGCATCCTAAAAAATCTTCAACCCTCCTCTTGACAAAAATCTCTTGCATTGAAAATTCTCAGAAGAGTACCTATTTCAATCTAAGAAATTATTTACAAGTCATAAACAAAACTTACGTTCAATCCTGAGATGCATGGTGGTCTCTGCCCGTTTGACTTCGTTTTCGTAAACACAAGAGTAGACGCCCCGGTCTGCAGGCATTAGTTCATTGCCGCCGGGCCGGCTGCGTCCGGTGAACCTCAGGGTGCTTTGGACCGTGTACACTGAGTTGCGACCTGAAAAACATGCAGAAATTAAATTTATCACTAAACAAATGTTTCAAAACAAACAACTTTGTATATCCTAGTCATTTATATATTGTACACTAAGCTATTAATATCACTTATCATTATAAAGCTGCTCAGAACTTTAATAATGAAATAATAATTTAAATTAATGGAATAGACTCTTACCTTCAACTTCGTCTGTTTTTATCTCATACTTTTCTAAAGACACCTCTTCACCGTCTTTGAACCATTTGACTGTTGGTTTAGGTTTTCCTTGTGCTCCACACATTGCACTGAATTCTGTGTCTCCAATTCTGAAAACCAAAACTTGTTAGTGAATATTATAACTAGAGTAATGAAAAGTTAAAATCAATAGAACTAACATACATATATGTTCTTAGAAAAAAATATTTTGAGAAAATTTGTGGAAAAGAAAGAGAGAAGCAATTTATACGAAGGATTTGTACATAGTTAATCCGCTTAAGTGCATACTTTATAAAACATCTAAATAATGTTTGATAAAACTTAGAAGATTAAATCTTACTAACAGCGTAAACAGTGTTAAGTTTGCATTTTTAACTAACTTAATCCCTAAAGCAATAGAAAGTTTCACAGCAGCTCATGGAAACTGTTGTTGCAAGAAAGAACAACAATAAAGTAACTTCCACCTCTTACCATTTTTTAAAAGGAACGTTCAGATCCATACAAGTTTGAAAACAAACTTTATCATAAAGAATGCTAAGAACAAACAGGCAACAGTTTCAAAGCATTGTTATAACTGCCTAACTAATAAATTACTTGCCAAGAAAACTGGAAAATTAACATTATTCTTATCAACCGACCTACCTACTTTTCTTACTTATTTGTTTGTTTTCTTTATTGCTAATTTGCATAATGTCTATGAATTTATGATAAGAATCAATATGCAACAGGGGATCAAACTTTTACAATGAATTTTGTAAGTAAAACTTTTAATGTGGGAAATTATATGTTTTCAAAGAGATAAATTTTTTCTTTTGTATTCTTTTCTCATTACAACATGCTCATTTTTTTTAACAAAGTCTCCTGATAAAAATTTAAAAGATAGTTGTGATCATGCTTTTTACAAACAGTATTATATTAGGAGGCGTGCTTTTTTAAAATCAAATAGGCCTAGTTGTAACCGTGCTTCACAATGGAAGTTTATATGAAAAGGAATGAGATTTCAAATTTGAATCATAATATTAAGGTGAGCTCGTTTCCTTTGCTCGCATTATAAATAGTAATTCAGGTAATACATTTTCATAAATTCCAACTACACCATTCCAGTTGGGTGGGTTGCTAGACTAGAAACACAATAATTCCTTTATTTATTTGTAATCATAAAATTGTATTTGTGGCTCTAGAGGGTATTTCAAAATGGATATGGTTTGCTAGGGGTGTTTTTTAATGAAAATTGTTTACAGTTTTGTTTTGTTTTGTTTTTCGTCTTTACAAAGTATTGTCTTGCAAAAGGAACTGTAAATTTAATTGAGGTTCAAGTATAATTTTCTACCAATCAATTATTCATATAACAAACCAACAAAAAATAAAAGAAATTATTTTACATGCAGTACAGGCAAGTTAAACTTTGCTAATAGAAAATACATCCAATATATCGGCACGACAACATAAGCTCATCATTCTATTTTAAGATTTTAGGTTGTATTTTTTCTCCAAAAATCTCCACGTGTTTTCCACCTAAAAACCAGAACAAAAAGAGTAACCGTATATCTTACTTCTTGGTGACGTGCGGCTGCAGTTTGGCCAGGAAGCGTGGAGGCTGATGCACCGTCAGCACGACAGTCGCAATCTCGCTGTGGCCCATGTCGTTGATCGCTTCGCAGTGGTACTTGCCCTCGCTGGCCAGGTGGGCGGACGGGATGTTGTACTTGGGTCCAGTGGCCAGGACGGCCGACTGGGGGGAATCCTCCTGGTCGCGCCACCAGCGGTACTGCGGCACCGGCCAGCCCGGCGGCGACGACGAACATGTCAGCGTCACTCCTGCAAAACGCAATATGAGGTTAGGTTAGGTCAGTCGGTCGGGGTGTTGAATATGAGAGAATGACATAATTTGCATCTTCTTGTTAACAAAATTATGTTTCTGCAGTTGTACACCAGAGTAAATTGATCACATAGGTATCGCTATAATCAGCATCTGTTTACAATTAATTTTTAGCAGAATGTAGAACCCCGTTTTTCCAAAAAAATTCTAGAGATGATACATTTGAAATGGACTTTTAGAAGAAGTGGTCCAATAGCTTTTCCTCTACTAATGTAGAGTAACTTGCTATGTAACTCATATAGAACTTGTTGGCATTCATTTTTAACGTCTAATAAATGTTTTGTTTAAAAGCTTTTTTAAAGATAAAGCAATCCATCCCGCTCAGAATAGAGGTTTCATAGGTGTAAACAGATTGGTTTGAGATACCATATCCAATGATACTAATATGATTTTTTTAATATTTACCTTCTATATGTTTTTACAACTGTTATCATACAAATTCTGTATAGATATTGGTTTATTGGAAGTTTTGGATCGTCCAAAAATTTTCATTCTTCACTGGAGATTTCAATTAATTATGGCACATAATATACTATTTCAAAATCTTTATCTCGATTACTTTAGATTCTTTATCGGTTTTCAGCAGCTGTACTGACCTGATCCCTCGGTGGCGACGGGTCTGTCCGGAGTGATCTGAGCGCGTCCGGGCTTGTGTCTCACCAGCAGAGTGACCGAGTTGTTGCCGACCCTCTGCACCGACTTGCCTCCGACTGTCAAGATGTTGAGCGCTCGACATGTGTATGTGCCTGGTGAAAAAAATATTTTTATAAATAAAATTAAAATATTTATGTGGATGAACTTATTATAATTCACTGAAATAGCTCCTGAATTTAACTTAGATTACTGCTGCAACTCACCTAACTGTTCATTTTTAATTATGTTTTCAACAAGTACTTCTTGGCAATGATATTTTATCATCATAAAATTCTGTATGCTATGCTTAAAAGAACTTTTTCAAACTTTTAAATGCCTATTAAATGAGCCACTGTCCTCTTCTCGCATTATAATCAAGATATCTTTCAAATGTTTGTTTTCTCTTTAAAGTAGGGTACAAAATTCCCATCTTTTTACAAAAGTTATGGCAAAAAATTGGACTTAAGCAATATCATTAACAAAGCTCATAAGTATGTAGACTGGGAAATGTTAAAATGTTAGAATAATTAAAAGAGGCCATGTCGGTGATCGCTTCGCAGTGATACTTGCCCTCGCTGGCCAGGTGGGCCAGTGGGCCAGGTGGGCCTAAATCTATTCTGTTCTCAAGGCTTGCAAGGTTCTTTAAAAAGTTTCCTAATTTGTTAAACTTAATTTTTTATCAAAAATATCCCATTAAATTTTCTGTTTTAAATCACTATCCATAATTTAGGACACTTTAAAAATTTGCAAGATAAACTTTTTTCAAGAACACAGAAAACACATTCGACTTCATTGTGAGGAATAAGATTGGTAGAAAAAGAGCAAGGACGATTGGAAAAAAATTTAATGTAAAATGGAAGTATTTGTTACCGGCTGAGTCGGCGTTGATCCGATGCAGTTTGAGGGTCTGCCCCGTCTGGCGGAAGTCGGGTCGGCCTTCCCGGGTCCACTCGACGGTGATGGGCATCGGGTTGGCCGAGACGTTGCATTTGATCATCAGATTCTCCCCTTCCTCGGCCTCCCTCTGGCTGGGGCCTCCCTCGATCATCACCTGGGTGGAACATGGCAAGAGTCAGTTGAGGTTCAACAGGTTGTACATTGTTTCTAACTCTATAGCATTTCAAAATTTGCCAAAATGAAAAACTAAACATTTGTTTGCAAAAAAAAAAAAAAAATACCCCCCGTCGTAGCAGACCTGCGTACTCAGCGAATTTCCAAATTAGTAATATTAATTTTGACAGCTAAACTTGTAAACAAAATTTCATCACGTGCTCATAAATAGGAAAATAAATGTCTATTCTCCTTAAGATATAGGGAAAGAGTATGCAGGTATGCTGCCATGGGGGACACTAAAAGTAGGTTTTTAGCATAGAAAAATTTATTTCGACCATATAAAGCCATATAGTAAGTTTCATCAATATCTGTCCATAAATAAAAGAGTTTGCCTATTCTCCATATGATTAACATGGGAAAAGAGTATGCAGGTTTGCTGCCATGATAAGTACAAAAACCAAGATTTTTTACCTTAAATGGATGAATCTCAACCAAATGAAGCTAAATACTAAGTTTCATCCAAAAGTATTGGTTAATAAGTGAAATATTAACACATCCTTATTCTCCATAAGATTAACATTGGAGCCCCAAAAGACAATGTACTGTCTTTAGACTTTGTAATATCTCGGTAACCAATGGAGATAGAGCAAAGCTTCAAAATACTAAATTGTGTGTTTTTTGAGCTAAATCTAATAGTCAAAATAAAAATTAAAAATTTTTAAAATTTACATATGAAAAATGCAAAAACCCCATTTTTGGGGTACAAAACCCCCCAAAACTACTCCTTCCGGTAGGTTGATATGTCTGGTTTTCGAACTCATCCGAATAAACGTAGGATTACACATCTCTACCAAATTTGGTGTCGATCGGACCATTTTTACGAGAGTTATCGTGTCTAGGGACACATACATATATATATACATAAATATATGAATATATACATATATATATATATATATATACATATATACATATATATATATATATAAAATTTAATGACTATTATTTTTGGTCTCTGGGCACCTCAAAACGAAAAAGTAACATGGTCCCGGGCTTAGGTCTTTCCATGAGACCTACGGTAATAGCTTATTCCCTATGAGAAATTCGCTAAAAACTTTAGGTGAACAGTGAGTTCTTTAGGTGACGTTTTATTATCTAGGGAATGTATCCTAGATAATAAAACCTAAAGGAATGTAAATGTATGTAAAGGAATGTAAAGGAACGTAGGAATGTAGAAACGTACCTGAGGAGGGTACTGGACATCCAGCACGATCTCAGCCTCGCCTGTCTTGCCCAGTCCGTTGTCCGCAGTGCACACATACTTCCCAGCATCCTGCAGCGCCACGCGATGGAGTGTGTGTGTGAACGCTATCGCAATGAACCGGTTGTTCCTGGTCCACCGTACGTTGCTCACGCGCGGCTTAGCATCTACGTTGCACTCAAGGGTGGCCGTCCCATCACGCTCCACTCTCAGGGGGTTCTCCGGACCGACTGTGACTCTGGGGTAGTCTGTGAACAGAAGAACCAGTTAGTGAGGGTATATTCTCTGGGAGGTGAAGTGCAACAATAAAAAACTGGTTAGCAAACAAATTTGTAGAATCTGGCTTAATTTGTTCACTGAATACAACTATATTTTACAACAGAAAACTCCATAATTTCATTATTAAAGAAGAATTCAGAAAACAATTTATTTTAAGAAAAGACTAAATTAAATGTTATTTACTTCACAATTTGGATTGTTAATAAGAGGCTTTGTTTACAATTTATTCATTATTTTATTTTACAGTAAGTATTACAGTAAGTAAAGTGTTGTACTGCATTTCATATTTGCCTTTAAGTTTGAAGTTTGATTCAAATAAATATTTCTGTCGCTAAAAGTCAATCACATTAAGGTTGCTTTTACTGAGATATAATTTTGTAAGGAATTTAAAAGTCCCATTTATGAAAACAACTAAATCTGTTAAAATTTTATTATTTAAGTATTCAGGCATAATTAATTGAGAATATAGTTAACTTCCACTTTAGAGATTGAGACAAACTTCTTAATCTAAAAAGTTTCTATAAAAAACAGCACTGTTTAAAAAACTAGTAAGCAGGCGCTCGCTAAGGAATATTCTTAATAATTATAATGTTCCACCTCAAAGGCAAGAAAGCAATGAAGAACCCTTTGAAAGTGTCGAGTATTAGAGCGCATAGCAGCTAGGCGCTGTAAACTGTTTAACTAGGAGCAGGACTGCACTGAGGCGGGGTATTTCCGTAAAGTGGCTGCTCGGCTGCTTTATGTTTCAATAAAAGCCCGACTGGGCCACATGGCTCAGCCTACATCTTACAGCGGATAGAGGATTGCACATGGCCGCGCAACGTAAACCTCCATGGGATATTTACATTGGTGGTAACATCAATAAATAAGGGAATCAAAGCCCGGGCCAAACAAAGCCGGCTAAAATATCTCTGGGAATTCATCGCTCCAGTTGGCTTCTTTGAAAAGGAATTTATTATCATTGGACTATTTGATGTGTTTTCCTGCTGTTTTGAAAAGGAGGCTTTAGGTTTTCAAATATGATTTGAACAATAAAGCAAATGATAAACAAATAATTGATCAAGCACAAAAATATTAAGTTGAACACTAAATAAAAAATTAAATACTCTTGATGTAAAGGCTAGCTGGTTTGGACCCACCTTATAGTCCATTCGTAGAATCGGGGGTCCAAAGTTGAGTACAAAACAAACACATGAAAAACTCAGTGAGTACAGACTTTACGAGTACAGACAAAGGACAATAATGAAACCGAGCCCTTCGTACAAATATGTTGACCCTACAACCTTGCTAACAGCTTTTGTAATGAATGCTTAAACTTTTTGTTAACTGGAGCATTAAAACGTTGGACAATTAGCACTTGTATAATCAAACAACCGTGACTGAGTTTTGCTGCTTTCATTTGCACCTAATTGACTTTGTAAATTTAAAATGTTTCCAATATTCTGAAACTTATTTATTTAATTATTTTTTTATTTTTTTTTATTGTCCTGTCGCTTTTTTAGACACATAGATAGTGAATTACTCATAATTTTTAATACGTAAAATCAAACAAATTAAGTAATTTAGTCTTTAAAATATTTTAAACTAATCATGTTTAGGAATTAAAACCAGAGAAACATTTATGAATGTTTTATGCAAATATTATGGCAAACCATCAGATTAACAGGATAAATTAACTGTCACTTTCCAAAGCGTGACAGGTTTTATGATGTTTAATTAAAATGGAACCTACACAGTGGTCTGATATTCTGATGAATTATGAGAATGAATTTGTTTGTGATGCTTTTTAACGTGATAGTTATTTTATTAAAGTGAAAATTGTTTGCAAAATTGCACATCCAAATAATTTCGTAATGCTCAGTTAATACGGATGTTTTAACATTCAACAAGATTAAACGCCGACGTACTTCAGATACAAACTCAATAGGTTTTAAAATTGGGAAGGTCAGGATGCAGCATTCAATCAAGTATATTAATCTTTTCGTTATTCCAGCTTCACATTGTTTCAGTTTTGTTTTTAACTGTATTGGAAGGTTCAATTTCTATGAAAAACACAAAGACGGAAGTTTGGGAGACTTAAAATTATTTCAAAACAAAATATAAAAGTATTTTATTAACTTTTGAAAACGGAATTTATGTTTATACAAAAGATAGAATAGTTTTATATTTTCTGTAGAACTTTCCAGATGATATAAAAAGCTGAAATGAAAAAGTTTTATTATTCAGAGAGCGCTGTGGAATTCCTCGAACAGTTTTGTTACCCATCCTGAACTGTTTGACTTAACTTTTTAAATATACCAACATCAGGTTTCATTCCTTGAAAATTGTAATCACCTTGGTCAGACATACAAAGTGGTGAAAATAGAGCTAACAATTCTTGGAATGAAGACATGTTTATAACAACTTACTTGACACTTACTTACTTAACTTACTTAACACGCTAAAGTAGGTACTCACAGTGCACATTTAGGTTGACTATGGCCTCCAGTTTTGTGTTGGGAGACATGGCGCGGTTCCACACGGTACAGCGGAACACTGCGCCGTCGTCTTCCCTTGGAGGGATTCAGGGTGAGGATGGAAGTCACCCCCTGGTCCGTCAGGGTCCTCACTGCCTCGATGGGCTCGTGATGTCCCTCCCGGTACCATCTGGGGTAAAAATACATTCAGGTGGTTTCAGTGTTTTAATTTGCATCTAATAGAGGACAGGATACAAATCTTCAAAATTTCTGGCGGGAAATCAATAGTTGATTTCAAACTAATTTAAATTTTTTTAAATTCATTTAAGTTGTTACATGTAAATTGATTAACTTGTGCGTGAAAACCCAAGATAAAGAAACACTGTATGTAGTAAAATAAAATAAACGTATATTTAAGATTCAATTTTTTAACAAATACTGTTTAAATTTTTTGGTGGTGCGAGCTCATCACAGGGTAAGAGAGATTTTAACTCTAAATTCAAACATCAATAGTTAACTTATATTTTGATTTTATGTATATAAATATAGCATATTCCTTTTATCTAACAACATTAACAACCGTTTTGTATTTTATATTACAGCGATAGAATTATAATGGGAACAACTCATTGAAATTGTTTAACAAATATTATGACTATAATCTAGGAGGAATGGCCCACCATCTTGCTCCCACATGATCATAAAGTCTCTAATTATCATGATTTCTATTAAATATCTTTTTTAGATGTTCTAAACCAATTCCATATTTTTTAAACTTTTTGCAAACTCGCGGTAGTAGTCTATCGCGGTAATCCTGTAACTAGCCGAATCACCACACTCACCTGATGGTGGGGTCAGGGCTTCCTCCAGCGCTTGAGCACGAGAGCTGGAATGGCTTGCCCTCGCTGGCCGTGGGGCTGAGCCCCGGGACACCACTGGGGGCGAGGGCGGGGTGAGGACGGTCACCGTGAAAGACTGGGAGTGCAGGTCCTTACCGCTGCCAACCACCTTCAGGCGACACTCGAACTGACCGTTGTCGCGGTCGAAGGAAGCGTTCGAGATGATCAGGTCGTACCGGCCCTGGTCCGGCCGCAGGTCCACCCTGGAACAGGAGAGAGGTCATGGCTGAGGGTCGTTAACTTTTGAGGTTGAAGAAGAGGTATTGTGTGATGGTTAGAGAAACCCTGGAGGTCAGGTTCTGAGAGTGGATAACGGAAATTTGAGACTGGTGGATAACCCGGAAGTTTTCAAGATAAACTTTATGTGTGTCAAACATCAAAAGGTGATATTAAATACTGCCAAAAAATTTCATTTTCCTTTAATGAAAAGTAAAATTATGATTCTTTTATATAAGAAGTACCGTATCTGATCGAAATAATCAAATTCTACTCGAGGAATGATTTTAAATAATAAGACCAAAGATGGTAAATAATTTTATACTACCGATTTTCAAAATTACAGGGACGAAGGGGATTTTTTTAGAAGAATTTACTGTAGTTATACTACAAAATAAAGCCAACACACTATTTAGGTTACCAAATATTGAAATGTTTATTTTTAAACAATTAATTACACAATGCTCAACATTTACTGTTGAAGTATTATTTTGTTGACAAATCATTTTAACGTAGAGAGTTTGCCCAATCTTAACAAGACCTTGTAATTAGGAAAACAATTAAAAGGGAATACTGTTGACGTAAATAAATTAGACGTGTAGAATGAGTACCAATACCCAATAAAAATATTCGTGAAAAAATACTAAAAAACTTATACGATATTTTATGGTAGAATGAAGAAAATATACAGTCTCTCAATCAGAACAACGGAAACACGAAATCGAAAGATAACTGATACGGAGTAAAAACATATTTTATGAAGAAATAACATTTAGGAGCGAAAACTTCCAAAAGAGTAAAACGCTCCCGCCTCTATTACGGACCCCGTTCTGAATAAATATCACATTTAAAAGGTAAATCGTTATCGAAGTATTTTCACGAGTCAAGAATGAAATAAAGTTCGGAATGAAATTCAAATACGATATCAATATCTATTTCGTCCTGCAAAATCCACCTTCAATTTTTGTATCAATTTCGAATCGGAAACGGATATAAAATATAAATAAACGCACCGAATGAGGAAACAGTAAAACTTTTGGTTTTAGAATTGAGACAAACCAGAACCCTGGGTTTTACGACTTCGAAAGGTTTCTTGGCTGGTCAAATAAAGATGTTCGGTACTCTGGCCTGTTCGTTTTCCACACAGTCTGGTATTTACAGCCAAACAAAGAGGGAGATAAGCCTCTCGTGCCTGTCTGTTATATAGTCAGCTCTAATAGTCTCTTCCGCTTTTTTACTGGTCGCTGCACGCAGCTACACCCTCGAATTATGTGGTTATTGGATTTTGTTTATCCATTTTCACTCGTTAAGAACTAAATTGGTTGCAAAACAAGAGAATAATGTAAGCACATATCATGTATCTCTCTTTTACATCTCACGCATTGAAAAATATCAGTTTTACATGCAAAAATTACTTTCAACGAGTGATTTCTTGTGTCCCAGAGTCGTTTTGATCGGAAATAAAAAACTTTCGGCCAGTATTCATATTGCGTCTTATTAAAAGTAAGTTTACATAATTGCTGTTACCCTAGATTTTAAGCTACATCAGAAAAATAAGTTTCCTAAGTCGGAGTAACCTTGGGACTCAATTTTTTTAATCTTGAGTTAAGACATTCTGATTTCCGTGGTGTCGTTAATTTAGTTGTTAAGTATACTTGACTGGAAAATACTATTAACTTATATAGTTGATCTAGCTGATTCGTAATTTTACAAAATAACTCTATATATAGTTACGAACTGTTGCGTTAACTCACCTGTAGTTGGGGTCGAGCGCGTTGCTGGAGATAGCCACATTGTCTAGGCCTCTCTTGTTGGTCTTGAGCCAGTAGAATGTCGCCTGCTGGGTGGCTAGATGCGGAGGGAACCTGCACTCGAGGTTCACGTCCTCACCCTCCCTGGTGTCTAAGCCCCGAGTCACCGCTGCAACACGGAAAACACGTCAGACGCGAGTACAGTACCGGGTGACACGAGCCAGTAGAATGTCGCCTGCTGGGTGGCTAGATGCGGAGGGAACCTGCACTCGAGGTTCACGTCCTCACCCTCCCTGGTGTCTAAGCCCCGAGTCACCGCTGCAACACGGAAAACACGTCAGACGCGAGTACAGTACCGGGTGACACGAGCCAGTAGAATGTCGCCTGCTGGGTGGCTAGATGCGGAGGGAACCTGCACTCGAGGTTCACGTCCTCACCCTCCCTGGTGTCTAAGCCCCGAGTCACCGCTGCAACACGGAAAACACGTCAGACGCGAGTACAGTACCGGGTGACACGAGCCAGTAGAATGTCGCCTGCTGGGTGGCTAGATGCGGAGGGAACCTGCACTCGAGGTTCACGTCCTCACCCTCCCTGGTGTCTAAGCCCCGAGTCACCGCTGCAACACGGAAAACACGTCAGATACGAGAAGCAGCGAAGCTCCGGGGAGAAGCGTCGTCTGGCGTGGAGAAGGTGAAATAAATGTGTAAATTGCAACACTGCATGCCCAACACTACGACGAAATGAAATGGAAATACTTCTTTGTGAGGCGAATATTATAACCACATGGACCTTTCCCTCAGTTAACCTCCAACAAAATGACTTCCCGTCGTAGCAGGCTGCACCTTCATAATTTGTGAATGAACCCTGCAAGGATGATCTGCAGAGCATTGTCTAAAATACGGCAGTACAAATTTTAACAACTTTCAGGTATGAGAAGCGTTTTACTTTATCATTTTGAAACAAAACGTGGTCAAGAGAGTATTCTACCTAATCCATATGTCAAATTAATAATAAAAATACCTAATACTTAGCTCTACTTTACAAAACGTTTGTGTAATGAGGAAAACCCCGTTTGCAAATTGAATTCATCCACGCGCTTGATAAAAATCATTTCTATATTAACAAGTGACATTAGTTTATGAATAATAGAATTATCTTGTGAGGTTTGGATGTACGGTTGAGTTGCCTCGTTTGACACCTAGAAGCATCGGTCCACCCGTCATAAAAAGAAGTACTTTCATAATTTATACATAATAAACCTACAATGAAGAGCAAAAGATTTTATAGGATATGTTTGAAACTAGGCGAAACAAATTATAGCAACTTTCAGCTCTAAAAATTGTATCACTGAAAACTATGAACATGCACAATAATAAATCCTGTGTTGTAGATGGAAAGGTTTTACCATAGAAAAACTAACCAGGTTAGTAAATGGTTAGTTTTTCGATGGTTTTACGTTTAAATTTTATAACGGAACGTTTTGAATCGAGCATTCTGCTAACTGACACCCATCAGAATATTATAAAAATACTAATTAGCTCTACTTCACAAAATCTCTTTGCAATACGCAAAAAGCTATTCCTAAACCAAAGTCATCCAAGCGGTTGATAAAGAGCGTCATTTACTCCTTTACAAATGTGTTTTTCCGGACGAAGTAAATACAAAGCATTAAGACTCCCCTAATGGTGGATGGAGGGTGAAAAGTCGCGAGTAACTAATGTAGGAGGCGCTGAGAAATGGGGGTGTCCTGTGAGAATATATCCACCTGAGGATATTGTCTCTTGGTGAAAAATGACGGTTTATCAGCCGACATTACGGCTATGCTGATATGAAGGATGCGCCAGGTCATTGATATCAATTACCGGCCCTGCATTCTGCGACGGTCTTCGCCGCTTTCGTTTACTGAAGTGACATTCCTGTGAATAGCACCACTATACCGGGTGAATTAAAAATCCCGGGACAGTCAAATATTTTTATTGGTCTGCTTTACAAATGAAATATTGTACGTTTAAGGCATAAACAGTTAATCTTGGAGGAAAACATTCATAATTTTACGCTTCGATGGAACGGGATACTGAAGAAGTCTTCAAAATTAAATGAAAGCATAGATTAACATATGCACATCAAATTTAAAATCATGCTTGGTTGACCACAATGCCTGCAAACCCAGTGAAAAATGGCAGGTGATCAAACTTTATTTGCATTAAATCATTTAAATTTTAAAATGCAATAACTTATGATATATAAACCTTACTGCAGTCGGGTTTGTGAAATTTTGCTATGGTTAAAAAATTATGCATAGTTTGATGAAGGCCAATGAAGATTTCTCCTTCCTCCTAGACTTTCTTGGGGGGAATCATATAAAAAATGTCCATAGCCCACGTCACATCATACACAGCTTTAAATGTCTACGAATAAGGCCAAAATAGATATTTTAACGTTATATAGACAGCATTACCAAGGTTAACTGGGTTCAGCAACAAAATTGTACCTGCAATCGCTATTCGATAATATTATATTAAACATAGTTGTTTGTATAAAATTTGTTAGTGTCTATTGTGAGGGTTTTTAATACGCAAAAATGTAAAAATTTATCCTGATTGCTAAATTTTAATGGTTTTTTGTACATTTTTCAGGAAAATTGTGTAGTTGTTTTAACAGTACCGTAACATATATATATAACGAATTTCTACAGAAGTAAAAGGTAGGTAAGTAAGTGATTTGATTTCCTTTGTTAGAAAGTGATAAAACATATTTGACATTTCGTGATTTTTAACACAATATTTCGGTTTAAATTTCACGAAAACGAAAAACTACAGAAATTCAATCTGACATTAATTTCGTTACGAAAACAAAAACACTGATAAAATATAAATGCAATCTTCATGAGTAAGGAGAATATTTCGTTTTTAAATTGAAAAAGAATGTACTGCCAGCAGATTAACAATTCGCTGGACGTAAAACAATTTACTCTTTTTGTACCCATTCTAGCCAAGCTTGCCCTTAATTACTGAATTGTTCAACAGAAATAACCTTTAGTACAATTTCGAGTTAATAATATAATACTAGTTGGTAATTTTTTAATGTGACAACTATTTTATTATACACCTTAAAAAATAAACGGGTTTTTATACAGATTTTTCAGGCACAAAACCACACAGTTAAAACCAGTTAAAGTGCTTTATGAAGTCGAGTTAAAAAAGGTTAAAAACTATAGTTTTAATCTGTTATTAAATTTTGGATTAATTAAATTTGAGTTTCTGATCAGGGTTTACCTTAGTAAAATAAAATGCTCTGACTTACTCTTTGCAACAATTAATTCCTATAATCAGTTATACTAGGAAAGGATTACCAGTAAAATATCCATTTAAGGAAAATCCCAATTTCACCTTGAACGATGAAACAATGCCTACTTCAAGAGAAGCTTGACAAATTACATTATCTCAGGCGAATTCCCTCATTTAATGCCAAGTCGTACAAAGGCCGTCGTCAAGGGGCAGTTGCAAAATAACAAGCGCTTATTTAACGAAGGCTAATTTAAAGGACAATTACGTTCCAGCTATTGAGTTGATAATTCATTTACATCGTTTTGTTAAAGACCGAACGAGAGACAAGACTTGAATTTCTTAATCATAATCAGAATTCTCAAGCGTCGTCGCGACTTGTTTTTACCTTCGAAGAACAATTTCCATTGTGCTTTTATCGAAGTGTTTATATTAAATGTAAAAGTCGGAAGTTTACTGAAGCGAATTAGGTCACAATTTCTTACCATCATTTTTTCCATTACCAATATTACAGCACTAATCAAGCATACATTAGTTTTATTTGCAGGATCAACTATTTTATTTCAAAGTATTAAATCTATAAAAATTCTATACTTATTTAATACGCTATGGTTTTTTTTTTTGTGTTGAGAACTCCTCCTAAAATTTTCAATCGATTTTCAAGTTTTTGGTGTTGTTGGATATAGGACTTAGTCTGTAGTTGTTTCCGCCAAAAACTGATGAGAATCGGACTGGAAATAATGGCGCTATCCACCATTGAAATCCATAAATTTCCCATTGAGATTGAATAAACCATTTTAAATATCTGTTAGCTGTAAATACTTGTAGTTTTGGTAATTAGAGATATTCACAATATTGTATTAGATGGATGCCATTAATTTAGAGCTAAAAGTAACATTTGTATTGTATTAAAAATAAATTGCTCGATTTCGAGCAACACGTATACTAGTACTTACAAATTATTTACATATTAAGGTTTTTTTTACAAAAATATTATTTAATGTTTGTGTTTTAGGAAATGAGAATAAAAGGTTTGAGATAAGTTAACCCTCCCATAAACCTTTACTGTGCATATCTCAATGTTATCTTTACTGTGTCTATAGGTGTTTCCGCCAAAAACTGATGAGAATCGGACTGAAAATAAAAGCGCTATCCGCACCATTGAAATCCCAACATTTCCCATTGAGATTGAATAAAGCATTTTAAATATCTGTTAGCTGTAAATACTTGTAGTTTTGGTAATTAGAGATATTCACAATATTGGATTAGATGGATGCCATTAATTTAGAGCTAAAAGTAACATTTGTATTGTATTAAAAACAAATTGCTCGATTTCGAGCAACACTTATACTAGTACTTATAAATTCTTTACACATTAAGTATTTTTTAAATAAATAAATAATATTTAATGTTTGTGTTTTAGGAAATGGGAATAAAATGTTTGAGATAAGTTACCTCCCATAAACCTTTACAGTGCATATCTCGACTACTAAAACTCCAAATGCAACCTTTTAACTATTCAACTAAAACTATAATAAATTTTACGTTTGATATTATTGACTCGCCATATATTATTCTCGCCAAAATATATTAATATATTATGACTCGCCATATTATTATTTTAATCGAATGTAAAAAACCTGAGATGAAAAGATTTTTCATACTTGGAGGTACAGCACGCATCAATAGCCATAAACAAATTCTGATCGCAGTCGCAAGATTTCCATCTGTGCTTTTACATCACTGAGATTTTTACATGCACCGATAAACAGAGTCGCTAACGTCATAGAGCAGCCCGGAGGTCATATATTTGCAAACATATAACTGACGCAGCGTACCTTTAGCATTTATACAACATTGATTGACCCTTACACTGTTTGGATATCCGATATCATAACGTTTGATCGCAATATCTAAATAATAATTATTGAACAAATATTTATTACCTGACCTGAACGATATTGTTCGTAAATAAATAAATATAACAGTGGTTTAATTTGATAAACAATTAAGTTATACACTGTGAACTCTACCTGTATGATGAAAACATTTTGTAAACAACCATTTTTAAGACTAAAATTTGTATTGGTTGGATTGGTACCAGGTAGAGGTAGTCTAACCCCTTTTTTATATACTTTTTGGGAAAGAGACAGGTATAGTGGTGGGATAACTTGGTTTAAACTTGCTAATATTCCATCGGCTGAAGCCTTTTGATTTTTGTTGATGTTTTATTTCACAGTAACGTGCCAGATAGTACTTTTTGGTACCAGTTTATTAAAATCCGTTGCGAAAGTTGCTTTCCAATCAGTTACTTTCAACTATTAAATTTTTAAAGACGTGTACCTATAGGTTTGACTTAAAAATTAAACAACTTATTAGGATTTCTTGAAAGAAATTATAAGTTATGGAAAATGTAATTTAAGATAACATGTTCTTCGAAAATTGTTGTCACGAGTTAAGAATTTATACAGTTTTAATACGTCAACAAGAAAACCAACCTCGTCATTCTCGTGGATGAAGTTAAAAAACAATATATAGTTGTAAACTAATCAAATATAAATGTGCGTTAACAGAAGAAAGAGATAGTCAAGTAAATCAATAGCGAGCAAACGCAATCAATATGATCAGATCCTATCATACCGATTGCAGTTGGTAGCGGTGTAAGTTTAGTAGCAACTCATGTCGGCTAATGCCCAGGCTATCACGTATGCAAACGGCAATAGCAATTTATGCTCCAAGTCATGTTGCATTAATGATACATCAACACGAGTAGAGGCGGCCATCTGGCGACCTTACCGAAAACTCGAGCCGCAAAAGGCGCAACGATCACACCGCCTGGAGTGGCAACCACAATAGACTATTAAAACCACATTTGGTTCCATACGGCGCGCAATATTCAAATCAGAGTCGTTGGCCGAGTAATTGTGAATACGAGGGCCAATTAATGAATAATCACTCGAAACTGGCGGCATTCCCGTACGAAATTCATAGAAATGATTCCTCCCACACATCTCCAGGGGATATTTGTATGCAATCAGCCGGGCTTCATTATAGGCAATAATGACCGTTTTGATGCTGGCGGATAGGAGAAGTCGAAGTGGCTATTACACCTAATGCTAATACCAGGACCGGTTCCAAGATGGCGGCTCGCCTACGACCAGTCGTACCAACCGTGGAGCGGCGGACGCAAGACTGCCACAACTACAACACGAAAATGTATACCGAACATCGTGTCGTCGTGTAGGGGATAAATATCCTAGATTATGGGATCCGCTGCATTATTCAAACTAAGGGACGGCAATTTTTACTAGGAGAGGCACATCTATTCAATGTGACGTTTTTGTCTAGCTAGAAATGGAAGGGCATTAATATTATAGCGGACATGGTCATTTTACTTAGAGACTGGAAAATAAATTTTATGATCATGATAATATTGTATTTTAATTATATATTACCAGATAAAGCTTCATGAAGTGATCCATTCTCGATATAACTCATTAGCGCTGTATTAAAAATGCAAAACATGGATGATGACATTATCCAATGATATTTAATATTTATAACCCTTCTATAACTGATTCATTATTCATTTCCATCACGGATTGCTTCAACTCAATTAAAACACGTTTACGATACAAAAATAACTTCAAAGTATTTATTGGATACGTTAAACCTACACAAAAGCAGATGAGAAAATCGAATCGAGTTAAACACAAAAGGACGGTAACGAAGAGCTTGTTTTTGCAACATTCGGGGTCGGGGGGGAGGCCCGAAGGGGATTACTCCAATCAAAACGGAACAATGGGAAGAATTTGTAAACGCCAACAATGTAATCACTTACATAACAGACCGCTAAAGAAATCTAACGTGGATTCCGCTTTGCGTGGCGGAATCAAAGAGCATTGTTCAAGTGCGGGGATGATCACGGCGAACCCTCCGGAGTTTTTATTAAATTTCCGAATGAGAGAACAGATAATTGAGTTTAATTTCGCAAGACCAACCCTCTCCGGCGCTGACCGGATGGCTCGTCCGCGCCATTACCGGATGTGCGATGATCGAGGGGTCCCCAGATGTCGCTAGTGGCGCGGAAACTACGGCCGGATTTATCGGTTCTGATTCCGATGGCGCACTCTGTAACATATTTTAGGGGGAAATCCCCGGATTACCAGGCGCTGGGGAAAGCCAGTTGGTAGGGTGTGGAAATATATACACCTTATAAGGTGGGCGAGTTGGTATTGTTTTTAAACTGAGTAAGACTCTCCTTTGTTGGTAACACGAGGGCAAAATTTCTGTTGAGAGGATAAAATTTTGACGTAATAATAACTTTTACACTTTGTATTTTAAGGTTATGAATTCGAGCTATATTTTTTTTTACCGTAGTTGGTTTCATATTTTTATTTTGATGTACTACTTTTTGTGGTAGTATGGTATGGAAATAATAAATGGGGTTTCAGCAATCAAACTGACGTTATTTTAAAAAGAATTTTTTATCTATTGCGTTCGATCTATATCAAAATGCATACTATGTTCAGTTTGATACGGTTTTGTACGCACTAACTACATAAAAAACATTAATGTAAGCATTCATCACTTTTTTGTACAATAAGAGTAACCAGATTGTACTTTTCAATTGACAGTTCAAGAAACATTATTCTCTCTACAGAATGTGAGTTTTATGTAGATTTTACAATAAAGAAAAACATTTTTATCATTACTTGCACACTAAAACTTTTTTACATTTTCAACTACATTCAAAAACACTGGACGAATAAAATTCCACAAAACGACCTAAGAAAACACTTTTTACCTACCAAAAAAGTTGAGCAAACACGAGTCACAAAGTATATGTCAAACAAAGTATGTGGAACAATTGAAAGCCGGCAAGTGGTGTTTTAATGTGTTTAGTTTGCCCGTGTGTGGGTCTGCACTGTCGGGTCACGCCATCCAACGCTTTGCTCGTCAAACGTCAAACATAGCGGCGAAGCGCAAACGCTGCGTTATATTCGGTTAATTGACTTTTAATGGATTCCGTCCAACAGCTAAAGCTACGCCACCTCTGCCGCCGGTGAATGCGTTACGCCCTATTGAGTGTTCAAAACCGCTTAGATGACGAAATATTCAGGTTGGTTTATATTTTGCACTCCTTTGAGTAGTTTGATAGGTCTCCGCGGAGCTTCGGTGAATTAGATATTATTGACATGATGCTCCGAAAACGGACTTTTTTATAGGCCTACAACCTTTGGGGGAATAACGTGTTTCTTTATTGCAACTTGAGAGGCAACACCAGGGATTCTTACAAAGAATTTCATAGAGCCAATTGGTAGGCATCAAATTTTCCAGAGGGCCGCAAGCAGTGGCGGCTCATGGTTGTATATCCTGGGGGTTTGGGAGTAATGAAACCCATGAAAAAGGGGGTCCGGGGCCCTCCACCGGTAATGTTTTGAAAAATAAAAACCTAAAACACTTGTTTTAAGCTACCTTTAGTCCTTTTCAACCGATTTCCAAAACTCACAGTGAGCTTTAGCTTTCCTTTTGTTTTCCTTTTCAGCTCCGTATTATACTGAAGATTAAATAAAATATTTTTCATATTTTTTTATATAACGAGGGCCGCATAGTGAGGATGACTGCATAGTTATGAAACTATTACCAACAATAAAAATTTGCCCAAGGAATTATGAAATGGAAAAGAAAAAAGAAAACTTTCCAACTTATTTAATTTGGAGTGACAACTACAACAGCCGTATACGGGTGTGGCGTTGGTCTATTAATAATAGGCTGACAATCCCGAGAAAGCGCCATTAATTACTGATGACAAATCACAGCTGGGCGGTCTCGTCCGATCGAGATCGAAATGTCGACCGTGAACACGAGGAGCTGGACTGAGCACTGGATGGAGAGAAATTAAGACGTCTTTATGATAATGTTAAAACAATATGTTTATCACGTCTCTAATTATATTAATATACAATCTATCTTAACAATCCAAACAAACGTAAATTTATTTTACTCACAAAACTGCTTAAAGAGTCTAAAGTTTGTGATTTTCATAAAGAATATGTTTTTGGCCAACAGTCAATCAGCTGCAAGATGGACGACCAATCGTCTGCATGAAAATGACCAATTTTCGACTTACGTAAGGAATTTTACGCAAGAAAAAACAAATGAAAATTACACCTTTATTTCAAAAGATTGTGTGAATGAAAGGTCATCGCACCTCCAAAACATTAAGAATTTTTATTCCATGAAGTGTGTTTTCAATAATTTTCCCCATTAAGGTAAAATAAATCAATTTATATAACGTCATCAAAGGATAAATCGAATAAAAGATGTTGAACTCCGGGAAATTAACTGAAACAAAAACTCTGTCGTCAAAAAGCGACATCTCGAAGATGTTAAGGGTCGGCCGGACAAAGTTTTATGGCGGAGTGTAAAAGTTGTAACTAGTTTAAAGTCGAGAATCAGTTTCTTGTGGAAGTTTCCGTTATTACTCTATGGTTGGAATATTTGGCCGCATTCCAAAACATTCAAGGAACACAAACCGACGTTACATTGTCTTTCGATACAAATCGGTGTTTTATTGGGTAGCAAACAATGTAATTGTGTATATACCGGGGAAGTTTGATTTATTCTTTATAGCTCTAAGAGAATATCTGAACTGGACTGAATAAATTATTAAATTCCAAAGCACTAAAAATGTGTTTTATGCTATTTTGAATCGCTAAGGGGTACACAAAGACGTAATATTGGAAAATAATGGGTGGCATTACTTAAAACTGTTTTTTGGTTTAATATTACTTTATAAAGAACTTGGATTCAGTGAATCTAAATCTGAAAGCTCATTTAGTAAAACGGTCGCCGTTTCTGAAGATATCTAATCTAAATCATTCTTTTAAATATATAAACTGACTTTTCCATTACCGGTATTAAAAGTTTGGATTGCCAAGTTGAAGCGAAAAGTTTAAGAAATCATTTAGCACAATGTATTGGACGATTTTAATAATTGCGATGATCTTAATAGAAAACATAAATTTGTGTTGTATAAATACTGGGATTTACTGATTTAACACTGTGTCGATGTGGAAAAAAATATTAGTATGTTAAGAATACTGTATATTAATGTACAGTCTCTTTTAATCTACACATAGAGTCTTAGGTATATGCGTTTCTGAATTTAAACTTGAATACAATTATTAATGTACAATAAAAGTTTTTTTATGTGTTATATAGTATAGATAACAATAAAAAAACCGACAAATGAACTAATGTGATATGTTGATTAATTTTCAAAACTTGATGACACAAGAAGTTTTCTCGCTCATGAAATACGCACAGCATAAAAAGTTAAGGGCGTTTACCAATAAAGAAAAAGATGTTCACTTTCAGGGATAGAAACGTCATCCCCTGACACACGCCGGAATCAGATAAAAGAAACCGCAAAACACGGCTGTCCCCCGCGCCATTTAATCCTCAGTCGGGTTTATCAGGGAGGTAATGGGCAGACATTTCGGTTTCTCCCCGGCCAACCATAACTCTCCACTATCTAACATGGGCACCGAGCAAACATCCAGGGACTATCTTTATCTTATTTGTTCCTTAATAAAGGTTATCTTCACCTAGGAGGGGGGTTAGGTCACAAATCAAAGTTTATCTGGGATTCGCACCCTATACGGCGACCGCGCCCCCTGTCAATGTTTGATATCATTATAGACAGTTATCACGGACAAAGCGTGCGCCTTATGTCACTTGGGGTTTTGATTTCTAGACTCGCCCCGGGGGGCTGCGGCCCCACAATGCCCCCCCCCCCCCCGCGGAGTCGTCATGAGTCATCAGAGGCGTGCTGATGTCATTTTTCATTTGATTATCTCCAATACCGGCGACGAATGGCACCGGAGATTTGTTCTGTGATGGATGTCCTCGTTTTCAATTTGAAATCGGATTTAAAGACCCCAGCACTTTTTGAATGTCATTTCTAGACTGCGAATGCAATTATAGAGGGAGGATGGTATAGTTGTAATTAAGAAGTGTTTTAACACCAGAGATATGTTCATGATTCATAGATCAATTTTTAATATATCAAAGAAAGCAATAAAATATTTTATTAGTGTAATCGAATAAATTTCAGCGGTGAATTATTTTTTACGGTTGAAATAGTTTTTAACCCAGACATAAGATAGACATTAATAAACAAATTACATTACAGAAATGTCAACCGTTATAGTCCACTATGGCAAATGAGAAGCAATAAAACGTAGATGGATTGTATATATACCCCCCGTCGCAGCAGACCTGCGTACTCAGCGAATTTCCAAATTAGTAATATTAATTTTGACCAGCTAAACTTGTAAACAAAATTTCATTACGTGCAAAATAAATAGGGAAATAAATGTCTATTCTCCTTAAGATATAGGGAAAGAGTATGCAGGTACGCTGCCATGGGGGACACTAAAAGTAGGTTTTTAGCATAGAAAAAAATTATTTCGACCATAAAAAGCCATATAGTAAGTTTCATCAATATCTGTCCATAAATAAAAGAGTTTGCCTATTCTCCATATGATTAACTTGGGAACAGAGTATGCAGGTTTGCTGACATGATAAGTAAAAAAACCAAGATTTTTACCTTAAATGGATGAATCTCAACCAAATGAAGCTAAATACTAAGTTTCATCCAAAAATATTGGTTAATAAGTGAAATATTAACACATCCTTATTCTCCATAAGATTAACATTGAAGCCCCAAAAGACAATGTACTGTCTTTAGACTTTGTAATATCTCGGTAACCAATGGAGATAGAGCAAAGCTTCAAAATACTAAATTGTGAGTTTTTTTGAGCTAAATCCAATGGTCAAAATAAAAATTAAAAATTTTTTTAATTTACTTATGAAAAATGAAAAAAAAACCCATTTTTTGGGGTACAGAAACCCCCCAAAACTACCCCTTCCGGTAGGTCGATATGTCTGGTTTTCGAACTCATCCGAATAAACATAGGATTACACATCTCTACCAAATTTGGTGTCGATCGGACCATTTTTACGAGAGTTATCGTGTCTAGGGACACATACATATATAATATATATACATATATATATATATATACATATATATATATATATAAAATTTTTAATGACTATTATTTTTGGTCTCTGGGCACCTCAAAACGAAAAAGTAACATGGTCCCGGGCTTAGGTCTTTCCATGAGACCTACGGTAATAGCTTATTCCCTATGGGAAATTCGCTAAAACTGAGTAATATAATCGGTACATGAGGGAAAAATATTTTATCTCATGCCATACATCATAAATAACACATAGGGTTTATAATTATTTATCAATTCAATACTTGAATTATAAAAGCTGGTAACTGAATGTTGTCCAGGAAATGGCAGGGAATTAATATGCATTCATTGTTTAAAAAATATTATTCCGTTTATAAATTTATCATTCCACAACTATGTTTAATCTAAAAAAAAAAAAAAAAAAATTATAGGCCTATATACATTTGATAAAACGTGCTCAAAAGTCGTGATAAAAAGCGTTTTCGCAACAGAAGCCCTGGAGAGGTTTTGTGTGACGGGTTCCGAGCCTTGTATGGGTTCCCCAGAGCCTAAATAGAATTAACCTATTGATGTTTGGTAATACGAGTTCTGTTGCATCGAAAGAATAGCTCAGATTCGTTACGGATGTTGTTACAGATGCTGTTGCAGATGTTGTTACGGATGTTGTTGCAGATTATATAAATTTGTCGAACAATACAGTTACGCCTCGTATTTTCAGGCTTGTTGTGTGCATGTATAAGATATGATTTTTAAATTATCAATACTCAATTGCACTCTTGTAATTCACTGTATCATGTTTACAAAATGTCTCCGTCTCTAAGTTTTATGAACCGTAACAACTTGCTCAAGTGAAACAGGGCAACAGGATAATGGGTATCTGCTTTTATAGTTTTTTTTTTTTCAGAGTTAGTTTTTTAAAAGGTATGAGTTTTATGAACTATTTAAATAGTATAAAAGGAACTGAAAGATTATTTTAGAGTGTTGACCAGTATAAATATTTTATAACTATAATTTCTTGTTCTTAAAGCTAAATAATGCGAATAAAAAACAAACAACATACGCCGAAATCAGAAAATCAAATGGTAATTTAAATTAAAAGTTGTTTTTATGATCATACCTCCAAAAGTACTATAAATGTTAAAACGAGTGGAGTAAAACGCATTTTAATGCAAACGAGATACACTAACTAACGAAAGTAAAACTTCATTTGGATGCCCACGATTTCACTCAAAATTTAGCGTAACAACCCTAAAACACGAGTGAATTTTCACTCGTTAATGTAATATTGAAAGCGAATAAATTGAAAGCACTAGTGGACAGCTCGGCGCAGGCTGGCCCGTTAATTTATTTACGCTGTAATTAGAGAGAACGGGACAAATGCATTATGTCAATATTTATGCGAACACTGCACCCTTTGGCGACGGGTCGTTAGATTAAATGGGCTCCCCCCCCCCCAGCGGGGCTGCTCATTAATAGGAGAAAAACCCACTTTGCAGTTTTGAGTTCTGTGTTTGGGGGCCTGAGGGGGTGGGGGGGGGGGTTGTCACGTGACACGTCAGTCTGTCTCGCCTCGTATGTGGCGGGGACTTTATTACACGGCGTAAAGTCGGCTTGGGTTCATTAGGCTTCTCAAATGCGTGGGGGGAGGGGGAGCGAGGGAAGGGAATGAGTTTGTGAGTCCACTTTGTACGGTGACACGGTAGAAGGTTTCTCCAGAGAGAGAATCGGAAAACGCGAAGGCGATACAACCAACAGATTTAGCTGTAGACCAATTTCATTCTTACGGATTAAATCGAAATTGCCGCGAAAATTGAGGGTCCAAAACAGATGTTTTACGGGTTCACAGGCGGGTTGCTTAATAGAAATCGTTCCAACGAAGGAATTATGGAAAATCGTTTTTCGTAATGGACGGAAGCTGTAACCCACATTTCAAGGTATGAACTTTGAACCGCAATCCAAAACTGGAAATACCACTCGAGCCGAGTTGTACACTGAGACCATTAAATGTAAATCGCTCCAGTGGTTTATGTAATGTCGATGCTTGTAGGCTATTTGTTAAATGGTGAGGTTGCATAGTGCAACCTGCGATATATGGAGAGGAAATGTTTCGTATTTAATTGCAAGGGTCTATAATAAGCGTGTGCTAAATATGTTTAACAAACTTTAATGATCTTGGGTTTGTTAACACAGAGAATGAATTAAAAAAAATCAAGCATTGATGGCCACTATAAAACTAAATCTGCGTAGTCTTTAAAAGCAACCGTTTTCAAAAGGTTTAAATACATTGTATACAAAAATGATGTACTATGGTATTGAACACATTTCGTAGTAAACATTGAAAAAATACTATAGTATATATTTTTAAGAATTGTGATTAAACTTCGATAGACGTATCAAACACGTTCTTAAAAATCAACAAGATAGAAACATCAAGTTACTGTGACTCGGTCTCCGTCGCTACACATGCAGTAATTCTTTTTCCATCAGTAACCAAGAGCATTTCGCTCCCTAGTGGCCCAAATCGGATCCCAGTTTTCTAAGCGGATCTGTTCGCTAACCGTCAACAATTTATTGACAGTACACCAAGACCCGCCTCGGTCGTCACTTTTATTCCAGAACCGCAGCTTGGTTATAAGGAAAATTTTGTTACTCCAGAACCGCTGAGCGATGTTTCGAAAATTAAAATTTCAGTTAAAATCTAGTAACAATATGGGAAAACAGGAAATGATTTCTTTAGGGGATAAAAAGTGTATATTATTAGAATTAATGTCGTGTTTTATTTATTACGATAAAATTCGCCTCCAGTGTTATTAAGTTTTTGGCTACCGTTTAGATAATGATGATGACTGTACGAAGACAAAGAACTATAAGCCTACTAGCCTACTTGAAGATTTACTAGATAGAGTATGATGTTTATCTAGGCCTATTACAGAGAAACGATTATGTATGAACTCGAAATCAAACGACGGTAAACCATTTCATAACAGTCAGTACCAGGTTTGACCATGTACATTTTCATGTAAATAATTTACCTTAAAATTTAATTTTAATCGGTCAAGTATTGCAAATCATAGAGAAAAACTTTAAGTTTACAATACTCTCCATGAAGGCATTTTATTTAATCTTCGCCTCATGAAGAAAACGGTTTGCCCATTAAAGTCGTAACTGATGTCTTCATTTGCTCGTAGTACGTGCGTTGTATCCAGTCTCCTGACCATCTGGCGTGCACACTCTACAGCCGCGACCTCCTCGCCGCGCCGTCCAGGCTCCAGAAGGAAACCCGACCCTGCGCTAGGTATCCGTTTCCATCCGTGGAGTCACCAGTCCAGGACTCGATCTCGCTCCGGTTTTTATTCCCCCGCCATTTGTTTTATTCGCAGCGGACGGTCGCAAAAACTCCAATCTGCTACTGGGAAAGGCGAGCTATCAATCTATATAACTGTTTTATCGGCGATTGTGAATAGTTCAGTGATTTTGACGCTGGAAACCATCCGTTACTCTCTGGTACTGTTAAAGATCAGTTTTACTGATGACAATTCGGCATTGTTTATAAGGAGATTTTTAATTATTATACGCATATAATTTCATTTCACTTATCTCTTACCCATTATAGTAAGAGCTGTCATATTTTAAAAGTCTTTGAAGTAAGACAAGACATAAAACACTATGGGAAAATATGGATAGTATGATGATTTAACGGAATTATGTTACATCGTGCATTAAAATAAACAAGAAAAACATTTATACAACTGTATTTGTGTAAGATCTTTACGAATCTTGAGCCAACATTCTCAATCTAAACTTAATACCTGTAGAAAGCAAGATAAGTTTCTCAGAAAGAGAAAAACAAAAAAAAACATCAATACAATCTTTGCAAGCGCAGCACCGTCTCTGTCCTTTGCGACTCACGATTCCACGAAGGTAAAACTGTCGATTCATCGCAAACAATCGCACAAACGATTTGCCCGTCAAACACTCCAAGCTGTCGCACGCGCCACGTGGTAGTCGAGACGCTGAAGAGGTTGAGCACACACTAAAAGTCAAGGAAAGTTTTATTTTTTTTATTTTTTGGGACATGTAATTGGTGAAATAATTACATTTCCACCTTTCCACCATGAACAAAACATGGGGCCGCCCACTTGAGGAATTTTTTGTTGTGACTATTCATTTCCCGTCTCAAATTGCTGTCCGAAAAAGCAACTGGGCTTGTGAAAAGTTACGAGAAAATCTTGACCGTAATTTTTTAAAGGGCATGCTTTACAAATAACAATGCAGTAAAAACCCAACTTCAAATGAGAGCTAACTTTGCATCAACATCATATTACGAAAAAATCAAAATGCAAAACTCGCGAAATATTCAATATTCAAGTTTTTTGGATATATAAGTTTGGGGACATTTTGCTCTATATTAAAACTACATAACATGACATAGGCTGATACAGTTTTAGCTAATAAATGATAATAAACTTCGTCTAGGTGGTATTGTTAATTTTTTCATCTATACATGTACCCAACAATAATCAAAAGTAGAATCTCGTTAGACTTTCAGCGCATGCCCAACCCGTGCAGCGCCCTGCTATGTTATCTCGACCGGGGGTTGACATTGACAATTGTCTCGACACGTGCAGGTGCGTGGATGCGCGTAGGCGCGTCGCTCCACGCTCCGTATCATCCCCTCGTCCGTTTCACCCCTATTAATGAGTGATTGTCACAGGGGGTTTATTAAATCAGGGGAGGTTACAGTCGCCAAAGGGTTGGCGCTCCGACCCCATAAATATTGATATAATGCATTAGCGGTCCCACACCGGCGAATTATACCCGTTAATAAATTAGCCGACTGGCCAGCCTAAGTGGTCGCCGGAATGGAGTTTTTGCTATTAATATTCATTTGTCCACCCCTTCTTGGCTAACTGGGAGCGCGCCGGGCCGGACATGATTTTACTTTCATTGCTACAGCGGCCAGGGCTGTGTTTGAATTAATTTTAATGGAGGGGGACGAGGGTAAACAGAAAAAAATTAGTTGACTTTTGGGGAAAGGTTTTAGAATTGGGCCCATCTGTCATTCTCTTGGTTGATAAATGCTCGGAACTTGGAAAGATTACTTGTGAATCGTTCTCTCATGTTTGATAACTATTTGAAGCAAAAATACTTGAATAAATGGGGAATTTTTAAAGGTTTGGTAAAAACTTTTTTAAAAACAAATTTTAAAAAATTTGAATAGGAATGGTCAGTCTGTCACTCCAGCACTCTGTCGATGAATAATGAGAACTTGTCAATATCGTTTGCGTTGGTTTGTTTAAATACTTGAAGTCGTATGCGATAACGATAGAAAATGTTCTTAGTAAGCACTATACTGTATCAATAATTAAATTAGAGTTTACAATGTACTTTTGTCAAAATAAAACTAATAACTGAGCTGATTCTGATGTTTTGATATCTCAATACAAAAGGTAAAGTATAACGTGTACATTTTCCACAAATTGTAAAAAATGTTTGGTTGGTTGGTCACAATGGTTATGGTAAAGAAATACTTTCATGTTGCATTTGTTAGTCTAAATAAATTAAACAAATTGGCACTGTTTGTTATTACAGAAAAGGCTTGAAATAAAGTCACTTTAAAAGTTTTAAGGAACTCCCTCGTGAACACAAAGTGGTGTGTAATATTCAACAGCGCGGCTCGCCGGGTCACAACCAAGCCACGTCCGAGATATTTCAACTTTCCCGACTCAAGTGTTTACGTCCTGCTACGATTTAATTTTTCCACCCTAAATCTCCGCTAAAGCTCTTTATTGCGTTAATAAAACGTATAAATTGAAACACACGAAAATTAATGTGCCCCATCTAATCGAAACGAGGGTAGCATTTTTCATGGACATTATTTACCCCTGAAGAGTTAATTTTAAAATGTTTTACGAAATGAAAAGAGGGCGACAATGAACACAGAAATAAAAATGATAGCTAGTAAAACTGTTTTTATTTCCACACCGTCATGAAGAAACACTATGCGAGCGTTCACGATTGACCTGAAAGTTAAGTTTAAGACTTGACATGCATTCTGACACTTTATTGCGCTGCACTCATCAACAATTCGCAACTTTTCTCTGCAATCTTCACACTACTGCTTTATTTGTTTTATGTTTACTTACTGTCACAAGCGCTATGAGAAAATTTCGCGGAGTTCACCAAAATTAACTGCAGTTCTGGGGTAGATAATTTTATTTGCTTGATGGATGTGTTTAAAATAACATTGTTAGCCACTTTCTGTTGCATATACAGCTTGGATTTCATTGTATTTATCTTTTTACGCCTTATGATTATAAAAAGTTACAATTTTATAGCTTCGGTGTATCCAGGTTCCCTATAATAAAGGTGATAACGTCGTTATAGAAGTTTTAATATACTTAAATTCGAAACCTAAACGAAACGATATGAGAACCAAATATCTAATAAACAGTTTATATAAAGCAACATCAAAGAATAAAAAATGAGGGGTGTGTTTGTGGTTGCTCAAATATTTTTATAGCCATATCTTTTTCTGAACGCAGTCATATTGGGAAAATAGGATTTCATTAAATTTAGCATTGGAAGAGGCGTGAAGGACCAAAGTAGAATGCAAGGTCGAGAGGACGATTTCTAATCTAGATATCGATCTATCGAATTATTATCGATGGGTGATGTAACCCCAGCGCTAGAGGTCGCCCGCATCGATATCCTATCCCCAACCTGACACCGTGAGACTCCTTCCGCCCCCCCCCCCCCCGACCCACGACCATCACCACAGGATCACAGGAAAACCGGGTGAGGGCTTCCGCCGAGGGGTAAGGGGGTAACAGCGACACTTGCTGGAGAAATGGGGAAACAAGTCAGGGGGAACACATCTCCGAGTAGCATGGAGGAACAAAGATGTTATACCAGTAGTGCGAGGAATTGGGGGCTATTTAGGTGTTTAGAGATGTAGAGTGGATGCTGGAAGCACGATTTCAAGGCAACTTCAAAATTAATTTCTAATTTGATATTCCAGGCAAATAATGAATAGAGATGCAAAGAATTCCGAAAACATTTGATTAACAGATTAATAATTAATTGCAGTCATGCTTAGTTTAATCATCAGAATAAGTCCACTTTATCAAATTGATATTCAATTTAAGGTCGATTGTCCCTAGTGCATTTTAAAATAAAAGGCCAAGGTTAGGAAAACTTCGCCATTACCAGTTAAGCAAATATAGCTGTCACGTAAATCATAAAACTCAATATTGCTAAAGTTATAAGTATTTCCAAAAAAAGGTTTGAAGTTGTGGCTACCTACATTGCTATATATTCTGAAATGAATAAGGATCAATAATTATTTTAATTTACTCATGTGATGGACTGCATTAAATTAACTTTGTGACAGTTCAAAATGCCCACTAGTATTTGTAAAACAAATTCAAAAAGTAAAATGTACACGATACATTATTTCAAATTCACTGAGCATAAAGTTTATTTACAAGTACTGTATGATATTAACAGTTAGATATAAATTTAAGACCTTTGAGAAAGGTGATATAAAAAGTGACAAAGTAATGCTCATTTACGATGGTAATCAGGTCAGAAATTCTCTAAAATAAAGTAAACTAAAGTTGAAGTGATGTTGCCTTAAAAGGTTTCAGAGTGAGTCAACATCTTTGACAAAATAATCTTCAGGTAAAGGTATAAAATTACTCAATTAAAAGTGCTATTTACTTTACTTTTGATCTTCATAAAACTAGGCCACAATGTCACGATCAACTTGATACTAGTTTTAGAGGGTAATTAATCAATTATGTAATTTGAAAATATTAAGTTCGTTCGATTTGGGCACTAGTTTACTGGTATATTTTGTAATAAACATAGCCAACGTCAGTTTAAGCCGAAAATATTATTACACTTAGTACCCAGCAGTTAATTAAAATCAAAGTATTTAATTAATGCTTTGGAATTTCTAAATTAAATATTTTTCGAACATCAAATTTAAGCGATCGAATAACTGATCAAATAAACATCGGAATGCGACGATAACTTTATCAAAAATCGACAAGATGCGTTAATTGATTGTTGTGGAGCTGTTTCCAGGAATTTAATTAATACTGGGAATAGTAAAAACAATTCGGAAGCCTTTGTTGCCGAACAATCGAATCGAAATCAGACTTGGACGTTCACAGGGGATGCTAATGGGTTGGAAACACTGCTTTAACACTTTACTCTCGGTTGGGTAGGCGCAGGCGGCGGTGTAGACGCGTTTGGAAAATCGTTAGAAAACGACACGACATTAATCTGTCGTCTGTAAGGTGAGGAATCGCTTGGACATTAGGGCCGACTCGCGGACGCGCGCACACAAACACACACACACGCACACACGAAAGCTCACTGCGCTTTATGTTATTGGGCGTATTACGAGGCAGTAAACCTTATACACAGACTTTCTATTACTGCTTGTGTATTTGTGCGTAAAACGCCATTTGGTTTTACTACCGTTCCGCTCCGGCTGGTATTTTTGAATGGATGTTAAGATTTACGACCAATGTACGGATTTAGCTTTTATCCTCGTATCCTATACGATTGGTAATCGTTACAAGATATTTTCGTTTAGTTCAAAATAACGAGAGCTTCAGACGCGAAATGGAAATAGAAAATTGCAAAATTGAGGGAAAACCTTTTATTTTGAACATTGACTTCACTGGAAACGTCCAAGTACTGATCCTTCATACAAATTTTAATTGCTCATTTATAAGCAACGAGGAAAATATAAATATTTTTATCTTTTCACAGAAAACATCTCCATCGGTCACACTTTAATTGAAAGCCAACGACGTGCGGGTGAGCGTAATCCAGAAGAAAAGCCATTCCCCGGCACCGCGGGTTTTGTCGATCCCGGACGAGCGCCCAGCGCTCACGTATTTCATCAGGTTTTTCCCGCCGAGGGCCAAATTATTATTAGTTTATCGAATGGGCCATCGGCTACGCTCATCTGTTCACACCGCGATTTGTCACAAGCTTCTTTGTTGGCCGCCATCTTGGATGGGACGCGTGCGTTGTTCGGGCGTCACGGGCGACAAACGCTGACAGCGCGGGATAAGTGGTCAAGAGGTGTGAAAGGTCTGCGGGCTGTACAGTACTGAGATTGTACACACTTGTTCCGAAGTGATAGTAGTTATTTAAGAAATGGTCATATCCGATTCGGAAGACGGAATGGGAGGTCGAATCACATTTTTTGTTCACCTCCACGGAATTTACTTACCGTCGTGAAAGCCCCTATTTTTCTTCATAAATCTGTTATTTAAATTTTGCTCTAATGTTCAGAGTAGATAATGGCGCTGATATTCACGTTACGTCGCCTATAATTGTCGTTGCAAGCGCTTCTTTTTACATCTTGTGATGTCAAAAAGCATATTATTCGTTAAAGCTAAACAAAGATATAACGTAGGCTCTACAGACACGAGACATTAAAACAGCTGTAATAATTTTCACTATTTGTGATTGGTTGGGTTCTTGGAAGTAGGAGGAACTAAAAGATTGGGGTAATCGAAATCAGCAAGTTGACAGCACATTAATTATGAACTGAATATGGTAAACGATGTACTTTGTAAAAAAAAAAACTCGTTAAATAATTTACGGATGTGGCCATTGCAACTCTTATAGTAACTTATAATTTTCAAATTTATTGGTAAACTATGCAGTTTGACAGCACTCTGGCTCACAAAAGTGCCTCATTAGTAAAGAGTGAATAACGGAGCAAGGAAAGTACTCTTGAAATCTGGAAAATGTTATGAATTTAAGACCCGCTTATAAATATTGAATTCCCGAGTTCACACAGCTTTGCTGTTTCGCGAGGTGATCTCGATTAATCTAAAGCGTGAAATCCTTTACTGAAATTTCCGTGTCTCTAGACGTGAAATTACTGGAACGTTGTTCCTATAATGGATTACTTGATTAAACATGTTTGTTCGCTTGAATACACGCTTCTAATTACTTTTGGGTGTGAGGTTAGGAAGTTAAATGAAAAGTATAAACACCGGCTAAGCCTACACAGAGAGCGATTCGAAATGGAATATTTTTACTCTGTGATTATACTGAGCAAAAATCTAGAGGAAAACGTAAAACAATTGTAACAAGTCGTCACCGTAAATAAGATCCCAGCAAACTGCCTTCCGCAAAAAGCAAAGTTTTGCCCACCGACCACTCAAATTACCAGCTACTTCTAAGAAATATGAAATGACTTTTGCTGAAAAAGCGAAAGCAACGCTCGAACGGTCTTTCGTGTATGGTGGAAAATTAGAAAATTACAAGTCCAAACAATGAAAGGCAAAAACCGTAGTGGCATTGTCTAAGGGTCCACGGCCCCATCAGTCAGTCGGAGTTCTTCACGGGGTTTTTGAACAGCTCATTAGCAGCCGATATTTCGGTGCCGGCCGAGCGACATTGTGGACGGAGCCAGCGGAGCAAGGAGAGCCGTGACCGAGGCGCTTGAAGAAGGCCGGAGATCGCTGTGTCCACGAAACGTCGCGTCCGCGCTTCGCTACCGATAATTAATTGATGCGACTCCATTGTCCTGGCTGCTCGGGGGAGGATGGGAGTGTTTTGCTTTCCAGTAGTGACAGGAGTACTAATAGCACTGTAGGAAATTGTAGCTTCTAGAAAATAACTCAGCTTCTTCAAAAGAAGAGGAAAGTCTGTTTAACAGCTTCTGAACGTCTTGTTTTTAACTTTACATTTTTTACTACTACATAGTCAACATTATGTATATAATAATACCGAGGGTTTATACTAAGATCATTCAATGTATACAGCACCAAATAAGTACGAACACCCTTATGAGGTGAGAACGTCGCCCTCGAAACACAGGTATAGCACTACGAGTTAATATTTAGTGAATACTTAAGCTCTTATTTTATATTTTTTTTTAACAAATAGGCTCATTTAGTTATTTTAGGGGCGGAAAGAAGCGCTTCCCATGGCAATGAGAGGAAATCCTGATTTCAGCGAATTTTTTACCCTGGTTTTCGAAAGCACAAAATCAAAACTTTGAGCATGGGAAGTCCCTACTTATTCGGTTCTATATTACGCCAAGATCATCGAGACATGTACAATAAGTACGATCACCTTGTATCGTTTTTAGAATAAAACTAAATTCATCACGGATTAACTTTCAAAACCGATGTAAATTTAATTGATTGTATGGCTATGATTAGTTTTGATCAACATAATGACATTTTGAAAAAAAAATCCAATTCAACATTTATTGAATAAACTAAAATTTAAATAACTCTTCTGAAGATATACTAAAACCAATTATATACTTGGGAAACCGATTTGTACGCAGAGGTGTTAAGAGTCTTCATCACCCCTGCGGAAAACGTCAAAAACATGCGTTCGTAGTCCCCTGTTTCGGACGACATTTATGAACCGATTTTATTGGAATTGGTCTCAAACTGGTCAGAAAGAGTGCCTGCGTGGTTCTTGTACCTCATAATAATAAAAAACGTACTCGGAAGTACTTAAAAATACAGTTTAAAAAGGAGAAAATTACTAGATATTTAACATTTTTTTTAAATACTTTTAAGAAACATTATCGAACTATCGAGGTACAAGAACCACGCAGGCACTCTTTCTGAACAGTTTAAGACCACTTTCAGTCAAATCGGTTAAAAAATGTCGTCCGAAACAGGGGACTACGAACGCATGTTTTGAGAAAAACGGGGTCTGCGAATTCATCCGTTCGAGGCGCTACTAGCCTTTTCGCAAACGTCGTCTTTTTCACTAACACAAGCACACACACACAAACATTATCGCATTATAAATCACTCAGTGATGTTGGGGGACACATTCCTTGTATTTATTTGAATAGGCCTACTTCTTTATCCATCTAAATTACTCGTACAATTCGATTTTAGAACACGTGTGTTTATACAGCACTATGATTCATTGGCGATTGTTTTTTATGTACTCAAGACGAGCAGTACATTATTTGCACTATACTGGTTTTTACAGTACGTAATACAGAAAACTAGTAATGTACAAGTTTATTTTCAACTTCTCACAGATGAGATTCAAATTTTAATCTTACAAACAAATAGCCTAAACCGTTCATCAATTTTTCTAATGGCAGTGTTAACAAATACTGTAACACCGGAAGTGCGCGGAATACGGTTCCGCCTGATACTACCTGAAGGAAATTCCTTTTTATAAGGCCGGCGACACACTACTGGACTTCCCATCAGACCGTATATCGGACCAAGCATCGTACCAAACATTAAATCGTAAAGGGACGTAAATTTACTCCGAACATTTTGCCGAGCAAGTCATCGGACTGAGCATCGTACCGTACATTACATCGTAAAGGGACGTAAATTTACTACGAACATTTCGCCAAGCAAGACATCGGACCGGGCATCGTACCGGACAAATCCACCAAGCGAGGTGAAGGAAGTTTATAGAAGGATAGGGAGAGAGTGAGTCAGGGGCGCTCTTCTGAGTCAGGGCGCTAGATGATGGGGTGGAGAAGGGAGGGGCTTTCCATCCCGAGCGTTCGGGGCCACGCTCGGTACGGCGTTCTTACCAAAATTGACCTTGACACACTACCGTACATCGGACCGTACACCTGACCAATCTTTTCTTTGATGTTTCGCCCCAAAACAGCCTCCAGTGCGCTTGGTCCGATGTACGGACCCCTGACACACTTCCGGACTTGCTGTTTGTTTTTGCTCGGTACAATGCTCGGTCCGGTGAAAAGTCAGGTAGTGAGTCGCCACCTTAAAAGACAAATCCCTCACTCATTCATTACTAATCATCACATTTTTTCGTTACGCAAGAGAGTTGAAATTTGGTACGCCTACACTGATTTGTTCAGTTCTCAATAGGATAACGTGATGATGAAGCAATTAAAACGCAAATAAATCTTAGGCAGTTCTGTTTATAAGGGAAAAATGATTTATTTTATTAGGGAAAAATTATCTCATCTGAGCAGATTTCATCATCATCCGGAGAAATTTTTTAGCCTATAGTTGTTCTAATAAAATACCAACATTTGCGTTTGAATTTTCAAAATTATTATGATCGGCTAATTTAATTACTATATTTAATTACTTTGATTATGTATTTTATTCTTAGACTCTGGGCCAGAGTCTCATTGACCACTATTTAATTAGAGCCTTCCATGGTCTGAGAGAAAAGAGGTACGGTCGCCCATGCCATTCAAATTACAATTATTTGGGCGTGCATCATTTGCGCATCATGCAGAGAGCCAGGTAGAAGGGATGCTTGTTTTGCGCATCGAGCTCCAGGGGGCTCTCAGTTATATGCATCGTTTGCGCATCGCAGGGTGGTGGAAGCGGCATTATTTTTATTTACAAAGTTATTGAAAACTCATGCCCGTGTTCAAATAGTCTTTTGAATGATTAAACGTGTTTGGCATAAGATATATAAGTTTAAAAAATAGCAAAACAATATTCAACAGAACAGAAATATGGCAAATAATCGGACACAATATCACGGCCTTGACCCGTACATTAACATTTGGATTTCATGTTTACCATTTGTAGTTTGTTTCTATTGCAACAGAGAATTTTATGAGTGGTTTTATTCTGAGGAGTTAGTATAGGAGAGGCTGCTATCTACAGTTCGAATAGAGGCAAACTTGCCATAGAAACAATTCGTACAAAACATTTCAGCCTGAGCAATTACAGTAATACAATCCTCACCAACCATTGAAAGTAAAATAAGTAAACACTCGATGTATTACAAAAAAGGTTTATACATTACAAACTTAAATTATTCTTGAATGTGCGATACACGTGTTGCCGTCCAGTGGTATGTGTGGGGGACGACTGTTTGCGAATTGTTGTCGGCAGGCTGAGGCTACCTGGACGGGAGATGCGCAAATGATGCAAGGGGATTAGGCGACCCTTCGAAATATTTTACAGAAGGATTAAAAAGTGCGCAAATGATGAACGACCAATTATTTTATACTGCTTTACAGAAAAAAACATTAAAAGTAAAATCCAGTGAAGCCATTATGCTGTACAAATTTAACTTACTGTTGTAAAAAAGCGGCACCGAAAAACACAGCTAGATGTTTCGACTTTCAAACACTGAGGCTAGAAACATTAAAAACCACTGCATAATTCCAAGCAATTAGTAAACAAAATTGTAATTTTAATTGGGCTATTTAATTAAGTATATTACGAGTTATAAGTATACTAGTATAACTAGTATAACTCTTTCATAGTTCGGTTAGTTCGAATAAAATTATCAATATAGGACGCAATATTTAGCATACATTACAAGAGGTTGATTATATGTCCTTTGTTAGTGGGTGTCAACTAACTGTTTTTGGTGTATTTTTGGTTACCTCTATACGTTGCGTCAGATTATTCCAAAGAAAATAATTACTTTAGTTCCATCATTTTAAAATTACTTATTTTGTTTAGTTTCTGTATTGTCTGATCATTCTGGTTCGCGAACTCATTCAAGTAGATACTTCCTTGCACCCCTGAACCAAATTTAATCTAAATCGGATGTTCCGTTCAAACGCTATAGCTAATATAATAATTGAAAACCATTAATTAATTGTAATCGCTGTAAAATGTTAATCGGCTATATTGAAATGGAAGTCCGAGCCTAGTATTAATAATAATTTTAAAATACTCTTCAAATGTAGACAGGAAAACGCTGCAACAGCATCGGACTGGCCGGACTCTCATTGTAGCGAGTCTGCGCGTGCGTGTGTGGGACGTCGCAGTCCGATGTTTTTAGAAATGTACCCGCGCCTCACCCCTCGCCCTAGTTGGGCGCACCTGACTGTACTAGGACAGTTGTAATGGAAATCAGAGTGTAGGATGGATATTTTGCCAAAGGTGATGAAGACTCTTAAGTATTTTAAGTTGACCAATTTGAGCTAAAAAAGTCCAATTAGGTTCAAGGTGTTTAATTGGCACGAGTGAAAGGGGATAACAGATCGTTAAAGTGATGATTGGGGTAGGTAACGGGGTGATGAGAAGGATGTATAACACTAACTACAGCTCAACCACGGCCTAACCCCTCACCCGGCTACTACTGCTGCTGCCTGCACCAGTCATACGTAACTACTGTACCAGAGATTCACTCCAGATAATAGACCACCACACTACGATGTGGAGAGCTTGTTTTTTATTGCAAAAAGTGCAATTTGATTGCACAAGAATTGACAATTTAATCAACCACCATAGTTTTTAAGATTTACAAGTTAAAAAAGTTACCTTAGATGACATTCAACAACATAAACATAAGGAACTTTATACAGATTAATGTAAAGATGCATTCACCAGTAAGCTGACGATACAAATGAAAAATCCAAGTTTCCACACCAATGTGATGGAAAACGTGTTCTATAAAAAAAACGAATTCGCATGGGAGATTCGTTTCGTGGAAGATTCTTCAAAAGAAGTGCGGTAGTGAAGGCAAGGTGGCTTTCACAACGGCATTGCCTTGCTCTGATCAATTAATTAGCGACTCGAGCCTTCCATTAGGTGAGGGCTGCTTGAAACGGGACGCATGTAGTTTCAAGGGAGACTGCACTTCGGCTGAGGGGAAGCTGTCTGATGGATTAGGCGGGTATCTCTTTCTTGTAGCGCACTAACGGCCTTTGAGTCCCCAGGTGAAATTTGGTGTGCGAGTCAAATGCAGTGAATGATACGACTTTTCAGGGGGTGTTGATTTCAGAGGAAACAAAAAGTATTGTGTAAAAGATTGATTATAAATCCAAATTAATTGAAAAAAAGTTGAACCATTTAATTATTTTTAATCTATTATCACATTTCAAAGCTCAATAGAGCACCTGTTGCTCGAAATCAAGCAATTTAGTTTTTATATAAAACCTACATATTATAAGGTCTACTTTGTAATGATTACGCTTGTTTAATTCATTTGTAATTCAGTGTATTCTAAAAGGTTTAGCCTAACGTAACCTCTTTGGTATGAAAATATAGAGGTTATCGCTAATGCACTGTGTTTACTCTCGTTGTTAAACTTTAAAATCAATTAATTTTCATAACAATGTTAATCAAATTAGGAAAAAACTAACTTTAAGTGCGTCTGCCTTTTAATTCCATTAAATTTTCATGAATGTTTACCATCTTTACACGGAAATCTTGCTACACCAAAACCACTATGAAATCGGTTGTAAACTGTAGGGGGAGCTCCTTGAACAGACAACACTGACGCGTGTGAAGTATGTTATAATGTATAATTAGATTACATAGCTTGCACAGTGTATATTCTTCGAGACCAGATATAATTACTTTAGATGTACCAAACGATCTCGAAATGACTTCCTCTCAAACATTAACACTTCCGTCATTTACACTTCTGTCCCATTAGACTCCCAGCGGTTGAACCGATTACGTTTTTCTCCATCCTCTCAAAATGTCAGCTGGTAAAAAGCAAAACAAACAGCTCTTCCTCGGAGGAAGCTTTCTAACCACACATGTTTTCCTCTTGTTTGCGTCTAACTGTGCCTGTCCCGATGGCCTCCTTTCCCCACCCCAGGACCGAGGAAGCCTCGGATGAGGAGATAATCGCAGGACGTCTCCAAATGATGTCCCATGGTAACTGTTTGCCCAGTAATTATCCCTTCACTCAGCCAAGCTCGGCCATGACCTTGAGCGGGTTCGCCGCCTCCTACGCTCCGTGCGCTCGCTGCATGCTAAGTGCGCAGCGACCGACGCTCGTATTCCACGGGCGAAAACCAAAATCAATCATTGCCAGGCTAAAAGCTCATTTAAATTCGTCGCGCGCGCCTTCGTTTATAGTTTGGCGCCTTCGCCAACGTTCGTTTTGTGTTTTAGTCTCAACAGCTTGAGGTTTACAATGCGCTTTTTGTTAAGTGTACAGTGCTATATTGAATTATGCATAAATGAGTGCCAATTAAATAGTTTGAATACAATACATTGAGGTTGGAATAAAAGTTCTACCGCGCGATTTTACTTCAGTAAAAAAGCCTTTCCTTTGAAAGAAGCGAAATCATAACAATCCAACACTCCGTAAGCGAGTTAACCTAGTTTAAAAAGCTTCCGGAGAAGTTTTAATTCCGTTTATTCAACAATATAACTACCTTAAAAGGTTTCCGGAAACTTCATTAATCTTGTTTTTGGAGTGTTCTTCGACGCAATAGAATTGCATAGGAGTTTTTATACAAAAATACACGTGTTTTCCAATAGTTAACTTGTATACTTTTGTAATTTACGCCGTATAATAATATTGAAATAACTTTAGCAAACCGCGATTAATACAATAGAAAGTCTTCAATACCTCACCATAACCAGCACTGACAATGGTATTCCATAATCACCAACCTGCAACAGACAACAAAATTAAATTACTTTTGGGATTAAAGATCAAGCTCAATTACCTATAAAATGTGTAGCAAAATATAGTGAACAAATAATGAATTCCCAAATCGTGAATTAATTCAGGAACTAAGTAAAATATTAAGTAATCTCAAAATAGTGAAGAAATTTCTCTCGCGTTTTGGGGGAAGTGCGCGTAATTTGTACCAGCGCCAAAATCGTACCACCATGGTTTTGAGGAAACTAAGCTGCCACTAACGCTCATTACGGCTATTTCTGACCCTTAGTCAACCTCTTTAGCCAGAGCATTGACTGGGACGCATGGAGTCGTGTTCGTTATTTTGTGAAAAATTGTTTTAATATTTTGACTCGTTTCTTATAGTGTTGATGCTTTAGTTTATTGGAATTCATAAGAAACCATCCAGGGTAATTAATATTCAGAATATGTTATTGGTTAAGTGATTGATTGCCTGTAAATCAACGTAAGAACCAATTTCCTAGGTGTATTTTCAGTGTAGTTATGGAAAGTTGAGTTCAAGATGGCGCGTTACCCTAAATTGTACCACTCTGTGTTTCCATAATTGTACCACCATTCTAAGTGGTACAATTTTGGCTAACACTGTATTTTGTTTCCAAATTGCTCAGAAAATTAAAAAGTATGACAAATGGACTGAAGACGACATGTCCCACGCTATTTCGGCCTATGAAAACGGTGGTTTAAATGCAGTTTGCCGAACTTATGGAATTCCGAAGCCGACCTTAAAAAGGCACATACAGGGAACTAAAGTCTATGCAAATTATGACTCTAAAAAGCTTGGCCACTCTCAAGAATTACCAAAAGAACTAGAAGACCAGTTGTAACAACATGTTTTAAAGTTATTATTTTCCATAGAGAACATTCAATATTTGAAAGGAGCTATCCTTGTTTTTACCTGCGGCATTTAGTCTTATGACATAATGTAATTTGTATATAACATTGACAACTTACATATAATTTTCATCGCACATTCTATGTTTAACGATTTTACGACTTTAATATATGATATAAATCGTATGATAAATACGAGTGTTTTTCTAATACTGAATAATTTTACTATATTACACTATCCCTATGTATAATTTTTTTATACAAATAAACATGTTTTAGAATACTTACAACTTAATACTATAATAATTTTTTTACAATAAATATAATTTCAATAATTATGTTGTGTTTTTATTGCAAAATAAGGGTTAATTTTACAATAGGTACAATTAAGGAAACTGGTACAATTATTGGAAACAGGTGGTACAATTTAGGGGTACATGGTACAATTATGGCAATTTTTTAAAACCAAAAAAACAATTTTTTCCTATTATATTTTTTAACGAAATTACTTAAAACTTTTATAGAACATAGATGTCATTAGGTACTACAAGACCATCCTGATTTTGATTTTTTTAATACTTCCGGTTTTCTGAAAATTGACTTTATGCTTAGGTGGTACAATATTGGCGCACTTTTCCTATATGCTTAGCCTACTAGGATAATTGTAATTTTGGTATTAAGTCTATTATTTATTTTCAGAAACAAGATGACTCTTATAACTCGAACCTCTTTAATGCAAAATCCTCGATACTTCGAATTATTTTCAATCCCCTTCAAGAACTTGGCTGAATAAAAAAAAACTATACTTTACTGGAAATAATCAATTGTATGACTAGGCCTATAGGCCTATTTTATGTCTCATAGTCGAAGCGATAAAAAACATATACAACTCAAATTTCAGTATAAGTAAAATTTAATCTACTTTTTGACCTCCACAAGTTTTCTTCTATATATCGTAGAACCCTTGAAAGTCGAAACCTCAACACACGGGTCGCAATGACTCTGAGATACATCCGGTCTAGAATCTCTGTTACTCTACTGTAGTTTTGTAAGTCGAATTAAATAAAATATGACCACTGTTACACGATCTACAGTAGGCCTACTCCTTAGTCAAACCAACGTAACTCGAAGAAAACCCGTAGCCCCGTGAACTTCTAGTTAGCGGGAGTTGACTATGTAACAACCCAGTCAAGACTTCTACTTGTAAATAATTCGCCATTCGTTGACACGGCTCCGTTCGTGCCAACAGCTGATACGCGACACGCAACCGGGGTGGTAAACGCCCTTGAATTATTGAGGGGATTAGCAACAGGAGCACAAGTCAGCGACTGCTGGACAATTAAATGTGACTCGAAACACGCAACTTATCATCGCATCACGTGTGAACGCGAGTTTGTTGGTTATGGAGTTCGTAAAGGTCATGTTTCGTCGATAGAGTCCATTTTTTGGTGGTAAATAAATTTTGCTCATAACCTGATGCTTAATACGTATTTATTGTTTCAGTACGTATTTATCGTTTAATAGTACCAGGGGGACCGAGCTTATACTCAGAAAAATTAGTAGGCCTAAGTGTCAATTTCCTTTCTCAGACAAAGCTCGTTCGCTCCACTCACTCGTCCTTTTCATTTTTGAGACGAGCTAGTTCGCTCCGCTCACTCTCCTGGCTAAAAGTGCTGCACTTTGGTATATATTTGTTGAACTACAGTTAAAAAAGTAAATAAATAAATGCAATATCCTTTTGGGGGGAAATATTTGCCCGTACAAACATTGCTTATTTTATTTATAAGAGAAGATAATCCGTCATTATATTTTATTGTAACAGATGCAATGGTTAATTTAGATTATACAGAGACTAGGAAGATGTAACTCTTCTACGCGGTCAACCTGACCTAACCTAAATAATGTAATTTTTAGGTTAACCATGAAAAAAGGTCACTTTCAATAAAAGTTAACAGTCAGTAAATCTCCCAAACTAAACGGTAATAAAGATGTCTGTAAAAGAAGGTAACTTCAGGAAAAGTAACTTTTCTAGCCGTTGAAGTTACCTGTCTCCCATGTAACCCATTCATTATCTATGGTAACTGATCATCTAAAGCAACCCAACGCAAATACAGTATTATAATTTATAAGAAGGAATACCTTCGACAAAAGTTACCTTCCAGAAGGGTGTAACATTAACCCTTCTGGTGGGTAACATTTCTTAATGGTACAGTTCAAACAACGTTTCGTTCCATTGCAGCATCCTTCTTAATTTTCGTTACAACACCAGGGAGCGTAAACCTCGATAAGGAGACAAAGGAGTTAACGAGACTGGCCGTGGCCTTATTTCACCCGTGTCATCCCACATGTCGCCATGCGGCCGTGCACCCGTGGGCGTGTGGGTGTCCCGTGGGTGTCCGTGGGTCGCCTGCAGCGCACCCTGCCGGTACACCCACACCCATGGCGGCCATTGTCCACGATGACTAGCAGCAGCTCTAGACATTCATTAACCTGAAAGATAATGAGCGGAAAACGCCTTCCGGAGACAATGATGCTGGTAACGAGGAAAAGTAAGAGTGGAACGGCGGATTTGAATGACAAAGGTGTCAATCATACGTGGGAACAAGGGAACTTGGTATTTCGGTGGTAGGAGGTTTAAAATTAATTTTAAGGGACAATAGTGGTTGATTGACTGTAAGATAAAAGTGAAATGCCTTACGCAAGTGACTTACGCATTTGAATTGTGAATTCATCACGGAGACTAAAATGGGATTTGAAGCATAATATCACTGTATCAGTATCACTGTTTTGAGACAGGGGCCTCATATAGTGGGTATTTTTACCAGAATATGAACGAGAAATGAGTGTAGGATGATTGTGGTGCGATCTTGTAGTCTTGTTACTGACTAAAGGCCGACATTCTCCTTGGACAGGACTGTTAATTAATAGCCCAACAACCCATGATATCTAGGGACCTAAAGTTTAATGTGGGATCGGAACCGCAATAAAATGCATTAACACCTAATTATTTAAATTAACACCTAGTAACATAATCCGTTTTAAAATATACATTTTCGGAAAAAATATCTCATACTTTTGTTTAATAATACTGCAAATGGCATTAAATAAGAACTGTTGAAAACACGATGACCATTTTATTACTTAACCACCATAAAACCACATTAACGCATGCAAATCTGTCAATCAAACGAAAACACTTCAAATGACAATAAGAAGTTTTATCAGATAAAGGCGGCTGCTGGACGATAACAATGAATGAGCAAGCGATGAAGTCATTCTGCAGAAGTTTGAATCGGAAAAGTCGTAATGGTATGTTTAACGCTGAAACGTTTTAAATTGGAAGGTAATTGGGTTTACGATCAATTGGACGCCCCAAAGACACTGAGGCTGGTTCAATCTGCGATTCTAAATGCCTTCGTTAAGTCAACGAACCCTCGAGGAGCAGAGTCGTTAGGATAATCTCGATCCAGCCGATAGAACAAGGTCACCAGGAAACGGTCACAATCGAAATCCCATTCCAATATATTATATTGATTAGATGTTTTATCTTATGTCGTTAAAAGCTAGTTCGGTGAGCGCTCTTTGTTCGATTGAGATCCTTGACTTGGCCAAGCGAACCTGTAGCTAAAGTCAAATTAACTTTGTTCGAGTTCATTAGTTTGGAAAAATTTATACTTTCTGAAATCTGCTCCAACAAAAGTCTTAAAATATGGACAAAAATGATTTTCCGTCGATTTTTTGTAATTTTTATTAGAATATTGGGGTTTTGGCCACGAGAAATCGATTGGAGTTGGTCCCATGGCTGGGAAAATCTTGTTTTCGTCTTAGAGCCCTTCGAAGTTTCCATTTAGCCTTATAGAGGATTTTTGTAGCTACTAAATTGAAAAAAATCTGTTAATAGTTGTAGATATGAACAAATGTGTTATATGTTTACACTGTGGTTCAACAAATTTATACCAAAGTGCGGCAACCGTTGACTTGGCGAGTTAAACAGAGATATGGCGAGTGAGCAAGGAAAAGAGCTTTGTCTTAAAAAAGGGTAGGGATATTAATAATTTGCCCGAGCATAAGCTCGATTCCCCTTGCACTTAAGGTAAAAGGCCCCAAAAAGAAAGGGCAAAGTGAAAGGTTGGAGCAAGTTGACATCCTAACGAGAAAATCACGAGCAGAAAGAGGAAAGGAAAGTTGTTGTGTTAATGGGGATGCCTGACCGCGACAGCGACATTCGGGGAAGAGTTTTGCCGTAACTGTCCTCACAGAACAGAACAAACTCGGTCGAACTTCCATCGAAAAGTTGCTAACAGAATGGAAACGTTCCTCCGGAATATAAATTCGCCGTTGATAGTAAACTCATCGATTGGAATATAAAAGAGTCATTGTGACTGTGACGAAAAGAATTTGAACTCTGCATGGAATATTTATGTTGCAGTTGTAAAAGAGAGATGTGTTTGTGTTCGGAGGATCGTAGTTTATAGTTTATCGTTAAATATACAAACTCAGTAAGTGAGTGAGTTGTATTAAGTGTGAGATTCGCCATTGCTGAATTATTTGTTACAAAGTAGCAGTTGCTGTATAAAAGTAATTTCAATTCATTTTTTAACATTGGAGATTTATGCAGTTGTTGATGAACCATTAGAGTGACCTTTTTTGACTTTAAATCAAATTTTTATCTCAATGAATCAAAATGTTTTGTTATGTTATTCAAGATCCATCAGTGAATTTAAATAATAACTTCCACACCGAATGGACATATCTACTCGATTAATTACAACAAAAGTTACTAAATTAAAAGATGTAAGAATATAGAGAAGAACGTAATTATGTACAAGAAATGTAAAAAGTTTATCAAGTAAAACGAACAAAAAAGCCCGTCGAAGTGTACCAAAAACAGTAAGTAGGCCTACTTGTTTTAACAAAAATAATCAATTTATTACATGATGTAGTACATGCAATTAGTAATATTAATTTAAAGGCAATCTTCTTGAACAATTATTACACATTTGTGCTCACCTAGTGAGAATTACTGAAACTATGAATCTATGCTTCAATTATCCATCTCTATCCATTGCTCTATTTATAAAGGTTAAACACTCCTATTTCTTGTTCAATACCTCTTCCCACGGAAAACATTTCATTAAACCAACAGGAAAGCAAGGTTACGTTTCGCACTGAGTAATATAAAACACAATTCGCTTACGTCACCAATAATCGAATGGAGAGGGAGAAGTCGTGCAGCGCGTTTCAATCGTCCGCTCCCGCCCCAGATTGGGCCAATCGCCGTAAGACAATCACGGCTGGAAAGTGCACCGAAGGTGAAAAGCGATATAAGTGGAAATCGATAGCAAAGCGCGAACGTGACGGAGAAAAGGTGACTGAATGTACCTCCGCTAATCAGTCGGGCCAGTAATATTGGAAAGATAAACGTTTTGACAGCGGCTGAAGAGTTTATTCAACGGAAAATGTCGCCTTTTAAAGGCCTCATTGGAAATTAGATTTGGTAATGGGATTCGGCTAAGTTTTCTCCTCACCGGCAAGTTTTCAGATCAGTTTAAAAGCTTATTTAAGCGGCTAAGCTCCAATTGTGGGAGGGGATTAGGGGTTTATCGCCGATCCTCAGAAAATAACTTTTAATTAGGATGATACATTTTTAATCCTATGCATGGCTTAATAATTTATTTAATTTAATGGATTGAGGATTAATATTTTTTCATCCTCATACTGCTTATATGAAAACATATTTTCGTTATCAGTTACAAATCATTCAATAAGTAGCGATATGTTTGTCTCACATTATTTTTAAAAAAAAGAAACTATGTGATTATGTTTTTAACCAACTTAGCTTGACTTAGAATTCAAGTGCATGTCATGACCTTAAGTACCTTAAAAATAGTGTAACCCAAAGTTTAACTATACTAGGCCTATTAATTGATTCAAAACTGCTAACTCATAGGCATTTTGATGATATCTTACAATGTACCATCTTACAACAATTATTAGTTAGAAAACAGATGCATTTTGTTACAGTTAACACGAGAAATACAACCGAATCCCCAACATTATTTTAATAATTAAAAAAAACCGTACATTCGATCGAGAATCCCCGTCAAACACTGAACAACTCAAACCGATCCGATTTCAGTAGTCAATCTGGGCCATTCGGTAGCTCGGATGGGATCTGCTGCTAAATGACGTGGTCCGACTGAAATGAAACATGGCTGTGTCGCGATGCAAAGATACCAGGAATTGAACCTGTCTGGTAATAATAAGGCCCGGTATCGGGGATAATCTTCCTTGTGATTTATGAATGCCTGGAGCGCTGGGCGGTGGACCGGGGCCGGCTTGGGAATATGTTATAGATACGGGGCGGTGTGGAGATGTGAAAACACAGCAGGCCGAGGTGAAGGTTCATTATTGTGATGAAGGTTTAAACTTGAGTAATAACAGAAAAATCTTGTACAATTTCATTCCTAACTTGGCTTTAAAAGTTTATAAAGTTAGTGTAGAATCGAACTTCACTTTTAAAAACAATCGGGAAACTTTGCATTTAGGGTCGGAGTCGCTGTATCTTTGATTTGGATCGGAATAAAGCAAAGAACTTTTATTTTAGTAGTACATTGATAAAACTAATATTTATTTTCGATAAACTAAAATACGTTTTTTTATAAATTAATTTGTTATATGGTTTGTTAGTTAATAAAATATCAATGATGATGATAATAATCTGAACAAATCAATAACAACAGGAAAGCAAAAGAACAGGACGTTCCAAATAAAATACTAAACAAAAAAGTTATTGTTTTATTAATTACCAATTTTTGCCACATAGTGTGGCCAGATATTTAAAATTCAATAGTTAGACTCAAAACAAGGCAGCAAATAAATATTTCTCACAGTCATAAAGTTGTTTCCTCAGGGTGCGCGAAATTAAAACACATTCCCAACATTGTGGTATGTAAATCCAGGGGAACTCCTATTGTTAGAGAGGTTTTCACCGCTGCTAGTGCATCTGATTACTCTCTTCGGCTGTTTCCGTTGTATTTCATATTTAGACTATTCAAACTACGTTTTTACATCTTTTCAAGAAACTGAGTAAAAAAATATGTTACTAACGCAATTAGATTTCTAATAATAGAATAAACTCTTCAAACAATTTTTCTCAAATGTCAACAAAATATATGAGGAAATGTGAAATATCAGTAGGTCTCCTTACGAAAATTATTTTGTCATAACAACTTCAATATAGTTTCAATATAGTTCAAGTTCAATATAGTTCTTTACTAAGCCGAGCAGATCGATAATAGTTCAACTTTGATTAGTTTACATGGAATTCTAATTCCGCAAACCCTATAAAAAACGCAGTAAAACGAACCAAAGTTTCATAAGGTTTATACTCTATAATGCATTGGTTTAAATTAACCATCAAATACTTAAAACATGGAAACCACGGTGGAATAGAGGCGGAGAATATGAAAAGCACGTTTATATAAACAGTGCGCCGGGACCACAATAACTGTAGCGCGGAAGATGTAATTACTGAAACACAGCAATATCATCAGCATACAAAGAGTGTCGGTCCCCCGGCGGCGGATTGGTTTCACAGCGCTCGCGGAAATAATTAACTGATAATAAAATCCTGCTCTGTTAAAATGGACGCCAAAGAAACGGATATGCTCAGTCCTGTTGTCGTTTGTACATATGGTGGACCAGGAAAACGGGTTGATTGCATAGTGAAGCGTTTAGTGATTTGTAACATCCTTATGTGGATGTTTAGCAAAACGAAATATTTAACACTTTTTCATCACTAGGAGCAAATTGGCTCTTTTTGAAAAGGGCTATTATAGCTAAATATAGTTTATTTTTGAGCTCATGCACGATATGTAACTAAAAAATAAGTAATTCAAACTGCAATGGTAAAAATTGGGACATTTCCATTAGAAAGCTCATAAACCACATTACAAGAAATGTCTAAGATGGCCTCTTATCTAAATTTAAGCCTTTGTACATGTTGTATTTGTGTCCCAAATTTTAGATCTCTATCATCAAATTCACAATCCTGTACCAATAATTGTCACAAATCTGCCGGACTCCATAAAAAATTAGACCTTAATAAACAATATTCGTGTTACTACAAAATATTAGAAAGTGCAATAAATGCAATAAGTTGAAATAACGGTAATAAAACATTTTCACAATAATCCCTACACTCGTTTAAAAGCCCCTTTTCCCATTAATCATTTTCCCTCCACTCACACGTCCTGATTGCCCTCCGGTGAAAGAGAGTTGGAAATGAATCTGGAAACAAGAGGCGTAAAAAGACGGGTAACGAAGTTTAGCTGGAAGCTGTTAGCGGAGTCTATTCCGTTTGAGGCAGAGGGTCCATTATTAAATGAGCCCGTGTGATGCGAACTGTAGACGGAGGGCGGTGATCAAGGCGAGGAATACCTGAGTAAGCCAGACTGATTACTCTGCATACGTCACCGGTTATCAATAAGTCTGCTTTGTACCTGCAGCACATGGCGGAATTATTTACAACCCTCGAGAGTCTTATCTTTGACATTCTCCCTTTCATCTTAAAAACCGAGCGTTCTTTAAATGTTAACCCTATTTGCTGATTATGACGGCCTTTTGAAGCTAAGGGAATTCCTTATTGGCCCCGAGGTGAGGGGATTATTGACACGGGGCGTTGGCTTTAATGGGTTTACGTGAGTTTGGATGAGCCACTTGAAAATTTAAACTGTTTGGTTACGTGGATTTATTTTAGAGAAAATTAAATACTGTAGCGCTAACAAACTTGTGCTTTGTTGACATAAAATTTAAAAAAATATATATTTTCAGTATACGATAAAATTTCATTTGTAAACTATAATGAATTTTCAACATAACAATACCGTATTTGCACGAAGATATGTGTATTGTGATAAAATAAAGGTATACTCTCATATTCAGACTAAATATGATAGGCTACAATTATAAAAAAAACCTATCAAACAGTTTTTAAAAGCTTTATATAATAAAATTAATTGAAAATTATTGTAAGTCACAGTAAAGTATCATTAGTCTACTTGATAAAATCGTCCAGTATAACCTATTTATATAACATAAATCAGCATGCGGTTTTTTTCAAATTTGATAAATATTTATTAACATAAATGATTTCCCCAAGTACTAAACCTAATAAAAATAATTTAACCATTCCAACGATTACCACAATAAATGAAACAGTTTTTACGAATTACTTACAGCAGATGCATATAAAGGTTACTTAACCCAATAATAGCTGCAATAAGAATGCATTTCGGAGACGACCAGTAGTTGTACGAGGGCCACAAAGCCACAAGAGGTTGCGTGCAGATCTAAGCTAATAGCGCGATAAAAGCAAATGAAGTCCGCGGGTCTAGATAGCGCTGCTTAGCATAGCACAGCAGTGCGCTCTGCCGTCAAGTCAACACTACCAACTGCACCGCGCCTAAATATCAAAGCGTCGCGGCGCGGGGTAATACAAACAGTCCCGGGGGATCAGATATGGTAAATGAGCAAACTTGGGACAAGGGATGATGAAAACTTTGTTGTTGTCTGTAGAGTATACTGTATAATTCAATGCTGAGCATTATTCAACTACTATAAATATAACAATATTTTTCGTGTATTTTCTAAAGTCGACCTGTTCTTATAGGCTTAGCATCATTAATTAATATCCCAATGACAAAAGGCAGCAACAAGGACCAGTATCTAATCTTTAAAAAGCAGCCAACTTTTCTCAGGATTGAACCGGCACCGGATTCAAAGGCGAGCACTATAATATATAACCACACAGGTGCCCAGCAAGTCATATACTTAATTCTGGGGTTTTCCATTGAATATTATATAAATAGGCCTATTCATAAGGCATTTGATAAAAATAACCGTAACTTGACAATAAAAAAGAAAGCAAAATTTAAAACCACCTCAGTCGTAAAATTATTTTTACATGATCACCACCATCCTTCTTTGACACTTTTAGTACCAACATTACTGATATTACTATTTAATTGAAGACTGACTCACCGATGTTGGTTCATCGAATTGTGTTTCGTATAAAGTTATTATTTAAGAAATCATTATAATTTGGAAAATGGGAGAATGGAGAGGGGGTAGAAAAGAACGGAAGAAAAAAAAGAAGAAGAAAGGAAGGTCGAAGGTCAGCACCCCGGGATTGCGAAGTTGAATAGACGCGGGAACTGTGAAAACAACAAACCCAACCGTGGCCGGCGGCAATTGTGTGTACAAAGTGTGACGTCTGCACCGTGACGTCATAAAGTGCCGAAGGAAGTGCAGGACAAAGCGTAGTCTGCGGCCAACAAGAGCTGTTTGGTGTTGCAAAGTGTACCGCTGCTCCATTCAACTCCATCTGGGAGTTATATCGGGCAATTGTGGTGTCAGCAGGAAATCGTACTAGGAAAACGTGAAGTAACCACTACTGATAATCAGAGTATTATCGTCTAAATAATTGGATTATCCAGTAAATCCTATTTTAGAATTTGCCAAATAAAATGGTTTTGCTTCCTTGAGATCGTTGCAAAATAGTATGCTAGGCCCTAATATTTTAATTGTTTTTAAAACGGGTGATTGCAATATTATAAATGTAGGAATTAAGTACGCATTCGGCATTATTATTCCCTGTAATAATACAATCTTTAGCCTAATAACAACTGCATGAAAAATATATTATTTCCTAATTTCTAGGTATAACTAAGAATTAAAAAAAAGATGTGATTTATCTAACAAAAAACCTAATAAAAATTTACTATACGCATAAAAGTAATTCTTGAAGTTTGAGTTTAATGAATCATTATGAATAGTTATAGACTTGAATATATAGGCTACCGTGCTCAGCACTTAGGTATACAAACAACACGGTAAAAGTCGCAATACAGTATCTCAAAACTTTACCCCACGTCATTCTTAGAATAGCATCGTAGCACATTGGCGTTACGGCTGCGGGTCGTCAAAGTTTGTGGAAAACAAGAAACGCGACATCAGTTGCGAGTTGACGGAGTTACTTTCCAAGTAGCGCACGACCGGCAAGTTGAGGAGCGCTAGCCTCTATAATCAGGCACTCTTCACCTTATAAATCATCGTAGGCTAATAGCACTATAGTGAACTTATAAAACTGAAAAAAATGCGTAGACCATTTTAAATTATACTTGAGGGAGATTAATTTTAAGAGTAACTCGATAAAATTAAATACCTATGAGGCGAAAACATGTAAAGATTTAAGGAAAGTTATTTATCCAACTATTGATAATGGTTCAATATTTAGTACAAGTACACATAAAAAGTTCGATATTTCAAACAAAAAGAAGAGGAGAGGGGATAGGCCTATATTTTGACACATACTTGAAAACTCCATTACCGAAACTTCTCACTATAACAAAGGGTTTCTCATATTAAAAAACTAGTTCAAAACTCAGCGTCTCCTCCCACATTATAAAACCTAGTTCTGACTCTAATAACTATATTCAACCCACATCCGACAAGCCCTGCGGTCCGTCTCGAAGCAGCTGTTGAATCCAAAGTAGAATTTGAATACAATAAGACAATCTGAGAAACAGCTGATTGTTGATTGTCGGGTGTGAAATGAAAGACCTTTGTGTGAGTGAGGGGTGAGCGGAGGGGGGGGGGAGCGGGGGCGTAAGCGACACAAGTTTACGCTCGAACGGACGTTAAGATTTAAGAGACAAGGGTTTGACCCTTGACCGCACTTAATATCTTGGAGAAAGTGAAATCTGCTCTGGATACGCCCTGTCCTTAACCTCTCCCCCCACTCCCCACTGGTTACTGCGCATGGCCAGCCGTGGCGCCGCGACTGCGACTCGCTTTGTGCCCACTGCGCAGGCGTTGTAAACGTGCCACGCCTTCTGGGTAACGGCGCGGCGCATGTTATGACTTCTCGGGAACCACGACTTGAAGTGGACGTGGCGCAATATTACAAGTCTCCTAGAACAGTTTATTTGACGATAGAATATGCATTATAAATGGAATGTAGATAGATTTAAAATTTGTCGAAGAGATTACGTTTTTTTTTATGTTGTAACTCAAATGGAAATATAAAACTATAGGGTCTTTCAAAGTCATTTTTATGAAAATGTTGCATTTATACTCGCATGAAGAAAATTTTATTGATGCATACTTAACAAGGAATATCGACCTAACGTTGTTGAATATACGAATACAATGATATTTGATTCGGAAATAACTTCTATGATATTTAATTCGGGATTCCAACAATAAAAGAACACATACCGTAAGCGAATGTGATTTACCGAAGCGTATTCGCGGTGGAATAATTTTGCAGGCTTGAACGAAGATAATTGCACGGCGAAACGATATTTTATGAGGGACCTCATCATAAACAGTCGAAACAGCAAAAATCCGACAGCGGAATGTTTCTCTCTTGTTTCTCGTGGAAAATGTGCAAATATTGTAAACATCAAAAGCTCCGGCTCGTTTAATATTTCTTCTATTTAAGGAATATGCTACCGTCCGAGCGCGGCTGGTTTTGACAACGTCATTTTTTATTCAAGAATGTTTCCTTTAGAAGGGTCGGAGAGGATTGATTTCCAACTTTGATGGTTGATTTGAAATATTGGAATGTGGGGGAAATAATCATTGCTTTGAGTTCATTCAAATTACTACTGCATTTGCAATTTTGTAAACAGCTATGTAATTATAACCAAAAACATCTACGTGGGTGCCCACCCATTTTGGAATGCTACTGGCTCGTTTGCCCTTAAGGAATCAGTCGGTAATTGAAATCCCCGGAGCTATGTCATTACACAACTTTTTGATCCTAATACACCCATTACCCGGCAATCTTGTTTTTCCAGATGTCGTAAAAGTACACAAAAGGCAATCACGAGGAATCTGAGGGAGGATGGAAATATGATGAAGTAATGACGGACAAAACAGTGAAAGGAGCTCCTGAAACCTCGACTGATTGTGTCGTAATTGGGGACGAATTGTGCCCAAGTAGTAATTTCTTTTCGAGATCTTGCGCGACATCTCCCTCCCCGAGTTTACCAATTAAGAGAGACAACTCGAATTTTACCCTCAGCGAGTCAAACTGCGATATTAAAATAATCGCCCTCATTATTCCTAACGAGGCGAGCCGTTAGTTTATTCTTTTCTTCGTTAGCTTAAGTGCAAAGATCAATTAATCGTTTCTCCGTTTACCGATTTTAAAGATTGGAACTAAGAAATATAAAAAAAACTAATTACCATATTAAAAAGAAATCGCAATATTCGCAATAGTAAGAGGTATTATTCTAAGGCAGTCTAACACAGCCAAATTCAAACGCTGAAAATGTTCCAATTTCAAAACAAACATAACTCAAATTACAACAGAAAAATATAAATTTTAAACATATATTATTAAGAATCACGATTTAAATACGAAACCGAAAAACAAAGCAATATGTACGGGTGAAAAAATAAATATTCCAAATGGGGCTTAAAAGTCTATAAAGGAAGAGATACGGCGAGATTAATATTATTTATGAGTGGATGATTACAGTGGATGGATATAAACAACGGGATTAAACGGGAGTTCTCTTCACACTCACGTCTTTGCGTTGTTGTGTACTGAAGGTTTAAACCTTTATGGTTAATTACCCAAAGTATGAAATTATAATTAATTACCACATTAAGACGAAGCGTTGAAATACGTGATATATTTCAAGCAAGTTTACTGTGATACGTAACTTACGATAAAGTCGCCACACAGTTTTAACATAAATTCTTTTTTGAGTAAACGGCCTTGGATCATGTAACTTTTTAATACACGTTTGACATTGAATTAATTTAATCAAGTGCGTGTAACTCAGCACGTGATTCGCGTGGATGTGGAATATTAAAGTTTTTCTTTAAGAACACAGCTCGGTTTAGAATTTTATGAACGTTCATCACGACATTGAAACGCAAAATTTACAGCCACAATAAGACCCGAGGGTGATTTATCGTAAGAATCAAGGAACAATACTGACAAAGCTGCGAATTTATAGGATTTATGAACAAAGTGGAGTCGTCTACAAGACTGCAAGTTGGTTCTCTATCTTTTCATGTAGTTGCTGTCTTAACAAACTAACTAACATTTTTATTTTTAAGGTGGAGGGATTTGTGATTATTTATTTTAAAACTTTCAAATTTTGAGAATTGTTTGCAAATACAAAATATTGCTATTAAAAGTTATTGTTCATAGATTAGCATAACTAAAATGTGTTCGGACCTCACAAAACCAATAGGGTTTTTTGTAATTTTATATTTTCTTTTCGAAACTTTAGGAAAAGTTGAGGAGACGCGTGCTCACTAGATAAATTGTAAATAAGGAATGTCATTTTATTGATGCAAAATTCAAAGCATGGTACTTCAAGGCTATTACACTACGAGTCTACGGATTTATAGAACTTGAACCAAACTAGCTCTTAACCATCAACGTCGGTTTAGGAGCAAAACTAGGTAAATTGGATTTCGCAGATTATCTACTTGATAAGGTTCGAGTAGGTTCGATCACTCCATATTGCACAAGATCATAAGGATGAAGTATTTTTTATGCGCCTTTTTACACATAATTTTCGTATAAGTAGAGTGAACATTTATCCAGTACTTTACCACTAAATATGTACTACTTTAGTAAGTATTAGATTAATACATTGTTTGTTGGTTTTAAATTCCATATTAATTCGTAAAACATTTCCAATTTTCATGCAAGTCACATGCATCGATAACCAAACCAAACGCCATAGAACAAAAGCAGGACTGTTTTCAAGTTTATTTTGACTTCAAGCTACCTCATTTTACGGCTTGTTTGACCGATTTGCCGGACAGTTGGCTGCCCTTGTGCTTTGAAGGAGTGACCGTTGGTACGCCTGAGACCTGGACCACGCCCCGACCACGACACCGCGGTTCGGCACGTTCACGCCGCCGTCGCGACGGCTTTAACGCGTCGTCCAAAACCCATAAACCCGGACCCCCCCATAAAACGGGGACGCTTAATTATCAAGGGTCGGTAATGGATTATGCAGCAGGGCGGGCCCAGACGGGGACAAATGAAGATTAAACGGCGTTCGCTGCATCGGAGAAAAGGGTTTCCGTGTTTTCCGACCGGTTTAAACCTAATTGTAGTGAAGTAAAACATGTTGTGCCCGATGGGAGGGGAATTAGGAAATGCTAGTTTGATAAAGGTAAATTTACGTCTTGGTTTAGAAATGGGGTGTAATTTTATTTTGAATGCAGAATTCTATCTTGATTACAATTTTTAAAGCATAGAAACGACAGCTTTTTAAACTTTTTTATTCAAAAATACAAAAATTTTTATATTCAAAAATAGTAGGTAATGAAATAAAAAAGATAAAATATAGAATTCAGGGACAGACTTTTAGGACGTGAGGTGGTGTAATCCACACGATATCCAGTCCGTTTATTCGGGGGAAAGGGTTTCGGTGTTTTACGCCAGCCGCGAAATAACTGTCGGTACGGAAAGCCCCGAGAATATGAATCACCTGGACCTTGTGTGGGTAAACGCGGCCAAGATTTACTGGTTTACCCTCCTTTGGTTGTTTTCGACAATTAACTGTAAAGTAAATGGCCACCAGTGAATGTTTTCTATCATGGGTTGAAAGGATGTTTACGTATATAAGATTGTAGGGAATAACAATTTTACAGTGAAAAGAGGAAAACATGTGTATTGAAAATCTTCACGAAACATACTTTTGTAAATTAATGAAACCACGGTTGTATTTGTTACTTTCAAGTTTGCTTTAGGTCAGGTTAGGTTATATAAAGTAACTTAACGAAACACAGATTAACAAAGCTAAAACGTACGCGTAGAAACGTAGAAACGAAAATTATGTAAGCTTATGCTTACCTAATCGAACTTGACACGGTATGTACAGTAAAACGGTAATTGCGTTACGTTACACCTATTACATTATAACATGTGTTAAAATGTTTTTGTTAGTTAATCAATTGTGTTATTTCGTAAAAACAGTACAGGTAGGTCAGATCACACGAATCGACCGGAATCTTCATGCTTAATCGAATTTTAAAGCTGCCACTCTATCACATTGTTTTATTAAATTTTGAGGACATATAATAAGGATTAAACGTTTTGGTTGTGTAACTGGTTTTGACCCCAAATAATGTAAACTAGGTACGCATTGTGTTTTCCTGTGTTGAATACAAAAATTATACAATATGTTTGCAGATATTTATTTAGAATAATAGGCTTACAGTGACAAATAAAACAGTTTTCTATATCTGTATAGCTTGGGATCAACGGATCCCATACCCATAGCAATATGAGACAAAGTAATTATTTCGCTTCCAAAAACACACACTCAAGGAAAACACGATTGGAAAGATATTTCCAGTTGACTCCACGCAAGAAAAACAAGTCCACCAGGCAATAATTTATAGCATAACACAGTTGTGGAAATAAAGAGGCACAAAAGCAGTCGTCACGACGTTACGTCTCAGGTGTACAGAGTTAATACAGGCAGCGAGTTTCATCTGCAAACACAGTGCCGACTACCGCTGCATATTGCGGCGCTCTCCCTTGCAAGATAATACTGAGGTGGATCCACTAGTCCGTGATGCTGTGTGGATTAAAAGTTATGTGATGTTACCACCTTTCTCTTTGGTTAAAGGCTGGTCTACGGGGTTATGAAAATGTTTGAGAAAAATTAAAATGTATAAGATGTTCTTTACAATCAACGACCAGCAATACATTTATCATTTCATCTAATATAGTTGAAACGATTTGTTAAAAAGATAAGATATTTTTACTAACAATAATATTTTTAATTTAAGTAATTGCACCCAAACTGATACATGCAATTTAGTATGGTTATTGTTTGATGGAACTATATGCATACAATTTCAAAAACTGATTCATTGATTTCAATTCGATTGCAAGTTCCAAATATAATTTAACAGTATTATTATATTTTTATATTAAAAAAGCGTGTTGCCCTAGCCTTACTCGTTGGTTATAATTAACTTTGGTTATAGTATGGTAATCATCAGGCGTTGGAGTTTTACGCCAACTATACCATTTCACAGGTGACAGCTGTTTCAAAACCTATGCTTAAAAAGTAACATTCTTTTGTTTGACTTTCGTTATTATTTCGTTGACTAGATGACAAGCAATAAGACCAACGTATAATTACGATTTTTAACTTAGTTTAGACTAGAGCGATTTTTCCTGAGTTTGATGCTGTTTCTAAAATTATTTTTGGACCAAAACACTCTCAAATGCAAATATTAAGCAAAATCTACCCACCAGATTTCTATATCAATGGGAAATACATCACCACATACACGCATTTTACTATATGATCTATTTTCTAATTATTCACATGGTATCATTTTATAATTTATGGTAGGCTAATTTACTCATTAATGTAAAATTATCATGTCAAAGTCACAAAAATACAATATTCGCTTAGGTTTACAGCAAAAAACAAAGAAAACATTTCGATTCCAAATTCTGCCAGGCACCGCACGTGTATGCAGATTTCGGGCCGAGGCAGCGGGAGGTGTCGACCCTCGGATCGCTGTGAGATGCACGATAAACAACAGATAATGGGAGATAATCACCAGCGGATTACCTGGGATTAGAAACGGGGGAGGAGAGAGAGAGGGAGGAGGAGAGAAGGAGGAGAGAAGCCCCGAGGGCGAGGGACCCGGTGGTCTTTAGTTTATTAAAAAAGCTAATCTCCCCGGAGTTTATAATGGTACGGGGAAAACAATAATGCGAGTGGACGGGGGAACTGGTTTGTAACCGGTTGGTCAGCTGGCGAGGCGTAGGGTTTGGACGGTTGCCAGGACAGGCAGCAACGGACGGCCAGGGTCCAGGGAGCGTGGGCCGTGTCACGGCCACGGAGGCTGTAAACTTGAGTGCAGGAAATCGTGGGATCGTCGCTCTCCGGCGATGGATTTTAACTGACTAGATATTTGGAAATTTTTCACACGTTGGGGAATTTTACATGAAACATGTGCCTGTAAGCGGATGTATGATTAAAGTTAAAATTAATATTAACCACTCGTAAACTTATTCTAACTCTATTTATTGGTAAAATATATGTTTTCTTGTAGAGTAACGTTAGATATAGGTCTCTCATATGTATTAGTGAAAATAAATGGTATGAGTAGAAAAACAATCTTCAAAGTGACGAAAATTGACGTTGTCATTGAGAGTTACAGTATGCATTTAAATTTCAAACTTTTAAGGTACTATAAGAAAATTATTATAACTATTCGACCAAACGATTACCAAGTATAAATAAAATTGGTTAAAAACGGCGCTCAAAAAAGAGAATCTGGCCCAAAGGTGAAGACAACGAGGTTATAAAGACTTCACGGAAGTGGGCAAAACAATGTGGATTTTAAAACTGCTTAGGTATTTGGAAATATTTTACTTGTTGGAGGATTTTACTTGACTGAGACGTAAATGCTAGTGGAATTGATTAATTTGATTTAAACATAAACTGTCTAATATCTGGGAGACAAGAAACTTACAACTTTGTAGTACTGTTGGGAGATGACTTGACGGCTAGAAAGGTCAAGATTGAACCCCTCCACTATAGTTTATATTGCATAATCTCTTTCCCTTGGTGACCAACAAGTCTTTTCTAAGATCATATTTTACATTTTAGGGTTAAGGACTGGGGTAAATTAATGTCTGTAGGGGCAACAATCTTTCGATAAAAATATTTTTGTAGTAATTAGGAGGAATATATATTCATGAAAATTTCAATTAAAATGGACCGCTCGTTAACTTACTTGAACTCTGTTAAATGCTGAGGATATAAGGACTTGATAAAAATAGGAAAAATTGCATTCAATCTTAAATTTCACTGATTCGGTGAAAACCCAATAGATAACTCGGTTTCGCCGTCGATTCACAATGATGTTGAAACGTTTTGGAATCGGCAAAAGGTAAAAATTGGAGCCAAAAGAATGTATGAAAGCTCAGGATGTAGCAGACGGCTGCGCGATGCAATTGACAGCTCCCATACAGCACAAATACCCCAATCGTTCCAGCGGCGGGCCCATTGGTGTGTGATGTGCAGGGAAAATGCGGTTGAGACGCGTGGCTGGCTCACAGTTTACCCACTATCGGAAAACTCTGCGGTTGAAATATTTTCAAATGTTGAAGACTAATTGTTTTTCATGAAATGGAAACTATTCCATACCTATCGAGAGTTTATTCGCATTCCCATTTTCGTAGTGAAATTAGTTAAATGAAGAATTCAAAAATTAATTCTATACCATACTGAATTACGTTTTTTATTTAGAAAATTATTGAGTAATATTTTTAACTTAGCGATCAAATTGGTAAACTAGAATTTTTGCTAGTGTTTTTGCAACCTTACTTACGTTTCTTCATCAATATCATTCTATTCAATAAACGAAGAATAACAATTGAGATCACGTAAGCGGAAATCCCAACGAAAACAATACAACGGGTAGAGACAATAATGTGGAATAACAAGAGCGGCACTTTGGTCAATCCTATCCAAATCCCCGGCAACTAACTGCTCCAGTACAGTAGAAGAGGACTTAGCGTCAATTTATAGTACCAATACGGTCTTGGTCGCTAACTTCTTAACTCCTAAAATGCTACTGAGTCCCTATATTGTGTTAAGAAATATAGTTCAGCGAATGACTTATTATTTCATACATACTTTGTGTTGGAATGTATTTGAGAAAAATACCATGAAAATGTTACAGTAAGGGTTATCAAGGAAAATCTGTAAACTTTTAATGGGCTAGTTTCTAGTGTAACCGCATCTTACGGATAAGTAATTCTCAGAAAACTTTTAAAATAGTGTATTTTAATTATTTTAATGTATTTAAATTATTATTATACAATAATAATTTTAAAAGTATTTTTTAAATTATTGTCACTATCGCGTCGTTTTTATATTTTGTTTACAATATTCAGATTTGATTGAACCCCCAATAACAATAATTATCTAAGTGATTCTTTCTAAGAAAATAAACTCTCCCGTCGGTCCAGTTACCCGTGAGACTTCTTATTTCGAAATTCGTCTTACAGATGACTCTTCACTGTGGTAAATAATCATCTAAACTAACCGAATCTAAATATTAGAATTTTTAGAGTCACCATGAGCAAAAGTTACCTCCTAAACACGGAAGCTACTCAAATAAACAAACTAAAGTAAATAAACAAATGGAAGACTAAATATATCGCCAATCCCGCAGGCAAGAGCGAGAGGAGCAACTTTGGTCACGTCCGTCGCCGCAAGCGTTGGCAGCTTGTTGACAGAAGAGTCACGGTCACGCGCCGGGCGTTACGTTTACCGTGACGCGGTCACGTCCACGCGATGAACAAGCGCGTCACGGCGTCACCCATCACCCACCCACCCACCCACAGGGTGTTGTGGGATTCGCTATGGGGATCACGGTTTTCCATCATATGATAGGAATTTGGGACGGTAAAAATGAGAAAATGTTTTTGCTTTAGATATCTGTGAACTGAAGGCAAATAAAATTATTAGATTAAAATGGACATTTTCATAAAATGTATATTATATTGACCAGATAAGAATTTTTTGCAACGGCGCTCCTCTATAAAAATCAGCACCTGAGGTTCAAACTTGTTTTTAAAAGTAGCCTACGTTGGTGAATTGAGAGGGGTGTTCGTATTGGAAACATAGTACAGTATTTCCATTAAAATGGAGAGCTATGTAGTGGAGGCCTTACCTTAAAAAATACCCCGCCATTAAAAGTAAAACTAGAAAGCAATCAATTTTGCTCTAATTGGTATACATTTTACTAAAATAAACTAGTCCAATGATTAAATGGATGATAAATAAGGGAAATACATAAGTAGTCTACATTACATAAAACATATTATTTTTTTAAGTATTAAATTTATTACTGTACAACTGAATTACGTATAGAGTAAATTAAAATTGCATTTTGTGTTAGATTAAAAAGTACACAATCAATTAATGCCTGAGTTAACAAACAATTGTTTTTAAAAGGCTAATCAACTACCATACGGTACGGAAATTATAAAAACTACCGGGCGGCATGCGGGAAGAAAATAAACAAAGTGAATAATATAACACGGCTAATTAAACTAAACGCATGGTTTTGTGTGTTGTGAAAATAATCAACCGCCTTTGTGTTGTTTGGGCTCCTCCACTAAATTAAATTAAACATGTTATAAACACTAAACTTTTGGAAATGTTTGCTGGTGATAATTTTAGTGAAACTTGAGTAATGCGCATTTGCAAGTCATGAGTAATTATTTCTTTAGAAATATGTATCTCAATGTTCAGGTTTTCTTAAGTAAAAAATATTATTCCATATTTCATAAATTAGAAAACTGAAATGTACAATAATGTAACCTTCATACGTATTTCAATGAGAATGAATAAAACATAATGTGGACAACATAGATGAAAACAAAAGTCTATAAAAGTAGTGTACATTAAGATGTAGACTGCAGCAGGGTGCAGTGAACAAGAATAGCTGCTGTTGGTTACTGTTCATGATTTATGTGGACTTTAGCCCAGTACGATATATCAACGTTTCACTAGTACATTTCCACAAGCGCATTCCTTAAGAATATATGAAAATTGTAGGGGAACAATAAACTGAAAAACAAAATGTTGTAAACAACCATCGTAAACAAGGAGTGAATAAAGTTTAAACCCAGTTGAGAATTTAGATGTAATCGCAAGTATAACAAAAGTCGTTTCCAAGAACGCGAAACGTTTATCATTTATCGTCTAAAATACTCGTAGTTGATGCAATTTGTTTAAAAAACAATGCAAAAACCTTAGAAGTTTTTACAAAAACTAGTATCTTTAATTTAACTAATTGCACTCCAACTGGCAGGTGCACTTAGTATAATTCATGTTTGATCGAACAACTTGTTTGGGCTGAGGAAGTTATTTATTAATTTCTTCAATAAGGAAATCATTCAAAAGTAAGTCTACGTATCCATAGCATTGCAAGTTGCAAATACTATTTTACAGTATTATTTTATTTTTAAATTAAAGTGCCGTGTTGACCAAGCCTTACTCGTTGGTTATGATAACATTTTTACTGTAGTAGACTAACATGGTGATAAAAATTTGAGGTCTATGCCAACTATACCTTTTCAAAAGTGACAGCTATGCTTGAAAACCTCTGCTTACAAATAACAATATTTTATTATTGTTTACCTTTCTTTGTTATTTCGTTGCCATTTTGGCAACCCATTAGACCCATATTTAAAAATAATTACTATTTTTAAACAGTCATTCAAAAACTATTTTTACTGAGGATGGGATGTTTATGAACTTATTTTTTACCAAAACACTCTAAAATGAAAATTTTAAGCTAAATCTACCCACAGGATTTCGAGGCCATAGACAATAGGCCTACATCGTCACATAGACACTCCTCATATTATAGTATAAGATATTATTTTTAGTAACTCAATCGTGTTATGATTGATCGTAATTTACCTTATAATGTGAAATGATCACAAAGAGTCAGTAAAAATTAAAATATTCACTTTGGTTAACATCAATGAACAAAGAAACAGTTTTGATTCCGTTTCAACGTTTCACAATTACAGTAGCACAATCCTTCCCAATATTTAAAAATGAAAGAGGAGACCCAAACCGAAAAACTAAATGTTATTGAGAAGAACAATTGAGATGTAATTGTGATTGTTAAAAGAATTGAGATGTAATCGCAAGTAACAAAAGTCGTTTCCACGAACGCGAAACGTGAAGTGGAAAACCGGCTTCTTAATTTTTATGATAAAGCCCGAGAAAAATTACCATGCACAAAGCTTTCCACGAATATTTATTTATTCTTTCCTGCATCGCATTATCTTTAAAATTCTCCGTTGGTAAACGGCGTTTCGTTCCTGGTGCTAGTTGGGTTTAATTCCAGCGTCTACGGCGTAGGCCGCATGCTGAATAACTAATATTAATCATTGTCCTGGAATATCTTGTCGGTTCCTTTAATTGCGTTGCCGTTCTCGTTTTGAATTTGAAAATTAGGAAGGAAATTAAGAAAGTTTTAATTAAAATGTTTATTACTTTAATCAACTCGTTGCGGACTCCAAGAATGCGATGTTCTGAGCCACAACAATAGTTTTGTTGCACGTTTGAATTTATTTTACTTCGGTGAACTTCTTGAATAGCTTTCTGAATAATATTTATTACTTAAAGGTAAATTAAGTGGTGAATTTCTTTTTTCTATGGCGTTTTTTATATTAATCGAGTAATGATTGTGTATATTGAATACAATTTTGGACTACAGAGTAGTATTACGGTATGGATTACGGAAATTTAAATATTTCTTAGAAGTAAAGCACAGTACCTGATGTATCGATTGACTCGATATATCCATATACATACCTGAAAACAAAATTGATATTAGTTATAAGACAAAAGAAAAACCACATGCACATTAATATTCATACAGTATAATATTTTAATATCATGTACCTACATTTGCAAATATACAATTTAAACATATCATATGCTGTTGTAAGTATCAACAAATTCGAAACCTGCAGGGCAGATTACTGTATTTGTTTGCAAGTAGGTGAAACACGTTTTAACCAATGTCTGGCAAATACACATCGCGCATTATTGTTAGCAAAACAGCTGAAGTTATTGACCAGCAGCGGGCTGTATTGTTATGATGCTGTTCCAATCAGTATTTCCCTTTATTTGACGGTCATTCAATAATAGAGACTGTTTTATAACTTAATATTGCTTCGTGTTTTGCGCTCCACCCGTATCAACCAATTTACTGCTCTAAAAACTAGTGAATCTCTACAATATCTGCTTAAAGTCCTTTTTATCTGTTTACATAATAGAAACATACACAACTATAACATGTATTTATAACACAGTTAAATCAATCCTAACTTTAAATCTATCTTGTTTATGAATTAAACCCGTACTAAACATCTGTACAATTAACTTATTTATTTTTTTTTAGTTTATAATACTTAATACCTTCCTTCACAGGGCAACAATCATGTATTTAATATGAAATGTATGGCGTCCAACCCGTTCTTCCTGTCGCATAATTTAGCAAAACGAGTTGGATTGGACTAAACCAACGGCCAAACCGGTCCGCGACAACCCAAGGTTACGGCTACGACCATCCTTTGACCCTGGCGGAGTCATCGTTCGACCTCAAACATGACGGACGATGGGCCGATTCATTTTAACCAATTAAAGTTCTATAACTCAAACCCAAGCTCTTTTAATTTTTGTACTTTTGTTATTGATAAAGATGGATTTGATTGATAAGGTAAAATAGTTGTTCAACATTAATTATAAGCATAAAATTAACATAAATGCACATTTCTGTGTTACTATAACTATCAACGCAAATATCCAACCGTAAATCTCGGATTAACGTCCAAAAGCGTGTAAAAGATAAACATGAACGCGGTAACAAGGGTGACACGTGTTACGCGTGCAAGCGTGCAGCGGTGATAACGTAATGTCCGACACGCGACGAATAGCTGACGATGTAACTGTTACCTGCAACTGTTACACTGGTAACAGCCGGGGAACCTGTGACATACAAGTAACCGCGGTACCGGCACCAGAACATTGTAGAAAAGGAAAAAAATAAACTATTCGAAAGAGAGACCTTTTATGGGCTTTTGCAGGTTTCGGAAGGTGTTTAAAGGCAAAAGTTTTCCCCTTGTTTTCTCTTTAATAAGTTTAAAAAATACAGCGCTTATGGAAAAGAACATTCATTGAATAAATTTTGACAAAATAAAAAAAAACTCAGATAAAAACGATTATACGAAATGTTCATCTTAGTTTACTTCCCGTATCTTCATAAAACTACTGATTATGTAAAAAACTACGGGAGTACATTTCTCCTGGAATGATAACAAAATGCCCGATCCCTCCCTTCCGCAAATCCCCAGCCACCGCTCGCCGATAGGGAGGTGCCGTAATATTTAAACGTGTGCACGATATATTACCGCTCATACCCAGGGTGGCTACACAAACCACGTCCACGATAAGACTTTATCCCGGTTCGCGTGGCGGGGCGAGGTTAACACTTGGAAATGTGACTCCCAGTACCAGCTAAGGGAGGACTTAATTGCCATATATTGTGTTTATAGTAGCGCCCGATTACGTAGATACGGGGATGGTTATTTCCACAACTACTGGGTGGCGCTTATATTTTCATTCCTTTATCTCGCACGGATAATGAAAGCGCTGTTCTTTCTGTGTTATTTGCAGAGTAATTTTTGGTTCGTGCCTGCATATATTAGTTTATAATATGATTCTAGGGCAAGAATAACTGACCTGGATATTATCTAATGAAATGCATTCCTTTATTATTCGTAACTAGAACAACTTTAAACCTTTTTCGTGATAAAATGTAAGTTATATCCAATATTTATTCAAGCCGTACACTTTTATTAATTGGTAGTTTTTTATTGTGTAGGCCTACAATGGAAATTCACATTCATATAATTTCTATTTACAACATCACCATAAAAATAAACCCACGTTTACCTCAATTTAAAACAAAACATTATTCGTGATCAAATACTATTTCTTTAAATATTATAAAACTTTACACAGTGCATTAATATTTTAAGGTCAAATTCACAGATAAAAAAAAAATTGTGTTTTATTTTTCAAACAAGGCCTATATAAAAAAAACTTATTTATGGATTTTTTTTAATATTGCCAATTGAAATAAATTGCACATACAAATTATCAAACATTTCTCTCACAAAATCAAATCCCAAAGTAACAAGTGCATGTGAAAGTACAAAGGTCGAGCAATATTTTAGAGTATCAGGAATATTTCAACGGTGGTATCTAGGGACGAGGAGCCACAGCCTTCGAGATCTCGTCTCCGCTGGTAATATCAGTAGACGATATCAGTATGCAATATCACTATATCACCTGTGGCCACAACTCCAAGGAGCGGCACGCACAGGCGACAGCGACACGATTTTGCTTACCGAGCGTTGCTTGGCCGGGCCGTGATTTATATGGAAATCGGAACCCAGCTGACCTACTTAGGTTAATTGATAACTCGGCCATTAGATTTATAGTTCACTTTAAGATTAGAGGTAATTAATTGTGTATGGAATTTTAAAGTACTAGGTCCTAACGTACGTCGATTGATGATTAGATCGCACGGTCTACTATAAAAGCTTTATATCCTGTATGAGATGGGTGAAGTATATGGGAAGAAATGTGTTACATAATGTAATTATGATAAAACTAACGTAGTGTGATCATGTAATTCCCCCTACACCTACATTGAGGAGATATAATCCAGCTTTATTTTCTTAAAAAAAAAAAAAAAAAAAAAAAAAACTATTGTTATATTTATTTACTCTATTTTTTCACCACAGCGTATGAGAATGGATGATTAAAATCTTCAAAAGAACTAGTCTCATAAAACAAACAAGAAACTAACAATGGGAAGATGTTTTCCTGCGGACAACAAAAGATTAATTTAGTAGAGATGACGATAGCCGATGTGAGGAGTTAATAAAAGTTTATAAACCAACAAGAACGCTATCTCGAGTAATTGTTTACGAGTTAATTACGGGGCACCCTGTAGCGGGATGTGGCGATTGGTATCTTTGTTTGGTGAGGTTGGCACGCCTGCGGTCGAATTGATTCTGAGATGTTGGCTGGACTGGCTCCGTGGCCGCCGACTTTATCCTGTCCACGAATAAAGAATGTTTACCAAAGTGCAAAGGGAATTCTGTATTAAATAGCTCTAAACACTAACTAAACAGCAATGACGGCGTCCATTTCAGACTATTTTTAAAGAATGTACCACAAATTACAACTAACTTAACTATTTAAATTAAATAATATTTTGCTCTCAACAATTTCATCATCTGCGAAACTGAGCACCCCAAAACTGTTTCACCATCAGGAAAAAGGAATATACATTGAAATGGAAAATGAAAACTTAGTGGAATGAGTCTATTATCACAGAACATTTTTATTAAATTTCCATAAACTTATCAGTGTGACTCGATACATTTTTACTCTATCTTCTGAGAAGAACTTTGGTATTTGTTCGCCAATAGAGAAGAACCCATTACAGCATTGTACGACAAATCTTCCACAATTAGCTTAAATTTACATTGAATTCATAATAAATTATAAAACGTTGACTGATTGTTTATCTTTGTTCGTTTAATTTACGGAAATATTGTATGGTAAAAATGTACTGTAAAAATGTACTGTACCTGGAAAAAATTGTTTTAAGCAAACCGGTTGTGATTTAGACATTGTACAGATTGTGTGAAAACAAGATAGTGATATACAAGATTTTTTACTTTATTTTTTACCACATTTATATTAATGATAAACATTTGAACACCGAATGAAGAGCTCTGGAGGTGGTATTTTCCAGGCGACCTCAGAGCGAACATCAGGCCTGTATAGCCTACATCGTTTTAGCTATTCAAGTAAACCACAGCCGGAGTGACCCGCATTTCGATGCAGTCCTCTGCCTAATGCAACTTATGTATTCATTTCCTCACTCCCTCCCAACACATAGAGTAAACAATTTTACGATCGTGCTCAACTTATGCAATGTTAACGGTTATGCACGATTTGTTTACGATTTAATTTTATAATACCTTTGAAAATCCGGGAGAAGGTTGAAAATAATATACCTTAGCTAGGCCTAAATAAGATTTAAAACTCTTGAATGTATTAAAACATAATAATAAAATAAAAATACTGTGATATATACAGTACTATAACAAATTGAACTAAACAATAGTCACTCGTGTTACACATATTCTGGAGTATTCTTTGTAAGTCTAATATTTAGAAAGCTACCACTCTCACAAACGAAAATTTTGACTAAATATACAAAACCAAATAGAGCTTAATATAAACAAATAAAAGAGCACGACAAACAAGGTGCCAGTAATGTGACAGCAACACACAAAACAAAGACGACTAAAGTGTAAGACATTTCCGTTTATATCTAAGAGCAAACCAAAGGCGTTTAAAGTGACGGGAGAGAGCAATCGTAACAGAACCTGGTGTACTATGAAATTTACTACCGGGAGACCAATAATCGGGTGGTAAAAAACAAATCAAAGACGGAAAAAGCGAGTCATTCCCTCCGCAATCTAAGAGTAAACCAAAGACAAATAACAATATTTTATTATTGTTTACCTTTCTTTGTTATTTCGTTGCCATTTTGGCAACCCATTAGACCCATATTTAAAAATAATTACTATTTTTAAACAGTCATTCAAAAACTATTTTTACTGAGGATGGGATGTTTATGAACTTATTTTTTACCAAAACACTCTAAAATGAAAATTTTAAGCTAAATCTACCCACAGGATTTCGAGGCCATAGACAATAGGCCTACATCGTCACATAGACACTCCTCATATTATAGTATAAGATATTATTTTTTAGTAACTCAATCGTGTTATGATTGATCGTAATTTACCTTATAATGTGAAATGATCACAAAGAGTCAGTAAAAATTAAAATATTCACTTTGGTTAACATCAATGAACAAAGAAACAGTTTTGATTCCGTTTCAACGTTTCACAATTACAGTAGCACAATCCTTCCCAATATTTAAAAATGAAAGAGGAAACCCAAACCGAAAAACTAAATGTTATTGAGAAGAACAATTGAGATGTAATTGTGATTGTTAAAAGAATTGAGATGTAATCGCAAGTAACAAAAGTCGTTTCCACGAACGCGAAACGTGAAGTGGAAAACCGGCCTCTTAATTTTTATGATAAAGCCCGAGAAAAATTAGCATGCACAAAGCTTTCCACGAATATTTATTTATTCTTTCTGCATCGCATTATCTTTAAAATTCTCCGTTGGTAAACGGCGTTTCGTTCCTGGTGCTAGTTGGGTTTAATTCCAGCGTCTACGGCGTAGGCCGCATGCTGAATAACTAATATTAATCATTGTCCTGGAATATCTTGTCGGTTCCTTTAATTGCGTTGCCGTTCTCGTTTTGAATTTGAAAATTAGGAAGGAAATTAAGAAAGTTTTAATTAAAATGTTTATTACTTTAATCAACTCGTTGCGGACTCCAAGAATGCGATGTTCTGAGCCACAACAATAGTTTTGTTGCACGTTTGAATTTATTTTACTTCGGTGAACTTCTTGAATAGCTTTCTGAATAATATTTATTACTTAAAGGTAAATTAAGTGGTGAATTTCTTTTTTCTATGGCGTTTTTTATATTAATCGAGTAATGATTGTGTATATTGAATACAATTTTGGACTACAGAGTAGTATTACGGTATGGATTACGGAAATTTAAATATTTCTTAGAAGTAAAGCACAGTACCTGATGTATCGATTGACTCGATATATCCATATACATACCTGAAAACAAAATTGATATTAGTTATAAGACAAAAGAAAAACCACATGCACATTAATATTCATACAGTATAATATTTTAATATCATGTACCTACATTTGCAAATATACAATTTAAACATATCATATGCTGTTGTAAGTATCAACAAATTCGAAACCTGCAGGGCAGATTACTGTATTTGTTTGCAAGTAGGTGAAACACGTTTTAACCAATGTCTGGCAAATACACATCGCGCATTATTGTTAGCAAAACAGCTGAAGTTATTGACCAGCAGCGGGCTGTAGGTATTGTTATGATGGTGTTCCAATCAGTATTTCCCTTTATTTGACGGTCATTCAATAATAGAGACTGTTTTATAACTTAATATTGCTTCGTGTTTTGCGCTCCACCCGTATCAACCAATTTACTGCTCTAAAAACTAGTGAATCTCTACAATATCTGCTTAAAGTCCTTTTTATCTGTTTACATAATAGAAACATACACAACTATAACATGTATTTATAACACAGTTAAATCAATCCTAACTTTAAATCTATCTTGTTTATGAATTAAACCCGTACTAAACATCTGTACAATTAACTTATTTATTTTTTTTTTTAGTTTATAATACTTAATACCTTCCTTCACAGGGCAACAATCATGTATTTAATATGAAATGTATGGCGTCCAACCCGTTCTTCCTGTCGCATAATTTAGCAAAACGAGTTGGATTGGACTAAACCAACGGCCAAACCGGTCCGCGACAACCCAAGGTTACGGCTACGACCATCCTTTGACCCTGGCGGAGTCATCGTTCGACCTCAAACATGACGGACGATGGGCCGATTCATTTAAACCAATTAAAGTTCTATAACTCAAACCCAAGCTCTTTTAATTTTTGTACTTTTGTTATTGATAAAGATGGATTTGATTGATAAGGTAAAATAGTTGTTCAACATTAATTATAAGCATAAAATTAACATAAATGCACATTTCTGTGTTACTATAACTATCAACGCAAATATCCAACCGTAAATCTCGGATTAACGTCCAAAAGCGTGTAAAAGATAAACATGAACGCGGTAACAAGGGTGACACGTGTTACGCGTGCAAGCGTGCAGCGGTGATAACGTAATGTCCGACACGCGACGAATAGCTGACGATGTAACTGTTACCTGCAACTGTTACACTGGTAACAGCCGGGGAACCTGTGACATACAAGTAACCGCGGTACCGGCACCAGAACATTGTAGAAAAGGAAAAAAATAAACTATTCGAAAGAGAGACCTTTTATGGGCTTTTGCAGGTTTCGGAAGGTGTTTAAAGGCAAAGGTTTTCCCCTTGTTTTCTCTTTAATAAGTTTAAAAAATACAGCGCTTATGGAAAAGAACATTCATTGAATAAATTTTGAAAAAATAAAAAAAACTCAGATAAAAACGATTATACGAAATGTTCATCTTAGTTTACTTCCCGTATCTTCATAAAACTACTGATTATGTAAAAAACTACGGAGTACATTTCTCCTGGAATGATAACAAAATGCCCGATCCCTCCCTTCCGCAAATCCCCAGCCACCGCTCGCCGATAGGGAGGTGCCGTAATATTTAAACGTGTGCACGATATATTACCGCTCATACCCAGGGTGGCTACACAAACCACGTCCACGATAAGACTTTATCCCCGGTTCGCGTGGCGGGGCGAGGTTAACACTTGGAAATGTGACTCCCAGTACCAGCTAAGGGAGGACTTAATTGCCATATATTGTGTTTATAGTAGCGCCCGATTACGTAGATACGGGGATGGTTATTTCCACAACTACTGGGTGGCGCTTATATTTTCATTCCTTTATCTCGCACGGATAATGAAAGCGCTGTTCTTTCTGTGTTATTTGCAGAGTAATTTTTGGTTCGTGCCTGCATATATTAGTTTATAATATGATTCCAGGGCAAGAATAACTGACCTGGATATTATCTAATGAAATGCATTCCTTTATTATTCGTAACTAGAACAACTTTAAACCTTTTTCGTGATAAAATGTAAGTTATATCCAATATTTATTCAAGCCGTACACTTTTATTAATTGGTAGTTTTTTATTGTGTAGGCCTACAATGGAAATTCACATTCATATAATTTCTATTTACAACATCACCATAAAAATAAACCCACGTTTACCTCAATTTAAAACAAAACATTATTCGTGATCAAATACTATTTCTTTAAATATTATAAAACTTTACACAGTGCATTAATATTTTAAGGTCAAATTCACAGATAAAAAAAATTGTGTTTTATTTTTCAAACAAGGCCTATATAAAAAAAAACTTATTTATGGATTTTTTTTTAATATTGCCAATTGAAATAAATTGCACATACAAATTATCAAACATTTCTCTCACAAAATCAAATCCCAAAGTAACAAGTGCATGTGAAAGTACAAAGGTCGAGCAATATTTTAGAGTATCAGGAATATTTCAACGGTGGTATCTAGGACGAGGAGCCACAGCCTTCGAGATCTCGTCTCCGCTGGTAATATCAGTAGACGATATCAGTATGCAATATCACTATATCACCTGTGGCCACAACTCCAAGGAGCGGCACGCACAGGCGACAGCGACACGATTTTGCTTACCGAGCGTTGCTTGGCCGGGCCGTGATTTATATGGAAATCGGAACCCAGCTGACCTACTTAGGTTAATTGATAACTCGGCCATTAGATTTATAGTTCACTTTAAGATTAGAGGTAATTAATTGTGTATGGAATTTTAAAGTACTAGGTCCTAACGTACGTCGATTGATGATTAGATCGCACGGTCTACTATAAAAGCTTTATATCCTGTATGAGATGGGTGAAGTATATGGGAAGAAATGTGTTACATAATGTAATTATGATAAAACTAACGTAGTGTGATCATGTAATTCCCCCTACACCTACATTGAGGAGATATAATCCAGCTTTATTTTCTTAAAAAAAAAAAAAAAAAAAAAAAAAAAACTATTGTTATATTTATTTACTCTATTCTTTCACCACAGCGTATGAGAATGGATGATTAAAATCTTCAAAAGAACTAGTCTCATAAAACAAACAAGAAACTAACAATGGGAAGATGTTTTCCTGCGGACAACAAAAGATTAATTTAGTAGAGATGACGATAGCCGATGTGAGGAGTTAATAAAAGTTTATAAACCAACAAGAACGCTATCTCGAGTAATTGTTTACGAGTTAATTACGGGGCACCCTGTAGCGGGATGTGGCGATTGGTATCTTTGTTTGGTGAGGTTGGCACGCCTGCGGTCGAATTGATTCTGAGATGTTGGCTGGACTGGCTCCGTGGCCGCCGACTTTATCCTGTCCACGAATAAAGAATGTTTACCAAAGTGCAAAGGGAATTCTGTATTAAATAGCTCTAAACACTAACTAAACAGCAATGACGGCGTCCCATTTCAGACTATTTTTAAAGAATGTACCACAAATTACAACTAACTTAACTATTTAAATTAAATAATATTTTGCTCTCAACAATTTCATCATCTGCGAAACTGAGCACCCCAAAACTGTTTCACCATCAGGAAAAAGGAATATACATTGAAATGGAAAATGAAAACTTAGTGGAATGAGTCTATTATCACAGAACATTTTTATTAAATTTCCATAAACTTATCAGTGTGACTCGATACATTTTTACTCTATCTTCTGAGAAGAACTTTGGTATTTGTTCGCCAATAGAGAAGAACCCATTACAGCATTGTACGACAAATCTTCCACAATTAGCTTAAATTTACATTGAATTCATAATAAATTATAAAACGTTGACTGATTGTTTATCTTTGTTCGTTTAATTTACGGAAATATTGTATGGTAAAAATGTACTGTACCTGGAAAAAATTGTTTTAAGCAAACCGGTTGTGATTTAGACATTGTACAGATTGTGTGAAAACAAGATAGTGATATACAAGATTTTTTACTTTATTTTTTACCATATTTATATTAATGATAAACATTTGAACACCGAATGAAGAGCTCTGGAGGTGGTATTTTCCAGGCGACCTCAGAGCGAACATCAGGCCTGTATAGCCTACATCGTTTTAGCTATTCAAGTAAAACCACAGCCGGAGTGACCCGCATTTCGATGCAGTCCTCTGCCTAATGCAACTTATGTATTCATTTCCTCACTCCCTCCCAACACATAGAGTAAACAATTTTACGATCGTGCTCAACTTATGCAATGTTAACGGTTATGCACGATTTGTTTACGATTTAATTTTATAATACCTTTGAAAATCCGGGAGAAGGTTGAAAATAATATACCTTAGCTAGGCCTAAATAAGATTTAAAACTCTTGAATGTATTAAAACATAATAATAAAATAAAAATACTGTGATATATACAGTACTATAACAAATTGAACTAAACAATAGTCACTCGTGTTACACATATTCTGGAGTATTCTTTGTAAGTCTAATATTTAGAAAGCTACCACTCTCACAAACGAAAATTTTGACTAAATATACAAAACCAAATAGAGCTTAATATAAACAAATAAAAGAGCACGACAAACAAGGTGCCAGTAATGTGACAGCAACACACAAAACAAAGACGACTAAAGTGTAAGACATTTCCGTTTATATCTAAGAGCAAACCAAAGGCGTTTAAAGTGACGGGAGAGAGCAATCGTAACAGAACCTGGTGTACTATGAAATTTACTACCGGGAGACCAATAATCGGGTGGTAAAAAACAAATCAAAGACGGAAAAAGCGAGTCATTCCCTCCGCAATCTAAGAGTAAACCAAAGACCTCTAAAGTGGCGGGTGGGTGATGGTAACAGTACTCGGTGTACTATGGTGGTACATTGGGCGGTGGAGCGTGACAGCACGGCGCGGCGCGGTCGTCGGCGTCGGTCACGATCGTTTACGTCACGGCAAAGCTGAACCTGCGAGTCTGCCTCCAGACCGACACCAGACGCCGATTACCAGGGATAACCCGATTGGCTACAGTCTCCCCATTGTTGAAACAGCTGATTGTTGATTTGCAATCGAGGATCGGACAGGTAAAGTGTGTAGCAGAGTTCCCTTTAGTTTCCGCCTTTGAATTGAATTGATTTTTAATCCATGCAATGTATATCCAAATTGGTTGGATTTAATAGTTAAATAAGCATTTAAACATCTAGCCAGGGTTCGAGTGATAGGGCATTTAAAGTAAAATATTACACTTTTTGAAATATTAAATTTGTAAATTTTAAGTTACTTTTGAATCCATGGATTACAAAATATGGGGTTTACATGCTTAATCGGTGAAAGAGTGGGACATCAAGATGTCAAGATGTCGTGATGTCTCTATGAGACATCAAGTGTAAAATTGGAACATATGCCTCTTATTTCTATAGGCATGACCTAGCAAACGCAGAGTTGAAAATTGCTATACACATTCAAAATCTTCACAAATGAATCACATAACATTACTACGGATATCAACGCCAGCGTATTCTTAGGATTTATGAAGCTGTCGTGCCTTAACTACTTATACTGTAACTGAAAGAAAAGTAACTCTCCCGAAACCTTGGGGGAAACTTTGCCTGTAAAGGAGTTTAATACTATAAACTTAGATTAATTCGTCCATTTGGGAAACAAGCAAAGAAGATCAGACTTGTAACTAAGTTTTATCCCGTCGTCTGACCTCGGTTTGAAATTAACATCGAAGAATTTCCATTTCCTTGATAACTACTTTGCTTCATTAATTCTGGAAATGCAAACGCAAATAGAATAGTGTAAAATTTTGAAATGGAATTATTGAAGTTATGTTTCAAGAACATTTTAAGAAAAATTAATTTGAACGGAATAACAATATTTCTTTTTTCCATTTCCTGAAAATTTTATTTGATTGTTAAAGTAGATAAAAGAAAAAAAACTATAATAAAGAATTTAAATATTTATTTTGAGCGGGTAAGGCGGATAAAGTATAAGCTTTGTAACATAACAAAACGTTAAAATACCTGTAAATCACCTCCTCGGTTAGCATTGTCATTTGAAACAATCGTTCCAATAAAACAAAAAGCACACTTTAAAATAAAAGGTCGCGTTAATTGCCTCTTTTCGACGAATGTGCGATTTTATTGTATTCTTTGTGTCAACCCAATCGGCCGACAGCCTTTGTGCAATCACGGCTTTTCACTAAAGTTCCAATCCCGGTCGTGATTGTGACATATACTGGCAATCGCAACCAAACGGCGGACAATCTCTCTCGCCACCGGCCTGTCTCTAGACAATCGCGCAGTGCATGCCGGGACTGCTGGAGAGTTCCCGCGCGTTACGTTTACATTTCCGTTCCGGAGTTTCTGTTTGTTTTCGGGAATGGGGTTATGGTGTCCACGCGAGGAAGTCATTAGGGAATCGGGTCGTTCCAATTAAATAATGGGCAAAAACGGTAATGCCTCCCTTATTTGTCACTGCCTGGGACGTAGTGATTCCGGGTAAATTGGTGCACAATGTTGACAAAGGGCGCTTATATTGTGTCTTGAACATTTTTTATTTCGATTGTGAGAAGTGAAACTCGAAACTTGTTTAAAGACTGGCAATCAAAGCGTTGTGAAAATACAATCTGATCCAGTCTGTAAATGTAAACTAGCTACGGACAACAGTGGCAGAGTTAAGGTTTATTGGCGTTGCATTCTCCTGTTGACTGATGGTGATTTATTTTATTCTATTTATTTATTTTATTTTATTGTTAAAGCGCTATTTTATTCAAAGATCTGAATAACGATTTAGTTGCCATTAAATAAAACTTTTTTAATTAGTTAGTCTACTAAAAAAAATAAATGAAGGTACAGTAGTAAGTCTAGTATAAAGGTAGGGTGAGTCGGTGGCGTAGTGGTTAGCGCGCCGGACTTTGGGACCATGGCAGTGATGTCATGTTTTCCAAACTTTTGTTTCCACTAGAAATACTAAAGTTGTGATGAGATATTACGTAGGGTAGACCTTAGTTGAAAGGGGGTTTTTCAAGTGAGAAAGGAATTATGTCTGATGATTAAAGAGTTTCGCGCTACGGTTTCGTGCGCCTGACAGGCGAGAAGCTCGTTCGTGTGAAAATGACGCATTTGGGAAAACGGAAATTGTGTAAGCCTACCGGAAGATGCTACCTGAGGAGTCGGTGATGGTGGTGGTGGTGGTGAGGGGGGGGGGGGTATAACGAATGAGTCACGTGCTTCAAGGGTCGGATGAGTAATAATGTCTCGGATTGTAATTAAACCCCGAAACCAGCGGAAGATAAAATATCTCCCGCGATACCCAAGATAATTGTGGCAACACTGTTGGCTATACGACACACGATTCATTAGTTGCATAACAATTAAATATATGGGAATATATATTGGATATATTGAACAATATGTTCCATACAAGACAACACCGCCTTCAATCTGTTCGATGCAATTTAGATACCTACTGTCTAAATGGCGCCTTATTTTTTACAGTTTTTACTCTTTCAAACTCGTATGAAGTAATTGTTTCAATATATTAAATTTAAAACTGATATTAGAATTATAAAAAATAATGATATGAATAATCATAATTTAATATTAAAGTTATATACTTTCGACATCAAGCAAATATTATATGTACCCTCACGCAGAAAAAAGATGCTATATAAATTGAAGGAAACGCCTTCAAGTAGTTGTGACGCAATTTAGATACTCGTTCTATTTCAGACTCTTTTCCCGCTTGTTGTTACATATTATGTTATTACCGTCATTATGTTATTACCTGCATATATTTTTGAATTATTATTATTACATGTATTACTCGTATTAGCGCGTTTAGAGTTTTAAAGAATAGTTTTAAAAAAGAAAAATAATTAGAGCCCCATTGACAAGATAACATTAATTGTATTTTATTAATATTACTTTGTTTGTTTGGAATATATAAAATATTACTTGTATGTTTCAAAGAAATATAAATCTGTAAAACTACATAAATCTCAGTACCAAAACACCGTCAAGTAATGTAGGATAAACAATATGCACAAAAGGAACTTCTTACCCACCCCGACCATTAACTTTAAACAAAAACACGGAATGAGGGAATGATAAACGACCGAATCGAGACAACAATGAAGCAAAACTTCTTATCAAAAACGGAGTGTTAAATTACTCCGGGAGCAAATTGTTAAACGATAACCGACCACAGACATCTGGTCCTCTTCATTCGTCAGCTGTCAAATTATGTACAGAAGATTACGTCCGACTCTCGGCGGCCGATTAGCGTCTCTAAACTCGCTTTGATTCTCGAGGGGTATGAAATTAAAGCTCGCTTACGGCATTACAACCGTCCGCGCGGAAGCGACCGCGGCTCTCTAGGCGCTAGAGCTATTATTTTCGCTTCAGTTTTACCTGTGACAAATGGTACGGAGGAACACATTTGCAGATGCCGGTTCTCTCGGGGCGGGATGGAACGTCACTTATGATGGATGCGAGCGCTACGTCTCCAGGAATTGGTACGGGTTTATTATTTTAGGAATTCCGACAAGACACGGAATCCATCTTGTGACGTCGTCAGAGGAGCTGGGTTTATTAAATACTTTGCGATTATCTGGATATTACTTGTACGAAATATTTTGTGCTTGTGCGTATTCGCATTCACATTGATACGAAGGATCTGTTATTTGTGTAAAAGTTTAAAATACTGTAACGAGTTTTCGTCATAAATAAAATTTAAAAATACAAATTAAAAGATAACAAATCTTTGCACCAATATACCACATTTAAATTATTAGCCTATAGTGATATGGTTAGAGCTTCATTTTCTCACTATATCTAACTACGTTATCATGCAAATTCTAAATAAACAAGAGGTTTGTGCGTGAGTTTAAATTAAAACAACACAACACGGTATCACGGTCCCTGCGAGAAAGCGCTATTAATAACGATACCGATAATGTTAAAGCGCTGAAAAACCGCGATTACTCACTAGCACTGCGTTAAATATTCATCGTAATTTCTGCCAAGGCCTTTAAAGATCTTATAACAGCGAATGTAATTGGTGTTTCAACTAGGCGCGTGACCGAGACCACTAAGGGCCGTCATGAGCTGTTATTAAGAAGTAACCGATCCCGTACGAAATTGATTGTGTTTACTTAAAATGCCTCGATCGCATGGGAGATAGCGGGCGGGGGGCGGGCCGCGCTGTTCCACAAAAATATTATGCACTCGTTTTAGCCGAGCTGTTGATTTATTGGGGCCCCGAAACACCGAAGCTATCTAAATTGCGGCCCTATTAGCCGAGCGATCAACCCCTACATTGGCGTAGGCTACGTCAAGGTAGTGTTTTGGGGCCAGTGTTATTTATGGAGTTTATAATTAATTGCGACTGCCAGAAAAATGCGACAGGAGTACAAAAGGGAGCGTTTATTGAAACTTTGCACTTTGCAAGAGATTCCTCGACTGGGGAGCGACTTGGGAGAGCCATTTGTCAATCTTCGCCCCCAGACTGCGCGGCGGATCAGCGCGGCGCGGATGTATTGTGTCACCTCCACTGCGATCGCCCATATATCAACACTGCTCTCATACACCCCTAGCGGTAACATACGACTGACTACGTGTCTTAAAATGGATTTTTCAAGGTCTTTAACACATACTACTCAAAGGAATATACGTATACCGTAGCGAACCTTTTCTTAATTTAAGAACAAATATTTTATAATTTAAAAAACTCGATTAAACTAAACTCGATTTTAAACTCGATTCAAAGTAAACATTATTTTATTAATTTAATCTAAACTGTAATTTTAAAATTAATGACAGTAATGAACGCATTTTAATAAATACCACACCGTAATTAAAGAAAAAGTGCAGAGGTTACCTTAGATATGCTCTGAAAATTTAAAGTAGGTAGAAATGTTATGCTACATTAACATAGTCTGCAAAATTATAAAGTAAGTCAAGGTCTTCAATTAAACATATTTTGTACACAAAATAAACTATAAACGTTGAATACCTTGCAATGTAATCAACGCCGGTATACAGTAAACACCGTTGACAATACAGATCGCTAAATCTTACAAAGTAATCAAAACAGCTGACGAGCTTGAAATGGCGTCTCAGCTGGCGTTTGTGTAGTTAATTTTGGCGGGAATAACAGAGCAGAGTTGGTGACAAGCTGTCGGAACAGCTTCTCCCCGACGTCGTGTGTAGCACAGCACCTGTGACGTGTGATGAATTATCGTACCGTTCTCTGTGTGGTACGTATGTGCGGATGTGTGTGTGTTGTGTGTGTTGGTGAACGCACAAGTGGGCTTAATAACCTACCTTTGCTGCTAGCTGAGTCATCGCTTTCCGAAGCGACTTTTGTCGAGGCCCGTTGTACAAAAGTACGCAGTGATTGTACAAAATGATGATGTTTGTTGTTTGTGTATCCTGTCTCTACGAGGACAATGGAGCATAAGTAGGGGATGTTTGAAGGGAGAGAAAACATCATGGAGTTTATGGTGTGGGTAATGTTGTATATGCACACAAGGTTTTTAATAATTTCGATTTCGTCAGTGAGTGAGTGAAAAACTGCAGTTTTATAGGAAAAATTGAAAACCTAAACAGTAATGAAATGCCAATAAAAAGGGGTTGATATTAATAAAACAGTTAATTACACAAATTTTAAACCTTAATTAAAAAAAAATCATATTAGAGTTACAATAGTTGAGTTACAAAATAGTAATTAAATTCACCAAACAATCGGTTAGCCAAATAATTAAATATTAACCATAATAATTTAATATCCAGCAAAACAAAACAAGCCGGAGTAATTAAAAAACGCAAACATTTACTAAAACATGGCACATAATTATTTGAAACAATTGAACGATCGAAATAGATTTCGGTAAATGATAACAATACAATACCTGGAACTAAGCCAGAACAATGTTAATTTATTAGATTTGGCGAGTGGCGCGGCGGAAAAACGGCCGGTGCAGTTTCAAATTATAATTATTTATCGGAGACAGAATATCGTGGAACGAATTACTGTCCGAGCACTGCCTGAAGCGCCGTTACACTGATGCTTAAACGCCGTAATGCCGTTTTATTGTAGCACTTTAACTGCCTCATTTGGTCATTTTAAATTCATTGCCCTCATATAGTTAGGTGTAGTTAAGCCTGTTATAGTGTACAAAGTGGCCTGTAAACTTAAAAAGTGCAGAAAAACCTTATCACATTAATTTTTATGTGCTGTTGTTATACTAGTGCTAGTTAAATAGAAAGTCAGCTTATCAACACCTTACAAAAATCGTGTACAGTTCAGTATTGAATAGTTCAGGAATAAATAGTTCAGTAGTGTACTAGTGTACGGTTTAAACTTTTAACGAGTATTTTTGGCATTTGAGTCTTTCAATCTTATCCTATAAGTTTTAATAGCACTACCGAACTTCCTACAGAGCCTTATGGCCTCCAAGGTAGCAGATAATCAATGTACTGCCCTAGAGCCACCGCAAAACCATTCATAACCACGACCGCAAATAATAGCTTTCTCCATTTATGTAATGCTGGCCAGTTCGCACAATCGATCTAGATGGGAACTCCGTGAAAGTCGCGAACGGTCCGCTCGGGCGAACATTATGGGCCGGTCAGTCGTCAACTAACGGACACATAAATAGAAACAAGACCCGGACAAACTGTCTCTTACCTAACGGCCTGGTGACGCGCTAATAGAGCTTTCAGGAGAAAAGTTTGAAATGGGCGGTCTAGAGGAGGGAAAGGCAGTGGGAAACCGACGAGGTTGGCGGCGGCATGGTTTTTACTTTTTACGGCAAAATTCGATTGAAAAGTTCACAAACAGACTCAAACTTACGCAATGTCTGAGGAAAATCTGAAAGAAAAATGGTTTTCACAGTTGAAGTTTTGAATCATGAAATCAATGTATACTTGATTGATACCGGGAAGAATAAGGTGTATAACTATAACTACATATGAATATCACAGATAAATTAACTAATCACAATGATAGCAAATTTTGAAAAATTGGGTAAATGTTTCTCGAAATCGGCAGTTAAGTTTAGATATTGTAATAAAATAATAAAACTTCTCAAATATAAATTTTCAGTAATCACTAAAAATACTTAGCCTACGGCTTTAAATGGACACATGTTTAAATTCTCATCCCAATCACTATATTATTTTAATGAAAGATTTTCAAATTTCAAAGATGAATAGGGCTTTTATTTTATGTGTATAAATAATCAATTTGTTTCTGGAACCAACTATAGAAAAGATATTTGTGGAATCCAACTACTACACCAAATCTTAAAAATCGGTTGAAAAATTAAGGACGAATTCCAAAAAAAAAGAAAGAAAAAAATCCTAGATTATTTAAAAGTATATAGGTTAATATTGATAGAACAACTTCACTATTCACTGGAAAACATTTAAAAATTATATTTAAAACAAGTTTTCAAGCTATCAAACATTTCCCGAGCGAACTTAATGTTTCACTTTCAAAGCGTTAACTGCTTTTTATTCCAGCTCTCCCCATCCGTATGCACTACACCATGAGTGCATTCTGACGCACATTTGAACCTTTTCATCAAATTAAATTAGCGCCCGAAAGAGCCATTATCAGATGAACTGACGTTCGTAGAAGTGCGATCGCCTGTTTAACCTGCCAGAATCACATGTTTAATTTACCGGACGTCTGTCCAGCGCATTCTGTTTCCACGTTGCGCTTTATTCCGGCTAAATAATTCATCGCATGACGCGTATTATTCAACATCGACTCTGATATGTAATCAAGCCCCGGGCAAAGCTACAGCGCGATGCTGTTTTATAAATCCCTAACTATTTCCATGCATGTACTCTTTATCCATAAAGTTGCAAAACAAGTTGTTTATTCTTCGAAATGAATCTACTTCGTTTGTTCAGAGAGAGAAATTGTATTCAATACTGGGAAAAAGACCGGTTAACGTTTTAAAAGCAACGATTACGTTCGCGAGCTTTTTATTTGGGCGCTACTTTATCCTTTGTGACGAAACAATTGTTGCGTTTAGATTTAAGGATTTAGCAATCGGTGGTTTAATATCAAAGAAATAACTTTCATTTTCAAATTCTAAATGAACATTTCTGTTTAGAAGTAAAATATAAAATGTTGAGGGAATATGATATCCACGATAAATTTGGTTTATCCGACTTTACACGCTAGTTAAATAAACCGCCGTTAAATAGGCGTTGTTGAACAGGGTGGTTTAATAGCCATTGACTATTTTATTTTTGATAGTCTATTTTTAAAACTATGATGTTATGGAAATAACCAAAATTACGGTTACCCTAGGTTTTTATTTAAATAACAGCTTATACTGGAGTTATTAGATTGATAATATGCAATTGCTTAAAAGTTAGGTACAGTATTTTGGAGTATGGGTGAAAACTAGTTGAGTAGGCCTATGCGACGTTGGGAATCGGTTTTGCCACCTCTATTATGATGAAAAGCATAAAATTATTATCATTTTATTCCTTCCATCATTTATGAAATTGCAAAACAAATTGTGGACCTTTGTGTACTGGTGCATGTCATTTACACCCGTATACCTTTCAACAACTATAGTTTTGCAGCCATTATAGATATCGCCAATCTATCCACACCAGTTAGTCTAAAAATATCGTATTCCTTTTAGGGAAATTCGCTAAGAAAACCAGAATGACCTCTCGTTAGCCGATGTTTATTTATATAGCATGTATAGTTGTTACAGAATAGCAAACCCGTCAGGAACTTTTCAGTCCTGTTATATATATAACAGGTGATAATATTTTTCAACCGGATTCAATCATCATTGGCAGAAACCGGATTCGTCATCCGGATACCCGACTCGAACAGAAACAAAACCAGGCCGGCGGACCGTAACGCACCGCCGGATGACGGAATGTCCGGATCATCGCGGGCCACAGTTAGCAGCAGAATGGCGACAATTACCGATCCAGACGGCACTGGCAGTGGCAGTGGCAGCGGGGTGCCGGGATTGAGAAGGCCGTGAAGACGGCGATCATAACGGCAGACCGTTACTGGACCGGTGCTGTACTTGGATCTGAATTGGGCGTTCGCCTGGGTCATTACTGCAGCATTGTGGGTTAAACGATCTACCGACCTTTCGGCGCGAGGTTTGTTTGGGATATACTAACTATAAACGGTATCAGATACTGACACATACTTTCTCGCAAGAATAGAAAAAATACGTTAAAGCCTTTAAGTCTTGGCGGTTCAGTAGACGGTATTGACGGATATTTGCCAGCTGAGCCGCTTAAGTTCGATCCTACTTTTTGGCGACTTTTTAACCCATTTTTTTCATAATAGCCAAAAAATTTTAATAAAAATCATTAGGACCGTTTTTTATTTGGATTTTTCACGTTTAAAAGAATTTAAGTAAATGCCCTTAAAAAAAAAAAACGTAGGCTTATAATGGGTTGGCACTAATACCTAATTTTACAAAAATCGGTCCATTGGAGCCTTCTCTAGCTGTGTATATATCCAGCATACGCACACACAGACATCACTCTGTAGGCCTATAAACAACACTTTTTGGACTCAGGGGGACACCAAAAGGAATAAGTTCAACCAACAACTAAAATTCTAAGATTTTTACGAAAACAATAGCCTCATGATAGGCTGTAGGGGATAAGAAAGTAAAAATAGAACGTAAAATTGTTTAAAATTAACAAGTGGAATTTAATTTCTTCAATCTGCAATAAGCCCTAAATGCTATTAAATATTGAATACCTACGTATAATTGAGTTATTGACGCTATCCAACTTAAAACA
>CM061537.1:65997335-66105587 GCA_030545055.2 Neoaliturus tenellus | reverse complement strand
CACCTTTGTTATCAGAGTAGCAAAGCAAAGCAAAGTAGTGGTAAAATATTAGATATTTAACTTAACGTATAAATTAAGGAAACCACTTCAATATGTATTTAAATGTTTTTTTTTTTATTACACAAGATAATTGTGTATTGGAAATTGTTATATATGTGGTTCATCCATATACTTTGCAAATTAAAAACTTCCATGCGGCACTTAAAAGTCGATGGTCGGGCAAAGTTCACTCGATTTCTATTCTGCGAATCACGCTAATAGGGCCTAAATAGGTCATTCATAATTTTTTTGCAAATAATGATAATAAATAAATGCATTGCATAAAATTTAACATAGTATTTTTTATTTTTTTTATTTTTTGAGCGAAAATGTCTTTTTTAACAAGTTTAATTTGAATATCTGTTTGAACTAAATAGAAAATGGAGAAAGTGGTTTGAGATTCATAGAATTTGCAGTGGCTGGGCGAGAATTCTGTTGCAATTTGTAATTAAAGGTAGGAATGTGAAGGTTAGTGGTAACAATAACTGGTCTGTGGCGAACGGTGTCAGGCCAACCTTCGCTCGCCTCTCTCTCTCTCTCTCTCTCAGTCTCTCTCCCTCTCCCTCTCTTGTTGCTTTTTATTGTCCCTATTTATTAAGATTTATTTCCTTAATTAATTACATTGTATGCTGCCTCGTGATTGGAGGAAAAAATCAGTGTAGAAAACTGCTTTCAAAAAGTTCTGTTTAGTTTTGGACACATTAATCTATATTTTTATGTTTAAAGATGTTTTATAGAATGGATGATGATAAATAAGATTGAACTCCATCACATATATAAATGGTGCCAGAAACTTAAAAATCCACGTGGGCCTTCTTTTCTCAACATTAAATTAACCATTTAAATTAACAAATAATTAATAAAATAAGCCTGCATTTAACACGCAACGATTTGACGAAAATTAAACGTTGAAATTATATATTCCAATAATAATTCTGCTTGAAATTCCAATATAATAGGCTACTAATCCCTCACGATTCGAGTGGTCGGAATAAATCCGTCCTTGTATCCGGGCACAACATAGCCGGGATTGGTGAACAATGATATATTATGACGTCACATGTTCGCGTCAGCTGTCCTCTCTCCATTGTTGTGATGGAGGGGTTTGGGGGGGGGGGGGGTAACTCATTCCAGTAGACGGGTTTGATCCCACTCTCCCTTAATACACCTTTCCCGACTCAGCAATCCTTTAGACAGAAACTAATACGAGATATTAGTTTCGTAAGCAAATCCGAGAATCAAAAGTTAATTGAGTTTATTGAAAACGCATTCGGGATTTACCCGAGTGATTCCGAATTCAAAATATGTGGATCTGTCAACAAAATACGTTGTGTAACTTGTGTTCCTCGATGCCGGTCTATTGACGCGGCAACATTCTATTTTCCTCAATTACACGCTTTGTTGTGGTTTGCATATTAGATCGCTAATTCTCATTATCGCCATTATATCGTTTATGATTAAGTGTACATATATAATGTGGGTAAACATATTACACCTGGTAAAGTAATCCAATAAGGCCTGATTAGCTATGTTTCGACACAAAGGTGGCAATTTAATATTGATTTTATGAATAAAATAGTGGTTCATTATTTTATTCCACAATTTGTTAGTAATTTGTATTTTACTAAATTAGATTGTAGGCTAAAACAACAATGTAACAAGACTGGTTAAGGTAATTCATTTGTTTTTCATTTGTTAAATGAATTTTAAAACACTATGTTCAGTTTATTTTCAATAAATTTACCGTAAAATTCCAATATATAATTCCGTGGAAGAGAACTTCCAACAATATTAATAAAATATTTATCTTTGAGACATAAGTAAGTTAAATAAGATAAAGTCACTTTAAAGGGAAAATTAAACAAATCTCATTGTGAATTAGAAAAGCATCTTAATAGTGTTCCTTCTCATTAATTACCGTATATCCTCTCTCAGTGCAAATTATAATTATTGAACCATGTGTAAAGTGCAGTGATGTTCATTAAAATTCGCTCACTGTATCTCCTTACATGGAAAATTGTAAAAATATTATTGTAGTTAGTATGTAATAAAATATTCAATGTTTGAAATACACAAGTCTATAATAGAGAGTATTTTGGCCACTATACATATCGGATTGAATGAAGAAAGGGGCACCAGCCGGTTTGGTGCCTAGGGATTAGAAAACTACCTATTTTAATGCGGTTAATCGAGAAGACGAATTATATAGTTATTTACCGTGTTTATTTCCTTATTGTCCAAAGAACTTGTAAACTTATCAGTTGTCATTGATTACATCCCTTTCATAGTACAAATTAATGTTACAAAGATCCAATTTTGTTAGATTTTTTTAAATATAATTACATAAAACATTATTAAATAACAACACTAGTGTCTTAGAATTTCATGACAGAGATGGATTTATATTTATTACTTTTAACTAGATTCATGTTTGGATTTTAGTGTTTAACTTCACAATTCACAGGTTTTATAGTAACACTTTTATATAAATTAAATTAAATTTGGATTTTCATTGTTGCAAAACTTAATACCGTACATATTTTGGGACACCGTCCAAGTCTGGCGTCAACAATAATGTACTCTTTTAAGAGTCATGGCCCGTCAAAGTTAAAGGGCGACAAATCTGGACAGGTTTAAATCGGTCCAGTTTTGTCGGGTGCATCAGGCGACAAGGTTGGGCTTTTTAACAGTCCAGGCGTGACACCTGACGTGGCCGACAAAACTGTACTAAAAGTCGTCCAGGTTTGTCGTCGGCCGACTTTGGCGCGGTCCCGATATTTTGCTATCAGAACGAAGTTTTAAACAGCGTGATATACATGAAACTATGTAAGGTCTGCTAAGTACACCTTTTCATTAGTAAACTGACAATTAATAACTGTTACTGTACGTCGTATAACATATTAGCTATCTCGTCGAAATGCAGGCCCCAACACTTCCATCTTGGGTGGCGGTTCTACTAAAGCCAAGCTTGGCCCCCTTAACCACGCGGATGTCTGATGATGATAACCGTATAAACGCCAGCACAGCGGCTCGGTCCCCAAATGACGGTGTTCCGTGTATTAGCGGCTGTGCCCGGCCCCCGACCGCCACGCCGGGTGTTCCCCAGAGTGGGCCACCGCCCGCTCGGGGCCCTGCCCCCCCACCCCCCCCCCCCCCCCCCCCCAAAGAGACCGGCCCCACTTTCCCCACAGTAACGGTCATGGAGCCCACAGGCCCTGTTGAACTTTGCCCACTATTTCTGTAATCTCCAAGAACATTTTTATATGTGAGGGGGTGGAATTCCTAACCGGATTCCAGGCAAAATAATATAGAGGTTCAAGGAATTTAAGGAGGGCTTTATTTTATTTCAAGTAGGCCTACGTTGAGCGAAATTAAATACGTTTTTATCAAAGTTTTCTAACTAATTTGTGTCAAGATTCATTTAAGTCTTGTTGTCTGATAATAATTGATTTTAAACGTAGAATAAATTACAATGTGATATAAATATTCTGGCTAAAAAAATAATCCAGCGTCTTTAACATTACGTTTCTAAAATCGTGAGTGAGTTGTTTAGAGTACTTTTGAATATAGTAAACTCCCTTTATTAAATGTGTATCTTAGATCCTTTAAGACTTCAGAACAGAAAAACTAATTACTATTAGCCTAAGTTATTACAAAAAATGTAAATAATTAATTGTATAACATACTTCACCACCGTGTGTCGATAAAGGACTTGCCTAATTAATATACTGCCTTTTCAAACAGTTTTGCCTGAAATCCATTATTTTCCACAGAGATGAAAAACCATTATTCCGGCCTCCCTGGGGAAAGAATCAACATAATCACAATCTTCTTTTCATTTGCTTTTAATCAGACGGAACAAACATTATCGCTGGTTGCAATGGAAAAACGTGCATTAGGAGTTTCGGTTGCTTGTTTTAAATCTAGCGCGCGGAACGACGTAGTTCCTCGCGCATCTCAAACCTTGTTTAATTGGATGATTTGAATCTTAATTCTATACCTGTTTGAAAATGTTGAATTACTTTAAAACATTTTTACACTGCTTAAGTAGCAAAATATTCTACGTCTACATTAAGCTTTCATGTTTCCAATGTCAAGGGTTAAATTAATTTTAGAATATGTTAAATTTCATATAATCTCTTACAATGCTTCCCATGAACAAACAACTTGTCTTCTTCACAGTGAATAACCCCCTCTTCCAAAACCTACGATGCTAGATTATGCCGTGTCACTGGTCAAAACATAATGACAAATTATTTTCTGAACCAACATCCACCATATTACCGATATGCTGATGATGACACGGTTTGTTTTACTGCTCCAGGCGGGAATTTGGCAATAATTACGCTGGTGTTTATTTCATTATGGATTAACTCCATGTTGAATGATTGATCTGACATATCGGTATTTCTGGCCAGGTCGTCAGTTAATCTCTAAAACTATATTTAAATTTACCTTTAGATACATTTTATTGGTGGGATAACGAGATAAAGAAATAATAACTATAAACAACAATTTAATGTGTGTGTTTTTTTATATTTTTTTTATTATCCTGACTTGTTAGAAGTTTTAGTTGCAGTACCTATTGATTAGTAGTAAACAGTATTACCGGCACCTATTTCTAGATTTTAGCTTTGTAAAAATTGTGAATTATGAATGAATTATGATGTCTCAAAAATCGTTTTATTTGAGTTGTAAAAGTTGTGTTTGGTAAAGTTATAAATCTTACAGAAATTGTTTCCAAAAATATAAAATCTCAACGTGTTTTTCTAATTTATATAACACGTCCACTAAGTCTTGTCTTTTCTAATGGCAACGAAAATTTAAATGGAAATACCACTTTGAAACTGAAATCTAAATATTGAAAATGTTTCGTAATTCTGTCAGTAATTTTTAATGAAGCCATTTAACTAAAGAGGAGCGGGAAAGGGCAGAAAAGGGCCAGGCGGAGGCTTATTGGCCGAGGAAATGTGATTAAATTTGAGTAATTTGAAAACTCAAAGGATATTTCTATCAAAAGGCCGCGGGAACCAAGTGTACCGTCGTTTAACTTAATTACTAGACACTAATTAACTCAATTTTTCGTTAAAATGTCAGAAAAAAACAGTTTAAAACATAACTTTTGTTTAAAACGCACCATTTTGCCTTCTACTTACATTTATCGTCGCTCTACTAATTACTCAAACATTCAACCTTCCTAGAAAATAAAAACTGAAATGTTACTATTGAGGATGAGGTGATATGAAGTTATTTTTTTACCCATTTTTAGATACATTTTCTACAAAAAATACCGTGACCTTTAGTTAAAATACAGCAAACCAGTTATTACAGATCTAATTGAACAGTTTTACGTTTACGGAAAACTTGTTCCATAATTTTAACTAGCGCTACGCTACCACCGCGCCATCATGGCCAATGTTATCCTGCCTCTCTCTGTCTATCTCTATCTCCCTCTCTCTCTCCCTGTCTCTACTCTTTCAGCGATCGCTATTGATGGTTCCAATTACTGTTAACTGAGTCTAATCAAATATAATTGTTATCACTACTGCAGATTATATATTTTGAAAGCTGGCCTTTGGATGGTTACAAACTTTTCCATGTTTTATAAAAGCGCCATTTTATAATTTTTTTGGAAATTTAGCAAACCTTTGAAAATGTCCGCATGTATTACTTAGAGTTGATTTATTTCTTTAGTATTTCTGACTCTTGGTTAATATGACTTAATTAAACCTCTCCTATCACCATACAGAAGTACTGTAATTTTTTCGGTGGTCTACCACGGTCTCAAATTCTGGTAACAATTTATTGAATTCAAAAGTACCTATATCTCCATAAATCAATTTAGATTGCACAGATAGCATTTTTAATCACTATAATGATTTCTAGTATACATGTTTATTGAACTAACAATTTATAAATGAACAATCAATATAAATCACCTTTCCTGTATTTAATAACTTATTTAAAAGTGATCATATTCTGTCAAACAGTTTATTTACCCTTGTATGAAAATTTTGTTGTGTAATAAAAGCTAGCTCTCCCAAGGTGTGAGGGCCTGCCTTTATGCTATGCGGCCAAGTCGATGTTATTAAACCACCTGGGGAGTCCTGTAAGCGTGGGCTGCGGGGGCTGCGTCGCATCCTATCTCGTCCCAACTGTGGTTACTGTACATTCTTCTGTTGATGGTGTTACTCGGGGCATTTTATAAATTTTGCTCACGATTTGGAAAGTATTAAGTAATCAAATAGTTGGGTTAATTGGGGTTTATCAATGCAATCCTGAAGATATTATAAGTATGAAAGTGAGTTTTTTATAGGCCCATCACACAAAAAACACTAGATGTGATTTAAGCTACATTTTGCAAAATTTAAGAAAAACTATCAGATTTTATTATAGATTTGATTCAGTTGAAAAATTCATCAGTGCCCCGCCCCACTATGGCTTTGGAAGTTACATTGTTATTCTTATTGACACAGGTTTCAAAAGACTGATAATTAAACACTTAAAACAGTTTATTACTTATCGGTTTTACCATACGTAAAAGCTAGTGAACAGAGCGAACGATTTCATCCCGGATTTAAGGGATCATTCAGTACTAAACTAGCTCGGTCAACGCGAACGAAAGCTGGTGGTTAAAACTACTATTTCTAAATCAATATTTTAACAAATAAGGTAAAGTAAATGCTGGTAAAGTTAAATAGTTCATAGAATATTTTAAAACAGTAAAAATACATTACTTAAGTGCACTGTACAACAAATGTAAATAAATCATTTTTACAAAGCCATTGGTTTACTCACCTAATTCGCACTCCAGTAATTACACGAAGCAAAGGTTAAACAAATAGAACACCGGGATTAAAAAACCGGCAATGAACGGTTTCGAAAGGATTTTTAATTTGCTAATTGCAGTGGATTCGCCGGCAGCCAAATCAATGACATAATGACCATTTATGTTCGCCAGTTTCGGCCGGCAAGTGCGTTGCCATTGTTGTCGATTGAGACGATTACCGCTCGTGTGACTGCTGCTCTATAAATGATCGATCCCCTGATTTGTCACTCACAAGATTTACGATTGTCGATTTCCCTTTGTTTCAATTACCTTGCTGAAAGTTTAGATTTCGCTTATTTTAATAAATTTAAGATCCAAAGTAGATTTGAAATCCATGCAATACATAGGAACTACTTAGTATTTTTTGAGTTGCCTAACCAAGCATATATTGTTTTTAGTATGATCCTTCTTGCTGTTTTTCGAAAAGCTTTTAAGTATCTTTATATAAGTTGAGCCAGTTTCTTCTTTTCGGAAAAGTCATTTACTTAGGCCGGCGACATACACTATGGGACTTTTCACCGGACCGAGCATCGTACCGAGCAAAAACAGCAAGTCCGGTAGTATGTCAGGGGTCAGTTCGTTGTACCAAGCACCGGACCGAGCATCGTACCAAGCGCTCTGGAGGCGGTTTTCTGGCGAAACATCAAAGAAAAGATGAGTCCGGTGTACGGTCTGATGTACGGCAGAACGCCTCGAACGCTCACGATGGGAAGCCCCTCCTCACACCACCGCACCCTCTAGCGCTCTCTCTCACTCACGCTCTCACTCTCTCTCTAAACTTCCTTCACGTCGCTCGGTGGACTTGTCCAGTATGTTGCTCGGTCCGACGTCTTGTTTGACGAAAGTTTTGAAAAATTTACGTCCCTGCACTGTTTTAATGTTCGGTACGATGCTTGGTCCGATGTACGGTGGAAAGTACGGTAGTGTGCCACCGCCTTTAACGGAAAAGAACAGTAACCAAGAATTTGAAATCAGAAAGAAGTCACCAAAGTAGCCTACTGAAATTTCAATCAAATGTCTTTAATGAGACGCATTTCACTGAAAAGGCAAACCTAGTCTTCAATTCTTTAAGTTGTTTGTAGTTAAAAACGAAGAAAACTTTATATTTAATGTGAAATCTGAAATCTTTCAATTTTTTCACCTGATGCACCGACTGCGTCTCACTGCACTCTGCCAGATTCTTCTCCCGGCATAAAGATCACTCATTTGTTCTCCCCAGTTCCTCCTTTGCCGATTCATTCTGCTCCGTTTGATGTCAAAGTGAATCTGTTATTCACAGCCAACAGTTTGCTGGACAAAGTGGTTCTCATCCGGACTGCTGCGTCCAGTTGCAGATATTGTTTTCGTGAAATTTGTCATCTGTAAAGATCAAGTTTCCTCGGTGCGGTTGCCTTCGAAATGAAAATCAGGCATTTTAACTTTGCAGTTAGAATTTTCTTGATGATGCTGAACAAATTGTTTAGAGGGGAATGATGGGGTATTCGATCCCAGTCTCCCCCCATCGTTGGGGTTTGGGGCTATTGATATCTCTACAATAGCTTCTAAACGTGTTATAAACGTATCGGGCGACGGCGGGCGGCAACCGTGGTGTTTTGGGGGAGGAACAGCTTTCTTTTGTTGTGCAAACTTTACAGCTGCCAAAAGAACATCAAATATTGCCTTTCCTAGACCTGGCGGTATCTTAGGACTGCTTGAGATAAAAAAATGTGAAAACATAATGTTTTGAAGTCTGCAGTACCGTCCACATTGGATTTTTATGCCCATAAGACTAATGTTTAATTATGCTTTAATTTTGGCCAAAAAATTCATCTTTATGCCATTTTAAAGAAAATCTTAATATCTAGGGCAGTATGAAATAAAAATCACGATTACCGAGCGATTTATGAGATTAAACTACTGAAAAACGCGTCTGTTTTCGAAGCAAAAATTTTGGGAATACCATGTTGTTTATTTATCAAACAATTAATAATAAATTACCCTTTTATAGGGCCCTAGGTATTAAAAGTTCCTTTAAAATAATATAAAGATGAATCTTTTTCAACCAATATTAAAGGAGTAGCGGTGGTTTGAAATTCAACATTAGTCTTATTGTATAATAGAACCCCAAGGTGGCCGGTACTGGTACTGCAGACTCTTTAACATGTGAGTTAATGAAATTGATACCTTTTTTAGCTTTGCATCCATGATGTGTAGGTATGGTGGTATTATTAATTTTAGTACTTTAGCCAACCATCGTGCTCAAAAACATTTCCTCTCACACCCTTGAGAATATTTTTGCAGCTATACCCCCCCCCCACCCACTCCCCTAGATATTTTCAATAATATGAATACATAATGTTTTCGCCGATGGGTGTAATCAACCGACCGGTGATGTTAGTATCTGGGGGTTGGATCAATTAAAGGGCACGAGTTGTTTACATAAATGGTATAAATACTTGATGAGCGCGGGGCGGCTTCACCCCTGTGCTGGAATCCGGTATAGCTATAATAAACTGTTTCATAGCCTATTCGGAGCGCCCCATTTCATTTATTCCATCCTTTATGACTTGCCATGAATAATAATATGACAATTTCAATCATTTCCCATGAAATGTCCCCCATCAGCATGTTAGGGCCCGCTCGTGGCAGAGGCGATATAAATTTATCAATATTGATGTTTCGATAGCTTTGTTTTATTTATGAATTGAAAATAAAGTGAAGTTTAACACTCCCAAACTGCGTTAGGTTTGAAATATTTTAACTTATATTCATTTTATCATTATTTGGTACGAGCAGTTACTGTTTTTTACATTTGATGAATGGCTTGAAAAGACGCATTTCTATTAAACATTTTTATTAGTATCTCATTTTCTTAGAAAACTTAAAGTAACAATCAGACAACTGGGGTGTGTCTTTGATTGCTACAACTTTACGAATAATTGCAGTGGGATACTATTATAAACTGCATGTTTAACTCATTTCTAGTTTGTTTATTCAATCTGTTAAGCCGCCGCCATCTTGAAGTCCTTGCCTTGGAATGTAGGAAGCCGTACCAAGGCCAACAGCCATTAGAACTGGCTCCAATCACTTCTGTTCTCTAGTATCAAATTTGAATATATAATTTGTTTCTCCTGAACTCATCAACAAAAAAGGTATTAATCACTGATATCAAACAGTTTTTAGTGTACTAATTTTTTCTGATGCTGCCATATTCCCATTTCACGTTTGACTGCTAATATTTACGGTATCGACGGCTTTAATCTTCTAAAACCGAACCAATACGGTTTATTGACTGGCGCATCTCTGCAATTACAATTACACAGGTAAATGTTTGACCCGCATATACATATCACATCACATCCGCGATTGTTTTTACAGCGAACTTTAACTACTTGAATAACTCTAACAAAATTATTATCTTTTGTTTCTGGAAAATAACGTAATAAATTTGTAACTTTAAAGTAAATGCAGTTGCACGAACTTTCTGTAAAACTTATCACTGCGTTCAAAACACATTCTAATTAACACAATAGTTGTATAGAGATTAATAACCTAGAGATATCACATTGATTCATTTAGCAAATGTCAATAAAATTAAAGCTATATATACGTAGTCTATTAGAGGAGTGTAAATATTGATACACTAATTCTCTTGCACGTAAGTTAAATAACGTTTTTCAATTTTGAAATGCAAGCCATTACTAATCAATACATCGACTTATTTCTAAGTTAATTATTAACATAGAAACTCATTGAATAGATGTAAGAACGTAAATTCAAAGCAGTTTATAGTGACTAGTTGTTTTTGCATTAATTATAAATGCTTGTTTGTGCAAACCTCCACAGCTCAAAATCCTCGAAATTAGATTCCTTCACATTTTGGCAGTAAAACCACCCCTGACATGACTTAAAATAATTCTTCACTTATATTTGACAACACTAACACAGTTAAACAATCCACCTATATAACTCCGTTGAGTGCATAATTCGAAATAAATTCGCATTTTACCTAAATCTGAAAAGTTGAAGTACCTCTGTATCTTAAAGTTTCTCTAGGATCTCTGTAAACCTTCAAACCTTACTCACACTCTTAGAAATTTCGTAGTCCCGGCGTGGCTTTTGAGTAGCGAGACTTAACTGTAGGCCTACTCATTTTTTTTTTTTGCATGATACAATACAGTTTTTGTTTTTTTGTAACATGATTAGCATCAAAACTTCACAATGTTGTAAAATAACTTTCTGTGTAGCTGAGTTATTCTAGTGCTCGCCTTTGAATCCAAAGGTTGCCGGTTCGATCACGAGAAAAGTTAGTAGATTTTGAAGGTTCGATTCCGGATCCAGCTGCCATTCGTCATTGGGGTAATAATTGATGTTGCTTTCTAACAACGGCTCAATATTAGATAGTAAGATGGGGTTTGGATCGTTCCTCGACAAACCTTTAAAAATGCCATTGGCGTAGAAATAAAAAAATTAAATAAAATGCGTTGATGCACAAATGACTATTTCTGGTGATAACAATGATAAAAGCTTTGCCGTGTGTACATTAACGTTCAGCAAGGCAGTGACAGTAATGTTCAGCAGTTGAGCGTGGCCTTGGACTGGTAACCGTCTGGAACGTAACCACAAGGCCGGCGCCGGCGGTGACCATTCTCCGCACAACCACCATTGTAAAGCTGCGTGCTGAAATTGCAACTCGCACATGCAAATTATCGCACCTCTACAGTGGTTTTAGCTTCGTGGATTCTTTTGTTAGGCAATGCACATAATGTGATTTAGAGATGGTGTAACTTCCTTGTGGGAGAAGAATAAACGATGTTGCAATCGTATAAAGTTTTGTTATGTAATGAAAGGCAGGCCAAGTTAAAAACGGTGATTTAGATAATTTTATTGGAAAAAATCTTTCCCATATCTCTGGGTGCAGACAAACTAGTGAAGTGTTTGTATTAGTGCATATACCAATTTCAATACATAGGCCTAATATTGTTTAATGACGACCAGAATTTAGGCTATATTAAAGTTGACCCGAACCATCAATCTAGAAACTGGAATGAATTAAACCTGTAACGAGTGTAAATTCTTACCCTTATCCATTAATATAATTTAGGTTAGGGCAACGGTATTACACAGATAACCTATAATGACTTATTGGTGCGTTGTCATTATCGAGTAAGTTTTTATCGGCCACCCAATAAAAATGGATGAGGATGACAGTATGCTGAGACAGTGGCGTCGTCCTGTAATCCAGCTACTTTGAAGTCACGAATTGGGGATGGTTATAAGCGATGGCTTGTGGTTGCGATATTCCCTGATGGGTATTAACGTCCGCACTGGTGAATACTAGTTCATCCATAAAGACCATCCACATAATTAAATCAATTCGCATATAATATGAGGTCGAAATTGTGGTTCGGATCCCACGTTAAACTTTGGGGATTTTTATAAGCGATGGCTTGTAGATGCGATATTCCCTGATGGTTATTAATGTCCGCACTAGTGAATACTAGTTCATCCATAAAGACCATCCACATAATTAAATCAATTCGCATATAATATGAGGTCGAAATTGTGGTTCGGATCCCACGTTAAACTTTGGGGATTTTTATAAGCGATGGCTTGTAGATGCGATATTCCCTGATGGGTATTAACGTCCGCACTAGTGAATACTAGTTCATCCATAAAGACCACCCACATAATTAAATCAATTCGCATATAATATGAGGTTGAAATTGTGGTTCTGATCCCACGTTAAACTATAGGTCCCTAGATACCATTGACTGTTGGGCTATATTCATTAATAGTCCTGTCTAAGAAGAATGTCAGCCTTAGTCAGTCTACAAGATTGCGCCACAATCATCCTACACTCATCTCCCATTCCATACTTGGCTTAAAATACCTATTTAGTTAGAACACCATTTCAATTAAGGTATTAAAGATATTAATAACCTTTACAGTGGTTGTGAGTCTGTTTGAAATAGGAAAACTCATGTGGTAAAATACCTTAGTAAAAAGAATCGCTTTGTAGAAAATAAAATAGGTAAATATGTGCATTTTCCTAAAAAACGTTACAACAATTCAATCTGGTAAAACAATGCGAAGAAGAGAACTTCTGTAACGTCTCTGGGTTATTTCTATGTATGCATGAGATGATCAATAATAATTCACTGCCTCACGTATGCCGATGCCGATACCAAGCTGACACTCCGGGTTTACATTGACGGTTTTATTTGACGTGGGAGTGCTTCCAAGACAAAGGCAGACCGGATCTCCATTTACTTGATTGCATCCGACACCACCACACCTCTTAAAAACATGTTTCTCTCTTTTGTTACCGCCAGGTTGTGTTAGATATGAGATCTCCGATGTTTTTCTGTTTCGTGAAAATATTATGCGTATCGTGTTGAAAAATCGTAATCTAAAGAAGTTTGCATACGTCTTATCTTGTTGAAAAAATGCACAACTCGATTAAACATCATACATACTTAGCAATCTTAGATTTAATTAACTGAAAAACGTTAACTAATCGGTGGATGGAACAGGTTGGGTTTATGGTTATTATAAAAAAAGTGTTTATTTTCCGGAGGTTTAAAAAAATTTTAAGACAAGCATTTGAGAAATTTTCGAGTTCATTTGTAAGTATAAAATGAAATACTATCAGATATCACATACCGAACCAAATAAAAACAGTTGCAGAGTTTTTCATACTACAGGTCCTTTAAATAATTCTAACCTATTCGAGGTATTAACGTCACAGATTAACCTGTTTTAAACACCTAGTTTCTTATCTGCGATTGTTTTCCTCCATAATATGACAATTTTCAGGTATTCTTTTTCTTTCGAAAGCCTTAAATTTAATAGAATGGTTGATTCATTTGACGTCCTTTCAGGTATTATTTTTCTTTGGAAAGCCTTAAATTTAATAGAATGGTTGAATATATAAATTAATTTCGGGAAGGGAACTTTTTAGACCCCGAGTACGCATGCGATTACGCTCTTCAAACTAGTTTCGAATCGCCCTCAGCTGTTTCGTACCATCGCGCCAGTATCTCGAGCTTCTTCAGCGTTTACAATCAGTTGTGGCCATCGGTTGATGGCCGTAATCTCTGTTCAATATCTGTGTAATCTCCGCAGTTGAACTATCAAACCGTGGAGGACAAAGCCCCTCGGTGTTGTGAACCGGACGTTATTGGATTCGCCGAGCTTTAGTGCGGTATCCATAGACTATTTATTTGCTGATTGAATCGGCTTCTCGTTGGACTTATATTAAAATGTATTATAAACCTTTTTATCAATTTAATTATATTTTTGCAAAATACTCATCACAGTTGCTCCCCTTAAGTTGTTTACTTAACTATAAACGTATGGTATTGAGATTTGTGGTCAGTATAGCGTATTATTTTTCGTTTTCAGTTTGCAACTATAAATATGCCAGTCTTCAGTTTATCTATGAAGATAAAATCTTTATATTTGTCAAGCATTCTTGATTTCTCTGTCATCCACCAGCAATCTGAATATACAGTAGAATCTACAACATCGCAAAATACGAATAATTTAGTGAACTGGAAGTTATATTTGCCACTCAAAACTCCATTTACGTAAGTCAATTGGGATTGGCATTGGCCAACAGGCTGAAGATATGTGCTGTGGGCCCGAGAGATTACTAGCTTGTATTCATGCAAAGCCCATCATTTCTCCCTCGGTACTAAATTGTTCAACAGCTTAAGTCCCACGATGAGATCGCGATTAGGCAGTGAGAGGTTTTTTTCAATAAAATCTGGAATAGTCTAAAAACGAATTTATACGTAAAATATTTAATTTTTATTTTACATAAATTATTAATTAGATCAGGAAATTCAAAATAATCGTATTTTATTCTTAAACCCGGGGATACCATTCAAAATTACGGGGAATCAACATTTAAAATTACGTTTATGAAATGATTTGAGCTTATTTATAAAAGCAACGAACCGGGCATTATGATACTTTACATCGATTCCATGTACAATTAATTAATAATGTTTTATTTTGATGGAATAATAGTGTAATTAAATTACTGCTTCTGGTTCATGTGCACTAGTGCATTAATGTACTTGTTGTATTTCAGTGCTGAGATAATAATGTTCAGAAAGATGGTTATATTGATTTTAACACGTTTTGAATGAAAGGTTATCAAATACTTTATAGCTCAAGCATCTCTTATCTAATTTAATTTTGCCTCCTTTACGAGACCCATTTACAGGTGTTTATCCTTTTACTTTATGCGTGGAGTACTCTATAACCTGTCGACAACCTTGTTATCTTTACGACCTTTTTGCCGCACAATATTTTTACATTTTTAAAATCTATCATTAGGCCTAAACATTGAATAACGTTCTCAAAAAAAAAAAAAAAAAAAAAAAAAAAAAAAAAAAAAAAAAAACAATTTGAAAAGGTTAAAAGTTGACATAGTTTGACCGTTTAGTGGAAATGGAGCTATTTTGTTTTTATACGTTGCGTCGCATATTGTGTTTTATCATTAAAACTTTTCAATATTCCTATGAATTTAATTTTTTTTTTGAAAGATTTATCTCATGAAAATGTAAAATTTAAATCTTAAAATCCGTTGTATAGGGTTCGAAATGCATAGATTACGAGGTATGACATGATAATTAAACTAATAATTTCTCTAATTCTCTCACCACTATCTCATTATATTACGACTAACATAATAGCAACAATCTTGTTTATTTGTATACATTAAAATCGGCCCCTCTCTAGAAAGATTACATATCACTACCGACATTAAACTGGATACAAATGTTTTCCAGTCCAGATAGATATTGAAGCACGGCTGACATATGTGATGCGATGCGATGTGCCCAATATTGATATTTGGATAGATATATCGCTCTGCCTTTTGGCAGCTGACTTGCATGACTGTATCATCCCAATGCGCGCATCTCACTATCAACTGTTTGTTTTTTACATTTTAACTTTAGTATGTACATGAATTTTATATTTTTTAGTTTTTAAAAACAGCGATTCTATAATATATGAATATTTTTTCAGGTATGTTCTGTCTACATTGGAAAAGATAATGGCTGGAATTCGTAAGTTTTACCATTCCAAATTTCATGGATTTTTCCTACCACTGCATGAAAATAATCACATTGCTACACTTGTAAAACCTACGTAATACAGTTCCGGTTTCCGTTTCATTAACGCTCTAGAGCGGCAATGTTCATTCCCTCATGCTAAATCAAATAGCAATTTAAGGTCAGCTGTTGTTACAAAACCATGCCAGGTTGTTGGTAGTTGTTGTCATTTAATTGCTGCTTTTTAGTTTGAGGTTGTGGTGTTCCAACTGAAAAAATAAAACATAACCTAAATGACATTTTGTATGCAATAAAAAATTTAATTTGTTGCAACTATGGTAATAGGAAAAATCTTGTTTATAGAGCACAATTATAGTCATTGCTGCTCTCTCATCTACAATTCTCGAGTGGCAATGACGTACTTTGCGCTCTTAATAGACCAATAGCTATGTCGAGGAAATATTTTTCAACGCTCTGATTTCAATTACTACAAAAAAAGAAGAAAAACACTAACAAAAATACAATTAAAGCTAGGGTTCCATCCTCCCTTTCAAACTCTTGTTGGCTTTTAAACTTCGTGCTTGTTTGTATCTGTGGTGCACTAAAGGTTTACAGAGCGCTTAAAAACAAGGCTTTACGGAGCTGCCAGAGGCCCAATTCCCCGCAATTTGGGCACATAAACGGGTTCTTTTATGACTTCATATTAATAATAAGAAGTTCTCACCGCTTGCACCGAGCGGTCCGTTAGTTAAATGAGGCCACTTACAAAACGCGGACTTTCCCATCAATGGATGTTAATGAAACGTATACGCATTATAATGTAAAATGATGCATTTCCGTGTGTAAATCAGATATGTGGCTGATGTATTCTATTAAAATGTAACTAGAACAGTGTTATCCTTTCAAAATGTTTCCAGATTGTATGATTTCATCATCATTTTCCCCTCACTTATTTATTTAAATATATTACGTGCTTAAATATATTACGTTATAGTGCTTTAAACACCTATTATATGGTGTACACCAACTAGGATATTGTTGCAAGCATATTGTTGCCAAAACAATTTATGGTTATTATAACAGTGACGCTTTAGCTCGGAGTTGTGGGATCCAAAGTAGGTTAACTGCTGAGTTAATTACTAACATAATTTAACCTGGCGACCGCCGGTCCAAGACCGATCCTCTAGCTGTTGTCTTAATAATGTCACCGTGCACGTGTGTGACATGCGTACTACTGAACATTAGTGGTTTGTATTTACAGCACGGAATAACATTACAAGGTATTGCTTGATCTAGGCATTACAGTTTTGTTGTTTTAAATTTTTATTTTTTATTTGTTGGAAGTTTTTATGTGATCTGAATGAAATATAATGACATTGAGTGTGTGTGTGTTTGGTAAAGTAAAACCTTGATAATTTTATTTTACACTCTGTGTGTGGACTTAAAAAGTGTCGATCACTCGAAACTTTTGAACTACAGTATAAGGAGTACAGGAAATTTTAACACAAGGAGTAAAAATCATTTTTTGAATTCAGAAAACACTGAATTTCAACGAGACTATAAATTTTAACATAGCCAAAATTCAACTCATTCGTCACTTTGTTTACATTGTATCATTTGTCAGTCTCTTAACATCATCTCTTTGACATCTCTTAGAAATCGGTTGGCATAGACCATGCCGAACTACCGAGGAGGACCCTGTCGAACTATGTCGTATAAGAAGTCTCGAACTATCGAGGTTTTACTGTATTTAACTTGTAAAAGCATTTAGTCTGTCAGTTTTTATGTTTATGTTTCCACCGGCTTTCCAACGATTTTTGTACGATATACATTAAATATAAGTTAAATTTAAATAGATATTTTACTTAGGCCTATACATCATTTATATTATATTGACACAATCAGACCATCGGAAGAAAAAATACTTTGCTAATTGAGAGGTATTCGTGATTTAAACCAAGTATTTCCATAAAAAAGATGGCGTAGTTTAGCAAAGAAACATTTTTTATCGATGAACCCCGGTTTTGTATCAACGAACATTCGCTTTTCGGTTTAATATAATATACAAGTAGACATTTCGCAGTAATAAATCCTTACAAAAAATTTTTCCCAAATAAAAAAGAAATTACAACTAAAAAACTGTATTAGAAACCGGGCGCCCGAGGGTTCCGATAAAATCAAAATTCCGGGGGTGCAGGATAATAATCTGGGTATTTAATAACCCGTCGTCGGGGTGCCATTAGGTGCCGCGCCTACCGGGGTCGGCTCCGGGAGCGGCGGCCATCTTGGATATGAAGATGAGGTCAAGGAACGGACGGCAGCGGCGGCAACCGGTTGGCCGGTCACGTGACCCAGTTGACAGCGTCGACACCTTGGCCTTCGACCGTCAAACTTGGAACCAGTTGGGGGTCCCGGTAACGGACTTTAAATCCGGGGATTTTACACAACCGTGAGAGGACGATGGGGCGTCCAGGAGGACTGGTAGAAGACCCAGCGTCTTGTGGGGGAAGTATCTGATACGGTTGGAGTTATTTTTCAGCAATATTAAAATTTACCGAGAAGACGGATTAAAAAACCTCTCGACGTAACTTTACCAGACTGAAAATGCCCTCAACACTGCGCTTTCTCATCAGTAAATTTCCAAGTTGATAAAATATTTTCATGGATTCTATTGAGTTGAATATGAGTGTTCAACTGTGCAACTGAGTGTTCAGATCTGAGGGCTATAGAATAGCACTTCCACTAGTGTTTAAAAGTTGAGTGAATGACAGTTTAAAAGCTAGAAAATATTAAAGCAAACTGTCGTTGATACAAAACCGAGTTTCTCTGATTGAAAAGTGTTTGTTTGCTACACCAAAAAAATTAAATTATTATACCCATATTTGATTTAAATCATAAATAATCACTGGTTAGCAAAACAATAATTTCAAACATAGCGGCATTCGGTACGTTATTTGATATTTCTCACACTTCACACCAAGTTATAATTTTTTTCTTTCTTTAATTTTTCAAAACTCAATCAACAGGTTACTCGTGTTTGCACATGCAGTATAATTATTTGATAACCGAACATTTCAGTGGGGGATGAAGAAGTTACATCATCAATACATTAAGAGTCCTTATTATAATCGCGGAATAGTCATACACACTTACAATAACGATAGAATTTTTTAATGCCATATACTCATTGTAAAAAAAAATCAATAATTTATCTTATGTTTGATATAGAGATTAAATTGTACTTAAAAGGTTACTAACGTGGAGGACGTTTACAAAAAAATCAATACTATATTTCAAGGATATCCCAGTTGTCGAAAAAACACTATATAAACCCTTAATAAGCACAATTATATATTTATTTGCCAACACGCACTGTCTACTTTGTTTACAAACAGTAGCACGCCGCATTAAGTCCGGGATTTCCGAGCAAGTGGTAACTCTATTGTGAAATGTGCTTTGAACATAGTAAATTAAACCTAATTCCGCTTACACCTTTGTTCAGCCAACTCAAGTACGGCGGTTGCTTTTTTTAATTTCCTGCATTACTCTAAAATTCTTTACTTACCTTTAAGCCGTTTGTAGAAAACTAGAATCTTCTCCTTTAATATTCGTGGAAAGTATGTTATTCACTTATGTCCAAAAGAGTATAGAGAGTAAATTTGCATGTTATGCTTTAGTTATAAGATTGGGACATCTTGAATGCATAATCTATCACCTCAGTTAATTTTGAAAACTAATGTTTCATTGACCATGTAGCCCGATTTTAACCTGTTCATATAGTTATTATTTTTTTGATAATATTTTAAGATACAGAGTAAATTTGACGATTTAATAACTATCTATATAGAATTTTTTCATAAAAGGTGTATAAGTGGAAATTATTTAAAGGGGGGAAAATAATCTCTTGGTCTTTTAGAGTTTACATTCACTCGGGTTTCCATCTTTTCATTCGTCGGAGTTTTAAAGCTTTTTAATAAATATGAAGAGTAAACGCAATGCATTTTTCGACTTGCAACAGTCACCCTTGTTATCTCCCACTAGTTTTCTTCATGGTTTTTTTACGGTACAAACATGTCTCCTAGTTCCTTGTAATAAACCCTTATAAGAAACGTTCAGTTGTCCTCCCCATATGGCCAGCCACTATTACGGTTCGTCGACCGCGCAGTATACGGTAGCGTTTACTGCGCAAGTATAACAATCCTGCGCACTCCACGCCCATGCGCTGCGCCGCCGTATGGCCCGCGCACATGTCACACCAGATGGGCCAACAAGGGTTCTTATAGCCTCGAGGAGGCGCCTTACGCTAAAAGTCGTTAGGAAAGATTGTTTTCGACTGTGTAGGGTGGCGGTTGGCGGCACTGGAGTCACATGTAGACGACAGGTGGCCACAGCGTTGCCACATCACCGGTCTAACAGGTGGAGGGGAACGGCAACGTCGCAGCCCCGGCTGACCCTAATACCTGATTGTATCCTGTTCTCGGAGACGAGATCTCAAAGTCAAGAGCACCTGGGAGGGGTTCTGAGTATATAACGGTGTCAGCTGTAGACCTAATTAGGGACCATAAATATTTGGATTTTATTTAGAAGTTGACTGGCGAATGTGGATGATTTTAGTATAGGGCACCTAATGTTTAGCTGGGCGTAAATTGAATGATAGTAAAAAAATACAAAACCTGTTCAATAGTTATGGAGAAAATAAACACGAGCTAATTTGATTTGATTAGGAGTAAAATTGATAAAAACTAGAGATTTGAAAAAATAGTGTTCTGGACGGGATTATTGCTTTTTTGTTATCACATACTGATTAGCGACTTTCTAAAAAATGCTGCAAAGAGCTTTGTGTACAATTTATGTGTGAATTCTTAATATTGTTTAAAAAACATTTATGTGTTAATTATGCGTTCGTCGAAACATATATCGAGCAAAGAGCTCTATTAAATCTATTTCAGTGTTAATCCCAGGTAATCAATTACAGATATTCCAAAGTGACAGTCTAGGCCTACTTCTAGTATCATTTATACATAGGTTTCGCACCTAGTGTGGTTCTGGTAAATCTTCAAACTTTGATCTTTGATGTTTGTCACAACATCCTCCATGTAGGCTAATTTAAAGGGCACATTACACATGTTGGTTAATCATATATAATCAATTGAAGTTACCTCAATTTAACATCCTATATATCCTATTGTCTGTCTAAAAAAAGCCCTTAATGTTTTATCTTTGCTCTCTGATTTTATTCTCTGGAATTCAATAAATCTTGATGAGAATCTCTGATTTAAACTTACATTTTAACAACACATTTCTCAATATCTTCAACGACCAGTGCCGGGAATAAAATGATTTAGGTTACACAATTTAACGTCCGACTCCACCTTCAGTTTTGCAGGTAATCCGTCAGAGTTTTCGGAATCGTTGACGAGAGAACAGCAGCATCGTTTACGAGAGCAGGCTCTCACACGATTGGCCGTCACAAGTGGCCCGTGTCGAGGGTAGAAAGAGCGTTTCTGTTTCACAGCTGCCCAATGACGAGTTATTGCCCTGAGAGTCCTTCACCTGCGAAATATTTTCACTTTACTCTTCAACCGTTTACAATTGGGCTTTATCCGAGTAAATCCTTCAAGTGCGATCGTTTAGCATATTACAGAGGATAATCCGTTATATATTACGACCTTATTTTTTTTATTTGTTAAATACATTAGCGTTTAGCGAACGCTTGAAGTAGATTATTAAATATTTTCTGCGTTGTTTGGTTAAATCCTGATTATTTTTAAATTCCAAAATTAATTTCAAGTATGCCTGATGTGTTCATTTAACTGTTCTTAGAGAATGTAGTGTTCTCAATCCGTATATTGTGTATGTTATGTAGCCTATTTAAGCCGTTTTATGGAGTTGACAATTCCAGGAGCTTCTTAGAAAAATCAGGTACTCAGGTTCTCGGTGTATACCCAAAATCCATAGGACCTTTCGTTCAAGATATTTACTTGCATATTCGTATATTTAATTTAAAAACACTCATAAGCTAATACCATTTTTTTTTTTATTACAGAGAGCCTAAGCAAATTGTTCTCTATTTCCCCAAAAGCATTCCTAACCGTCATTTTGTTGGATTCCACGGGACATTCCGTCATTAATGTTCTCCACTTCATCAAGGTGATACCACAAATCGTGACGAGGCAATGTAGAGTAGAGATCAGATGAATGACGTCACTGCTCAATGGTCCATGACCCGCCACTGGGCCACGAGAGCCACGATGCTCTACTGCCCCGCCACATTCGGTTGGCACCTCGGTACACACACACGTTTATACGATACGGATACATCTTTTTTGTTTGGCAACTCATGAAAATATACAGGGTGGCCTGCTTCAACCATTACTTTCCAGGTTATTCTGCAAGCAAAAACAAACCAAAAAGCTTATGTTCTAAAATGCTTTGTTAAAGCCTCTAGCCCCCATTTTGTTTTTTTACTATTAATAATTTTATTTCCGCAATGGGCAGTTGTATTGAGTTCATATTTCGCATGTGTCTTTAAGATAAAAAGCTCATTTTCATGAAATATAATGTTTTCTTAATATGTAATTTCATAATGTTATATATTTTAAAATTTTAAACACAAATATTTTTAAAATTTTAATTTTAACAAAAGTTTAAAAGAGAGAAAAAAGTCGACAAATTAAATGATTTTAATATGATACCAGGTTTTTAAAGATATGATTTAGGGGTTTTAATAGAAAAATTGCACAATCAGTTATTTGTTGTTAGATCTGTAAAACTTTGTATCAATGTTTAGATATAATTTAATTTTTCACCGTTTTTGTCTCTTTTACAATTTTGAAAAAATTACCGTTTTTAAGACATTTGAGTTTAAAAAATTAAATAAATACTATTTTGAAAATACATATAGGCAAAAAATATATTATTCCTGAGATGAGCATTGATGTGATAAATATATACATGCCAAATAAGAAATAAATATAACCACCAGCTACGGATATAACAATTATTGAGTGTATAAAACGTCGGCTAGCGGCTTAAGAATCGTTTTAGGACAAATGTTTTTATGAACTTTATAAAATAAAATAATGATATTTTGGCTTGCTGAATAACCTGAAAAAATTAGTAAAGGTTAAAGCTGGACAACCAGTATAACATGCTGCTTTTAAACAGTCAAAATATTGTAATGGAAACAAAATAAATGAAGAGATCCAGATAGCAAAAGAACAGCATTTTTAATGATGCGGTTTTAATTTGTAATGCCCATTGAGTATTTGTCAGATACCATATTAAATAGCTTAGTAATAATAAATTTATTTGTAAGCGAGATTTTGTTTGTACTAATTTTAAGTATAGACCTATTGTGTTTCATAAACAAATCTGTATCTTTATAACAAACTGCACAAAATAAAGCAAAATATCAGCGCTTGTGACTTGTCGGCTTTCGCCATAAATAATGCACGCTTCACCAGGTGAAGGGAAAGTGAACTGCGGCGGGTAACGTATGGATGAATCGTACCTGATGTTTGCCACGAGGTTCGCGCTTTACAAACTTTGACGACATCTGAGTCAGTCTGTTACGTCAACATTGATGATAATCGGAATAAAACAATGATATTTAGTTTTTTTTTTTTTTTTTTTAACTATCGTAATTATTTACGGCTTCTCCTAGATTAAGTCATATGTGTAATTTTCCTCTGAAAAGATTAATATGTGAAGGTTTAATTAAATCTAAAATTGGCCTTAAATAAATTTTTCGGATTTGATTATTATATAATGTTGTTTTTATGCGGATATGTCATATAGAGAAATAAAATAAGTCCATTCAGAGAGTATATCGTATTACTTTTTTATATATAATTTATCCGTCTCGAAGGACCATATATTTACTTTTCACAATAATGCCTTATAGTCCAGTCATATTAGCAAAATTACCTAAAAAAACTCTTATAAGTGTAAAACTTGGTACATTTACTGTACTTTACTTCCGGAATAACATATCAAAAGTCCTCGAAAAATAAACTTGTGCTATGGCCGCCATCTTGGAAAATGGCGCCCGAAAACCAGTTTTTCTCCAATTACTCAAAAACTATTCATCCTATAAAAAAACCTTAAATGTAAAAAATGTTCGTCAAAAAAAGAGCTACAACTTTAGTCCTTAGTAATATTTCGATATAATTAACCGTTTAGCCATAAAATTCAATATTTAGAAAATAAATTTGAAAATTTATTAAAAAACCTGATTTGCTATTAAAAATGTTCTAAATACATTATTTTAACATTTATTTTACTATTTTAATTTAATAATTAGAATGTTCTGAACATTTTCATACCAGTAAAATAACTTTTACCTTTCCATTTATATATTTTTGTGAATTTTTTTATATTTTTCACTGCTGATGCTTTCGTTGATAAACTACCATAATATTCCCATACTGAGTTCATTATGTTACAAGGATGGGATTTGGTACCTATGTATGTTTTATTTACTGAAATAACATAACAAAACCCTCGCAAAAACATCTTAGTAGGCAGTTATCTTAGTAAATGGATATTGAATTTTACCTAAGGATTAGGACATTAAAAATTAATAAGTGGATATAGCTTAATATTGTATATAGGAAAAATAAACCCCTTTAATAAAATTAATTATTTTTTAATTCAAATAATTATTATTGTCTCCTGTTACATAATTGCTCCAACGTCATTCATCAGACTGAAGTTCTACTCTGGGTACCAACATAAATATCAAAACAAAAAAATCAATAAAACCAACCATGGATAATAAACACAATAGGAGATTATTATGGTAGTCCAACAACGACATTTAAAAATATCACAGAAAATATAAATGGAAAGATAAAAGTTATGTTACTGGTATGAAACTGTTCAGAAAATTCCATTTTTTAAATGAAAATATTAAAACAAATGGTAAAATAATTTATTTCAAATATTTTAAATCGCAATTAATTTTTTTTACGATTTTCACATATATTTCCTAAATATTGCATTTTATGGCTAATTGGTTAAGTATATCGAATTATTGGTTAGGACGAAAAATGAGCTATAACTTTTGTTTTTTCCTACATACAATATTAAGATATATCCACTTATTAATTTTTAATGTCTTAATCCTTAGGTAAAATTCAATATCCATTTACTAAGATAACTGCCTACTAAGATGTTTTTGCGAGGGTTTTGTTATGTTATTTCAGTAAATAAAACATACATAGGTACCAAATCCCATCCTTGTACCATAATGAACTCAGTATGGGAATATTATGGTAGTTTATCAACAAAAGCATCAGCAGTGAAAAATAAAAAAAATTCACAAAAATATATAAATGGAAAGGTAAAAGTTATGTTACTGGTATGAAAATGTTCAGAACATTCTAATTATTAAATTACAATAGTAAAATAAATGTTAAAATAATGTATTTAAAACATTTTTAATAGCAAATCAGGTTTTTAAAAAAAATTTCAAATTTATTTTCTAAATATTGAATTTTATGGCTAAACGGTTAATTATATCGAAATATTGATAAGGACTAAAGTTGTAGCTCTTTTTTTTGCGAACATTTTTTATATTTAAGGTTTTTTTATAGGATGAATAGTTTTTAAGTAATTGGAGAAAAACTGGTTTTTGGGCGCCATTTTCCAAGATGGCGGCCATAGCACAAGTTTATTTTTCGAGGACTTTTGATATGTTATTCCGGATGTAAATATCAATATATATACCAAGTTTCACACCTATAAGAGTTTTTTTAGGTAATGGAGAAATTTTGATTTAAAATGACTACACTATTAGATCGTTAGAAAAATACAAACTTATAGAAACAAATTGGAGACCTAAAAAACAAACAAATTAACATTTTTATTGAAAATAATACTAATTTCACTTTGTGTTCACGCATCACCACTTTACAGTTTTCTTAGCTTATTAATTTGATCATAAACCTTTAAATTTTCGTTGAAAGAAAGAATGCGATTTTAAAATATTCTCATTTGTTCCCAAAATATAACGTTTCGGCGCAACCGCCCCCGCATTGTCAGTTTTATTGTGTAACAGCGCGGCCGGTTGCGGCGTTGGTTTTGCCGTGTGAGAGAGATTTCAACAGGTTTACGAGATGATGCGCGTCGCCGCGAATTAATCGCTTTGCCCGCTCACCTGAACAATAAACAACCTAGCTTTATCGTGCGAATAATTTCATAATGTGCTCTTTGCAGGAGTTTTTTGTTCAAGGTGATCTTTCTTTATGAATTAAACACACTTCATTTGACCTTTATGGCTCGACATTGTCGGCCTTCTATTCCCATGAGCTGTTGAACAATGACAAGTTTTCATTTCCAACAAAATATAAATTAACGAGAGGACATGGTGTTGTTTATCGGTTTTCTGAGCAGTAAAAACTGTTGACTTTTACTACGTTGTAAGGTGAAAAAAGTAATAGCAATATTCCTCCAAGTTCAAATTCCATCGTATTAAATTCTCGTCATTAATTGTATAAACTTACATTAAAAAATATATACAATTCTTTGGAAATATTAAAAATGTTATCAGCAAGTACTCTTAATTGTAAGTTAAATTGTAATATAACAAACTTTAAGAGGAGAAAAATCGAATTGCAATATGCGCTTGTTATTCAAAGATTTGCTATGAAACCAGTAAAAAGCAGTATTATATCCCGGGGATTTCTCTTTCTTGGAACCTCGTCTGATACTTTGCTTTTAGCCCCACAACTATCTTCAGTAAGCTCCTTTCTTTAAGATGTTACCTATAGAAACAGTCACAGATATTTTTGCATACTCTACATTTGCAGCCATCCACCAATATTTGGTTACTGTTATGCTATATAATGTCGTTGTGTGAGCCTCTACAGCGTACGTAGGCACACTGGTAGCTCTACAAGTCGGCGTAGGCAACCGCGTCGCGTAGGTACATACAAGGCACTCTAGCTAGCAGCGCTTGCGCCGCGGCAGACAAAGGAACTAACGAAGGTCACGCAATCACGCATGATAATCACGCACAGACGGACAGACGGACCGACGGACGGCCCCCGGCTACGTAATTACATCTCAAATTGAGGCCCTCTGTAAAAGCAACGCGTTTGCGGCGTTTGTTATTGCTGGACGCGGGAAAACAGCTCTCTCTGGCCGGTGAATCTGCAACGTGGCAACGGCAGCAGCCAATCACTGAAGGCCTGGCGCTTTAATACTTTATCAGACAAGCGTTTTGCTCTTACTGGAGGTTTTCCTGAGTATTAATTATGCACATGTGAGATTGGAATGCAAGCATTACATTGGTAGAACTGTATAGGAAAATGATGTGATTCGGCTTAAAATGAGCACTTAAAGGGAGACAAAAATTAAAAATTGTAAACCTTATTGTTCAAAAGTGATCCAAACCTAGTTAATGTAACCATATTTCTCTACTGGACTGAGAACTTAATTATTGCCCTAACACCGTTTGGACATTGAAACATCTCAAATACTATTTCTAATATAGTTAAAACATCGTACCTCTGAATGTATCGTAAAATGTGTCAGTAAAGGGAAAAAATAAATTGGCTCGTATGGAAAAACATTTGGAAATCCATTTAACCGTTGGAGTTACCATATTAATAGGCTATCATATATAATTAAATGACATCTTAATAAAAATACGATTTTTTTCACATATGTCGTCTTTCATTCTTTATATTAAAAACAGATACTCGCAAGCTTGAAATATTAGTTAAAACGTTAATTATCAGTGGTAATTGAACAACAAGATTCGCCCAGCACTGTTACATTAAACTGAAATGCCTGTTTAAATTAAATGCTTCCATTAAGATGGAATAAAGTAGCGGGAATTAATGAAGGAATATTTCAGTCTTATGACAGTCTGAATATTTAACGTGTAAAAGATATTGTTCCTACGTGTAAATGCAACCATCCTTCCTTACACTACGAATGTTTGTTACTATTGTATGCTGTGCTGTATGTTGAATCTGAACTGCAGTGAAATCCATGTTTTGTTAAAACCAAATATGTCCATTCTAAAACTATATCTATTATTTGTTCACAAATAATTACACTGACTAAAACTGTACTGACAAAAGGATTTTTTAAGTAAAAAATCTCCCTTTTGTACGGTATTTATAAGAACAGTCAATCATTAAAAATATAACATGAAAATTTAGTTTTATTAGAATGCCATAATTTATGTGTTAATTTAAGTGATTAATGCGCTTCATAATAAGTGGGTTCAAAAAAATTAAATTTTATGTAGCTAAAAAATAAATAAACAAGTAAAACAATGACACTTTATTTGGTACTTTACCGTTTAAGTATTAATCGATAAGCACTCATGTCGGAATCCAATTGGAGAGTTTTTAATGGATCGAGTTGTAATGGATTTCAGTAGTTCTAAATCAACAGGAATCATTATTTATTTGCTTTGACGATCGAGATTTAACTGTTAGCTGACGTTTAAATTCAGTAAATACTGTGTTGGTAAACATAACGAATAAACCTTTGCCAATTTAACATTTTAACACTAAATAGTCGTAGTATGAGGTTCACATTAGGAACAAGTAATATAAAATCAAAGTTTACCTCCATTGTGCGTCTTTCATCTCAGAGATCCATTCATCTATGTATTTGTCGTATAATAAACGTGACCTATTTCTTTTGACTGTGTATTCAATAAAACCCTACGAGCAAATAAACCTCTTTATATCTTCGCCGGTTGAGGTGTAAAATTGTATTGCTTGTTAAGTAGTTAAAAATCCTCACGTATTCGTAATGCTTGCATATTCCGGTTTTACTGCAGCTTAAATATTCACGGCTTGTACGATTAGTCTGAATTATTTGTACAAACAGCTTTTTGCTTCTCCGTTCAGCTAAGCGCTGAGTATTCGCTTGCAGGAGTAGCTATTAGTTCTGCTTGACAGTTTTATGCACATTTCAAATGTCTGTCGGAGTACAAGGTAGAAATTGATTCTCTCCGTAAAGGTAATAGAGTTACAATTGCGGTCGGTTATTTGGTTGAAATACTTCATTTTCAATAAAGGAACAATTGTTCTATATTCAACCTTTTCAGTTTACTTGGTAAGTAGACCTAATTTTAAGTTTAACTTACTTTATAAATGTAATCTATAACTTTTTATCAGAATTTTGTAATTATAAATATGTGTTTGTAAAACTAACTGAAAATGCATTATGACAAAGTTAAGAAAATATCTGCTAAACCAACAAGAAAAATTGAATTTAAATATAACATTTTTTTAGAACAATGATTTATTTATTACGGTACCTCTTTTATTTATAAGAATCCAGGTATGAGATAACTATATATTTTATTTGGAATATTTTTACAATTTAAACTTTAAATTAAAATGCTTAGTTGTACTCTAGTAATTTTTATTTTATCTTACACTGACAACATTTATTGTGTGAGTTGACTTCAAGGTAACCTTTGATATTTAATGTTTTCCCTAAAAATAAATAACTTTAAAAATATTTTAGGGTAGATTTTTGGGGTAGTCGTTGTGGGTAATAAGCCACCGCACACGTCGCCTTAAGAGGGTCATGAGGCGTAAAAGTTCGGCAAAAGCTGATGGGTAAACCGATTTGACGCAGTAGGTGTTGGTGGGAGGGGGAGGGGGAGGTCTAGGGGGGGGGGGTTTGGTCCCGGGTCTGAGGCTAAGTACTGGGACTGTCCCACGGGAAGGGGGCATAAATCCTAAGTGTGGAGGTTTGCGGCTGTATTCCCACACGAGTCGTTGCCGTGATGTGTTCCTGCGGTTGCCAGCCTCAAACTCGAAGGAACCCCCCTCGCCCTCCCCGTCGTCCGAACACCGCTCATCCGCACCGGCCATGTTGATTCACCGTTAGGCATCCGTGTTTATCATCAATTGATGGTCCATTGTATAGTCTGATAGCTAAGTTACTGCACCGTTAATGCGTGTCCTCAGAGCGTTTGCTCATGAATTTATGTATTCCTCCACAGAAGTACACCTATGAAAAATCTTTAATGTCTGAAGTAATCGATTTTACTTGGATTTTCCGTTGTTTTATAATTATTCCTAATATCGCTTATAAGGTTGTCTGGAACACAAAGTAGAATTTTAAATATAACCATATAATTAAACGGAAAACTGTATTTTTAATGTGGCCGTACAAAATACTCAATTTTATACTCAACATTTATAACGACGTTTCTCCTCAGCGTGCTCTTAGCTAAAACGCACCCCAATTCACTCCTTAATAATACGGAAACTAGACAAAAATTTAAACCAAATATCCAGCAAAACAACTAAAAAAAATTTAAATGAATGATTGAATGTTCAATAATAGCATAACAAATTTTGTATATCATTTCCACATTGAAAACAACGAAAACGTTTATAAGACGTAACATGACGGGGGGGGTGACGTCATATTTAAAGTTCGTTTGATCTGTTGTGAAAGTGGCATTTTTTCCACTACTCGCACAAAACAATTATCGCATTTTCCTTATCAACGTTATATTACTTCTAACCTCCCCACGACGGAACACTGAGCTCAAATCCGTAACCAGAGACAGCAAACAATCCTCCCTGACAATTCTGTTAACATTAAAGTGATTAAATGAGTGAATTAAACATAAGTAATTTCTTTCACTAAAGCAAACACAACATTTATTGTCGGGTAAACAGGCCGGCGGAGCGAGCATTAGAGACACACTGCACTAATTGCAGCATTAGTTGCGGGTCCGTGCATTACGCAGCGACCACGCCATTACAATGATTATGCGACTTTCGCACTCGGTCGCCGATTAATATTGAATCCGGCAAATATGTTTGAATAACATGGGGCCGGGCTCGGAATGTGAGTTTGTTACAGGTGACTCTGCTAACTCGAAAGTCTTACGTATAATTTGGCTTAGAAATAGTAAGTGACTGAGATGACTATTAAATTCGACTTCCAGAGGTAACAGTACAGTATAGTGATAGTCAAAGTTACAGTATAGTCACACTATAACGACGCTACCATATCCCTGAGAGTTGTTTGGTTTACAGAAGTCCGTATTATATAAAAACTGTGAGATAAAGAAGTAAACTTATAGTCTTGTAGAGGTGAGATACATATTGAAATTTACTTATCTACCAAAGTTCGAGTTGTAGAGGTATTTCTTATCAAAACTGATTAAATACTTGGTTACTGCCACGTGGTCGTTAAATTAGGTGAAGACAACATGGTTTTGAACCTTAAGTCATTAAGTTGAAATACTCCATTTGGGTAAACATCTATTGATGTTAAACTCAATTTTCTTATGTTTTAATAAACAGTCTGTTGTTGTAGAATTGTAATTTTAGATAATGTTTATTGTACAAAGCAATCAATTTGTTTTTGCGCAATTTTTATTATTTATTCTCATTATAGGCCTACTCTAACTTTAGCTAACCATCCTATCTTAACTAATTGTTGATCATGGAAATCCAAAAACATTGGACAACATTTAGAGGCATTACAAATACGATGAAATGATTTTTAAACAAAATTTGATTTTAAATCACAGTAAGAAAACTTGGGCTCCAAGATGCATGCAAAAAATCATTCACACCTACAAATGTACTTTCTAAAAAAACTTGCCTACGCCATTACCATAATTATGCAACATCCATACTCGTTCAGCTAGTAATCCGGAGCGTATGTTTATATAACATAGAGTAGGATTGTGAATGTGAGAAATGGAAGGAAGTTCAGGACTTCATCTATGGACGGTAAATTCAAAGCTCTTAAATTAAAGTGCAGACTAATTTTCGAAGTTACTTTTTTAAATAATTTAAATGTTTAAATACAAGTTTGTTTGCTCGTAAAATTCTTACGGAGAGATTTAGTAATGTGGGACTGGATAATCAAAAATAACTCTATTAGGTTTCTAATGGCCTATTAGATCATGCTTGTTAAAATATATTAGCGATGAAGAAGATGAATCGCTTGATTGCTTTAATGTGTATGTGGTGATAATCCCTAAAGGCTTAGAAGTTGCCTTCTTTTGTTAAAATAAACGGTATCAGTTAACTGACACATACTTTCTCCCAACAATGTAAAAAAGATGTAAAAGCTTCAAACATTAATGTCTTGATGACTCAGTCGGATAGCTACCGGCTGAGCAGCGCTCGTTTGACCCTACGCGCGTATGTGACTTTTAACAACGTACTGCGTTTACCGCTAAACGAAAAATTGAATTTTCTCCGCAACCACTTGACGTAGAGCAATAATTTAAAATACTGGATTATTTAGTTTTTTGAGCTTGATTTAATGGTGATAAGTAAAATTTATTTCAAGACAACAGCTATTTTGAAAATCCAAAAAATTGATTTTTGAAACCCTTTTTACTCTATAACTTTTGAACGCGAGTTTTCCCGGAGATGCAAGTGGTGTCATTTTATTCACCATTTTAAGCTGAATAAACCACAAATTTTTAATCAAAATCGTTAGAGCCGTTTTTGAGAAATTTTGATTTTTGATGATTTTTGAGGGTTTTTGGGGGTAAAATACCCTTAAAAATCAAAAATTCAAAAAAATGAAAAAAACGCCTGGAATTATCGTGGATTTGGACCTATGTACCAAATTTAATTAAAATCGGACCATTAGGGCATTCTCTAGCTCTGTTTACATCCTGACACACACACACACACACAGACAGACATCACTCCGAAAACCACTTTTTGGGCTCAGGGGGAACCAAAAATGGATAAATCCACCAACAACTCAAATTCGAAAATTTTGACGAAAACAATACTTTCTCCATATACTATGGTATAGAGGGAGAAAGTAAAAAGGCCTTGTTTATTCTAAAGAATCACTTAAAATTTTAAACCCTCTGTTATATTTTGTTAAACAATAAACATTCTTCTCACCTTACATGTCAGAATAAGCGAAAATTGAAATTGAGATTTTAATTAAATAAATTGACAACCGAACATTAACACCCATGTTGAAAACGCGCAAAATTAATTGAGATTTAGGTTTTAAAGGCTGACTTACCACGAGTAAGATAAATAATCATTTAGAGAGCGAGAGAGAGAGAGAGAGAGAGAGAGAGAGAGAGGAGAGAGAGAGAGAGAGAGCGATTTTCGACGTCAAAGTTAACCAACAAAATCCTTCGGATTACCGGAAAGCTAAACATCTTTCATGTTGAAATGTTTAGGTGAATTCCAAAGGATTAATATCCAATTAGGGACGATTCCCTACTTGCCACCAAGTCGCGAACGGTCCAACTAAAGTAATTAAAACAGAATTTAATGGTAGTTATAAAAGTTGAGCGGTTTTTTGCAGGTATTCAATTTAAAGTTGGGCGGCGGCGGGGTGATATACGGGGGCCATTTCCTCGCTGTTTGTCATATTCGGTTGGCCGTTGGCAACGCCGCACTCCCGCCGCGGCTAGCAACACCAGCAACTTCGCTGATTTGTCTGTGGCCAGGAAATCGTTAGGGGCCGGATCTCAGACGAAGACGGGTTTGGCTATTTGATAAATCGGAGAGAAAAAAACAATGGGAATTTATAGCGGAACTTTAATCGTATATTGCGGCGCCGACTTATGGTCGTCGGAATGAATTGGACGATTTTTGGTGCAATATTTTCCAACTTCTGCTGCTGTAGGCTTTTGATATTTCCCCGGCTCCGTTCTCCGTCATAATTCTTCGTTGTTTACGGTAATATTGGAAGGATTGTGAGGCGATTTAATATTAGATTAGTTTTTATTTTTGCAATACCGGTACTGTATTGAGTAATGATGAAATAATAGACTTATTTTAAATGATCACGAAATGTATTCGTGTTAAATGTTAACACAAAATAAATACGGATTAATAAATACGTTAATTATATAAACGTCAGTGTCATTTTTGTCGAATCTAGACCCTATTTAATATCCCGCGATACAGTAATACATAACTAGCTTTATGATGTTTAAATTATTACAGGTTTAAAAGCCTCGATAAACAATGTATTTATACCTATTTACCATCCATTTATATTTTTAATACGCTTAATTCACTTCAACAAAACAATTATTAAGCCCAATTTAATCAAGTAGATTAATCACAGCTGTGTTTAAAACGGTTTGTTGCACAAAGAACCGTAGTGTGGAGCAAACTAAAATGCACAGCAGAGAAGACCTTGACTTTTGCACACCTCATAAGTGTCGTAACCCCCCAAGCCCCCCCCCCCCACACCAGACGTGTTCCACGCCTGGCGCTCGGTCACCTCTATATACAACAAATGTGTGCTGACCGCCTGTGACCGGTTGCTCCACCCGCTACAATCTCTATCGCAAACCCCGACCGCAACTAAACGCTCACAATCACCGGCCTCCCCCAATCTCCCAATCGCCATGACTTTCTCCCGGTTCTCGCGGTGGGCGCGGCCGGCACGATCTGATCTCGTTCGCTCCCGAGTCACGACGGGTCGCGTGGCGAGTGACGTAACAGCGTGACGTAACGAGAACGCACCCGCCGCCGCCGCGGTCTGGCGACAGACACGTACAACGGCCAACAGCTGTTTACCACCGCCGCGCCGTCGCGGTAATGGCGGCAATCTGCGGCAGAGGTGCGAAGGTGCGAAACCGGCGGAGAGAGTGATAGCCGTGGTGAGGCTTTTAAATTGGTAATTGGCTGGAGGAAGTTTTGGAAATTGAGAGTTTATTTAATTTAGAAACTGCCGTTTTTCTTTTTTTATTTGACACAAGGTTTGTACTGTATATACAGTATATAACTCGTCTTGTCATCCGAATGTACGAAATATACTTCAATCATTTCAGCTTTATCATCTAATTTTGCTTTAAATTTTCTGACCGTTCCGCTTTTGACTATTTTACTATGTTCAACTATTAGTTGTAGTCTCCAAGCGTTCTCATTATAAGTCTTTATGTACTAAGACGACTTTGTACTTCCTAGAATTGCCCATAAACAATACAAGAAAACATTCACTAGTTCGGGGATTTTTTGTTTAGGCCTATACATTATTTTACGTTCAATCCAGTAAAGCATGACTATTGAATAAACCTATTTGAAAAGTATTATTGATTATTCAATCGATGTTTACATTTTAACAAACGTTATGTTTTTAATGTTAAGTAGAGTACCTGTATTATTTGTGAAACTCTCCAAAACTTTATTAAAATTCCTTTTTGATGTACCAACAATCCAAATGGAGATAGGAAACCACGATAGGAGGAACCCTTGGAGGGGAGTCCCAAAAACGACAGGAAATCACATAAGATAGGGGCGAAACCGCTTTTACACGAGGAAAATCGCCTCCCATACAGATTGGGGATTGTTAATCCATTTAGTGTTTTCGACAGATTGTTCCTTGGTTCTTGTTCGGGGAAAGAAGCAGCAACAATTGAAATAACCGAGGGAAACTAACAACAATGAATTCAATAGAAAGCAGCCAGATCCGCCCAGTGATAAGTTTCTTACCCCACTAATGGTTTCTTGATAACAATTTATTTGAGGTCTCCCTTGTCAGAGACAAGTGATTTCATTCCTTTCCATTTAAGAAATTAGATTCTCTAATAAATGTTACATGTTTGGAAATGATTGATTTTGTTCTATGAATGTTTACTTGGACGCTAAAATGCGCTAGCGTGAGAGCAAAGCTGCCCTTAAGTGCACTAACCATTTCTCGTGCGATTTATAAACGGCAATGAATCATACAACATGTATGTTTACGATCATAATTTATTTCTTGAATAAATTAACGAGTAACCTAGTTTACTTTATTTCCGCGTTTATTTCCCTCGCTCACGTTTCGTTTGTGTTGGTAACGTAAGATGATCCATGCAACATCGAGACGGCAGTAACATGAATCACCACACTTTCATCTATAAGAAGTCCGATGCAATCTACTTTCTTCCGCTGATGACATGTCCGGCGATATGCCCACTTTCTAGCCCCAGACTACAGAATGAGACCCATTCGGTCGCTCACTGCTTTCTCCTTATTAGAGGATACTCCGGTTTCTACAAGCCCTGGATTAAGTGGTTGATCACAAATAGCCACCGGTCTTTCTATAACTGGGCCAGGAAGCTGGTAATTAAACATTTTAACTGCACAATTAATGCATCGATCAATTTTATAAAACTACGTTGAAACAGAACATGATTTCGGGATTGCAACCGTCCAGTGATGGGATTCCCATAACAATGACTGCAGCACAACGCTCCGTTACAATAACGGTTTAGTTTAGTTTGGCAAACATGAATAACATCAATAGCAGCTGCCAGTGCGATTGTTTTGGCCTCCGACTCTAATACAAAACATGGCTTGGCAACCGTGCAGTTATTCTCAGATAATGTTATATGCATGCCCGCCGTGCATTTACACTGAAAAAACTGTTTTGTTGGGGTAACAAAAAAATTGTTGTCCCAACAAAAAAATTTGGTTGAAATAGGGACAACTATATTTTTTGTTGGACTAACAAAATAATTTTGTTAAAATTTTTTGGTTAAAGCAACAAAAATTTTTTGTAATTGCAACAAAAAGTTATATTGTTATTTCAACAAAATCCTGATACATTTTGTTGAATTAACAAAACCATTTTGTTGGCCTGAGTTATTGAAAAGTATTATTTTTACATAAAAATTCATGTATTAATGCATTTATGCCAACCAACAGATTAAAAAAAAAGTAAATAAATATAAAAAGTAAATCAAAAAGTATACATCTGTGACGGCATTCGAACCCTCAACCTCATATTCAATGACCTGACGCTCTAACCACCTGAGCCACGGGATCTATGAAAATAGAGGTTCTAATTTACTACTTAGCCATTTTTTTACTCGGCCTCCGTTCAGAGCTTGGTTAAAACTCAAAAAGTTAGCCCAAATGTGAAATAACTTACTGATTCGCGTTGAACGTTTATTTGACGTGAAATAAATATTCAGTGCAATGTGGGTAAACAAAATATTTGGTTGGGAATACCAAATTTTATAACCAAACCCATTTTGTTGATCCAAACCATTGGTTTTGTTGGTTTGACCAATTTATTTGGTTCCCTCAACAAAACGAGGGCAACAAAATAAGTTTTGTTGCCACAACAAAACATTTTTTGTTGGGAGTACCAAATTTTATAACCAAATCCCTTTTGTTGATCCAAACCATTGGTTTTGTTGGTTTGACCAATTTATTTGGTTACCTCAACAAAACGACGGCAACAAAATAAATTTTGTTGCGCCAACAAAACAGTTTTTTCTGTGTACTTAGATTCGGTATCTCGGGAATAAGCAAGACCCGGGGCTGGGTTTTAAGTGGTTATTCTTGTAGTTTTGCTATTGCAGTTTTATTTTACTCGATAAAAGGTCACATTAACATATCATGCAGTTGTAGATTTTTATTTGTTTATACATTTATATCATAAAACATTTTTCATGAAGTAGTAAGTCCTTTACGAATGTGGCTACCATGTGAATGAGAATTCTACATTCAAATATTTAGATAATTTCATCTAAGCTAAAAATCTATGTATAACTAATAATATTTTTTAAGGTTATGTATTTATAATTTTGAAAAGTATGTCAACAGATCAAACAACACCTTTTGTCGTAATATAGAAGTTATGTCCATTGTTATGTCAAGCAAATGTTTGATAATCAACAATGATTGGCATAATTTAATATACGTCGCTGTCTACAGTATAAACCTAATCAGCCCTTTGATATTGATTTGAGCAGTGTTTAATTAGTTTAGACATACGATATTAGTAAATTATGATCCACAATTGGACTACTTTTGCTCGTATGTCTAGCTAATATGTTTACTTATATGAATAAACTCAATTATGGCCACAGTTGACTTTATTTATGCAATACCAGAATAATTTGCATTTAATTTGTTTTAAGTTGGATAGCGTCAATAACTCAATTATACGTAGGTATTCAATATTTAATAGCATTTAGGGCTTATTGCAGATTGAAGAAATTAAATCCCACTTGTTAATTTTAAACAATTTTACGTTCTATTTTTACTTTCTCATCCTACAGCCTATCATGAGGCTATTGTTTTCGTAAAAATCTTAGAATTTTAGTTGTTGGTTGACTTATTCCTTTTGGTGTCCCCCTAAGTCCAAAAAGTGTTGTTTATAGGCCTACAGAGTGATGTCTGTGTGTGCGTATGCCTGGATATAAACAGAGCTAGAGAAGGCTCCAATGGACCGATTTTTGTGAAATTAGGTATTAGTGCCAACCCATTATAATCCTACGTTTTTTTTTTTTTTTTTTAAGGGCATTTACTTAAATTCCTTTAAACGTGAAAAATCCAAATAAAAAAACTGTCCTAATGATTTTTATTAAAGTTTTTTGGCTATTATGAAAAAAATGGGGTTAAAAAGTCACCAAAAAGTAGGATCGAACTTAAGCGGCTCAGCTGGCAAATATCCGTCAATACCGTCTACTGAACCGCCAAGACTTAAAGGCTTTAACGTATTTTTTCTATTCTTGCGAGAAAGTATGTGTCAGTATCTGATACCGTTTATAGTTAGTATATCCCAAACAAACCTCGCGCCGAAAGGTCGGTAGATCGTTTAACCCACAATGCTGCAGTAATGACCCAGGCGAACGCCCAATTCAGATCCAAGTACAGCACCGGTCCAGTAACGGTCTGCCGTTATGATCGCCGTCTTCACGGCCTTCTCAATCCCGGCACCCCGCTGCCACTGCCACTGCCAGTGCCGTCTGGATAGGTAATTGTCGCCATTCTGCTGCTAACTGTGGCCCGCGATAATCCGGACATTCCGTCATCCGGCGGTGCGTTACGGTCCGCCGGCCTGGTTTTGTTTCTGTTCGAGTCGGGTATCCGGATGACGAATCCGGTTTCTGCCAATGATGATTGAATCCGGTTGGAAAAATATTATCACCAGTTATATATATAACAGGACTGAAAAGTTCCTGACGGGTTTGCTATTCTGTAACAACTATACATGCTATAAAAATAAACATCGGCTAACGAGAGGTCATTCTGGTTTTCTTAGCGAATTTCCCTAAAGGGAATACGATATTTTTAGACTAACTGGTGTGGATAGATTGGCGATGTCTATAATGGCTGCAAACTATAGTTGTTGAAAGGTATACGGGTGTAAATGACATGCACCAGTACACAAAGGTCCACAATTTGTTTCGCAATTTCATAAATGATGGAAGGAATAAAATGATAATAATTTTATGCTTTTCATCATAATAGAGGTGGCAAAACCGATTCCCCAACGTCGCATACTTACAAGTTTTCACCCAAACTCCAAAATAACAAACTTTTAAGCAATTGCATACTATAAATCTAATAACTCCAGTATATAAGCTGATATTTAAATAAAAACCTAGGGTAACCATAATTTTGGTAATTTCTTTATCATCAAAGTTTTAAAAATATTAAAAATGAAATAGTCAATGGCTATTAAACCACCCTGTTCAACAACGCCTATTTAACGGCGGTTTATTTAACTAGCGTGTAAAGTCGGATAAACCAAATTTATCGTGGATATCATATTCCCTCAACATTTTATATTTTACTTATAAACAGAAATGTTGATTTAGAATTTGAAAATGAAAGTTATTTCTTTGATATTTAAACCACCGATTGCTAAATCCTTAAATCTAAACGCAACAATCGTTTCGTCACAAAGGATAAAGTAGCGCCCAAATAAAAAGCTCGCGAACGTAATCGTTGCTTTTAAAACGTTAACCGGTCTTTTTCCCAGTATTGAATACAATTTCACTCTCTGAACAAACGAAGTAGATTCATTTCGAAGAATAAACAACTTGTTTTGCAACTTTATGGATAAAGAGTACATGCATGGAAATAGTTAGGGATTTATAAAACAGCATCGCGCTGTAGCTTTGCCCGGGGCTTGATTACATATCAGAGTCGATGTTGAATAATACGCGTCATGCGATGAATTATTTAGCCGGAATAAAGCGCAACGTGGAAACAGAATGCGCTGGACAGACGTCCGGTAAATTAAACATGTGATTCTGGCAGGTTAAACAGGCGATCGCACTTCTACGAACATCAGTTCATCTGATAATGGCTCTTTCGGGCGCTAAATTTAATTTGATGAAAAGGTTCAAATGTGCGTCAGAATGCACTCATGGTGTAGTGCATACGGATGGGGAGAGCTGGAATAAAAAGCAGTTAACGCTTTTAAAGTGAAACATTAAGTTGGCTCGGGAAATGTTTGATAGCTTGAAACTTGGTTTTAAATATAATTTTTAAACGTAGGCCTATTCCAGTGAATAGTGAAGTTTTTCTATCAATATTAATCTATACTTATCTAATAAGCTAGGATTTTTTCTTTCTTTTTTTGGAATTCTTCCTTAATTTTCAACTGATTTTTAAGATTTGGTGTCGTTGGATTCCACAAACAAATATCTTTTCTATAGTTGGTTCCAGAAACAAATTGATTATTTATACACATAAAATAAAAGCCCTATTCATCTTTGAAATTTGAACATTTTTCATTAAAATAACATAGTGATTGGGATGAGTATTTAAACATTTGTCCATTTAAAGCTGTAGGCTAAGTATTTTTTAGTGATTACTGCAAATTTATATTTGAGAAGTTTTATTATTTTCGCAATATATAAACTTAACTTCCAATTTCGAGAAACAATTACCCAAGTTTTTTAGTTTAGATTAGTTAATTTATCAGTGATATTCATATGAGTAGTGTCAAATTGTTGGTGCTGGCTCAGTTCAAGGTCACCTGAGGGATGACGTCATCGAGGTCAATGACCTCACCGATGACGTCATCGATGACGTCATCGATTGCGTCATCGATGACGTCATCACTAATGACGTCATTTCTATGACGTCACACCCATGACGTCACAGAAATGACGTGCTGATGACGTCATCACCCCTTACGTCATCAAAATGACGTCACCGACGCCACTGAGGTCAAGGTCACGCCGAAACTTAAAATTTTTTGGCACTTTTGCCGTTTCTCGCACTACGCTCCGAGTTTCAGTCAGAGTCCCCGTGACCTTGACCACTTGGAGCGAATTTTCGACGAGAAACGGCAAAAGTGCCAAGTTAAACTCGAGTTTCTGACATGACCCTGCCTAAATGGGGAATCGGTTATCCCTCAGGTGACCTTGAACCAGCACAACACCAACAATTTGATATTACTGTGACCTTGAAAACCTAACAACGGAGCGCCGACACCGATGCGCACCCCACGACAGCCACCGAGTTACTGACTGCCAGGATCTGTGTACTCTAGGTATATGGGGAAGTGGAGGGGGAAATCCCAAGGTCATCCAAATGGAGTTTTAAAAAAGTTGAAGAGTAGAAAGACTACTCTTGTGCTTCCTGGGCGACCTCATCAATCTCTAATGGATCTGTAAACCAATCCGATCTGTAGCGGCAGGAGTCCAGAAAACAGGTGCACCACCCATCAGGTTGTCCGTAGCACTTCCGACAATTGGTAAGATTGGAGAAGTGAAATTTAATACACCGCTGCGGACAACAAGTATAAAAGTATTTGGATTTGTAGATTTTGAAAGTTTGTAGTACCGGCGGTGGCAGCTGTTGGTTCTTGCATCTACACCTGCAACATCCGAAGCATTCACATTGCCGGCAGGCCAGCCCATCCACTTGCCACTTTGGTAAGAGGAAACACTTATCCTCACAGCAATAGGTTGTCCCCGTCTCTTCCTCCCAACGCTTCTTTGCACAATATGTGACGCCTTGTATCTCCAAACACCTATGCTCGCAACATGAGATGCGCTTACTTTCCATAGTTGATGTTGCTTTGACGAGGGAGCACGATGAAGTGATGCTGTGGTCAGTGGGAATGGGGTTTATATAAACTAAGGTGAGTGGAGGGGGAAAGGTCAAGGTCATCCAAATGGAGTTTTAAAAAAAGAAAAGAGTAGAAAGACTACTCTTGTGTATCTATAGCGATTTCATTGATAGTGAGTGCTTCTGTATGCCAAGTTGATCTGTACTGACAGGCTCCTAAATAATGTTTGCAAAAACCTGCAAAATGATTGTTGCACAATTTGCAGCCAGTTAGCTGTTTTAATGTGAATTCAATGCAACGTTCAGGGCAACAAGTGTACTTATGCCCTCTCATCTGGTACACATGGAATGTCTTCAACTCCGGTTTCGGCTTCTTCCAAGACTTGCACTTACACATGCATTGACCAAAAGCTTCACATTTTCTACACGCCAAACCATCCGCAACATCAATGTCATTCGGCCATGAAAAACATTTCCGTTCGCAACAGTAGTTGAGTTGACTCTCCATGTTGCTGTGGTGAAGGTGCGCGATGAAATGATGCTGCACTCATTGAGAGTGCACCTTAAATAAACTCAGTGGAGGGGGAAAGGTCAAGGCCATCCAAACGGAGTTTTAAAAAAGATAACTAGTCGTCCTCCTCCTCCTCCTCATCCGTTGTACTTAGAGAGCTGTCAGACGAAGAGCCCCGTGCAGGTGCTCCCCAGATGAAAAACAAATCAATTTTAAAACGAAGACCAGGATCTTGCATCATCAATTCCTTTAATTTGTCACATACTAAGTCGACCTTGTGTAAGGTGTCAACAACAAGCTTCCAATTCGTTGGTTCAATATAACTTGTAGTAGAGTCTGCCTCGCTGATAACCACATCCTCCGGCCGTATTGGAGTGTAAAGATGTGTAAAGTTCTTTGGCTGTAGCTGAGGTTCAGGCTGGCTGGAAGTGGAAGGTTGAGTGTGGACCCCTGTCGCATCGAAATCCATAGTCATTCTACATTCAATGTTGGGGTTTTCGTTTAATACATACACCAATTTCTCATGCAACATATCCACTTCTGCCGAGTCTTGCAGATGAACATTCCAGGAAAATGGCCATTCTTCATCCGTAGTGGAGTCAACTCGAGAAAGAGTGCTGTCCGCCATGATAGCTAAGCAAGGAATGATGTGAGCTACAGACTGTGGTAACAGTATTGAAAAGTAGAGGGGGTAAACCAAAAGTACGTGGAGGGGGTATTTTCAAGGTTATTTAATTTGGGTTTTAAAAAAAAGGAAATAGTGGAGGGGGAATTCTCAAGGTCATCCAATTTAGGTTTTAAAAAAGGAATGAAGCTTACTCCTCTTCAGCCTCGTTGTCCCCTGCATCTTCATCAGCCTCATCTTCATCGACGTCAGACTCGCCGTAAGGATAGATCGGGGACATGGGCGAATATTGTGGAGATTGTTGACCGTTGTTGTCGTCCCCTTGCATTCTAACTTGGGACCAATCATAATTTAAATTCATTTGTATTATGATCCCAGGGTTGTCCCGCAGTATTTCCTTCATACGTTCGCAAATTGACTCCAAATAGTGTACACTATCGATCGACAGTGTCCAACCCGTACTTGTACCGACATCAGTAGTGGAGTCAGCTTGGCTGATGGTGTTGTTGTCTGCCATGGTTGCTTGTCGGACAAGGAATGACGGTTGATGTGATGCTCATGCAGGAACATGGTGAAGTGGTGGGGGGTGTGGTGGAGTAGTGGGGGAATTTTCAAGGTCATCCAAACGGAGTTTTAAAAAAAGGAAAACTTACAAAGTAACATTGAAACTTTCCAATTGATGGTGGCGAGCGTTTTCTTCTGCAACCTTGCCGACACATGTGACTATGCCGTACAGTATGAAAAGTACAACCATAATAAGGCCGAACAATAAAAGATAGCCGTTGACTATCATGATATTTTCTGAGTGGATCTGTTTTCTTCTTATCGCCCTCTCCTGCATCCTCTTCTCCAACTCGTGGACGAAGTCACAACATGCGTGAGGACATCTTTCATCTGTTGGTAGGTTTGCCATTGTTGATGTTGTCGGTGTGGCTGTTGAAGATGGAATGAGGTTTCCAATTGTGATGTGCCATGTACACCAATAGTCAAGTGGTGGGGGTAACAAAGCAGTGGAGGGGGAAGTTTCAAGGTCATCCAAATTGTGTTTTAAAAAAACCTATCTTGTTACTGAGCTTATATGTCAGTAACAAGATAGGTGTTTTTGCTCTTTTACTTCTTTAATATAATGAAAAAATATACATATTCAACAATGGTTAGGACAAGAAATACAACTGCTAGTCAGCTGAAGTAGTCCAAGTTGTCTGGCTCGGTCTTCATGGACGCTGGTGAGGAAGCCGTCGAGGAGTGTCCAGGCTCTTCCTTTGACTGCCGGGTGTTCCGTATATTGCAAGCGTAAACTTGCACATTTATACGGTAGCCTCGTGCCACCATCAGCTGCAACTCCTTGTATAAGTCGTTTAGCTCCTGCTGAGTCTTGATGCTCACCTCCTCGTAACTTGCGCAACTGACGTTGAGAGACATCCTGATGTTGCTAGGTTGGCTGCTGGAGTAGAAATGAAGCCGAGGCACAGCGTTTGGAGGTACATGGAAAAGTGGTGGGGGTGATGGTGGTGGGGGTATGGAAGATGCAATTAAACACTTCTAAACTTTTTCCATTGATACAAAGGGATGGAACAAATAGCACAGGTGTCCTTGTAGTTTTCAAATCTAAACATTGGTGCTAGAAATCCAAACTGTTTTCTACCACCTTCCTGTACGAACCGTCGAAGGTCTCTGACGGCAGCATTGCCACAAGGCCTACAAAACTTTTCCCCGTCTTGGAACCTATACCAGGAGTATCCCGAATACCCTCTATTATCTTTCTTGTACTCCTCAATATCCTGCTTTACTGTTATAGGGATATTATCTCGTAAAGCCGTCTGGAATAAAGATGCGTCAGTTATAACTCGTTGTAAGCAAAGCTCGTACAAGGTGCTCATCGTTTGCTAGTTGGCAACAGACTGACCGTTTTTCGCATCCAAGCAGGTTTGAATCCTAGTGCGGTAGTGGGGGTAATTACAGTAGTGGGGGTAATTGTGAAATGCAAAGGTCAAAGGTCAAGGTCACCCGCGAAGTTTAAAAAAAAAATGCAACATATCAATACGTGAAGTCTGTCACATATTGATATGTTGCATTTTTTGTTTTTTTTATTTTTTTTGTCTTTTATGATTCGTTTATTTATAAAACATTACAACAACATATGTACAACATTAAAACTTAAATCTAACACTGCTGCTTGTCAGCGATGTGGATGGTCAACTCTGTAGAATTGCTACCCGTGCAGCCGTGGGACACCAGGTATAGACACCCGGGTTGAATAGAGCGAAGATCCTCGTTTTGTAGAAGATGGACGAATCTCTTGGGCAGGTACACCTGGAACTTTGGTTCATCCCCCGGAGTAAACGGTGCCTCGCTGAGACTGCAGCAGATGGCCTCCCCAACTGTAGTCTCCATCTTCTTCATAGCATGGATTATGTAGTGCTTCTCGTCTTTTAGTTCCGAGCACTTCTTTACAGGTAATATTGTTGACTTGGAGTGAGCATTGAACTGCTCGACCAAAGTCTGAAGGAACTGGTGAGATGCCATGGTCAGGTTACAGATCGTCTTCTTGCTCGGAGATGTTGTCGTCTCGGAATCTCGAGTAATACTCATGCCAGGTCCCTGTCTGCTCCCCACTTATATACTCTCCGTTACCCCCACCACTCCCCAATTCCCCACTTTGAAGGTAAGAGGCGAGTTTATAGGCATTTTTCAAAGCGCAATGTCTATCTTTATCATGTTCTGGGCTTTTTGTACAAATACATATGGTTTCCAGCATGTATTGATAATTCTTATCCAATTCCACATCATTAACCGGAACATGAGTAAATCCTTCGATCCATCTTTTCTTTTCCAGCCCCTTTGTGTAAATATTGGTAAACTTGTCTGAAAAGTGATGCATAATGTGATACAAGTCCGTGTAACTTGTAAAACCATCATACCAATCGATATGATGGAAGTGTTTTGAAATCCATCTGTTGGTAGTAGCGGCTTTACTAGTTAAAGACGAATAAGAACATGGTGGTTTAAATAAAAACGAATAAGGAACACTTGTATTCATGTCCAAAAACACAAGTTCTTTTATAATGAATCTATCATCATTACCACGAAACGCTTGAAACTCAATAATACCAGGCTTGGACTTTACTTGTTGTTCTTCTCCCTTGTCCATTTTGAAGGTCACACGTCTGCTCATTACGAAGTCAGGAGGTCAACTGATTTCCACACAACGGTAGGTACTACTTTTATACCAGGCCGTACAGTTGTTGGCGCGTTGGTGTATATTTAACGTGGGCACCGTCCCCAATAGGCCTAACCCCACAAAATGTTGGTTATTGTTTTAAAAACTAACCATTGTCATTTAAGTTTCCATCTTTATATTTTCCTTATTTTCATTTTCATCACTAACACTTGATTCTTCTCCTCCATCTTCCTCTTCTTCCTGTTTTACTGATTTCTTATGTAGTTGAGCGTACTTTTCCAATTGTCTCCACATCTGTACTTCATGAGGAACTCTATTAAATATAGAAGTATCCACAGGTCCGTATAATATAGGTGCGTCCGGTTGTTTGTCCAATGTGTCTTCCAGATAATCTTTAATAATCGAACTTGAAAACACCAGTTGTCTCAAGTATCTTGTTATAGGTTCAGTAGCACAAGTTAAAATGAAAAACTCCTCTCGATTAAGTTGAATTTTGTTATCATGTCTTGTTGTGTCTCTAAACCGTAGCTGATGATCACCACGTTGTTTAATGATATCAATTTCCACATTTGAATCCAAAAGTCCTACCCTTGTCTTTCTTCCAAACATGTTACTACTTAAATAGCATTCTAGCAGATGCAAATGTTTCATAAACGATTCCCAAGCACTGTCCGTAAACAAAATCATTTTGGGTCCATGAGTTAAAATTACAGTAGGGGAATAATCTGTAGATTTCATAACACCGATTAAAACACTTTTATCCAAACTGGAAGAGATTGGGTAAAATATTCGCAAAAATACCTCACTCAATATGTTTGGAGAAATATTATCTTCAATATCCCTTTTTCTCTTTTGTATAGTCTTTCTTCTTTTACCTTTTTCTTCAACATTATTACTGGCGTGAAGTTGTCCGCAAACGTTTTGTTCACCTCCTTCCTGGTGACCTTGAGGATCTAAAAACTCAGATATCTCCTTCTCAATATCTACCACATTTTCAGGTGTACCACTAGGAGAAGCCATATTGAATACGATGCTACCCATACAACAGTAGGCAACAAACTGATGAGGAGCGGTCTGTACGCTCTGCTTTTATACTCGCGGAATGAAACAAAACCGGTTCTTACAATACATTTTTAACAATTCCGGTTAAAGGTGTGTATGTTACGATTTTATCATGTAGAATTAAACAGTATGCAGTTGTATTAGCCGGTATAGCATCGTTGAATTCCATTTCTATTTTTATATCCACACTTGAAGACTTTACTGATTCATTTTGTTTAGAACAATCGATTACAACTATTGGGTAGGCATCGAAATATTTGTCAGGTGGTAATAAAGGTGTATTTGTTTTACCGTAATATGAACTTTGGAATCTCGCGTACATATCGTACAATATACTGTATTTCTTCTTAGTGAATGACACATTTAAATTGTCGTATGGAAAGAATTGTGAATTTAAATAAACTTTAATATTTTTCAAGTCACAATGATCAAATTGTCCTGCATGTTTAGTAATGGCGTCTCTTCTACCTGTTTGTAAACCAAATATAATATACCTGGCTCGTTCTACATAATTCGATGTTTTAACAGTCCAAGTGTGTCGATCCGTAGTAGGTAAACTGGGATGCTCATGAAATTCCCAACTTCTAAATGGAATAACAATATCACGATCGGCTTTTAATTTTCTTAAAAGTAGCATTCTATGCTCGTCAGCCAATTTAACATGTGGAACTCTCCATACAATTTTGTCTAATTTTAATTTCCATTCTAAAGTCGCATCTGTAGTAGCATCTGCAGCTTTAATAATGTCTTTATCGTTAGAAGATCTCAACAAAACTAATTCTTGTTTAACGTTTAATATTATTTTCCTATAATCTTCAGCAAAACCAAGCAGCAAACGTAATGGAATATGAAAATCAAAATATCCATTTGGATCTGGAGTGATCGTGTCAATCGTAGGTAATACCCATCCGGCAGGTTTAAGTAAATTGGTTTCATTGGGTGTTATAGATGTTAATCCTTTTAAAGTTGTCGTAATACCTACTTTTTTAGTGGAATCAACTGTTACACCTGATATTTCATATCTAATTTCATCAAATAGGAAAGCCATAGGATTATTTATAAATGGAACTGTTGTACCAACAGTAGTACCGTCCTTTTTAGTAACTTGTCCTTCAATATACAAGTAACTTTCACATGGTAGTGTGTAAATGTCTTGATTTTGTATGGGAATACGAATTTCATCGTTATTGTTTAATTTCGATGAAGTGTAAGGGTTGTGGGTGTGATATTCTTTTTCCCATAGGGTTTCGTCGAATGTTGGACCCTGCGCTATATCCAGTATATCCATACTCGGTTAATTTTAATCCAATTCTCTCTAAGAAACGAATGTTCTCGCGTGTTAACTCCTCCACAGCTGAAGAGCTACTAATGCGGTTTCCCGTAGGTTGTTCGCTTTTAAATGTTAAACCCATAGTTTTGTATTAAAGTGTCGATTTTAAATGTAATCTAATCGTAATAGGCTCTTCTCTGAAGTCTACCAAGTTACCGTCTTGATCCAATACGCTCAACACGATGTCTGAAATGAAAGTGGTGTTCAACGGTAGATATACCAGGTTTTGTGGCTTTTCAACAATTTTAAATCCAGGTGGTACACTTGGGTAAAAAGTATGTATGATGTGGGTGTTAGCCCCATCCCTGTAAGCACCTTGTATAATGTTACAAGTTATGTCTATACTATTGACTTTTAATATTGTTACTGTTTTCTTACCGGAATGTGTTACATCTGGTTCTAAAACAGGCTCATCGTTGGAAAATCCTAATAAATCACCAATTGAGTTCGGTTGAGTGAAATCTATATAATATTTGGAAGTAATTTCAGCTTTCATCGTATTATTATTACCTTTTAATGTTATATTGTCTTTTCCCATTTTAGTTTGCAAAAATTCATTTATATGATCAATTTCATAAGAACCTGTGGGTAACCTGCACTCTTGTAAGTCTGTAAATTTTCCACTGGCATCCTTTCCCTTATAATAATGCAATACGTTATTTTTACCTTCCGTAACATTGGGGATAGAGTTGTAAGTTGTAAAATCCAATAGTGCCGCCTCCCAAAACCTTCCTTTTTGCAAGCGTAACGCTGGAAAAAGGATACTTCGTAAAGTGGACGATTTTCCTGTTAATGATACCGTATAGGAAGACATCTCAATAGTGACTGATACTTTTAGCTAGAAATTCCAAACATAAATGGCCGCATATTGAAGTATTATCAGGTTGTTCTCTTTTATAGTTATAATATATGTTTTTAGCAGATTTAAAGTAATTTTGAAGTTCTTTTGGTGGTGGCAAATTACCGAAACTATCAAAATAATATACATTGTTATTTAGTTTCTTATAACAAACCCAATGGGTGCCAGGCCCTTCAGTATTATCCAAATTTACAATTCCAGTCTCATTTTGCCACATTTTCTTTGGTAAACTGTCTTTCATAAACACACCGCGGAAAAATGGTATTTTTAAACAGGAAATATATTTAAATAATTCAATATTGGTTAATGCTTTATGTGGTATGACCAATTGATTTCTTTTATTTAATATGCACGATAAGGTCTTAGGTAAAGACCTGCCCCGTTTTTTACCATTGACCACACGGTGGGCTTCTTCCTGCCTTTTCTTGTAGATCGTCGTCTTCTTTTTATATTTCCTCCATGTTTTCTTGTGGTTGACCTCCTTTTTACTCTCCTTCTCCTCCTTCTTCCACCTCCTACTGCTGTTTTAGCCTTCATACCTGCTGTTACTGCTAAAGCTGCTGCTTTTTCTGCTATGCTAGCGTCACTTGATTTTACTCGTTGCCAAGCTATGTCCGCAAGCTTTTTGTCAGCTATTGATCTATTTTTTGAATCGGCAAACGTGGAATATGCGATATCGTGTTCTTTACAAGCCTGATCTAACTTATTTATGCCAGGATCGCCTCTTTCCAGTCGTTTTTTCAATTTAGTTCCTGGTCCGCAATACTGATAACCTCCCGGTATATGAAATTCGTATGGTAATGCGTCTATTGCTCTATTTACTATGGATCCTACTGGAATTCGTTTTAAAGCTTTACTTAACAGAGAAACCGCTGTGGACGTGATCCCACCTCCTCTCCTTACAGTGTCTCTATATGGACTGATGTACTGGAACGTCATTATTGTCCTTTTATAATCGCAATGTACAACTTATGTGTTACCTCTATGACAAGTTGGACATAAATGAAGTCGTTTATTGTGTTCTTTTATTAAATATCAAAATCACCCCAATCCGATGATCTAAACTTTTTTGTACGAGGGTTGATAAAATAGTTTTGAACAATTTCCCGTTTAATCCAAGTACCTCTCTCAGATTCCAACAAAGGAGTACGACCTGAATGAATACCAATAAGATTGTATACATCAAATAATGCATTTCCTAAAACTTTTACAAGAAAATTAACAGTGACAGCATTATCCACATGTTCAGGGTCTTTAAGGTCTGTTATACGTTTATTATTACAAGTATACACTTTGCTATCCATTTGTGATAATGTGATAGCCTGTCCTACAGTTGCAGCATCATTTGCTTCTCTTCCTTGCGCCATGTTTGTTAATTTTTTATTACTACATATAAAAAACGCATAGTAATTATTTGGATCTAGATGTACTGTTTGTCCTAAGGCAGCCGCGTCTCTATCTGCATGACCCCATGACACATTTGATAACCTTCCATGCCTGCAATCCCAATAAGCGTTTTTGTATGTCAATAAACGAAATTTTTCATTACCTTGAATAAAGTCATCCCCTTGCTTTGATAATACTTCATCTCGTTTTGCAAATCCAGTTGTTTCTTGTTTTAAAGTCTCTTTCATTTGACCCACTGTTGCACCATCAGATGGTGCTGAACCATCTTTTACATTCGCCAAACAATTGCCAAGACAATCGATAACTCCCACATCACGTATGACACAATGATCTTTTATATATTTGAGATTTACAGCATCATTTTCATTTTTTGGATAACCTATATCGTTAATAACAAATTTATAAAAAGAAAATCCATCTTTTGTCTTTTCAGGTATCAAAGAATGTAAATAGCGTCTATTTACGCTGTCTTTTGCATCTTTAGGGTCATCTACGTTGGATATACGTTTATTGTTGGCACTATACGTTTTCCCATTGAATTTTAACGTATTTTTTAATTCAGATGACAAATAACCTTTGTTTATCGCATCACCGTTTTGATTTGGTTTACCAACGTTGATAATTCTATGATCTTCTGCGTCATATGTGTTATTTTGTAGTTTTAATGTTGGCGATATCTTTTCCTTTAATATTTTTAGATTTATTGCATCGTTTTCATCCGTAGGATCTTTTATGTTTTTTAACCTTTTATTACTCATATCATAATCTCCATCAGGTGTTTGTGGTAAACCAGCACTTCTTTTTAAACTATTGGCATAATATAACCCATCCGAGGAGTAACGTCCGAACTTGTCGACACTCATGGTGCAACTGAATAGTATTCTAGGGAGTAACGCATTTTTATGAGATTACCCCACGGTTTCGGAGTTCATCCACTAAAGCCACCCATTCGTTTTCCAATCCAGTATGACCCGCTTCTTTAGCTTCATGTATTAGTTTCATTCTATCCACCAATTTATTGATATTATTGTAATAAATAACATTTGTGTTATATAGTTTCTTCATTAAACCTGTACCCGTAACGGACTTACTTCTTTTTCTTCGTTCCTGAGCACTTACATCCAAAGTGGATGCCATAAATCTTCGTTTTACAGGTTTTCTTTGTGTTAACGGCATTGTTTGTCTTCTAGTTGGTATTAACTTGGATACAAATTGTTTATATTTTAAAGACTTAGATCTAAAAGGAGGCTGGTCAGGTAAATACTTTCTCCTATATGCATTTGTCTGTTCCAAAATATTTTTATATGCTTCCATGTCTTTTTCTTTCACTACCGATACTGAAGGCTTATTTTCAAATAATAATTCAAATAATCCTTTTGTGCCCTTATACCTTTGATCACCAATGACAATATTATCATGTTCGTCAACGTTTAACGGGCTATTACCTATCATTAAACCGTCTTCTGTTAATCTCGCTCCATAACTATGGTAATTCTTATTAGGAATTGTTCCGAGTAACATTTTTACCATGTATTTCCTTCCTAAAGGTCCTTTGTTATGAATGTTTTCACCCAATAAGCTTATGTTTGACGGACCTTCCCTTGTCTCTTCTTCTTTTTCCTCTTCACTAGCAGTTGATACAACTTCATGTCCTCTTTTGGCTTTTACTTCATATAATTCTTTTATTCCACTATAGTCCGGTGATTCTAGCTCTCTTTCGGGTTCTCCACCGGTAAAACCACTATACGTAGAGGATTCCAGGTCTTCATCACTAAAATCTTCTGATTTTACATTTTCTCTTTCAAACTTCGTAATAGGTGCAATCGCATCTCCTTCCAATACAGGTTTAGCAAATTTTTTGTTTAATTGTTTCAAGGGTTCAGTAATAGGTTTAAAAGTAGATTCAAGGAATTTCTCCCTCTCGCTAATACCTAGTTTCAATGCTCTGTTTTTAGCCCGAATAGAATCACTAAGTGATTTTATTTCTTTTACTAATTTTTCTTGGTTAACCATGTTTGTAGCAAGACGTGTTGTACAACAATGAATGTGTTATACCACGTTTAATGTATTAATATAAATTTATCAAATCCTATCCTGTATCGACCATTGTTTAGCGGTTGTTCCTTCATAATTGTTAGGAACCCATACTTTTCAGCCCAAGCCTTTCCACACAACTCTTTAAATCGTTCAAATGTCATATCCGCATTTACATGATCAAAATATATATGTTTTAGGTTGGTTTCGTCCTGTTTAAATACAATTAACATGTTTGCATTGTCTCTAATGAGTTGTTTAGGTATTTTGCTGTAAGTTTGGCCAATATAAATGCTATCTATGTTGTTATGTCGACCCATAGCGAAGTAATTCCTTATTGTGTTTTGGTTTTCACAAGATACATCGTCGAATATAAACACGGAGAATGGTTTAGCTTCTTGTGGCTGCATGACACTCTCGCTTGCATTAAACTTTAAATATTTAACTTCAGGCACATTAGTCAGTATTTTTTCCAATAATTGATACTTTGGTTGTTGTAGTGATTTTGAAAATACATATAGATTGTTAAATCGTAATCCTTTAGGGTTTGTAATCAAATTGAATACTACATTAGTTTTTCCACAGTTGGAAGGTCCGGTAACCAGACAACGAACGGTGTTTGGTAACAAATTGCCATGCTTCCCACTATTGAATTCTGAATTATCCACTGTGAGTTCATCTATATTATTAATAGTAAAACTCTCTTTTTGTGGTACTATCTCCATCCTTTGTAATGGTTCAACCTAAAATGATTCTCTATCGTTATATCAAATCCTTTTTAGGTATCCAAGAATCTTCCGTCTTATTAAATCCTAACCATCGTACTTTGACCTTATCTTTTTTCCGTTGCAACACCTTTTCAACTAAATATACATCGCCTACTGTTGATTTTAACATTTCATGTCCATAAAACCCTCCTTCAAGCAATTGTCCTTTATTATCTTTTAAAATATATGTCTCAGGTACTGTAGGTTGTACTTTGAATACAGTAAAAACCTCATTGGTCCAATTTGGCAGGTATCTTTTACTGAATACACCTTTATATTTACTTATTCGCACTTTATCACCCACATTAAATTTTTTAGGCTTTAGTTTTTCAACTTTTGGTTTAGTATTCGTTTTTATACGTTTTAATACAAGGTTTTCATTTTTACTAGTTACTTGGTTTGGTTTCATCCCGATAGTCCTATGAAATTTGTTATTGTAATCGTTTATAAGTTTTGGTAACATATCAATCCATATGTGCGATCCTCTGTTGGAAAACATTTTATACATTGCACTTTTTAAAGTTCTGTTGAATCTTTCGATTATTGAAGCTTTTACCTCTGAATTGGTTGAGTAATGGTTTATATTGTGTTTTTTCATTAAATTTGCAAATTCCTTATTAAAATATTCTTTTCCATCATCTGTTTGTAAATGTTTAATAGTATGTTTGTCTCTTTGTATAGCTGTTTCCATTGCTTTTGTAACACTTTTGCCACTTTTATCTTTTAGTGGTAAAGCATCTGCCATTTTTGAAAAACAGTTAATAACAGTCAATATGTATTTATATCCTTTATTTTGTTTGCTATAAGGAATCATTTCGATTAAATCCGCTTGATATAAATCATTAATTCCTTTTATCACCGTATTTCTTCGTGGAAACTTTCTTCTTGCAGGTTTATGAAGTTCGTTGACAATTTGTTGCTTTAAGTCCTTCATATTGCAGGTTTCAATGTTTGTTGTATCACATGTATAATCACAATGAATGTTGTTTTAAATATTCACATCATTTATATGGGTCAAGGTCATCCAAACTTGTGTAAAAAAATGGGGAACACGGCGTTGGACTTGCCGTGTTCCCCATTTTTTTTACGGAAGGAGAAAGGAATAAGGTCGTAGTTGTAGAAGGACGAAGAATAGGTTACAAGTTGATAGGGTTTAAAGAGTAGTGGCCAAAAGGAAGAGTGTGGATTTTGTCGGGCATAATGTATCTTTTATCATCCCGAGCTGACAACGCTTTTTTAATTTCGGTGACACTGTAGACTTGATGCTTGAAGCTTCGGATATTGTTGAATGTTGCTGATATCGTAGTATCTTCAAACAAACAAGTCTTGTAGTGGTCAAATGTCACGTGTTTTTTCAAATAAGATGTCTTCACTCCTTTTGCTTTCTTCACTGTCGGTGTGTTGTTCTCGTGGTACATCTTAAATGAATACAATTTCGCCATCAGCGCCACTATTTCTTCTAAAGGCATTCCATTTGCTTCATCTTTGAATTTTCCAATTACTTTTTTATATTTTTCATTAAAATTTGGATGGTTTTTCGGATAGTCAGAAAAATCGAAATCTTCTTTGTATGGAAAAGTCCTTAGGTCTTCATACATGTCCAAAGTCTTTATCCAGTAGATAAACGCGTCCGTATCCATGTATGCGACTCCAATGTTTTCCCTTCCGTAATGTTTAACCATTTTGTTATAATGGAAATCATACATCAGGGTTTTACTTATATCCAAAATCGACATACCTATGTATAACGGACGGTCCATGACTATTGTTGTTTTCTTCATACTGACAGCGACTAGATTTTCGTTTATAATCATGGATGTTCCGAAATTTGGTTTTTGCACTAATTTTTCCAATTTCCTAGGATCACTCACTAATTTTACATTTTTGTGTTTTCTTTTGTTCTCCAAGGTCTTCCCAAAGATGGCATTGTTCATTAATTTATAGAAGTCCTTTTCAAATGCTGTTGTCGCTGCAGCTCTTCTTGCAGTGTTGGAATCAATATATGGTTTCAACCAACAAGACTGGGTGAATTCAATTGCTCTATGAATTCTCACTATACGTAGACCCAATTCAAGAGCCTGTTGAACTACCCAGTAGTGAGCCACATAGCGATCCTTATTCTCCAAGGTCATCATCAATTTTGGCCATCTTCCTGTCGGTGAAACTTCAGTCTTGGCTAGGAGAGGCAAGTCGTAGTGATGGTCATGAAGGTGCTCCGGGTATTCAAAATCACAGTCCAAAATATAGCCTTTTGGACCATCCTTTGGAATCTGTGAGATGTCTCCGATGGTGGCCGGGTCGATCCACTTAAAGTCAGCGTAGGGAAGCGGATTTGACATTGCCCAACCATAAAGGTTGTTTGCATCAAAATAGCCAAGGTAGACCGATGGTTGTTGCTCGTCGAAGCCGGGGATGTACTTGTTGTTGGCTTTGACATGACGTGTTACAGCTTGTGTCAAACCGCCCCGTACACCAGATTCCATCATGAGCACCATATCAATATCCGTTAGAAGTTCCAGTCGACAGTTGGTTGACTTTAGCATAGCTTGCCATGCTAATCCTGGAGATGTGTACGAGTGTAGAGGGTCCAGTCCATAGGCGGAGAAGCAGGTGTTTCTGAATTCTTCCATCACATCGCACAGCAGAGTTACGTCCAATTTTATATAAAAGTCAGAATATTCCCCTAAGGTTTGAATGTTTAGTTGGTTCCAAACATTACATGCATGATTGTAGTCTTCAACGGAGATTTCACTTTCGTTTAATTTGCTGTTGAAGGCTTCAATCGGCGGTAGACTGGTTTCTTCAAATTTTTCTGTAGAAGTTATGTAATCGTAGGGGAACACTCCTTTCCGTAATACTAGGTCTAATTTATCTTCAGGTACAATTTTTCTGGTTTCTTTTAGGTCTTCTCTTCTTAGGTTCTCTGACAATTTGGCTAAACTAGATGCCATAAATCTGTAAGAGTCTACGAAGCGAAGTTTAATTTTACCTACTGTTTTTGAAAAGCTGATGTACTTTTCCAATGTTGTAGCAAGAACATCAATTTTACCGTCATCTCTTCCTAACTCCGGGATAATAAAGTGGGAGTCGTAGCCGCTAAGATTGTGTAAAACGACAGGAATAAAGTTTGGCAGTTTGTAATTTATATTGCATGAATTACAAGCAGCTCCTCTGTATAACCCTGTCAGGTGATCGTGATCTCTTACTTTTGGATTTTCTTCACTGAACATCTTCTTGCATAAATAGCATCTTGTCGCTAAGTTGTATTCTTCTTGTTGATTTTGGTTTAAAGGTTCCATAGGTACAATATTACCGAACAAGCGTTGAACCTTTCCAGCAATATCGTACAGTTGGTCTACAAAATACTTAGCGGCTTCTTCACCACGGTAGAGTATTGGAGTGGATGTTAAACCATAGTCTTGCAATTGGTTTTCAGACAAGGTTGATTTAACTAGTAAACAAAAACTGTTGGGCTGATGCAACTGATATTTTGTTCTTCTACTCACTTCGCCGTCCGGCAGCTCCTGTGGTACTAACGTTGATTCAAAATCTGCATAGACCACTATTGGAATTCGGTATTGGTGAACTGTCTTGTTAAATTGTATTGAAGCTCGGGTAGGCGGTGGAAGACTTATCTTTACTTCATAGTTCTCGTTGCAAAGTCTTTTATGTTCCAATAACCAGTCCAATCCTCCACGTCTTGAATCTTTCCAAGAAAAGCAGAAACATCTCTTGCAAACTGTAATCCTATTTACTCTTTTGGTCAATTGTTTTACAACTAACGCTTCAAAGTCTTTTATCCATACATAATGGGAAATTTCACCCTTGGTTATCAATAGCAAATCCGTATGGTTTCTTTGCTCAACCTTTACTACCCGCAAAGGATAAACGTTGTTGGAATCATCCAGACCAAAAACATTGACTGAAACGCCAGGATTTTTCTTTTCAAATTTGTCAATATCTTTTAAAGTAACTGGGTAAGTAAGACCTTGAAAGTTGTAGCGGTGTTCATTTTCGTAGTATTCTCTACTAACTCTACAAGGATTGTTTTTAACATACTTGGTTAACATTGCATACTTGAAACATTCATTACCCTCATTTTGAACATTTCTACACGAGTTAGTGTTTTGGATTTTCTTTGGTAGAGGGATAAAACTACTACCTCTTAAACCATATCCATGTTTATGAACCCTAACATCCATACCTTCGATTGATGACAAAGTCCATCCAGATCCTCTTCCTTCATGTTCTTGGAGTTTGGTTATAAGTTCCTCCAAGCATTCTTCAATAATATCATCAATGTCGGAGGTGAAGGTAAGGGTTCGGTTTTTGGTAATGAATGCTCTCAATGCTGTTTCACCATCAGTATTGTTAAACATAGCCTCTAACACCATTCCAAATTTAATAAAATTTAGCCTTTGTAATTCTTCCCTCAACGTTTGACCAACAAGTTCCTTAGCCTGGGTTATGAATGTTTCCAATTCCAATTGAACGTTATTAATTTTGAAATGTGTTACAACTCGTCCTGGCAAGGCTGTGGTGCGCAGTTGTCTTACATCTTCCAGTTCTTCTTCTTCCATATCCTCTTCTTCGGTGTCCTCTTCTTCGGTGTCCTCTTCTTCAATAGGTCTTGTAGCAGTAGATGGTCCAGCACCAGCAAATTGGATCACACTAGGTCTTCTTCTTTGCATTTGCTGTAGATAGCTGTCCCAGTAGTCCGTCTGCTTCTGGTGCTCTTCCAAAAACCGGTCAATTGAGTCTAAGTCTATTTCATCCATGGTAATATCTTCTTTTCTATCTTCGTCTTCATGTAATTCTCTGTGTATGGTGAAAAGATCTTCGTCTTGAAAGATTTCCCCACAAATGTCGCAAAGAGCCATTTCAAACAGTTTGGCTTTGAATGCACACTCTGTGAATGTCCACGCAATAATGAGCAGCGCACTCCACCGGGACCCTTTATATCCGAGGCAGATAGGTGGGGAAAGTGACGTCATATGGAAACAGGTTATCACTCATGTGCTAAATTTAGCCTTTACACAACCGTTTGTAATACATTTATCAGTAGGCTTGATAAATTGATGATATTTGGTCTAGATTCAATAATTTGTACAAGTTTTTTCAAAGATGTCTGTTTGAGCAAGTTTATGTAGGTCAAGGTCATTTGGAATTATTATTTTGAGCGGGGGATAGAGCACTAAGCAGCATCATTTACTACAAAGTGCTCTATCCCCCGCTCACATTCTTTTTTAACTTTTTGTTTAAACTTTTTACAAGGGTGAAACATCACCATCAGAGTCGGAATCATCCTCATCACGGAATAGGCAGCGATGACAATACATAATTCTTCTGGCAACTAACATCCTATCCATTGGACGATGGGGAGTGTCTTGTTCTTGTTCTTCTTCTTCTTCGATTTCCAATTGGAATTCCATTTCCGACTCAGATGACGACTCTAATGTTTCGTAGGCGTGCAAGTCCACCTCATTGTCCGTTGAAACAGCTTCGTCAGAGTCCGTTTCAATATCCATTATCTCTTCCTCCTCCTCTTCTTGATCAACCGCAGGTAGTTGGTCCTCTACTTCTATAATTTCTAGAGGTATTACCTCCAGAATAGAGACAATTCTGTTGCGATGGAACACGGTGTTGTCAAGTGGAGCCATGGTATGGAAGTGTTGTATCCATCCAATTTGCTTACCCTTTTTATACCCCCACCAACTATACAATTTATGTGGGTCAAGGTCACGTAAAGATACCCTTTGAGCGGGGGATAGACCACTAAGCAGCATGCTAGTCCATTGCCGCAAAGTGATCTATCCCCCGCTCTATTCCGCAGACCACACTCAAGTCCAAGTCCACATCCAAGTCCACATCCATATGTTACACTTTATTATTACTGCCACCAAGTAATTGTCACTCGCACATTTACTTGGTTTTGATAAAGGTACTGCACAAACTCCATATTGGTTGTTTGTTCGTTATACAAATGCATCATGAAATATGCAATCTTATCGATTGCGGCATTGTCCAACGGTTCGCAATTCACAAGTTCCAATGTGCCCTGGCTGGTCTTATCCTCTATAAGTTCCACCACTTCGTTGATGTCTTCTTCCAAGAGGATGAACTCAACACTGAAGCTCTCCATTGTTGTTGTTGATAGTGTCTAGACAAATGCTTGACTAAATACTTTATTCATCAATCCTACATATATACCAATTTCCCCCTCCTATTACCTATTCCCCCTCTACCTTTATATAGGTCAAGGCCATCCAATAATACCCTTTGAGCGGGGGATAGACCACTAAGCAGCATGCTAGTCCATTGCCGCAAAGTGATCTATCCCCCGCTCTGTATTCCACACAAGTCCTAGTCTTTACACACACATAAGCCCCCCAGTCTTTTACACTTACTCATATACTCTGTCCTCCCTGCCAATTAAGAGTTCCCCATGTTTGCCACTATTTTCAATTAACCTTTCCAAGTCCCAAAACACAATGTCCAAATTAACCAAGTTCGCTCGTCCAATTTGAAACACACTATTCCCCCCAAAGTCACTTGCTCTCACTTGTTGTCCTGTATACTGCTTCTTCTTCCACGCTACAATCACTACCCTACCTTCTTCAACAACCATTCTTTTAACATTATCATACACCTTCTTCAACATCCCTCTACAGTTTAAATAGTTTATGGTTACATACTCCCACTCCTTACCAATGATCAGTGATCCACTCATTTTCTAGCGTTCCACTGGAAGGTTCAAAGCAGAATGAAGTCGGGATGTACAGACCCCCCTCTTTTATACCAGTTAACCGGTTGTCCTTGCTGTAAAGTGGGTCAAGGTCATCCAATGCTACCCTTTGAGCGGGGGATAGACCACTAAGCAGCATGCTAGTCCATTGCCGCAAAGTAGTCTATCCCCCGCTCTGTATTCTACACACACACACACACACACATGTCCCTGTCCAAGTCTTTCATTACATACCCAATATATATTCAGTTCCTTCATCATCACTATCACTCATCACTGCTTCCACAAACTCCACAGGATTAAAGTTAAATTGTTTCAATTGTTCTTTTAAGTTTTCAATTTGTTGGTCCTTTACTTCTAAAACACTGTGAAGGTGTGATATGTAGTCCGCTGCCTCGTTGATGCTTGCTACTCTCGGATCGCCTAACTTCAAGCTGGGAACTACACCCTGCAGCCTGTAGTACGCCATACGCCTTTCTTGCTCCTGCCGTTGACCAGGACTGAGCAAGCCTTGCCCGTCTTGGCTCACCTCCAGCAAGGTCCGTAGCATTGGAGCTTTGCAGGCGTTTGCCCGAACAACAGTTATGCTGTGGAATGGTCGAGCAGGTCCACGAGTAGCAGGCAGGACGTTGGCAGCACGCCTTCTTGAAGAAGAAGAGGAAGCCTGAGAAGTTTTGCAGTTGGAAGCCATGTTGAAGTGAGGTATTCAGCTTAGCGATACAAAGCAGAATAACCAAACTGCACATCAATACCCGTATATATACACTTATCAGTGGTGGGGGTACTAGCTAGCCTTGGTAAAGTGGGTCAAGGCCATCCAAAAACATTACCAGAACGGGGGATAGATCACTAAGTGGCATGTTAGTCCATTGCCACAGAGTGATCTATCCCCCGCTCTGTATTTCACATTCACGCACACATTCATACATACACACAAGTCCCAGTCCAAGTCTTTACCCACACACCTATCCACTCTCATCCTCACTATCATCACTGTCCAACAGGCTTTCACACTTCTTAATCAGTTTTTCCCATTTACTCCTGACATAAAGTAGCTCCCTGCGAGTATTCTCTAGCATTCTGTCCCTTTGCTCTATCACTTCGTCGTACCACTCGATGATGTTTGGTGGAGTCTGAGTTGATGCATCCGTCGTGGTTGGTTGAGACGCTCCGCTGCTCCGCAACTCCTTCCTCACAGGACCAAAGCCGGAGAATCGGACACGACTCCTTGACGAAGGCCCCGATCGGATTGGTCCAATGCTCGGGCTGGAGTTGGAGGCGACCGGGCCAGAGGTAGAGGCTGGGACGTTCATAGCAGACATGGTGGTGTTCAGCTTAACGGTGTAAAGCAGAATGAGAGGACGGTTGATCACCACTCCTATATATACCCATTTTTAGTGGTGGGGATAACACTGGGGGGGGGCGGGTTAAAAGAAATTTTGCTTAGTCTTCCCGGTCATCAGTTTTACATACCTTTAGCACACCCATTATTTTGGTTTCTTCAATAACTTTACACACCTCAAACACCCAAGCAAACAGCTCATCTATGTTGTTATAATTAATTTTTGTCCAGTGTTCATACTTATGAGTTTGGTTGTTTATAATACATAGATAAAATGTAGACCCGTCTTGTCTTATACAATACTCAACTTCCATTCTATGCTGGTTTAGCACTTCCCAAGCATTGTGTTGATCTCGCACTTTTTGTCGGGGGGGGGGTTCGCACTTTTTGTCGGGGGGGGGGGGGTCGCACTTTTTGTCGGGGGGGGGGGGGGTTCGCACTTTTAAAAAAATAAGCCCCACTTGAGGCATTTATGTTACCATAGCTGAAGCCTCCCAAAGGACCCAACTATTAACAACTCCAAACTTGTGGGTTACAAATACCTAACTGTTATATTTTTTTAACAGACATTAATGTATTAACTGTGTTAATAAGACCTGACTGTTAAACACTTTGAAAGATTTTACATATTTAGGTCAAGGTCACAAAAAAACTTTAAAAAAATTAAGCCCCACACCCCCCTTTGGGGGTGTGAGGCACTTGGGTTGTCATCGCTGTAGCCTCCGAAGAGACCCAACTATGACAACAAGGCAACATCCAATGTCGTGTACCCTTCGCCACGCAAGACTTGTAAACATTTACTGCATTGTCTTTTCAGTAGTTAACAAAGATTCATTTACATAATTTTGTGTTTCCAGAAGGAAACAAACTGAGGACACCCTAGTGGCTTACGTCCTCGTCCGAGTGCAGAGGCCGCCGCAACCTTTTGCATGCCAGCGTACAAACGGACATGCTCCCAAATGCCATCCGCAACCTTTTGCATGCCTGGCAGGAGCCTACCGATAATTAAAATAGGCTTTACACGGGGGCCTACTCCCGTAACCTATCTTTAATATTTTTCATTTAAAATGCATTGAATTTTTACAAGTCTTTGTAGGTCAAGGCCACACGGACATTAAAAAATTTCGGCCCCCGTACATCCATGGCGAACCACGAATGTTCGGGGGCCTTGGGACTAAAAACACAAATAGCTAACAAAGATTCATTTACATAATTTTGAGTTTCCAGAAGGGAAACATACTGAGGACACCCTAATGGCTTACGTCCTCGGTCCGAGTGCAGAGGCCGCCACAACCTTTTGCTTGCCAGCTTACAAACGGACATGCTCCCCAAATGCCATCCGCAACCTTTTGCATGCCTGGCAAGGAGCCTACCAATTATTAAAAGTGGCTTTACACGGGGGCCTACTCCCGTTCCCTGACTTTACAATTTACTTTGAGCATTGAAAAAGCTCAAGGGGGATTGCTAAAACAAGCGTATACACTTTAGAAACATATAACACACTTACAACACACAATTGAGCTCAACGTAGTCAATGCTGGAACAAGCACATACACATTAAACACATATAACAAACAAGACACAAAGGATAAAAGACACAGGAGACATAGGGTACAAGTAAAACACTCTCATATAAAACAATTCGCAATACCCAAACGCAAGCGCAATATCTTACAACTAATAAAAGTCTTAAAGTTAGAGTAGACTTCGCTAAACACTGAAGGCGCCATTCAATGTTTAGTGATGCCTATGGCGGTCCGTCCCGGTCGTTCACGTTCAACGCGCGGGAGCGGACTGCGAGCCGGCTCTGGCCGGACCCCCTTATATCCCCACCGGGGCTGCCACGCCCAGGATATCAGGGGTGGGGGAGGGGGTGGGGGTGGGGGTGGGGGGGGGGGCTCGCACTTTTTGTCGGGGGGGGGGGGCTCGCACTTTTTGTCGGGGGGGGGGCTCGCACTTTTTGTCGGGGGAGGGGGGGGGGGGCTCGCACTTTTTGTCGGGGGGGGGGGGGGGGGCTCGCACTTTTTGTCGGGGGGGGGGGGGGGTCAAGGTAAGTTAAGTGGGTCAAGGTCACCCACGACACTTGTACTCTAAGTGTTGGCTGTACCCCCACCACAACTGGGTCCCTAGGCTGCACAACACCGCTTCGCCAGTATGTCTCCGGCTTCCATGCGGTGCGTCTCGCTGTTCTCTAGCTCTCTATATGTAAGTAATTTTACAAGTTCTGAATGTAGGTCACTACACTTTAACTCTGGGACGATATCGACTTGTAGCATTTCAGTGTTTTGACTCAAGGTCATCACACTTTTAACTCTAGCACATCGGCGGTTATCGTACCAGAGGTGCTCAATAACCTAACTTGTAATGTTTAGGGTGGCGTTTGCACGCCACGTGGTATCGCCATGAGTGTCCAGTCCAAGTTTTAAGTTAAATTAATTTTACTGTAATCTTTTCCATTTCCGCTTCGTTTTGCCAAAGTATAAGGTGTCGTTTAATAAAGTGGTATTTCTCTAAAGTTATAGGAGATTGCAGGGATACAATTAGTTTATTTAGGAGACTCTTCATCTTGGAGTTTAACACAATTTCCACTTTGACTTTGCTTCCTCGGCTCTCACAGCCTAAGCTGTACAGAAATGTTTCTTCTAGTGCCAACTCGGGCCAAGAGAACAGTGTGTTGACTGTAGGACAGCTCATGGTGAAGTGATGCGATACTCCAGCGTACCACCTCACCTTCCCCCACCACTGTGACCTTCCCCCACTCCTGCTGTTTCCCCCACCTCTTTTCCCTTGACTCATGCGCTACAAGCAGTCTCTCAGTATTGTGCGGACTTTTGTGAGGTGAAGCCATGTCGCAGGACACTTTAGGTAAGAAACTTAGCCGTGTTAAGACTTTATTAGTTGCTCACTGTCCACCACTCAAAGTTAAGAGAGTTTCAACTTTAGCTAAGTGGCGCAAACTGTTGCGCGGACACCCTAAGTTTTATACCAAACAGACTAATGTCAGTTTTACTGATGAAGATTTGTTTAATATATTGGATGAAATGACTTTTCCTTGCAAAATTCAGTTAGTTACTCCCATTCCTGACAGTTTAGAGTCTTAGTCTCTCAAGCCAATATACCTAGCGTACACAGAGCCTGACAGTCAGTCACTCGGTGGCTGTCGTGGGGTGCGCATCGGTGTCGGCGCTCCGTTGTTAGGTTTTCAAGGTCACAGTAATATCAAATTGTTGGTGTTGTGCTGGTTCAAGGTCACCTGAGGGATAACCGATTTCCCATTTAGGCAGGGTCATGTCAGAAACTCGAGTTTAACTTGGCACTTTTGCCGTTTCTCGTCGAAAATTCGCTCCAAGTGGTCAAGGTCACGGGGACTCTGACTGAAACTTGGAGCGTAGTGCGAGAAACGGCAAAAGTGCCAAAAAATTTTAAGTTTCGGCGTGACCTTGACCTCAGTGGCGTCGGTGACGTCATTTTGATGACGTAAGGGGTGATGACGTCATCAGCACGTCATTTCTGTGACGTCGTGGGTGTGACGTCATCGAAATGACGTCATTGGTGATGACGTCATCGATGACGCAATCGATGACGTCATCGATGACGTCATCGGTGAGGTCATTGACCTCGATGACGTCATCCCTCAGGTGACCTTGAACTGAGCCAGCACCAACAATTTGACACTACTGGTTTCGTCTGTTACGTCCCTTTTTATCGACCTACTGAACCGATTTTTAAAATTGAGGTGTCATTTTAAAGCTTAGGATATAGCGCAGTGACGAATCATAATTAAAAAGGTCATATTGTTTCGGGCTTCGCCCCCTCGCCTTTGATTTATTTCTAGAGGGCGCTTTAAAATGTTGACCAACTTTTATTGCAAGTTCATTGATGTGAATTGTAATTTATCAGCTGATTACCTTCAGATGAATTTTGAAAGCCAGATACAGTACAAAAATAGACCTCTGTCACTTCATAATCAACATTCACGTATTGAAGGTGAGTTTCACTCATATTGTCCGGAGATGACTTGTTGGCCAGTGAGGGGGTTGCGGGGTGAGGGGGAAGCTGAAGCACGCCATTGGCCAAAACAATTTGCTTTTTGTTTTTGTTTTTTTTTTATTCCACCATATGTTAAGCTATCAACAAAACCAAAAACATACAGTATCCCTACGATATTTTCTTTTATTTTGCAGTCAGCTGTCTTTCTCTTTAATGTGAATTGTAATTTAACAGCTGATTGCCCGCAGATGAATTTTAAAGCCAGATAGTAAACAAAAATAGATCTATGTCACTTCATAATCAACATTCACGTAAAGTAGGTGAGTTTCACTCATACAGAATCATAAAATGCGCAATATGTGCACGGGCCACCTCGTAGACATTTATTTCCCTATTTATGAGCATGTGATTTTATTTGGTTTACAGTTTTATGTGGTCAAAATTAATATTACTAATTTGGAAATTCGCTGAGTACGCAGGTCTGCTGCGACGTGGGGTATTTTTATTTCTTATGCTGATATACCAATCATTCTACTCCTATTTCCTTAATGACATAGATGGGGTCACGAAGATGAAATCTCCTGTGGATCTATAATCCGTTCATGACTATTAGTGTTCTTCTTTTTTATAGTGCATTTCCAATTTTAAAACGTTATAACTATGCGGTTATCTTAACTCAAAATATCTGCTCATTAACCAGCTGATTTTATGATAAAACACTGGAACATCTGCTTAAACACACGTGAGATCTAAAAATCTTCTTCCCATTAGATTAACATTGGAACTTCAAGGTCCAATGGGGCAAAACCCAGGTAACTTTTGATAATTCTGGTATTTTTCCTTGCGTCCTTGGCCCTCAAGCTTTAAAATGAGCCATCATACGTTACCCTACCTTTCTTCTAACTCGAGATATTTCGTGGGGACCGATTCGCTTAAGGAATTATATAAATAGAAGATGTCTTGCAGTCGTTGATATTTAAAGGAATTGAGATTTTAGCCTAGGTGTCCATTTATGTTCTCACTGGATATTGGGCAGAAATGTTACCCATTTGGTATTATTTTTGCACTATTGGATAAGGTATAAAAACCTAGGAGAGATTGACGAATCATTACACAGAATGAACAATAAATCTAAAATACGTAGTAGGCTCAAACAAGTGAAATGTACTGAATAGTTAAAGCATTCTTTGTAATATAATTTCGGCCGATGAGATGATAGTTTATTCTGACATAATTACCGGTGCCAAAAGTTTACCCTTGAGTCATGAGTCTTGTAACACAAGTAGATTTGTCTTTCCTCTTTCTTAATAATCATCCCAATCTTTAAATTAATTTACATATGTTTCCATTACTTTTGTACACCGAATTTCAAAATCCCTCGAGTATACACATCCCTGAGTGGAGTGTTCCATAGAACGCCTCCTCGCCGACGCGCGGTCGCCGGCAACAAAGCATCATTAGAGCAATGGGCTCGATGCGGATGGCACTCAACAATATAACTATTGTTTAGAAAAGGCATTAGAGTAACAGCACGAGCGGCTAAGTAACCATATAAAACGATGAGTTGCACCTTCGGATCGTCCGTGGACGGCGGCGGCGGCGTGAGCGAGCATGAGCATGGGAAATGTGATGCCTCAACGTGTGCGAGCATGAGAATGGGGAATGTGATGCCTCAGCGTGTGCGAGCATGAGCATGGGGAATGTGATGCCTCAGGGTGTGCGAGCATGAGAATGTTGAATATGATGCCTCAGCGTGTGCGAGCATGAGCATGGGGAATGTGATGCCTCAGGGTGTGCGAGCATGAGAATGTTGAATGTGATGCCTCAGCGTGTGCGAGCATGAGCATGGGGAATGTGATGCCTCAGGGTGTGCGAGCATGAGCATGGGAAATGTGATGCCTCAACGTGTGCGAGCATGAGAATGGGGAATGTGATGCCTCAGCGTGTGCGAGCATGAGCATGGGGAATGTGATGCCTCAGGGTGTGCGAGCATGAGAATGTTGAATGTGATGCCTCAGCGTGTGCGAGCATGAGCATGGGGAATGTGATGCCTCAGGGTGTGCGAGCATGAGCATGGGGAATGTGATGCCTCAACGTGTGCGAGCATGAGCATGGGGAATGTGATGCCTCAGGGTGTGCGAGCATGAGCATGGGGAATGTGATGCCTCAGGGTGTGCGAGCATGAGAATGGGGAATGTGATGCCTGAGCGTGTGCGGGCATGAGCATGGGGAATGTGATGCCTCAACGTGTGCAAGCATGAGAATGGGGAATGTGATGCCTGAGCGTGTGCGAGCATGAGCATGGGGAATGTGATGCCTCAACGTGTGCGAGCATGAGCATGGGGAATGTGATGCCTCAACGTGTGCGAGCATGAGCATGGGGAATGTGATGCCTCAGCGTGTGCGAGCATGAGCATGGGGAATGTGATGCCTCAGCGTATGCGAGTCCCGAGCATGAGCATGGCGAACGTGATGCCTCAGCGCTCAGCGTGTGCGAGCATGAGCATGGCGAACGTGATGCTTCAGCGCTCAGCGTGTGCGAGCATGAGCATGGCGAACGTGATGTCTCAGCGCTCAGCGTGTGCGAGTCCTGAGAATGAGCATGGCAAATGTGATGCCTCAGCGCTCAGCGTGTGCGAGCATGAGCATGGCGAACGTGATGCTTCAGCGCTCAGCGTGTGCGAGCATGAGCATGGCGAACAATCCTTTCCGTGGGGACTCACTTTTGGGGTTGGGATTAGGTGATTGATCTAATGCGACATTATGAGCGCTGTAAATCATCTTTATTTAAGCCAGTGGAATATTAACTTTTGATGGGTAGAAGTAAAGAACCTGGACGTTACTAGCTAACGTCAACCTGTATTGTTGTTGTTGTTTATTTAAAATAAATAAAACGGGTTTATGTAGAAACGGTAAAAGGAAAATATCAAATTGTTCTCCAGTTAAAGAATTATTATTTGTTTCTAAAAAGAAAATATCCTTTTTTTAGCTTAAACTGCATTACTCAAACTATGGTAAAAAATATTTCAAAGCTCAAACTAATAACTACAGACAAGTATTAAAACTGCTGAATTTCTCTTATTATATAGGCGTAGTCTACATTATCTACTTCGGAAAGTTGTGAACAAATAAAAATATTTTTTCAAGTGTATGCCTAGGATGAATTGCAAATTTTTATTAATCTTAAAGCAAGCCACTAAAAGCATCAATTTTTATTATAATCCAGTCTTGAAGAAGTTGTGTTGTAAGATAGAAGATGATCAAAAAATATGTGCATGAAAGTCACGACTTTTGACCTGATGATTTAAATATCTATCATTAAAGTTTTTAGGATATTTAAACTCAAGTGCAAAATGAAACTTACTCTACTTAATTCTAGGTCTACTGTACAAAAGCAATATATAAGTTGAAGAAGTGTCTCCCCAAAAATCATATTGTAGATAGCAACTACCTATTTGAAAGCATAAAATCTACTAAAGCAGTACTACTAAAAAATATTCCTGTCGCAGCAGACCAGCGTACTCAGCGAATTTCCAAAGGAATTTTATATTTTGTTTTTCCCAATGAACACCATAGGAATTAGTATATAGGTTTGCTGCCACGGATGTTGTTATGAAATGTTAGTTGTTAGGAAATGTAATAATTACTTATGGTAAATTAAAAATTTTCCTTATAAACCCCATGGGGGTGATTATGTGGCTTTGCCGCCGAATTGTAAGCAAATATCAGATAAACCCTATCTAGTGATTGTACATACCAAATTATACCGTTATTACAATAAATAAGCGATATACAGGGGTTTGTTGACTTCCCATAAAATTAACATAGGAAACATATTTTTGGCTTTTCTCCACGATCTTTTTAGCCAAGTTAAATATTCAAAATACTACATAGTTTGTTTTTAATCTCTTTAAATTGTTTTTTGTTAAAATTGTTGAATTTTGTAAATTAAAGTAAAAAAAAAGCCAAAATCCCATTTTTGCCCGTATACGCTCATTTGCGAATTTATGAAAATAGACCAGGTCCTACACCTTCATAGAAAATTTCATCAAAATCAAAGGTCCCTTTCAATAGTTATGAGTACCACGGACACACATAGATATGTATATTAAAGTTAGAAAAATTAACCTCAGTACCCTTTGATATATCAATGAAAAAGTAACATGGCCCCGGGCTTAGGTCTTATCATGGCTACTAACGTAATAGCGTATTCCCTCTAGGTAAATTGGCTAAAATAAAATATAATCATGGCTGTATGGTATTCTAATGAGTGGTGCTTCTCTAAATCAAAACTATCAAAATTAAAACATTCTTTGCACGCAAATTCAAATTTTATAAATTATAATTGCTTTACAACTTCACTTCTAAAAACTTAATTTGTTTATGTATTTTTATTACTGTATAAATTGTTGAAAAATCGCATATATGCATTATCATTGGTTTTAATATGTAATAAAACTCTAGTTGGCCTACACTATTCAACGTACGATTTTTATTGTTATAAGCTTGTAGACATATACATCACCCGGATGGAAAAAAGTGTTGTTTGATCTGGTCAGTATGCACGTACTGTACATTGCAAACAATATTTTACATCGAACCTGGCGGTCCTTGAGGTTGATTTTGAAATAATAAATATTACCTTTAGCTGATGCATATTGCAAATATGCAATTAACATGAGGCATTGCACTTAATTATTATTTAATTGCTATTTGACGCACTTGGCCACGCCCATTAGAATGTGGGACGATTTGATTTATTAAACCGACTATTTGATTATCAATACATGAGTTGTAAACTCAATCATAAAGTATAAACTCTTGAGTTATTTAAGTGAGGAAGAATATGTATTATAAATTATTTTGTTAGAATTTTGTAGATCCTTTATTGCAAGGTGTGTGTTTTTAAATTTAACTTATCTTTTAAACACTCATTACGGTCATAATATAAGCTATAACGAATATTTTTTGCTCGTATTCTAAGCTCTAATGACACAGATTACGAAAGGATATAAAAATTATCTTTTTTTTTAATGTTTAGTAAATTTCTAACAACCACATAATAACATTTCATTGTCAGTAAATTTAAAACTACTATCTAGATTACATCTACACTTACACAGGTATGTACTTACGTTCATCCGTAGCCTTTGGAATTGTGAAACACCATTATGATAAAAATCAATGAAAATACAGTAAAGTATCAAGTTTTTACGTCAACATCAAAACTAAGTTACATTAGGCTATTCTTCTTTAGTTCCATAACTATAAAATCATCAACACTATAAGTTTCGTCATGAATATAAACTTCAAAAATATTTTGAACGCAGTAACTTTCGTCTTTCCACAGTTAAATTTCATTGTAATAGGCCTATACTGTTTAAATAATTGAACGTATGATGAGCTATTCTGCGAGCAAGAAGGTAAATGTCCGACCACCGCTGCTTCCTCGGCGAGACTGACCCTGCAGGTTTGTTATCTTAGATTCTTATCTCACTGTCTCAAACTAACCAGGAGCCATCGGGAAGGCAAGATATGGATAATTTATTGTGAAATACCTTTCACTACGTCCTCAAAAAAGACATGTAAAATGAGGATTTTTCAAAGAAAATTTTGTATTTTAGAGAGTATTTATAAGTACTAGAGATCGCCTCCTGATCGAAATTCGATCAAAATTTCAGTTGATCTGGACCTGGACCCAAGAAGCTTAAAAACATTTTAGAACTAAAACATCTGTTCTTCCTAATCTTCTAGCAGTTGTTTTTAAAACACCTGTCTAATGATTCATTCAATTCTCCTTTCTCCATAAGATTAACATTGGAACTTTGAAAGCCTCTGGGGCGTAGCACTGGATTCCGATGTGAATTAGAATTTGATTCTGCTCATCTACAGGACTATACCTTTCTAATGGTATGCGCAGATTTATCCTACGATGTACACGAGCTGAGAAAAAAGGAGGAAATGAAACATGCTTGCGTATTAATATATACATTTTTTTTAAACAATGAATATGACAAACATACACATTTTATCATCAAACAGAAAGGCTCATCTAAATTGATACTAAAAGATATTTGTTTAACATTATTGCTGATAATTTTATTCGTTTAAAATAAAAATTAGTAAGAACAGTAACAGAAGTAAGCATCAAGCAACGATACTAAGGCATAGAAATTTTCAATGCTGAGTTTCGAAAATTAAACCTTTCTATGCCTTTGTATTAAAAGAACATAAGAAAATGCTCACGCAAAATTTTTTGCAAAAGTTTTTCATTAAAAAAGGAAATTACCTAATGCTGGATAATATTGTGATCATATTATGCTTATGATCATATTGAGCATAACAGGAAAATATTTTTCAAGACAATTTTACAAATTAATGGCTTATGGATAGATTATAGAGGATTACTGGTATGTTTTTGTGTTAATATTAAAATTAATTTGAAAAAACAATTTTTTCTTAATAACTATTGTATTAAAATTGTATTTTACGCAAGGTTTTTATTTGTAATGAGGGTTATAACATCATATAATTTTCAATTAAATCTCTTGGTACAAATAAAAGGGGTTAAGATAAAAATACAGTAATTTATTATTACATCCCCTTGCTTTACTAGAGAACTCAAAATTTTAAAATGGCGAATTATTTCGGAATAATATACAGCAAGCAAACTTCTGTACTCTTTTTAATGACAGTGCTTCGTAAAGCAGGCCTTAACATTAAATTAAGAAGATAACGGACACTCGAGTGTTTACGGCACATGTTATTGCCACGATAATATTTTCTGCCGCCATGGCTGTACCATTATGACAAATGGGCCCGTTGATAACTCTATCTCAGCCATTTGAAGGCCGTTAAAAATCGAATTATGATGTCATGAAACGTAATGTGCGGAAGTCTCCATCCTTAGCTTTAATGTTCCTCTACGTGAGTGCAGTGAAACATTGGAACACTCCGGTTATTTTTAATTTGCCATTTGCCCTGCTGGGAAGAAGCTTCCTCTGTGTCATGGATGTTGGTGTAAGGCGGTAAGGCGGATCAGGTAACTTAACCTCACAAATTCGCAAACCTGTGTTATTCAACTATATATCTATTTTAATCCATTTTAAATATTAAAAAATCCTGTTCTTATTTGCATGGTTTCAACCAATTTATCTCTTACAACCACAGAGAATTATTTATGAATGTACACAGTTATTATTGTAACTAAAAACGAAGCCACCAAATACAGTCACATTAGCTCTTATAAGTAGTTAAGACCCTTCTGTACTCAATTGTAAATTGCTAGTGCGTATGAATGAATAAATCCAAAATGAAAATATTTCAAATGACTAATACGGTACGTGATCTTCGATGGAACAAAGGATTCATTGGTGTATTACCTAATCTCTTTATATTATTTACAACGCCATGTTTATTTTCAAAATATGGTAACTAAAAATAACAAATCCCCAATAAAAAATTATATTTATTTTGAGTATTTACTTGAAAAATCAATCTCCAACGAAATTTGTATCAAAGATTTAACTGAACAACCACTTCAGAAGAAGAACTTTATAAATAGAACTGTCTAGGATGTTTGAGAACCGTGGAAAACATTTCTTAAAACACTTTTGCAATGGATGGCAAGATATGGACAGATTTTTGCATGCGTTCCATGATAGACGTACACAAAGCTCGTGCACTGGAGTAGTATATTAATCGAATTTTTATTTATATTTTAGTTGAATGCATCAAACTTCTATAAAAAAACTTTAAACTCCCTCTATTTATTTATAATAATTATTCTAAATATAATTAATTATTTAAGTTTGTCTGTAATTAAGTAATGAAATATTAATTATTACCAAGTTATAATTGATTTTTTTTTACAGTTATATTTTTTTACAGTATTTTGAAGCACTGTATAAGAACGGTTATTAAAATTGGTTCAAATAAGTCGGAAATTATATTTTCTATGTATTTATACTATTAACACCAATTTGGAATTACAAAATGGGTACCGCAGCCCAAGCCAAAGTTTCAGACTGTAGCTAGTCCCTAATTATTTTCCACTCCGGACTGCATTACCCTCGTTGCTGCCCACGCCCGAGCCCGGTGACCTGTGCCGGGGACCACGTGGGTGGAACTGCCCGGGGCGCTCTCAGCGCTCTCTAGTTATCATCACCGAGCGGTGCAGTCGTCAGAGATCACACCACCTGAGGAGCCGCACGGTCAGCTGTGTTGTTAAGGGGTCAGGAATCCTAGGCTGGGTATGATTCTTTGTGGGATATTCTTCATTCGTCGGGTGAGGTATGTGTGTTCAGGACTTTTTAGGGTCACCCTGGCTCCAGCAGCAGAAGAGAACCAGTAGCCTTCCCTGGCAGTGACCTAAGAACACCAGGAGACCTTATAATTCAACACATCTCTGAATCTATCGCATGAAACCTCTGTCGGTAGGATTACGAACTCTCGTTTCCAAGTCAAACAGAAACGATATACCGTGTTTAATAACTTAAACTCGCCCTTCCCAGGCACAGCAAAGATTTCCCTTTCCTGAATTTACGAGACAAACTAGGTCTATAGGTTCATTTGGGACTCGACACCCCAAAAAAGTGAGTGATCAATATTAGATTAAAAGTTAAGTCACACTGGACAATCAGAGGAGTTGTTGAGGTAATGCTTGACACTCTAGTAAATTCCACCATAAAAATTTGTTGGCTTGAATGGAATGCTGAGATATAAATAAATTAATCTTAATTCTTCTTCAAGAAGGTTTCCAATAAACTTTCTTCATAATTTATATTTTTTTGAGGTTAAGAGGTATTTGCACTTTATATTAATAAGATAATACTGTTTAAGGTATTAATTTAGTGTGATAAATTACTTAATTGAATTACTATGTTGAATAAGTACACAGTATTAAACTTCTTTCTTTCTGCATGTGTGACACGTGAATTCAAATCATGGTGGAAGAGAGATGGTGTGTGCATACGATTATTGCCAGTATCCCAGCCGAATTCAAATAACATGTTTCTGTATAAATTGCACGTATAGAAATACCGAACACAACGTCAAAAGAGCTGCTGCGTTACGTAAGCCGTCAACGCTGGGACAATTTTATGCAAACAGATATATTTGCAAAAATCAATAACTCACCTGCCAAAGTCACCAAAATACTTTCGCCTGCCGGTGGAGGCGACATGTTTCGACGCTGGGCGCTGGGCGCTGGGCGCTGGGCGCTGGGCGCTGGGCCGCGGCGCGGCGGCGCGGGGGCGGACGGCCGTTACGGTCCAACTTGGGGTTTACGGTTTACTGAGTCGGCTATAAAATAAAGTTACAAAAACGTCGGATAAGACGGACAGTTATGCAGAGAAAGCGGCTCGCCAACATCCTTGCAATTCCCTTTAACGATCCGCATTATTTAAAGGGTTGTCTCTCTGTTTTACACGGGCTGTATTTTTGCCGCCAGATTAGTTTTGTTGCCTAATCGGTCGCCCGAATTTACGCTTTTTGCCCATTTTACGAGCCGAGTTCCAGGGGGCGTTTTCAATTTGGCAGGCGTCGACACGGACCGAGCTAGAGCTGGCGTCCTTTGTTTACTGTATTGGAAACGTGCTGTAGTAAAAGAACAACCTGTTGTTAATTAATGGAGATAAATACTGGTTGATTTTGGTGATTTAAAGCTGTGTCTATACTATATACACATTTTAGATATATTTCTACATCTATATGATCTTAGATGTATTTCTTAAGATTATACATACAGGGCATCCCGTAACTCTGTGGACAGTGGTATAGTGTTATTGCTATAGGGCAAAACCCATTTAACCATGGGAACATGGGTTTTTGCTGCCTAATTTCCCGTCTAAGAGTTTAGGAGTTACACTTTTTTATTGTAAAAAATACTTAGAGACAGATGTATTTTTTAACAAATAATTTATAACTCTTAAACGGTTTGGTGTGCAGCGTTAATATTTTTCACAAACGTTTGTCTGATTGAAGTCTATCGTTGTGCATTATTGCTCTTAAATATCATAAACTGTTTTAACTTTGCAAGCTTTTAAAATATTTCATACCGACGAATCTATACTTATTTAATACACTAAGGGTTTTTTTTTGTCTTGAGAACTCCTCCTACAATTTTCAACCGATTTTAAAGTTTTTGGTGTCGTTGGATAGGGCTTGGTCTATAGTTGTTTCCGCCAAAAATTGATGAGAATCGGACTGAAAATAAAGGCGCTATCCCACATTGAAATCTCAAAATTTCCCATTAAAATAACATTGGGGACTGAGTAAGCATTTGAAACATCTGTTAATAATCAGCTGTAAATACGTGTAGTTATTGGCGATTAAAGATATTCACATTATTGTATTGGTCGAAAGTCATTGATTTAGAGCTAAAGTAACATTTGTACTGTATTTAAATAAATTGCACTATTTCGAGCAACACATATACTAGTTCCATAAAATCTGTTGACTTTACAATAAGACTATAAAAAACATAAAAGTTAGCAAATTTAATTTTGATTATAATGATCTTTTCTATGTTGAGATTAAATCAAGAATATCAGGGAAATTAATTCTTTTCGTAATTTAAGGCCATTTTCCTCCTTTAAACAATGTAAAAGGAGGAATGGAACTGAAGAAAAGTGGTCATGCATTACAAAAATAATTAATCTATCTATTATTCTTAATCCAATATTAACAAAAAATGTATTGTAATCTACATAAAAGGGGATAACTATTATGTTTTTTGCGATGTTTTTGTAAAGTTAATGGTTTTCATGGAATTCGGCGTCAGATATTTTAAATGACTGCCATGTTAAAACGGTAAATGATATTTAGGTGTAGCCTAATTTTTCAAAAGGATGGATCTTAAACAGACAAACGGTGTATATAAGATATCAACGCTGTTCACCAAACCGTTTAGAAGTTTTTTTACACATACAGACAGATAGACCCGAAACTATAAGGTACTAGAGACCCATGTTCCTGTGGTGGAATGAGTTTGTCTTGACCTAAGCGTGAGAGTTACGGAACAATCTGTATATGTCTTTAGTTAATATTCAGATACACAGCACTCTGCGATGCGTTTTGATTGTGAGGAATCATATAAGGCGTATCTTTGTTAATGACAATGACCAACCAATTCATTTATCAGGATCATTAATTAATAGCCCAATGAACAAAGGCAGCTGGGTCAAATTTTGAAAAATTTAAAAGTGTCTAACTTTTCTCAGGATAAAGGCGAGATCTATTAACCATTTTGCTACACAGCCACCTAAAATATGGCTGGTAAATACGGGAAATGAAAAAAATACACACTTGCTTCTTTGGATTTGAAAGTTAGTTGAAATTGAACGAAATAATTGCATAGACCTATATAACGACTATTTAATTTTAAATTCTAATAAATTTTAATAATCTCAAATGTACCAGTAACATTTAAGTTTTGTCATGTTGGTTGAGTGAGTTACAGGTAGGATTATTATATTTCTCCTCTGAAATATAGACAAAAATATTCCCTACTATACCACCATACAACTATATTTTTTAAATTTTTGAAAAGCAATGATAAAAATCCTAAGAAAATAGAAGATCACTTAAATCACAGATCTTCCTGTAAATTAACCATCATTATAGCCCATGCAAGAAGACCAATCCTGCAGGCTTTTCAGGCAAACATAGTTCAGAGAATGACAGTTACGTTGTTCGAGACCACAGAAAGCCATAAGCTCCTCACGTTCTACTCGGAAGTAGTAACTCACTTTGTTGAGAGTATTTTGCCACTGGCTCGACTAGTCATAACAAACCAACACCTAGATCATCGTATTCCCCAGATTTTACCATTGTGATTGTCCAGTTGCAGGCCGGAGTCTGGAGGCTCCAGCGCTCTGCTGGAGTGACCTTGACTTCTCCAGCGGCTGATGATTGCCCCCATTGTCCCCTCCCCCCTCCCAGACTGCGGCTAGACGTAATTGATAACAGCGCCACTGCACCGAGCCCCAGCCGCAGCCGCAGCCCAGCTACAGCTAGGACCGGCCTACACGCTCAGCCGCCTCTCGTACCTGCACTGCCACTGCTTGAAACACCTCCGCCTATACACCACCCCTGGCTATGGAAACACACACAGGATCAACACTAAATATATATCTACTAATTTGATTGACTTGATAAATTGATCTAAATATTTATCTACTAATTTGTTGGAATAAAGTCGATCCAAAGAATAATTTTCAATTAGTTTAGCTAGTATCATATTTATTGCATGTCTTTTGATCAACTACCCTTTCCCACAGTATTGTTTGGTGTTAACACAAAATATGGTACGGCACTAAAATATTAGCGGCAGTTAATGGGTATGTAATGCGCAATTGTTAAAAAATTCGGACAATTCTTTAAAAGTTATCATGAATATCTATTTCAATGGAATATAGAACAGCAATGTTGCTGAATTTGAACTGAACTTTTATTCTTTTACACTTTAGACCATGTACTACAGATTTTTTTTCAAACACAACATCACAAATTCCACACATACAAATTTACTTGAAATGATCAGAGATTTATAATTTATGTAGCCTACTGTGGACCAAAAATGCATAAATAAATAACCTGAAGTTTATTTTTAGACTATACAATGCGTTAATTACGCCCTTAAAAAAATGAACGCATAAAATAATATAAGCGTGAGTAAACTTCGCATTAAAATAATATTACCGAAATTACAAAATGCAAAAACACCGGTCATATGTAACCTTTTAAGACAGGGTTTGTTCAATAATCTTCCTTGTAGATAAGGAAGTGTAAGAGCAAACTTCATTGGCCTTCAACAAGCTATAACAGCAAAATATAATGATATTAATAATCTATTAAGTTTATTTAATAAAGGAACCAATTTAGTGCTGTGCAAAAAGGTAGGCACCGGCGAGATTCGAACTCGCGATCTCCTGTTTACTAGACAGGCGCTTTAACCAACTAAGCCACGGCGCCGCTTACTCTACCGAGGTCGATAGTTAATCCAGAGACCTGTTGGCTCGAAGGTTATGTTTTTCTTGTACTGCCAATCGTCGATGAACGATTATACGTACACATAGCGAGATCCATATTATGGTTATGGTTAACCATTGCCTTAAATCATAATGTACATTATACATTTAAAATATCTATAGAAATACTACTTTAAAATTATTGTAAAATCAACCCAAAATTCCTCAAATTAGTTAGGTTTTTATATTTAATTTATGAACTGCTCTTATAAATTTTATGAAAACGATTAATTATAGGATTAAATTAGAATTTAATGCAAAATAACTATCTGGTGTAAACAAAAACAAGAATTAAGAATTAATACCCACATTTAATAATTATGTTTCTACAGTAATTTTTTACTGTTTATTTTTATTTGTGGAATGTCTTAATTATATTGTATATACATGCATCGTATAGCCTACGCCAAGAATACATATGAACCTTTTCCTAAATTTGTAACTGTTATAATGTTTTTGAACTTTTTATCCCAAGTTGAGTTTTACTGTTTCGGATTTATGATGAATTAATTTTACATACAAAACATTAAATTATTGCATGACGTGTCTATAACCAATAGTATCGAAATGCATTGGTATTGTAACGATTACAACCAAAAGTAGAGCAACCAAGATTCCAATTTGCATTTACACACAACTCGATGCCAAGTTCAATATGTTTACTGTCTCCTGAAACTCAATAAACATTTCCACGTCTTCACCACGGTCCGACAGAGAGGGTGGCAGCAGTGCTAAACCCCGCGACATACGCCCGCCGCGCCGGTGGCGTATATACGGCTGCGGCTGCGGCTCGGCGTGCAACGGCCAGCGGCGAGTGTAACTATCCGGCTAATTAGCGTATATCTGGCATCTAGCCCCTAACGACCAGTTTATTACTTTAATAAATCCGGAGTAATGCCGGCGCAGGCGCAGGCCGGCGAGCCGCTGCCGCTGCGATGTTGCACATTGTTGCACCAGTTGCACCGGAATCATTGTTGCTGCGGTGTCGGGCATTGTTTCACACATTGCATTGTTGCACCTACTATGCAGGTGCAGGCGCAGGCCGGCGAGCCGCTGCCGCTGCGATGTTGCACATTGTTGCACCAGTTGCACCGGAATCATTGTTGCTGCGGTGTCGGGCATTGTTTCACACATTGCATTGTTGCACCTACTATGCAGGTGCAGGCGCAGGCCGGCGAGCCGCTGCCGCTGCGATGTTTCACATTGTTGCACCAGTTGCACCGGAATCATTGTTGCTGCGGTGTCGGGCATTGTTTCACACATTGCATTGTTGCACCTACTATGCAGGTGCAGGCGCAGGCCGGCGAGCCGCTGCCGCTGCGATGTTGCACATTGTTGCACCAGTTGCACCGGAATCATTGTTGCTGCGGTGTCGGGCATTGTTTCACACATTGCATTGTTGCACCTACTATGCAGGTGCAGGCGCAGGCCGGCGAGCCGCTGCCGCTGCGATGTTTCACATTGTTGCACCAGTTGCACCGGAATCATTGTTGCTGCGGTGTCGGGCATTGTTTCACACATTGCATTGTTGCACCTACTATGCAGGTGCAGGCGCAGGCCGGCGAGCCGCTGCCGCTGCGATGTTTCACATTGTTGCACCAGTTGCACCGGAATCATTGTTGCTGCGGTGTCGGGCATTGTTTCACACATTGCATTGTTGCACCTACTATGCAGGTGCAGGCGCAGGCCGGCGAGCCGCTGCCGCTGCGATGTTGCACATTGTTGCACCAGTTGCACCGGAATCATTGTTGCTGCGGTGTCGGGCATTGTTTCACACATTGCATTGTTGCACCTACTATGCAGGTGCAGGCGCAGGCCGGCGAGCCGCTGCCGCTGCGATGTTTCACATTGTTGCACCAGTTGCACCGGAATCATTGTTGCTGCGGTGTCGGGCATTGTTTCACACATTGCATTGTTGCACCTACTATGCAGGTGCAGGCGCAGGCCGGCGAGCCGCTGCCGCTGCGATGTTGCACATTGTTGCACCAGTTGCACCGGAATCATTGTTGCTGCGGTGTCGGGCATTGTTTCACACATTGCATTGTTGCACCTACTATGCAGGTGCAGGCGCAGGCCGGCGAGCCGCTGCCGCTGCGATGTTGCACATTGTTGCACCAGTTACACCGGAATCATTGTTGCTGCGGTGTCGGGCATTGTTTCACACATTGCATTGTTGCACCTACTATGCAGGTGCAGGCGCAGGCCGGCGAGCCGCTGCCGCTGCGATGTTGCACATTGTTGCACCAGTTGCACCGGAATCATTGTTGCTGCGGTGTCGGGCATTGTTTCACACATTGCATTGTTGCACCTACTATGCACAAGTTTACATTTCCTTAAGTTGAATTCCGAGCTTGTTGGAGGACGTCATTAATAGCTTTTTGGCATAGCCTTCATGTGGTTATGTTTGTTGGTTGAGTTAGAGTTGAATTTTCACTAAAATAAATTATTCAGTAAGTTCCTTCGTAGCAAACAAAAACATACTTTTTTACAATATACATCGTTGTTTTACGTCATTTATAAATTTTCGAGTGGATATTTCAATTTCAGTACATTCAAGGACTAAATACACCTACGTGAATAGACTTCTTATTGGATGAAGTGGCCTACAGCCTCTTATAGCGTATATAGGCGTTTTGAAACCTATTTACGGTGATACGATCCTCTGCGGCGTACACAAAGTACAAGTTTTGGCATGATATGCAATTCAGTATTGCCACTCTTCTTAACTAAGGATGAAACTTTTACACCTGAAGGTTATGTTAATGTGGTAAAATGTTTTTGCAGCACTGTAAATCCAGTTAAATAATTATAACATTGATTCCAACGCCTCTGGCGTGGCGCACACGAATCTTCCAAATTTCGTTATCAAACAGAAGATTTGGATGAGAAGTCTGTTCACGTTTTTGTATAATGATTAAATCATTTGTGTTTCATAAATTGATAATTTTTTGTGGACTTTGAGTAGGCCTATTTGGATGGACATGTTTTTAATTCATTTCTGTTTTTTGTTTCATGCTAATTGTTAATAGAATTTCGAGGTAAATTGTTAATTTTTTCTCTTACGTTTTAAATAATTTGTAAAATGTATGGTAATGTAACAATATTCAATTGTTTGAAAAGTGATTTACAGTAGGGGTTTCTTTTTTTAACCCACAGATAATTCTGATTGATTAAATTGTTAAATTACTGAATCTGATGGTAAAATGAAAGTCAACCGGTTATTTTTATTAAAACCTTAGAGTACCCCATTTTCTCAATTTTCTGCACTAACTCGTCCACGTCCCATGATAATCAGTAGCCATCACCATCGTCGCGGAACCTCTGTGGCGGCCCCACAGAGGAGTGAGTCTTTTCCTCCAATTAGAGGCCGGACAATAGGTGACCGACGCGTGTTTTGTCCGGTAATGGGGGCGTCACGGTGGCTCCTCACGGACCGGTTACCGATACCGGCACTGGTCTACCGGTACCGTCACCGCCGCGCCGCCGCCGCCGCGCCACGCGCCCGCCACGCGTCACTCTCGACCACGACCTGCTGCTGTACCGTGGTCTGGTTGATGGGTCAGGACTTGCTCGGGCATACGCGAAACGAGTTCGCCACAGGGAACGCTCACGAGCGCATGGCAATATGTTAAAACAACTCCATCCCATTATATCATTGTACCTCGTCCTTCTCAGTACCAATCTTTGAAATTGATAACATTGTAGTTAAATTTTTGTAAGTTCACAAATTACAAATAATAATAAGGCTATTTATTTTATTTGTCACCTCCACAAAACCATCGGTGTGGCAAACACCATAAATTCCCATCCTTATCTATCCATATCTGGTTTGCTTATCCTTTTTGAATAGAATACTGAAAAGTGAATTAAAATTTGTGTTCCTTGATCTACGTATAGGCCTATTGTATTATTTTCAGTATTATTTATCATTGTATAATTTGTGTATGTCTATTAGGAAAAGTTTACCAGGACCAAACCACAAAATTTCTATATACAAAAAAAAAAATGGATAGGAGTTTTTGATTTTTTGACCACAGCATAACTTGACAAATGGTTTACAGAAAGAAACACTTCCATAAAATTTTAAGTAGTTCCTATAAAGTCGTACAGAAATTAATGAAATTTACAAAGAAGAGAATTACGAAGAAATTACATAGGTATACATTTTTATTTAATATTCTTATACATAAATAAGCATATTTTGTTTTATACATGCTTATGCATATATCATAGAAGGCTGAGAGATGATTAAAAATTGTGTGTCTTTTATATCTATTTTTACATCCATTTAATGTGGGCACTTTGGCCCAAAAATTAAAATTCACATACAAGTCGAAAATGGTTATTAGCGTGATGCTAGTTACTTTATTACAGAACCGCAAAAATCATTAATTGGCGTTTATGTATCCTCGTAATTTTCATTAATTAGACTCTAAATCGGTTTGAAATACTTTCTAAGAGACACTAATCATTGCCTAGAATATGTAGTTATCGTTGGGCCCATCCTAACCTTTAAACGATTTATTTTAACTGTTTTTAATCCGATTCTAAAACACATTGCAAATAGGGTCTACAACTGTTTTCCCTTTAAACATTATTTTAGTAGTTCTTCATGTTTTGTCTGGATGAATAAATTTTTGCATTAGTGCATGCATTTGAAAATAGTAACTAAAACAATTGTTAAATTCAAAATAATACAAGAGCACAGTTTTAATCATAAGGCAAACAAATATTTTTCTTTTAATTAACTTAGGTATGACTAATTTTTGTTACATAAGATGCATAAAGAGAGAAATTATCCAACTTTTATGATCTGACCATCTGACATCATCACCAAGCTTCCTCTCCGACCTTTATTTACGTTTAAACATAAAAATGGTGCCGTCGATAGTGCAGTAAATACCTGTCTAATGGCGCTCGGGTTTGATGCGTTTTATACGGCGGTTTAACGAGGGGCCGCGACGTGGAGCGGAAGTGCTAATTGACAACGGCTTATCTCCGCGCAGAAATACATCAATACAGCCATTGCAAATATTTTTTATTTTAAAGGTTACCGAGGATATTATTATGTTTATATAACTGCAATTGAAAATATTCAAGTAGGCTATAATGTTTGGTTTTGATAAAAAAATCAAAAGAATGTTGTAAATTAAACATTTTTGCCCTGGAAGTTTCACAGTGGAGTAACCACTCTCATGGGGGTAGCTAACTATATAAATTTCCATTAACATGGGTTTAATTTAACGTGTCTACACGCCTACACTCACTGAATTTTGCTGTGTTAAATTGAAATTTAGAATTTAAATATTCAATCTGTGTCTGTTAAGTAGTCCTGTCTAAGATGTAGTAGGTCTCGTAGTAGTAGTAGTACGATGACCTCAAAAATTCTACACTCAAATATTTACTTATCCTGATGAGTATTAAAATATAAATTATAATTTTTTATGTAAAAGCTTGATATTACTATAATACTTCATTAAAATAATTTTACTACAATATTTATTTTGCATATTTATTTAAGATGGGGTTAAAGGACAGAACGATTGTTTTGCCTGCGCAGTCAAGTGGAAACTATCTGAATGCGTACTATCGCATTGGTCACAGCCATACTGAGACAGGGCGCGAAACAATAGCCAGTACTCGGTGCAAGGCACTGTGGCTAAAGAAAAGCTGCTGCACTTCAGCACCTAAGACTCAAGTAGGCCTATAGAATGTTGAGGGAGGAGATTTGGCCGCGGTAAAATAATGGAAAAACGGGAGAGATATTTGTAGGATTACAATTAATTTGGAACATTTTCAGTATTTTTTTATCTGCGATGTGATACCACAGAATAATAGTAGGCCCTATCATGAAAAAATTGAAATGAAATGAAAAATCTTCATTTAAAAGACATAGTTAGGGAGGGCTACTTGGCCCTTTCTTACACTTAACCTGATTACAAAAATATGCTTAATTTAATTATATAGAAATAAATAGACTAATAATTAAAACAAAAACATCTTTATCAGTGTTTAACAAAACAAAATTAAAGTACTACGTGTGATTTATTCCAAATAAATAAAGAAAAAAACAAAAAAGGTTTAACACTTACATTTTCTCTAACACACGTTTGTCAGCGACCTCCCAAAGACAACACCCCCTAGGACGCACCAACCAAGACCAAAGAAAAGATTCTTCAGTGCTGCCACAAACCGGGGGTGGCTAACAATCGACTTTATAGATTGGGCCGAATCTTTCCGGTAATCAGTACAAATCAGTACTAGTTCGGCAGCAGTAACATCAAGTTCAAAAGCTCTGTCATACACCTCACTCCTATGGTGAGGCATTCGCATGGTGGATGACGCAGACCTTGAGGACCTAAAACTACCTTGCGAGACAAATTTAAAATCAGTTTCAAAATAATTCTAAATTGAAAAAAAACTAATGAAAGATTGAGCGCTCTTAAGTCATTCCATTTCACGAGTTTTGAATAAAAAAGGGATGATTTGCTCGTAGCGCCTCAGATCATGGACATAGGCCTATCTCAGGTAATAGTTCTGAGACCGCTGAAGCATATAAGAGAAATTCACAGTCATGTCATTGATCACAGTAAGTCAGTTGCAGTAGGCTTAGTAAAGTGAGGGAACACATGTGATTTGACTAGATGCAACTTTATACGTAACGGTTAAAAATTCTGTAATTTCTTGAAGGAGTGAATTGAAGCGAAAAACTCTCTACGAATTTCCACAACTGGGTCACCCCAAGTAAGAGTGATCATCGGATCATTGGATTAAGAAGAGATTTATTTACACAAAAGATTCCCGCCATCAAGAGAATTCTACGCAATCGAAAAAAAATTCACATTGAATGCCGAAGATACCTCTGACAAAGCAGAATCTAACCGATGAGAACGGCCACACTATAAAATGAATCAACTATCTGTTGTCAACGTCACAACGGAGGATCTACGTCCTTAGTCACCGCGCAGTTTGGCGGGACCGTGTGATGGCTACATGGCAGGTGTGCGGGATGGTGGAGGACGGGGACTCTGGAGCTGTAAAGCGTAGTCACCGTCACTGAGCATCTCCGATACCTCATGCATATTCATCAACTCAGCCCATCACTCCACCGCGACGTTCGGCGGAAGATAACAATAGGCGTTTATTTAATGAAGGAATCGTAAACCCGAGGAACACTGCCGGGAAGGACCGTAACTGATGACTTCTCATCTCATCGGTCTGCAGGGGGTGGAATGTCGAGGTAACGTTTAACACGGAGCTAGGAATCGGCACAGGGATTCACTTAATTGATTATAAAAATTCGTAATCCTGCAATCGTTCCTCCTCTCTCAAAACAAAATGATTTTGGCCTAGCCAACGATTTGACTCCACATCCACCTACGGTCTTTCATAGTTTCTTTACCTTCCTCGAGTTCTTCTCGACCTGCCATTCCACTAGTAATCCTGCTTTTACATTTTCAATACTGAGCTTGCAATTTCTATTTCCATGAATAAAAAATTCCAATCGTCTTGATTTTTTCCCTTAAGGTATATTAAATATCAGTGAAAAAATGCTCTCTTAAGGAAAGAATAGATGATAATTTTACTCGAATGATACCCACATATGTTGAAAAATGGAATGGTTAGTTTTATGTCAGAAATTGAAGTCGGAATAGGAATTCAAGAGGCTAATATATTCCAAAATATTGCAGTTTCTGATTTCCCTTGGTTACAAATACAAGTTTGTTTGACCGTTTCTGGAATAAATGCTAAATAGTGATCAATCTATTTATACAGCAATGACCATTTGTACTTACTTAGTTCAAGAAAGGTTTGTTTTTGATGTGAGCATATTCCTCTCAAACAGCTTCTTATGTTTTTAATGGCTTATCAAGAGATTCTTGAGGCGTAGGGTGCCTATCTTGAACTCACCAATTTCTAGTGGTTTTGATTCAGTAAATGTATATTTATGAGAATGCTCCGTTTATCCATCATATGGCCATGATCACAGCCAGCTAGAGTTGACTTGCATCACGTCGCCGTCGCGTCGGTCGCAGTGAGGCGCGGTCAAGCGACGCGGCGTGGTAACTGGCACGATACCAGTGTTTGCATAGGAGCTGCGGAGCAGTAAATCGCGACGGAGGCATGCAAAGTTATGTTGTGCTGAAACTGGCGAAGCGGCAGTCATTTATACGGCGACACGGAGCGCAGTAAACTGCAATCATCCGCAACACTGCCGCACTACAACACTACAACACTACACGGCAACACTAACGCCGACACGGCGAAACGCCGCTGACCGCGGACCGTTGACCGTGGACCACGTAAATAAGCGGATCAGTCGCACAGGAATGCGAAACCATACATGTAAATCATAAGGGTATCGAAGGGGCAATAACCAAGGAATAAAGCTGGCAATGTAAATAAATATTTAAATTCTTTATATTTAGTACTCGTTGGTATAATTTATTTTACAAGTTACAGAAAGTTCTTTGGGTCCGAGCGTTTGGTCAGTAAACTTAAGTAGTACTTAAACTAGGAGTACCTTCATTCCACGAGTATGGGGATGAACGGCATCATAAGCCAGATAATCCTAGTTCCACGCTATTAAAAAATAAATAAAGTTAAATAACATATCTATCAAATTATACATATTAACTACATAGAAAAAGGTTTTAATTTTTTTGCATTAAAGATATTTGATTACCAATATAGATTTTCTAAAATTTTTATTATTTTAGTAAACTTTTCTTTTTATTATTGTTTGTTAATACAAAAGTACCAGGTTAACAGAACCTTGCTCGTTGGTTTTAATTCACTTTTGTTATAGTGTCATGGTAAAAAAGCAATTCAATTTACACCAACAACCAACTATACCTCTTCACAGTTAACAGCTGTTTCAAAAAGTCTGCTTAACATTATGTTTCTTTCTTTGTTTTCATTTCGTTGCTATTTCGTTACCAAAATTGCAACCCATAAGACTAATGTTAAAAAGTACTATTTTAAAACTAAATTTTAGACCAAATTCGATTTTTTTCTGGGGTTGAGGCTGTTTCCAAACTTATTTTAGGGACAAAACACTCTTAAATGCAAATTTTAAGCAAAATCTAACAGCTAGATATCGAGATCGTAGAACAAACATCCCTTCACACTCAGACATAGCTCGTATTATAGTATAGGATATATCTTTAACCTATTTAAAACTATTTCATAAATAGCAAATTATATTATATTTAGAGCAGTTGCTGTACAAAGGCAGAAAATAGTTTCCATAACACATGCGCGCGAAACAACTCATAAGCACCGCTTAAAGTATTATTAAGCACCGTTACTTATACAGCCCACAATGCATCTCTTATGGGAAATTAAATTACGTCTCATTACTTTATTACTTAACAGAATAACTTCAGAAACGAACTTGACCTTACAAATTACCCCTAAAATCTACTGTGAAAGTTTGAAATCGATTTGATGCTTCTAGAGAACGTAATTGTCGGTCAATGAAATCGGGATTTCTCACTACACTGAGCGACCAATAATTACGTATGAGGATTTCACTCCTCTTCGATCCGTTCATCCAATAATGATAGTTACAGACCATACGATATAAAGCCCAATTAGTAGGCCTATGCTTGTTTCTTTTCAAGTTAAGCTAGTTTGCTTCTCTTACTCGAGATTTTCAGAATGTTTCAACGAATACACCTATAAGGATGCTGCGCTCTTTTAAAATTTGTTCTACCACACGTTGAAATTGTTAGCCGTAGCCATGATGAAGAACATAAGAAACCCACATAATTAGTAACAAAAACTTTAACGAATAAGAGAATGAAATAAATACTTCTCATTGAACTCACGATTGTATGGGTAAATTGTGGTTAGCTTTCGATACCCTTAAGTCTTCTTATCAGCAGCCAGTAAAACCGAGTTCAGTTAAGAAGAAATTTAACGATTTGGAAAACAATTAATTAGTCAAAAACAATAAAACAAACGGAAGGCCGGCATTCCATGACCTTATGTGGATGAAAGCGAGGGATTTAATGATCCCACACAAGAGACCTTATCAATGCTCACTAACAGGCAATGAAATGGCAAAATTTCTCTTGTTTAATTATTCTTGTTGGCCCACGTTAAGAACCATTTTAAATGAAAATATCCATTCAAAACAAAACAAATTGTACTTTATATAAACATAGCCAATACACTTAGCAAAAAAGGCATTAAAAAAATTATTGCTTGAATTTAAAACTACTTTGAATGAAGTAGAAGTTTGCGTTACAGATAAAGGAAATACATACAGCAATTATTTAAGATAACCTGTTCTCTATAAACTATGTAACTGATAAAAAAAGTTAACTCCAACTCTATATTAAAGTCGGATATTAAACATCAGTATAGCGATTTTAAACAGTCTGTCATTATGATTATACAATTTAGAATTTTTATGCAAAAATAAGCTACACAAATCAAAGTCCTAAAATTCTAAAATATTTCTGAAATGTAAAGAAATATCACAAGGTTTTTTCATAACCCAACATAGCCTTGTAAAATAAATTTCCTTTGAGACACAATATAGGGTGGTTTTATATTCAAATAGTCGCTATGTTATTTAATTGTCTTGTTCTGAATACTGATATACATGAGATGTTATGTCTTCCCCTTTGTCTAAAAAGAGGCAAAGATAGAGCAAGGAGAAATAATTATAGAGAAAGATTATTCATAGCAGCCATTATTTAATAGAAAAAAAAACATGATAATGGAAAGAATATTTACATACTGTTATTCTTTGACCACAAGCTTACCTGCCAATATTTATGTCCTGATGTATACGAACTTGTAAGCCTGAAGGGAATTAGCCGTTTTTACCAATCATTGCTCGGTTTCGGATTTTGATTATGCGAACAATAAATCTTTACAGTACCGTTTTCCCATATTTAAATTTTTATAAAATGACGAATATGCAGATTAAACATCTGCTACTTTAGTACGGGGTAGATTCCATTAAATCCCCAGCCTATTAAACAACTAACCTCACAACAATGGGCTATTATGAACTGAAACGGTCAACAAATTCCTTACTATCGACTCTATCTTCTAAACAAATTCGTAAAACACTTTAGAAAAAGTTTCGACCATAAATCGAGCTCAGGTTTGCTAATAGATTAAGGCAATCGGGTGGCCATCTTGGACTAGCGGCAATAAATAGCGAGCTCTCTCGTCTCAGCTGGTCTAAAAATACATTAATAGTCAGCTGAGAGTGATAAACAAGCCTGGTTAACATCTGATAATATTCACCACAAAAACTAGCGTGCAGCGCCAACTAGCCACTAAGTTGCAACGACGCGGCCGCGTCGCGGTTAAGTTACCTAAGATTTATGATAATTATCACACTGCGAAACGTTTTATCAGATTTTTACAGGCATGGTTATGAACGAGAGTTGTGATGTGGTTTAGTGACATTTAAAGGTGTGTTTATTTAATATGAACAAATTCTTTAGTGTTATAATGCCTGTTTCTGTCGTGCAACTTACAGTATTTGTATCCTTTCGATTTCACTTTCATATCTATAAATTGTTGATGGGTGGGGGTCAATTGTTGCCCATAACCTTTGATCAATTTAGCCTATATCTGACTTTATTGGTTCAAATTCCTTTAAGATCTACTTTGGATGTATAAAGAGTATGTTATAAGTTCTGAAAACATACTCTTAAGGGGATGGGGGAGATTAGATTTAAGGGGGAACTTAAAGTAATATATTTGTTAATTATTTATTTTTTTTACATTAAACATACAAAATTATAAAAAAAATAATTAGTAGAAGGGAAATTTTTTGGTGGGGATTTGGTCGACTATGTCACATAGGAGTGGATACTTTTTCATTTTTCTGAGATAATAATAATCCATTTGCAATATTCCACCAGCAGAATTCGAGTTACATCAAATGAGAAATAAAATAAATGGAACCTGGAGTCCTTTCCCGCGATAAAAATTAAAGAAGGGTAATCAAGTGGTAGAAAAACACATGCAGCACTTATGTGGTAAAACTAATATCAGGCAAGGTATTAATCTATACTTATTTAATACGCTAAGGGTTTTTTTGTCTTGAGAACTCCTCCTACAATTTTCAAACGATTTTCAAGTTTTTGGTGTCGTTGGATAGGGCTTGGTCTGTAGTTGTTTCTGCCAAAAATTGATGAGAATCGGAATAAAAATAAAGGCACTATCCAAAATTGAAATCTCAAAATTTCCCATTTAGATAACATTGGGGACTTAATAAAGCATTTGACACATCTGTTAATAATCAGCTGTAAATACGTGTAGTTATTGCCGATTAAAGATATTCACATTATTGGAGTAGTTGGATGTCATCGATTTAGAGTTAACGTAACATTTGTACTGTATTTAAATAAATTGCTCGATTTCGAGCAACACGTATACTAGTTTATTTTAAATTGACGACAGCCAGGACCATCTTAAGAAATCTTTAATAAAATATCACTATTCGTTAATTGTATAATCACTAATCAGAATAGGACGTGAAGCATATTAAACATTGTTCTAAGATTTGTAGATTAATACACTACACTATTAAAATGAATTATTATTATTCCAAACCACATCATTTGTTGGTTTTGTATACTTTGAAAATTCTTGGAGAAGAAAAATTATCCTCGTCTGTTAAAAAGACATAAAGCATTCGAATAGGGTTCACAGATAGCCAAACCTTAAAACCCTGTGATTAAAAGAAATGTTAAAAATGTTCACCACTTCTAATTGTACCTTGTAATTAATTACCTGCCCTGCCTTGCGTTATTTTGAGTGTGCCAGTGGCATTTTTTTACGTTTTGACAGGGAGCGGTCCAAACCCTAATATTGTTACCATCTAACATAGACGAGTTAATAGAAAGCATCATTAATTAATAACCCAATGACAAATGGCAACTGGGTCCGGAATCGATCCTTTAAAAAGCTACTAACGTTTCTCAGGATCGAACAGCCAACTTATAGATTCAAAGGTGAGCACTATAACCACTCATTAGCTACCCAGACAGTCATTAACTCGTTACTATGGATTTTGTTAAAAGAAATCAACATAACATAAATGTATTTTTTCTCTGGATAAAATTTAAGGTCAGTACATTTCCTCTTTGAAACAAGAAATGAAAAGATTGTCCCCAATCCTGTCATCTTTTTAAATTTGTTTAATAGTGTTATCCTCCTTGTCCACTCAAACAAAGATTGGTTCTATCGCACCATTTTAACTTTTATTTACCCTATGGATACACAGTAATTGTTGGTGGTCTTTCTTTTGAAAGTCTACAATTATAGACTCCCCCCTACACGTAGGGGGTCTACAGCCGAGGAATATTAAACCAACTCTGTCAAAGGTCAGGTGTGGCTGCGACACCGTCCTCATGTTGAATACTTTCGGTAATTTTTCCTCGTTTATTCCCTTTGTGTGGACGACGTTGCGGCCGTGAATGCAAATTAAAACATCATTGGTGTCCGACTCAGATTCGTGTTCCCCTGGAAGTGGTGGACGGCGTGGGCCCATAACACTGAATGCTCAATTTTAATACTGATGCAGCTCTCGGCCCGTGTGGCACACACTTGTGGTGATTACGACTTTTTTTTTGTCAAAGTTTTGGTAAATCGTTTGGTAGCCTCAAAATGTTTTCATGTTGATATAGCGTTTTGGTAACTATGTAAATCAACTAATTACTCTAAAATAATAATAATAATATAGAATTCTAGTTTATGTCTTCGTTGTATTTATGAGTAGAACTTTTGAATCAGTCCCTCTTCTGAGGTAAGTTTCATCAATAACTATACAAATTTAATTACAACGGGTTTATGTTTTACATTTGATAGGTACCTATCGAGTGATAGCTATGAGAAAGAAATGTCCAAAATGCTCAAACGTGATAGTTTACAATCCATTCCAACAAGATCTCTTCAAACCTTGGAGTTACAACCAAAAGATTCTGCTAAAATACCTATCCTCGTAAGTAAATCAGCGGAAACATTGCCCTACATGAATACTTTCGGTTTTTATACTTTTTTGAGAGGATAATTAATACAATTTTTACCAAATAAATCTTTTGTTGATTGAACAAAATGAAAAAAAACTATCTACTGTAAAGTCGCTGAGAATGCATTTTTGCTGTGACGGAATTATTTATGTCTAACTCAGCTTGTTTATACTAGAACAAACCAAAGGTTGTTAGATTCATTGTGTTGGTTTTTGTAATAACGGGGAAGTGAAAGCTTTCAATGCTTAATTTTTACAGTTAATCAATTGTACTTATTTTAAAATATAGATTAACGTAAATGCACTATTCTGACAAGCAAAACAATGAAATTTATCGGTCCAACAGTGAAAGGCTTTTTTGTTAGAACAGTGTTTCTATTCTCAGTCTAGCTAACTGAGGTGTTAATGTAAATTTGTGCTAAGTGCTGTAATAAGTTATAGATACAATGATTGTCTAAAATATGTATTTTCTTTGAACGTCAGAAATTTAATTATAGACACCAGTCTAGTTTGGTCGGCGTGCCTGCCAGGGTCACATGGGTGATCGGTCAAGCAATGCCGTGTGACGTGTGACGTGTGACAGTATGGCAGTCCACCGATAACATCTGCTACAATGTCAATTACATCACCATCTGCCGTGCCATTAATATGTCAGCTGAGGTAACGCTGTTTTTATACGCAACAAACTTGATAGAAACAGCATGTAAAAACGACAAGGTTGACAAGGTTCTCTTTGAAATCAGGAGGGACATATGTTGTATCATATGGTAGACAATTTTGTAGTTTAAATCGTAATTAGAGATCGCCTCCTGATCGAAATTCGACCAAAATATCACATGATCTGGACCCAAGAAGCTTAACAATATTTTATAACTGAAACATATATTCTTCCTTTTTTCTATCAGTTGCTTTTACAACAGCTGTGTAATGATTCAATAAATTATCCTTCCTCCATTAGATTAACATTGGAACTTTGTAAGCCTGTGGGGCATAAAAAAGGAGATTCAAAGTTTAAAGCTTTCGAGTCAATCGATTAATGTTGTTGGAGTGGTTTAAGATAGATGTTTTATGGATTAAATAAACAAATCTATAAGGAATTTAAAACCACCTTTGAATTTGAAATTCGCAAATATTCAATTTTAGTTAGTTTGCAAAGTTTTATGAATGGAATGGGCTTGCATGAATGGAATGGCATATATTTTTATGAATGAAATAGCTGCAAAGTGCATGGGCTTTATGGTTTTACGATAATGGATCTAGATATTTCGAATATCAAATTGAATTTACGGTACACAGTAAAATTATTTGCACATGGATTGAATTTATTATTTATTGAATTAATTAAAATGTGCTGTTAAGAAAACAAAATTTTTTAATTATACTTCACAACTTTTATCAACGAATTTCTATTCATGCCAAATGTTAGCAGCCGTTGAGGAAAAGAATTCTCGGGTGAACACTTTTACCGCCAGCAATGAAGACATCAACAGTAAAGTTGATTGCTGCGTCTCGGAATAATTATAAAATATGGCCGGCCGGCGGCGAAAGTGGGAATGGCCAGGCGTCGATTTTGGGAAAGTTCCGACCCAGTTTTGGAGGTTTTAGTGACCGGCCTTAAAACGTATCATTATGACTCATAAGAGGCGTTTTAAAAGGAAACCGCTTCGCAATATTCTCTACTTTTGTATATTGGGACCCCCAATTAGAAAACTCTTACAACTTCGGAATTCGTTTGGTCCCTTATTGTTCCGTATCGCATTTGATGAATAAATATATAGGTAATTAAAGTTAAAACGTTTATTTGTTTGTTTGTTACTTGTTAGTTATGCCTGACTGAAATACTTTACAGTCAAATCCATCATTGCATAGGCTACCGGTAAACTTCAATAGTTAAAAAGACGTATTAAGAACTAGGAACACTTGTAGGTTTTATTGACGACTCTCTTTGGTGCGTATGATTGCAGGCCCGTAGAAGGCACCGACCACCAAACATAGAGTGGGTAAACAACTTACTTGAATGTCTTTGATTGATATGATCGATAGATACAGGCTATTGTTGTATTGTTAGCCGATCTCCACCCGATTCAGGGACATTCAAACCTCAAACCTTTCCTCTCTCTCTGACCTGTAGTTGCTTGATTATAATGTTTTTACTTTATATCTCTGCTCATACACTAAGAAAAATTAATTTGTAAGTTTTAGTACTGATTACTATTTATTTTATCCTATACTATAATACGAGCACTGTCTGAAGGGATGTGTGTTCAACGATCTCGAAATAGAGCGAGTAGATTTTGCTTAAACTTTGCATTTAAGAGTGTTTTGGCCCAAAAATAAGTTTAGAAACAGCTTCAATCCCAGGGACAAATCGAATTTGTTCTAAATCTATACTTATTTAATACGCCAAGGATTTTTTGTGTTGAGAACTCCTCCTACAATTTTCAACCCATTTTCAAGTTTTTTGTGTCATTGGATAGGGCTTGGCCTGTAGTTGTTTCTGCCAAAAACTGATGGGAATCGGACTGAAAACAAAGGCGCTATCCACCATTGAAATCTCAAAATTTCCCATTTAAATAACATTGGGATTGAATAAAGCATTTTAAACATCTGTCAGCTGTAAATACGTGTTGAATTGTTGATTAAAGAGATTCACTATATTGGATTGGTCGGATGTCATTGATTTAGAGCTAAAAGTAACATTTGTATTGTATTAATAAATTGCTCGATTCCGAACAACACGTATACTAGGTTAAGTTTTAAAAATCGCAATTTTTACATTGATCTTATGGGTTTGCTATTTTGGTAACGAAATAACAACGAAAAGTATACAAAAATAAACGAACATTAATGTTAAGCACACTTTTTGAAACAGCGGTTAATGTGAAAAGGAAACCTATATAGTTGGTTATTGGTGGAAATTTATAAGCTTTATAACCATGAACTTTATAACTTTAGAACTTTATAGCTATAAAACTTAATTCAAACCAACGAGCAAGGCCCGGTTAACCTGGTACTTTATTAATAATACAGTAATAATAAATAGCAAATTTAAAAACTCATTTTACTTATGCAGATGGATGGGCATGTACATAATGATTAATATCAAAATCACCTGGGAATTGCTATTCAGTCTTTATAAGAGGAAATATTAAATTAATGTAAATAAAATCTTTGTATTAAAATAAATTAGAAATAGTAGGAATGCGTTTTTTGTCTTACTTTGATTTAAGGGCTTTGGTAATTAAAATGGTATTAAAATATATCTTGAATATTTTATTGGAATTGTATGAGTAAGTATGGTTAGTCTCATGTATGGTTAATTAATTATTTATGTATATTTTTTAAATACATAGGACCACTTAAAGTGGGCATTATTCTGGTAAGCTTACTATGCAATAGAACCTCCCGTGTGTTTCCTTCAGTTGTTATACAAGTATATTTCCCCATGTAAACTATACAATTAATTTATTTAATTTAAATAGATATTTCCAGCATTTCTTTAAATTATTGTAGTTATTAGTTCACTTTCATTCATGACAAAAAGTCTTTTTCTCTAGCATCTCCTGTGTTACGAAAATCGGCACGACCAACAGCATTAATGACATCATTGTTGTCGTTGTTCCCGTAAACCCTGATTCGCTTGACTAGATTATTGAATATGGTGTTGTTTCTGGAGTGAGAACGAATGTTTCGCATGCAAAATCTGCATCAAACTGCGATCGATTGGTAGCGTTTCTCGACTCCTGCAACGTCGGAAGACGACGACACAGGCGGTGCTCGGGTGTACAGCGGAGACAAGGTCAGCGGAAGTCGCTACTACCCGCTCCACGCGTGAACCATTTCATCAGCAGTCATTAGACATGCGCCCAGACCACACACCATACATTTAGATCGAATAGGGACCATTCTTTGACCAGAGTATGTTGTGGGCTTTAGTCAATGGTATACTGAAAAATAAAGATAACATAAGGTTCCGTGACATAACATTGACAGGGGGACATTGCAAACTTTGATAATTTTGCGTCATCTCTCAGGGTAATTGTTTTAAGGCCAAGTGATTCGTTCAACCGTTCATTAAGCATGCCCTCAAAGGGGTATACTTGACTATGGCTCTACACTATTTTTTAATTTTTTATGGTTTAGTGATTTGTAATTACTGCTCAGGGACTTTAAAGGTTACAAACCTAATATAAACTAGTTAAAAAATTTTTTTGTAATACGGTACAACTAATGGTTCATTGATATTTAAAATTTGACTTTAAATCAATATGAGCAATTATTCAAACTCCTACCAGTGTAATTAGTGTTGTCATCTGATGGGCTCTGGGCAATTTTTTTCATCATGCTAACTTATTTTACTTGTGGATCTACACTTTATTACTGCATTATTTACGTTTTAACTGAAAGAGAGACCAAGTTGTTGGAAATCAAAATTACCACAGTCTTGTCGCCTCTAATACAGTTTAATTTAAAATTATCCAGTCAAACTCAAAATAAACGTCTTTCAACACAAATACTGATCATTTATATTGATAGTAGGAGGTTATGTGTTGTTTTATCCTAAGTGTTGGGAGACTGAAAGTTTGTCTTTTCGTATAAAAAATATGTGTCATAATAACGCTTGGTATGTTTTCAAGTATGGTTCTTGTACTCGTATCACAAATCAAGATCACTGCAACATCTGAGAAAACCATCTCTTCACTTTCCTGGGAAGGCCACACTTAAGAAATTAGCCAGAAAAAGTGATACAGTTCAATATGTGCGATAATGTGTGTCCCAATACCGAACCCTGAGGCCACCTGCGAGCAGGACCGCGTCATGTACCTGCCGGTGCCGAGGCTGCATGTACAACGCAGCATGTACAGTGCAGTACAGTGCAGTATGCAGTGCTGCCACTGCCGGGTCTAGAGGTCACATCGACACCGACACGGAGGGAGCCTATAACATCACTTATAGATCCTTGCAGCAACTGTAATAATCGTATAACACCGACACCGTATTGCCGGTGGACAGCTTGATGCATTTAGAAAACTCATTACAGTAAATTATTTGTGTTTTATGAATCTTTAAAAGATATAAACCCTAACTCTATCAGCCACTAGTGGCTTGATGAGATACGTTATGCGAGTGACGGTAGAAACACTCGGCACGAGGGGCCAATACCATCACATCCGGTCATAGTTATTGTACATCCATTTGCTACGTGAAAGTTTTTGCAACCAATAACTTTGACTGCTGTGAGGGGGTGCACAACTTTCAATCGTGTTGTGGTAGTCCGTCAATTGGATTCCATATTTGACGCAATAGTTGTGTTATATGAACTATTTTCCTATTTCAAATTTGCTGAAAGAAGTCGAAATTTTAAACAAACAACCTATAATTGTGTTGGTTTCTCTCAGTTTATTTCCTGTGCCGTACTCTATATGTATATATACATATAGTTATCTATATAGTAGTACCAGGTTAACCGAGCCTTGCTCGTTGGTTTTAATTCATTTTTTATATAGTGTCGTTGTAATAAAGCTATTAAATTTTTACTAACAACCAACTATACCTCATCACAGTTAACAGCTGTTTCATAAGGTCTGCCTAACATTACTGTTCCTTTATTTTTGTATACCTTTCGTTGTTATTTCATTACCAAATTGGCAACCCATAAGACCAATGTTAAAAATTACGATTTTTAAACTTAAATTTAGACCAAATTCGATTTTTCGTGGGATTGAGACTGTATGTATATAAACTTATTTTTGGGTAAAAACACTCTTAAGTGCAAAGTTAAAGCAAAATCTAACTGTTAGATTTCGAGATCGTGGAACACACATCCCTTCAGATTATAGTATAGGATGCTCGTATTATAGTATAGGATATGTATATTTAGTTTCTATTTGTAAAATTATTACAACTATAATTACCTAAGTAAGATAACATACATTTTTTTACTGAAAAAAGGCAATTTGAATTACTCGACTAGCTATTTTTTGTATAGGTTAACAATAAATTAATAAAGTTTTCCAAGCATTAAAATTTGTTTTAATACTGCAATTCTACTTTTCGTTTCGGTGATAACAGTTCTGTGTTTTAATAGCCTCTCTAAAAATATAAAGCTTATGGAATTATAAGTCTTGAATAAAATTGTTTTGCTATCCCGATATAATTTTCCAGGTAAGCCTACAGAGCAACGAAAAATATATGACCCCGTGTCATGCCAACAACTAAAACAAAATTAGATAAACCAATTTTTTCATGTAAAAATGTTCTACAATAACCAGGGCCGGATTTAGGAATATGCCGCCTATATTCTATCCATTTTCTGCCGCCCCCTTCACAAATAGGGACAGACTCATACATAGTTTTTATTTTCACTTATACAGGGGCGTATTAACAATGAATATTGGCATTAACTTTAAAATACACACCAGATTAATTTGATGTCTCAATATCAAAGTATCAAAAGTATAAATTGCTTTTATGGTGTGTGTTCTTTAATCTGGATTCTGATGTTGGCAGTAATTTGGTTGTTTGGCAGTACAGAACTTGGTGCCTGCCAAGTAGTGCGGTAAATTTTTCGTTCCCTTCATCAAAAATCACATTTTCATGGGAAAGGTTATTACAAAATCAAAACCATACGTTGTTTGTCATTATTTTATGGCCAATCTATTCGTAAAATCAAAAAAAAGATATAACTAATTTCAAATCTAAACACTGGTAGCGCTAGTGTAGTTCCCTCTTTCTGGGCCTTTTTGGCCTTATAAAAATGTGAGTGTCATTACAACGATTACCCAACCTGAAAAATGTGTTAGGCACAAGATTATGTGGAGTAAATTCGTATGAAAAGAATAAACATATTTCCATTTCCTCAAATTAATACACTTTAGATCAGAAATATGGGCCTAAAGAAGTTTATTTTACTCTAGTAGTAAAACTATTTTCAATTTTTAGTTAATTGACGAGGTGCCGCCCCTAAAATTTTGCCGCTATAGGCTCCAGTCTTTTCAGCCTATTTAGAAATACGGCCCTGACAATAACCATTGTTTATGATCGTTACACACAAATACAGTAGGCCTACATTAAAGCCTATTACTGTTTTCGTGGTAACATACTGTACCAAATAATCTATAGGTTGCTTAAAAAACAAAATTCTCAAAGAAATTCATGTACTACTTCATACGCCAAATTCATACTCAAATTGATTCCTCTGATTTGAAAGTAACCAACGAGGTTAATGTTGATTGGCGCCATTTTACCCACGATTCCCCCCCCCCGTTTCCTTGGCAACCATCCCACACTTTACATGCGTTTCCTTGGTTACCAGTTTTACCTATTGTGATTGGAGCAACCAACTTGAAAAATCACAGATCATACTTTTAAAACATCTCATTATTTGTTGTTTGGTTTTAAAACCACTTTGAGTTAATGGTCTGTGAACAGGCTATTGAGATTGGTTATCATATAAACATCGGATAGGTGTGAGTAATATGGCAAATAATAGATGGGAAAGTGTAAACAATGGACTGTTTATCAAGTAAACTGCGGGAATCGTGGGTAAAATGGTGCCAATCAACAGTAGACAATTTTCCCTATATCTGTAGCATTCTATATAGTTAACCTTGTTGGGATAACAATTAAATTAAAACAGTTTTAGCGATGATAAATAAATGTTACCTCCTAGCTCTAGCATGTGTTGTATCGCCTCAACAACGATCATAAGCAGACAACTGTGTGGATAAAATTAGTGACGGTGATGGGTGATCCGTGACGTCGGCGAGGTGTGGTGGGTGGTGAGTGGAGTGTCACGTCACGGATGGGACGTGGTGATTGTTATCAGAGCAGGTGATCTGGGTCAAGGTCACGGTCACATGGGATGGGTGGAGGGGTGCGCGGGGGGCGGCCGGTGCAGAGGTGCTGCATGACCTGTGACCCGACCTGCATACCGCCGCCGCCGCCGCCGCCCCGCCCCTCCAGCGGCGACCTGCACAGAAGAGGCAAAAATATCATTTTGGGGAAAAATTATATGTAAAATGAGGCGTCTACAATGTTTTAAATCATATTCAATCGGAGACTACTAGAAATAACTTATAACTATAACAGGTTTTGTAAAGTGTACCCAAAACATGCGACAACTCGAATTTGAAGGATCATATTAATTAATTACAAGTATTTTATTTCTAATATTATTTCAAGTATATTTTTATAAAAATAAAATTTGTACTGTACGGTTAAAAAAATATCTGATAAGTGACAGAATCTTAAATCTAAGACAAAATTCTGTAATTGGTATCGTGAATCAAAATCGCCATCTTCTATGGAGCGTTGAAATTATATTTAACACAGATTGACATTAGATATTAGTATACAACAGTTTATGTCGAATATATTTTGGAAATCTAAAAATTAACATATGGTTATAGTTGGTTTAAACGTTTAAAATATCATAGTAAATGTAAAATACAGATTTTTTTATCAGAATAAGAACGTAAGTTACATAAAATAATTCATAACACTTTACAGTCAAACTAATACATGAGTAATTGTAATGCTTCTATATGATTTCATTGTTTATGATAAATAATGTTGATTTATGAAATGTTTATAAATTTCCCAAGTGAAAAAGAAGTTACAATTACATTGTACACCAACACATTGATATCATATGCGATTGAGATATTTTTGAATAATTAGGGTACCCTTAGTTCATTCTTGATTATAGTGGTTATAAATAGTTCCTATTCTACCTTATCACATCTCACATCCATATCTCATTGTGTAGACGTCCTGTTCATTTAACCTCTGCACTTTAGCTTTGTTAGCCCAGGAACTATCCGACTTATTGTGTTAATAGTTGCGTTAGTCATTTAAATATCATTATGTACTGCTTATAACCTGTCGCCGCCAAGGTTCCCCTTTTCTCCGCCAGAGCGCTGGCCAGTAATGGCGTTTAGGCCCTGGAGCCGCTTTTGAAAGTGAACGATTGCAAAATGCAAATCTTCCAGTCTAGTAACTCATCCGCATTGACGCGGGGAATTTACTTTCGTTATGGTTAGCTCGTTTGGGCGTGAAGCATTCTGCTATGGGAGTTGTAAACAAACTTTCCATCCTGTGGAGTGTTCCGGTACTTGCTGCCTCATCTTTGCGTTTATAGAAAGCGGATGTGTTTTACTACTACCTGTTCCAACTCAAAATTATTTCTGTCAGAAGTCAATCTCAAGCACTTGTCAATGGATAAAACACACGAGGATAAAATATGCTGCAGTGAGAAATGAATGAAAAGCTCCCGATTTATAATATTTTGTTGCAAACGGAATGGAATTGTTTTGTTTGAGAATTGATTTATGAATATTAATTACTTATCACTTTTTAAGACGCCGACACTGCCGGGGCGTATTTAAGGCGAGGATAAGTGAATGATGAGTGTAGGCCCTATAGAGTGGGTATGATGCCTTGTGTTGCTTGTTACCGTCTAAGATCAGTTTATTCTTGAGGCAGAGTCATTAATTAATTACCAAACAACCAATTGTAGGTGGGGCCAGTTTCAAATAATCAAACTAGCTTTTTTCTGGATCCTTATTATTATTATTATTATTTATTATTTCCCTTAAAAAGTATATTTGGTTGCGGCCATTTTTTTGAATTCCATAGTTAAACTCAAAAGTCAACAATACCATTTTATTGGGTTAATCTAAGGTAAAGCTTTAATTCATTTAGAGAAATAATAATGTCTCCTTTGGCATTCTCTGAAAGCTTAATAATATTTACGAGCTGTTTTCGAGTTTTGTAATGGCTTCAGGGTCCATCGATGTCAAATATGGCAAACAAACCATTTATGCCTACATCTTTTTTTCAAGAACACAGATACAACACATTGAATTAAAGGTAAAGTAGCAAAACTCCACTTGTTCACATTTCACACGCATGCATCAAACAGTGTTTGTTCCTGTGGAGTCAGGCCGGGGGCTAGTCCCTAGTTCGATGTCGGTATGGAGGAGGCGAGGCGCAACTGATCATTTCAAGTCGTGTTGTTGTTAGGCGTGATTTATTGGACACTAGGCAGTGATAAATAACAACAATAGCTCATAACCGGACGACTGACTGCCGCTCGCGACTCGCCACTGGCCGATGGTGACTGGTGACGGTACCGGTGACGGGTGACCGGGGACTACCGTGTGTCGCGGAGTGACCGGAGAACGCACCCGTCCGCTCATTCATACTGAGGGCCCGCTATGGAGTCATTGGGATGGCTGACGTAAAATATGTCAGGGAGTTTGATTGAAAAATGTTTGCTTTCAATGGTCTATGTAAACGATATTTCTTTTTTAGTTAGGACTAAAAATGACTTGTATAAGTTAACATATAGATAAATAAATTGTAAATAGAGATTTTTTTCTTCAAAATATCAAATATGGAATTTGCTTTTCCATTACAAAAATTTATACTAAACAAAATTTAATATTAGAAAGTTTAATCAAGATCGGATGTATAGGGTTTCAACAATCTATGTTCATATAGTCCAAGAAATCTAGAATGAGAAGGAGGTAGGTGACATCAACAAAAACAATAACAAAATTGATTACGTTAAAGGTCACTTAAAGGAACTTAAAATATTCAAAGCGAACCAATCATGTGTCAAGAGAAAAATCATGACGTCAACGGTGCCGGACCCGGATCAATTAACTTCAAACAGCTGTTGGTGTCACCTACCTCGGTTTGTTCTAGACACATTGATAGTATACTTATTAAATTATTTTACACTGGAGCCCGTGGCCAAATCGTGTATTTTGTAATATATTTATTTCTTTTCTGTTTGCGAGAAATTCACCTACAGTACAATTTGAAAGAATCATATATATTTAAACATAAAACTAGCAAGGAGAACATTTCCATGCACGCTAAAATCCAAAGAGTGAAATAGGTCGTTCTTTAAGTGGAAGAATTAAAAAAAAATTCTTAAAGAGTGGAAATTTCACTCAAAATGAGCGTAGAAAAAATGTATTTTGAAAAGGATGAAATATACTTTTATTAAAAGAATGAAAATTCGATATAGTTCAGAGTGTCTGAATTTTACTTCCTAAAAGAACGGGTTTCGTTCTATTTCGGATGAATCCTGTAGTCACGTGACGTGCAATGTGCATGAGTGACTAGCCTCTCACAGCACAGGAGTAAGATTTTCCCTTCGCCATCTTCGTTATGATTATAGTGGTTGGTTAGTGGTTCAAGTGGTGAAGTGGTAAAAAGGAAGATTGAAGATTATATCCAATAAACCCGAACACTAGAGCCTATACCTTTACTTTGCTTTTAATAAGCACCAGTACAGTTCACACGTGTAGGGCCTTATGGGCCCTATGGCCTAGGGCCTTATGGTGTTCACTGATAAACTACTCTCATGAGTTGGCCTATGCCAATGTCTGTCTAATTAACTTACATAAATTATAACCCATATTTATAATCTTACTATCAATTGTCAATAACTAGCTTGATGAGCCAAGCCAAGAATTATACAAGGGTCTGTAAACCACCTAATTTGGAAAGATTCGTTAGGTTAGGTTTAACGAAAAAAGTCTTTTTATGAAAGAATATTAGTTCTTCATTTAGTGAAAAGTCACTCTTTTGAGTAGTTAATTTCACTCCTTTAAAAATTAAAATCATTCCTTTTAGGATTGATTTTCACTCAAATTTGGACGAAAACATTCACTCTTTTGGTGGGTGATCAAAGTTTCTCTTTTGAGGTAGTGAATTTTCACTCTGAAAGAGTGGCTCAATTTCAACTCTTTAGAAAAGTGGTGAAATGACTCAACAAGAGTGAAAATATCTCCTTTCCATTTTACAGTGTGTACAAACATAAAATTTGAATATTTCAACATTATTTATGTTGATTATGCAGTGACAGATCTATTTTTGTTTACGATGTCATGTGGCTTTCAATTCAACGGAAGGTAATCAGCTGTTCAATTCCAATTCACATTTGAAAATCATATATTATGAAAGTCTTAAGCGACCTCTAAAAATAAATAAAAGGCTAAGAAGGCGAAGACGGAAACGAAATGACCTTCTCCATTACAATTTGCACAAGCATAGATCATAAACTCTAAAATGTCACCTCAATCGAAAATCAGTTAATTAGGTCGAGAGAAAAGGGGTGTAACAGTCGAAACCCAATAGACTCGATGACAACACGTCAAAGTGTCTCTTCAAAATCTTGTAATATTGAGTTTGGATGGTTGGATTATGTAAGAGTTACACAATAAACGTGGTGTTATAGTTATAGCATTGACTATCGTGAATAGACCTCTCATCCAATGCATTTAGTTTGAGGCAAAAATTCACAAAGTCAAATTAGTGTACAAAGTCAATGGTTATAGGCCTAAGTAGGCACCGCTGAAATATTCAAAAGATTTAAATCTGTATACTATAAACACTGTATAAATATAAAAATTAATAAATTTTAATATGCAACATAAATAAATTATGTAATTTTAAATTATATTGGATGCTAAAGTACTATTTAACCGATCATGCTCGGTGGTAGGTTGCATGTTTTGCTTAGACATGGCGTAATGCTATGTGACTGATGACTTGTTATAGTTTAGTCAACTATCTGTATGTTAATGTCCGGTCCGGTACCCAGCCGCCACGAGAGTTGTCCGTTGAGCCTTGACCATTGGGGGCAGATAAGCCATATAACTGAGGAAAACCATTTAAACCTATTGTAATTTTTTTCTCCCTAGTCCTAGAGAAAAGCGCCACTGTGATGCCATATTGCACACTTTATTTTGGACTGTTTACTTATAATGGTAATTTAATTATTTTAAACAGGTGAAACATGCAGGCTTGGGGAGTTCAGCATGGAACAAGTACGGCAACATCGCTTGGATCTCATTCGTTAGCTCAAGATCACATCTCCGCTTAGCCCCGCCCTCAGCAGACATCTCTCGTGGCGACTGGTGTGATAATTAAACTTATTTATGGTAAAACTTATAGTATGGAAATTGTGTTGTGTTTTGTTTTTTGGCCGAAATTAGGATTGCGTGCTGGTTTTATACAGTTTTGACTTCTGGGCACCGGCATGCACCTCTTAGAGTTATTTTTAAATACATACGCGAATGTTATTGATTTATATAACTCCCCAGGGAGGAATAGAAACTGACAATAAAATAACGGTTTGTTTTTGTTAAATGGTCAACAGAATGCAGTACACTAAAGCTTGTTTTGTTTTTTTTTTTTTTTTGTACTTAGTCACAAAGATGTTAGTTTGCGTAGGGAATGAGCGAATATGGCATATGAAGGAAATGATGTTATTCATATATATTTAAATATTTTCCACCTAATCACCATAGGCAAATCAGCATCATTTTAATAAAAATAAAACACACCAATGATGACCTATGCATCTATTGATGTTCAGATTCGCTGTATTTCTTTGTAACTCCTCTTCATAACAAAAGACTCATGCAATAATAATAATGCAGTACATACCAGTTTGATTAATATCTTTGAACATTTTCCAACGGTAATGGCCATCTAAAATAAGGGAAGGAAGGGAAGTGAGGAGGGGGAAGATAAAACAATTTGACAGATTACGGCGAGTCATCACTCAAGGTCTCGCAGCGGCGGCGCTCGCAACGCTACCTGGCCGAGAACCGAGAAAGCTGTAGTTCAACAACTCGCCGCTGGGCCGAGGTAGCGCCACCTGTCACGTCATTTCTTATTCATTGTTGGCTATGTGTGCAGCGAGCATTGTACTGAATAATCACAGCAACGTTTGTTAAACTGAGATTAAAAATTAGTTATCATTGCTTTTGCAATGGATTTAACTAAGATTCAATTATCAGGTTACAGTTGACAGTTTATGGGATTAAAATTATTATCTTATATTCAGTGTAATTTGTTCATTATTTGATTTTCCATGGTTTTAAAAGAATAACACACAGTAGAACATTTAGTTAGTACAGTATTAAGCTGAGAATATATTGGCATTAATTTAAATCGCTGAATAGATCAATATTCTCTTATTTAGTAGACCTTAAAAGTATTTATGTATTTAAAGTACACGCGTTTATGGTTATTTTGAATATAGAATATAAAATGTTTATGAAAAATGCCAAGGAAACATCGTTTTACATCTTTATTTTCAATTATGTGTGTGGCTCAAGGGCGATCACAGCAGCATTACCTAAATTGTGCGTTATATAGTGTAAACAAACTACTGAAGATAAATGAAACAACCAAAACGAAAAAAATCGCATGTCGTTAGTAATCACATTTAATTCCATTTACTATAGTGGTGGCATTGACTATGTACACTAACGTAAGTGTTCACGTTAGTGTACAAAGTCAATGGTGGTGATTTATTTTAGAATTCCTAAAAGGCACGAAACTGTTTAGGACTAGGTATAAAAATTGTTATAAGCTACCGAAATTAAAATTCGTTTCAATAGATGAAGAAAACCTTTCTGCATCATCAGAGTAATTTAAAATTTTGTTCTCCCTAAAAGCCGTATAAAAGCACCATACATCGTATAACCAAACCCCAATTTTTCTATTTATAATTCAACCCGAAATTGTAAACAATTATGAATCTAATAAAAATCCTTTCTGGGCTCGGTTTTAAGCCACCACGATATTTAAATTATTTTGGGCAGAAATGAGCCAGCAAAATTTACATTTGCCTATAAATGTTTTAAATTCATGTTGCCATTTCATGTAACACCTGCATGTTTGCTGTAGCAACGTTTCATTTATCATATCATAAATTGTAGCATACTTCCCCCTAATGGGCACATAAACCCAATAGTATTCCCTTCTAACAAAGGACCGTCTAGTTTACTATAATAGTTATGCAAAGTTAAGAACGTCTGGTCCCAAGATTCTGTAAAATGTAAATTCAGTGTCGTCCGAGTCGCGATCACTCGACTCGACCGCCAATAGCGCAGCCGCCATGTTCGGCCGCCGATCAGGGCCCATTATCTTTATCTGACCATTGACATTAATTATTTTAAATGCATATGGGCTCAGTGTTTGCTTAGTGCATACATATTATGGAAATTTTGCTACTTTCGTAATTTTACGTCCACTTATGACGGTACTAAATTGTATAGGCCTAGAGTTTCAAAAATTGCAAACGATTAGTTTTGTAAATTAACTTTATATTTAATCATTATATGCGTTTATGGCGTAGCATCATACTAGGCATGAAGAAAGTAATTTTTATTGCAATTCCAAGTGTTTACAATTGTCTACAAGTATTTATTTTTAGCGAATTTTTAAAAAGTAGTCCTATACGCAAAACATTACAACTGCAAATCCACAGCAGGCTACTTTAATGAAAAATTAGCTGATATAATTCATATATCAAGTAAATGTACAAGACAAAATTATTAATTGCATATAACCAAAATAAATTAATTAAGAAATAGGTTATTAAGTGTAATAAATTTTACCCACTAAAGTTATAAAATACAATACCACGGACTATCTGAATTATAAACCCATACAATAAATAAGCACGAGTGGAAGAGACACTATTCCATTACATTCTTATACATTTTTGTAGTTAAAATTATATTAAAATTAATTAAAGCTTTTCTTATTTGGATGAACGGATTTCATTGACCGACGATTACGTTCTCAAGAAGTCTCAGATTAACTTTCACACTAGATTTGAGGCGTAATTTTTAAGGTCAAG
>CM061537.1:65840632-65997235 GCA_030545055.2 Neoaliturus tenellus | reverse complement strand
ATTTTTCGCCTTTCGAGCCAACACTTTTATTGCGAAAGGGAGATTATGAAGTAAAGAACTTCGAACGAAAATGTTATTGTAAGTATTTCCAGGTTTTATAAATGTTTTTGTTAAACATTTTTATAACAAGATCTTGTTTTTGGTACAAAGCTTTGAAGGCAAGATATATTCATCAACGAAACACTAAATAACGACTTTGAAAAACTCATCACATACACGACAGCTGACAGACACGAGAACGTGAAATCAATGGATTCCTGTTAGTGTAAATACAATGTGCAGGGGTATTAGTTAACAAAAATCCCTCCGTGTTTTTAATGACACCCGGATCAAATTTCATGTCCGATGTGCTTTTGTTTCACATTTCACGCTCATTCATAGATTCATTTGTACAATTATCCAAGAGATAAAGAAGTTTTTAATTATTTTCCGTATTACTAATACACATAATTTTTTATAAGAAGTATGGAATATTAATACTGTATATCTAAATGCATTTCCGAACACTATCAAAAGTACAGCCAACCATTGGGAATTTTTAGCCACGGCACATAAACTTATATGCAACAAACTGGTTTATGTTGTACATTTAAACATAGACTAGACAAAATAAATTATTTTTAAAACAAAAATGTTAATACTTTTAAGAGTGTTGTTACATAAAAACCTTAATTATTTAGATTTCTTTTGGAACACATTGTACAGGATATTTTCATGTCACAAGGTCCTGGCTTTGACACAACACTGGACTTGAAGCATCACGGTTGTATTCAGTGTTACCTTTAAAAAAGGAACAAATAAATTTAAAATGAGAAACGTCATATTAATCCAAAAGTTCTTCACTTACAAGTATTTCAGTATTATGTACGGCGCGGAGATATTTCAATATAATGCCAACAATAGACCCTTCGTTGAAATAATCCTCTCAGGAAATTCGTAGATGGACAATCCGATAATTAATTGAAGCAGCTCTGGGTGCTGCATATGACTTAAGTAAGCCAACCGATAAATGTGACCGTAAATAAAAATCTTTAATAGCTTAGAAGTCACAATAAATGAAATACTACGTGTTTGTGTCAATCAAAATTCTGTCTCTTTTGTGAGGTGGTAGGCCTACTTGATTTTCATCGTTAGAGAAATCAAGGGGAATTTGAGAGAAGTTTACTTCCGTATAAGTTTCTTGTTTTGCATACGCCTCATCAAGCCTCTTGACAGCTGTCAGGATTGCTAACGTTCCAAAATGGAAACAAATTCTGGGAAACACCACATAATTACCATCAATTTGCTGTGTATTTGACACTAAAAAAATAAATTGGTTTCACTAAAAATGTTCTCGTAAATATTTAAAAACGTCCTTTTAAGATTCCGTACACTTGTCAGACTTGTACTTAATTGCACACAGTTCTTGTTTTTAGTTTAATATATCTTCAATCAGTTTTTTTATCCGAAAGAAAAATAACATTTGATAAAAAACAAGATATTACAATGCAATATTCGAGCATACAGACCGTTGCGGTCTGATCGGATTACAATGATTGAAAAATCAAAATTGGACTAACCGCTTGGTCGAGCAGGGACATGGGGTAATGGGCGAAAATTGGGAGGGTGATTAAATCAGGAATTAGAATAGGATCAGAGCCGTCCGGCCCTTGTCATGCAATCACTGGACCGTGATCCATGGATCGTCGGGATCCGTGGATTACCAACGGCCTGCACTTGCCTGATAACGCGGGTAATTGGGGGATGTTACAAGCGTTGACGAAGTAATTTGTTTGATTGATCCATCACACAGAGGGACGAAGTCTGTGTGGAAAAACATAAGAAGAATAAACTGTGAACGATTTTTAGGTTGATGTTATAGGGGATCTCTATGATTGGTTGTGTCATATTATTGGACAATCATGAGCAGACATTTACAACCGAATACGGCCCCAATCATAATGGAGTTTAGGGTCTTGTATCGGTTTTATTGCGATAGGACTTATGTTTTGATTGTCATTTCCATCGAATATGGTCGCTCATTCAACCCTGTTATCTTCAATTCCCGAGGTTTTGTTTTTCTTACTCTGTCAAATATCTGGTTCATTTGATTATTGTAATTGAGCACTGTTATACTTACATAAACTAAATAATAAAGCTCACTGAATAAAATTTGATAGTAATAATGCGAGAAGAAAACTCAAAGGATATTTTTAAAGATGGGTCAAAGCACAGTTTACGTAGACTAATAAATGTTTAATTTCAAGGAAAATATACTGTCGTCTATTCAAACTACGGTTTGCCACAAAACACATCACTCCACAAAACAAATCAATTTCACAGAAAATTTCTCAACAAATTAAACAAAACAAAAACTACTTAGCAAATGTTGTACAAAGAAAAGATATTTTCCACTTCACAAAAACCCTTTGACATGAGCTAACAACGCAGAAATTTAAACTTGCAAGCTTTCATTTGTTTGTAAAATTAACTGAGGTAAATTTCGATTCCATTTATTTGTCTTTTTAAACGAACAATGTTTTATTCTAAAAGAAGCATCAAAGCAAGTATTCGTTTTGATGTGGTTAATAATGAGTTTGGAATCGTTTTTGCGATCGGGTAAACTACAAAACCCTCTTTATTTCTGTTTATGCCCTATTTTTTATATTGAAATGAACGATCATATTTTTCCTTATTACGATAACGTTGTGATATTTAATCAACCATGAAGTTACTGCAATATTGTAACTACCCAGAGAGTGCATCCCAGCTCTTTAAACTAAAATTAAAAAGCCATAAATCAAGTTAGTTATAAAACAGAAACTTCGCGGCAATGGAAATTTCAACTGCAATATAATGTATCAAATGTAGAAATGTCAAATGTGAAAGGATGGATAATTACTATAAACACTTTAAGCAATAAATTATCGCTCAAAAAAAGTAAATAGCCCTTACAAAATAGTAATTAATTTTGCCATTCAACACGGACTAATCCCTATTAACGGTTTACTAACTAAGAGGCAATGAAGTACCTTCTAATCGTTGACAAATAAATATCGAAAACACTTCATTACCTATATATGCTACGGGTACAAAACTTGCTTATCCAATAAAATATAAGCATAACGAGTAGAGTTTCCACGTTTCTTTATTCTAGCAACTTGAATATCCATGTTTAATATTGATGAAGAATCCCCAGATGCTGTGTTACGCTGGAGGTCGGGTTGTATTCCCACACTGTTGTGCTTTATATTGATGGACTGGGAGCAAGATGCGAGCGGATTGGTCGACGAGGGAACAAAATACACCGAGATAATATGACGTAGATGCGGTCGCCTGAGGGCGAAAATAATAGTCTTCTTGCTCTTCCAGGGTAAGATTTATAACAGATCCATTAGGGTAACCTATATCTTGGTGGGAGAAAAACACGTCGGATTTACAGAGGTAATCCACCGAAGAGTGGTAAACATGTATTTACTTAATTTTACACAGTTATATAATACAAGAACTTTAATAAACTGTCTTAAAAGTTTTAAAACGAATTAGGATAAATTTGGTGTTATAATAAACTAAATTAAAAAACACACCTCTCCCAAAACACATTTACTACACTAAAACCACAATATAAAATAGTTAGTTTTACTACAAATTTATGGTCATCCGTGCCAGATTTTCTTGCAGACAAGACAATAAATGGAGTTTACTACGCATAAAACACAAACGAACGAGAACCGCCCAATCAAGTATCAAGCTTTTCACGAGTTATCGGCCCTAAATTAAAAATGGCCGCCGGCCGACGATAAACTGCAGTCGGTAAACTGCCGAAATAACTGCCCTAGGCCGTCAGAATCAATAAACACGGGATTTATAGTCGATAAAGTAGCACCTGGACAGAGGTCTTGCATTATACCCGGGTTGGATTCGAATTAGAGGGGGAGTAGGGAGTAGTCGTTAGGCGCTGGGTCTACCTGACCCGGGACCTTTGTCAGCGCACCCTCCCTCGGCCCTTTATAGGCAACAGATGAGAAAGAAAATGTCAGTGGGGTTTTTATTGTTAAGGCCGGCCGTCGATCGCCGCCTCTCAAAAGATTTCTGCCCCGATGACTTGTCGGATAAGGTCCAGTTTGGTAAAAAAACAGCCGCATTCTGCCGGCTCACCTGGCCTTATTGATTGTCAGTTCGGTTATGCCACGGCTGAAATATTCTCCGACCCCCGCGGGAAATCTGCGGGATTCGGCGATCTTTGGGGAATAACGATCATGTCAAACAAAGTGCCTCGCATAAGTCTTTCTGGGAAACTGTTTGGTTTAACTTTTCTTCATTGTTTATAACCACAAAATTCGGCCCATTTTTTGTATATATTAGAATTTGTTTGGACACTATAGTAATATGGATTTTAATTTTTGTACTAGGTAAAATTGATGTTTTACTAAATTTATACGATAGAGTTAAAAATAGCTCTCAAATGGTTTAAGGACTAAAAAACGAGATTTTGGGGGGGGGGGGGGAATTAGGTGGTTTTTAATGTATACGTTACAATGTTGAGATTGCAACACATTAGGTGTTTCGTCTTTGCCAAATGCGCATTTTTTCAATATAAGCGCTTTTCGTTTATTTCCATTATTTTTTTCCAGCCAGAAACACAAATAATTGCCGTCCTCTTAGTTATATTTACAGGAAAGTTATATAAAACTCCTCCTTCTTCGAATACAACCAAACCTTTTTTCTCAGAATACAAAATGTGAACAATAGTGGGTATACATCACGGATTGGCGAACAAAAGAAATGAGAAAAGTACATCGAAATATGAAAAGAAACACATGAAGACTACCGTTCGTGCTCCAACGTTCTACAAGTTGACAAAACACTAGGACAAATGCACGCAAGCGGAGCACGACCACGAGAAACGTGGAATCGCGGGAACAGAGAGGCAGAACAACTCGCCGGCACGCGAAACTGAATAATTCTTACGGCGGCGAAATAATAAACTTCACGCGGCAACAATGAGGGCTTTACTCCAAGTTCTTTATAATTGTCTCCGCCAAGTTCTGTGTCACGATATAGAGAAATGCCAGTATTTCATTTGATAAGTTACACGCTTTTGTGCCACTAGGGTAGAGTTTGGCGTAGTCAATAAGCTAATATAGTGTTGTGTAAGTCGGAAAAACGGAAGGTTTTCTGGATAAAATTTTTTGTTTCGTTTTGCAGATGAAACCATTAATGTGAGCGTTCATGCACATTTAGTATCCTAAAGCGGCTTAGCAAAATAGGAGGGTTTTTCAACATTGACTTTAAGCATATCCGCATTGTTTTTTAATCCTTCAGACTATAAAAAGACGTAATACAATTACAATATGGCAGAGAAAATGGGTAGAGTATAACAAAACAATAGAGTGGTTAAAGTGCTCGAATTTGAATCCAAATCTTGCCGCTATACAATCCTGAGAAAAGATAGTAGTTTTTTAAGATTCAAATCCGGACCCAGTTGCCATTTGTCATGGTGATATTAATTAATAATGCTGTCTAACAACAGGTCGATGATAGGATTGATGGTAACAATACCCGCCAAAACGTAAAATATGTCACTGGCGTAGATACGGCCAAAATAAAATACAATGTTCATGTTTCATTTAACTTTATTGTTTTGAAGGGAATACGCAGAATTTTGGGTAGGCCTATTGCAATTCTATGAAAATTTTTCATCGCGGACTACTAAAAACCTGTAACACAAAGTATAGATTATACAAGTACAATGCAAGTCTCTAAAGGAAAAATTTGAATTGAACTAACGGGTTGGGGTGTTGACTATAGATGGATAGATATATTTTTCACCTGGTTTTAAGCAGGTGGCAACAGATTTACTCCGAAAAAGAATCTAAATAATTTTAAAACGATCGGCAATGGCTATAGCTGTCCGCAATATTCCGACAAAGCAACAATAGTTGACACAAATACACATGCTCCTCGATTGTTGCCCTCAAAACAACTTTTTTCTCAAGACGGTAATCTCTCGAGTATAATTGATATAATTACCTTTGCTCCCAGCATTGTGGCGTGGGAAGGACCGGAAGTGGCGGGATTGCAGGTGCCTGGAACCGGAAGTAAGGGGGGATTGTCCGCTCATTAGGCGTACCGGGTACTCCAGTCATAGCGGAGAACGGTAACGAGCCTATTGGAACTTCAAACAAGCCATTGTAATGCAAACAGAGGCCCGCCTTACAACTGACACTTTAGCGCTCCTGGGTATCGATGAGGTATTGAAAGGGAAAAGTTGTATTGGTGTCTTTGATTAGACGTCACATGTTGGAATGCTTTGTCGTTTTCTGAGACGCACAGCTGAATGGTATCAATTGTTTTGTAACACAAAAGATCGTAATGCCAAAAAACATTTTATTTCAACTTTGCGAAAGTAGTTGGGCATATTTCAAAATGTTCGGTTTTAGAATAATTGATAGTGAAAAATAACATTTTGGAGTAAAAACTGTTCAAACAGTTATATACAGTACCATTTGATTGCCATATAGAGATAGCTTAAAAATTGAGATAATTTTTCTCCACGCTTTTGCACGATATGAAACGTCCTACAGAGTAAAGCTCTCAACAAAGACATAGAGGCCGCCTCGACGAGTCCTTTTGAGCTTTCTTATCTAAGTTTGTTTTGTAGATGTCTTTCAAACAGATTTATCTCGGTTGTAAACAAGACAACGCGTTCCGGAGTCGGTTTCAACTTGTAAGATTATCTTTTAGATTTTAGATTATCACCTGGTAGTATTTTGTCTAAATCCTCCCATAAACATGAAACCTTTAACAAAACATTTTAATTGCTTTGTCAGATTGTTATTTGTAATATTTAAAGTTGTCAAGTACAATTTATCTTCCAACTAGGTACATCTATATATTAATCATATAATTAGAAGGTAAAAAGCATTCTATTTTTAAAATTTTACAAATTAATTAATTTAGTTAGACATATGTTCTTTCGGTAGTTTTTTAAGGGTCATAAGAAATATAAACATTCATTTAAACCTTGAATTATATTAATACTGAAATTTATTTTAGATCGAATAAAACCACTGCTTATATCAAGACTATATAAAACTTAATCAGAAATTAAATACTTTTCTTTAGACCTAATCTCCTTTCCTTTTATTGCATTTATTGCTACATGTTGAATGATAAAACGCTATTGAACTCAGTAAAAAAATCACCTTTCAAGAAAAAATAAAAACAGTTAAGCCTACAGTAGTAACACTGATCAATTAAATGAGGCAATCAAAAACGGAAATTAAAACTCTCCCGGTGGAAAACGGGTTAATCAACAAATTAAAACATTCAGTAGTGAAAAAGGCCAATTGGCAATATGAAACATGGCGTCATCAAACAGCGCCAAGGGACCGTTTGTCCAAAGTGTTATAAATAATAATATTGCGGTGTGCCACTCATTCTGTCCGTGTGAATTATGGAACAAGCGGTCTCTGTAGGTCATTACAATAACAACATGTGCAGAGCTATAGAGTTACGTGTCTAATATTAATTGAAACCCATATATTCTGTCAATATCGCATGAATATCCCATGTATTGTTGTTGCTATTGATAATGCCGACATAGATATTGCTAATTTTGTTACCTTAATAAGTTTAAATTGAGATACTAGCTAAATTTAACGTAAAATTTATTTTATTCTAGGTGGGTTTATTGTTCAACAATATACAACGTAAATTTTTAGTGGTTTAGACGTATCTCAAGGACGTGAGTCAATCCCAATTCCATCTATTCCCCATAAGAGCAAGGTTAAACACAAAACGCAATAATACCTCCTTTAAATAAACGGTTCATAAGAGGATACGATGTTTGGGAGTATTTTATAAAAATCTTCACAAAGAATTGATCTTAAAAAATAAAAAAAAAAAAAAACTTCAAGTAAAATTGAGATTCAATGACAGTTTATAATTAACCAATTGAAAAAATAAAGAAATTATATGACGAGCGGTTGAAACAAGTTTACCTCTGAACATGATGGAAAATAAATCCAAAATATTGAAACCCTTTTAACACGATACCCATTGAAAGTCGAAAATAAAATTACAATTAATACTTTGTATTACCTCTGACCCGCAGCAATGAACAATGAAACGGTCGACTCCGACAAAGACCTTTAATTAGATTTAACCTTTGACAATCCCATATTACTGTGGGTTTATGACGAATTGTTTCCACCAATTAGGTTATGATGGCGTCATTGTTTCAGGCAACAATGGTCTGGTATGCGGGGCGCGGTTGTCATGGCTACGGTCATGCCGTGGAGGGACGGCAGGCTGCCGCTGCGGCCACGGCATGGGCATGAGGCAACCATCCTTGACATACGGTTGGGTAACGGGCTGCAGGGTTCAGCAGCCATTGAATGATGTATACAATACCGCACAATCAGTGGGAATTAACTGTTGGGATTTGGGAAATTGTGAAACGCATGTTGGCAATGCTGCCATGGATAGTTTCACAAGAAGTACATTTTAGGAGATTAAATTTTTACAAAATATTAAGAGTCTTTTGAGTTGTCAAAGTATGCTGAAAATCAGATTTCATTACGGGATTAAGTTTACTTTGAAGGATAATTATTGCTAAGTATAAGGTTGCAATTTGTTTGTATAATTTACTGTGTTTAACCATGTTTCAAACATGTTTGAATTATAATTAGTTTCAACCCAAGACATCTGCGCGTCTAGAACTTGTTTTCGGTGTGGGCGGACTGGTTTTTGGTGCCGAGGTAGCTGAGCTCTCGGACGAAGCTGCTTGGTTAGCGAAGGGTTTGGTTATCAAAATTTACCTTATTTTCCTTCTTAAACGATTATCCCCCGCGTGAAATTTTTATTAAAAATTGTATAAGGAAATATAGACGAATTTGAATAGCCTTATTTCATTTCATCACACAAATTTACTCTAAAACTAATGCAACGTCCATTCCAGAGCCTATGAAGTTACTTTATAAAAATCAATAATTTAATAATGACTCGTGTACAGAACGGTGATGGACGTCATTTTGACGTACCTGTATCCATGCAGGACATTGACTGAATGTTTGACAGCTGTCAAATCCGTATCTGGCATCGGACACGGATGACGAGCTTTGGAGGAAAAGTTGGGGGGGGGGCAACGGATGTTTTATATTGATTTATAAACTGCCTGCTTCTGATTGATGACATTGTTTGTCTAAACAAAGGCATTGTGATGTGGAATCACAACTGCGATACTTTCGGCATAATTAAATGCCGATAAAAATGTCATTGTTGTTTTTCCGGCTTTTATTTCCCTCAGTACGTTAAACTTTAAAACCTACCGGTGATAAAAGTAGTTATTTGAACGTCCCACTGAGTGCTAAACGTTTTCATACTTTCTTTGTAAAGTTAACAGTTTTAGCCTTACCTAATTAAAACTGGCTTCTGCTTTGCCGCGTGCTTTCGCGACGAAAAGTAACATCGCATAAACGCGTAACATCTCGCTTAATTATAATCTTCTTGTACACTCGCTACATACCTTCAATTGAAAAAGGTTAAACTAAACACCACTGCAAAATGTTATGCTTAATTAAGTACAAGCATTCCTTTAATTTAAACGGCGTTACAAACTTTCTAAAACTTGTCTTTTACGCAAAAATAATTTGTGAATTTAACTGTGAAAAATGAAGGTATCTGTGTTTAAATATGGAACTTCATTAGATTCTAATTTATAACATTGTTAATCTTAAATTAGTGTTTATTGTAGCTGTTAAAATCAAGTTACAACTTTTAAATATGCCAAAGATTAGGTTATTACTGCATAACAAACGTGTGCAAAAATGGCCTCAACATCTGTCATTTGATTTTTTTTACTTTCGGAAAAAGTACAGAAGTCATGAAATGTATTTCCAACTCTAGTTTATTTACAACACTCAACACCAACTCTTTCTTTGTTAAACTGTAACTTACTTAGCTTTTAATGCTAAGGTATTTAGCTCATCGCAAGGGATTTTCCCAACCTTCATTAGTTAATTATTCTACCATCAAGATATCCAGGATTCGCAAAAGTATTTTTGGGTTTGTAATAGTCTAAATTTATTTTTTACCTTATACCTTAACTACTTAGATATAGAACTGCTAAAATGGGTAGCCCTATGTAAATGTAAAATATTTTTAAACAAATTAAGAAACAACGTTTCAGCTTGATATGGTAATATTGATCGGAATACATTACGTCCGTAAAAAAAACTATGTTTTTACAGTTATAAAACAAATACATATGTTAAACGTAGCGTTGAAGGGTTTCAGCACCGTAGGGACTACAAAATTAATACCGAACGTAACAGAATACATTAATAACCTGCAGGCGAGGTATTAGGTAACACATAACTCAGTTGTTGCTGCGAGGGTTCGACTACTTTAACTCTTGCCTCCCAAAATATAGATATTATCGTCCACACGCGATCAAGCGCCATTTTTCTAACTATATAAATTTCAACAATAAAATATAATGAGAATGTAATAATTTAAATTACATATCGTGAACGTGAGATTGAAAAAACAAGGTCGTTTAGAACTATTTATAAATTCTATGTAAAAAAAAGAAAAAATCTTTAATACAAGCATGAGACTAACTATACTACACACTATAGCTGAAATTTTGTTTTACTCCAGCAGTAAAAGATAGGTACGAATGAAAAACAACTGTGAGATGGAAACAATATTTACCAGAGTCCAAAGTAAATGAATCCGCAGTAAGTAAATATTCAACACAAAAGAATAGTCTGTGTATTTTCAGGTAGATACCGCTTGCAAAACTGCAAATGTTAGATTAAATATGTTTCCTAGGACGAAATGAAAAACATGTGGTTGGCAACTGTATTGATTATAATTAAGTAGTACTTAATGAAGGGTATATAATTATATTGACACTAAATATACCTCCTATAAATATTTAATACGCTACATTTTTTTCTTTAAGTAACATCTTATACAGTTTTAAGAGATTTTAACGATTTTGAAATTGGATATATAAGTTATATGAAATATCTTTAAGTAAATTTGTAAGCAACCGTTTAACCGGAGAGGCGATATTTTTAGGTTTTCTCCATTTTAATAACATTGGAAAGGAAATTAATTTATTTGCAAGTTCAACAGAAACATACTACACCAACGATAGCATATGAAGGAGGCGTCTTAAACAATGATGGACATTTTGTTAACGAACTAAAATTAGTGTTTTAAACAGTCAAATTTTATGTATGAAGTTTATTTTTTTATCAATATTCGAATTCGAACTAAATACAGTAGCTAGATTTTGAGCAACGGGTAGACTATGGATTTTATTGGTTTAGCTGCTCATATAGTAAGTCTACTAACGTAACACGTTAAACACACGCTAGAAACAATCAAAGTAATGACGTAATGAGATGTCATCATGATTTTAACTATGTGTTGCATTGTGCTGCATATGGTTCAAAATAATGTTCAAGATGCAGTTTTCCGCGAATTTTTAATTATATAGGCCTACCCAAAACTTTACAAAATAGTAAAAGATAAATATTGAACCATAAATTTGACTAAACCAAGTACTATATTTTTTATCCACTTATACAACTTTTCTCTTTATTAATTTAATTATATTAATATATTGGCAAATGGGGGTTGTTTAAAGAAAAAAGAAAAACACTCCGGCAATTTATAGATAGACAATTAAATCAATCACAGTATTACCAATGATTCCATCACAAAGGACTTTAAAGAAAGAGAATGCACTTAATTAAATTCACCTCATGACGTAGACCTAATCAAAATGGCGTTCCATTAAACGGGTAAGCCTTAATCCTATTATTGGACACTACATTGGCGACAGATTACAGTAATAGTGTGTATCGAAACGGTCCATTATTAGAATTGGTAATCAACGAGGGTGTACTGCATACACTGGTGATGCCTTAGCAAATATGCTTCTACGAACGGAAATGTTAAGGCCTAAAGCATCGGTAATAAAGACAATAATAATACTAGGATAATAGTATGCATTTACAGAACGAGGAAACTATGCAATTGCTGATTGTGCGTTACATAAAGGCGGCATACTACCAGACTTTACTCCGGATCGTACATCGGACCGAGCATAGTACCGGACAAATTCATCGTGAGACGTGAAGGAAGTTTAGAGAGAGAGGGAGATCGTGAGTGCTAGAGGATGCGGTGGAGAGGGGAGGGGCGTTTCATTGGTTAAAATCACAAAAAAGGAAACGATATCGTTTCGTTTTTCTGTGTTAAAATGTAAAAACCATCATGAGCGTTCGGGGCGACGCTCGGGACGGCGTGAGACACAAAATGGCCCCTGACACACTACCGTACATCGGATCGTACACCAGACCGATATTTTCATTGATGTTACGCTAGAAAACCGTTCGGCGCGACGTTCGGTACGGTGCTCGGTCCGGCGTCTGATACAATGTACGGAACCATGACACACAACCGGATTTGTGCTTTTTGTCGTGTACGTTGCTCGGTCAGGTGTACGGTCCGGTGGTGTGTCGCCAGACTAAAGTGTTCTTTAAAGCAATGTCGGGGTTTGAAATAGTATTGTGATTACAATTAAAAATATAACGAAATAAAACCTCCACAATCAGTGTTTTGTTGAATTGAGTTAGGGATGAAATGGTCAATACTGTATTGCGTTTAAGAGCTCTCCCACTCCTCCTAATGCACCAATAGTCCCAGCATAATGATTATGGAATCAATGGCCTGAACTGCTCAAAGCCACTTCACTCAGGGCCAGACCAACGCAGCGTCTTACAACTAATAACCTGCTACTTTCAATGGTAAAAATGTAAATGCAATATAGATATAGGATTTCATAAAGTTCCTCAAATAAGAAAATAAACTACTTAAGTTAATTATTGCCGATTACGTGTAAGTTATTCTATTTCCCGTTACAATTGTTCCACAAGGATAGAATATATTCATAGCCTCAAAGGGTAAAGTAATGTCTCAACTCCACCTCTGGTATATCTCATTTATTTTATACACACCGTTTTATGGGCACATCTGCTGCAAAAATAGGGCCCGCCTCCCCCGCTGAAAGTGTGATTTAGTATTGAACCCGGGAACGTATGAAGCTTCATAACAGTAAACTCTGTGAAATCAGTTATACAGAAATAAAAACCGAGGCAAAAGTTTAGAAATATGTTTACTACAAAATTAAAATTAAATTCTAAATAAATTCTTATTTTGTACAGTATAAAGGGACACATGAACTACAAAATATAGAGTAGTTCAACCAAACAGGGTTCACGACTGAATGCGGAGGTTCAAAAGTAAATCGATGCTATAAAGTAAACTTAAACATCATCCAATCAGAGTGATTGAGGGCTCTATCGGAGAATATACACGATGCATGCAGGTAATTACTTATGGTAGCTGATTAATCTGTTTGGATGCTGGTAGCCACTGATAAGAAACGAACTGTTAAACAAGTGATAGAATGGACCACATAGAAGGGTAAAGTATCATTTCTGTGTTTTTCATTGGTCAAAATAAGCACAAACAAGGTTCCATGGAAGAAACAGTTATATAATAAATAGTTGAGTTACCAAACACCTTATACTGTAATACGAGTGAAGAATAGACGTATGTATGTATATTTATGCATGTATGAAGTTATGTATGTATGCATGTAAGCACAATGGTTTCAAAAACTGCTCCAACGATTCTATCCAAACTTTCCTATAATTTAACAAAAGAATAAAAGTAATACATGTCTCAATGCTATAAAATGTTAACAATATAATAATTTATGTGATTTTGCACAGTAGCCACTTTCTAATGAATTACTGAATGATACTATGATAAAAATAATTTTAAAGTTTTAAATCATATTTCAAATTGATCGCATTGTTATTCTTTGGATAAATGTATAAAGTAAAGTAATTCAACCATCCAACCATTACAAACTTTCATGGATATGCAATTTATGGTTAAAATCAAAAGAATGTTTAACAATAGTAAAATCAGCTAATAACTGGAGCAGCAAAACCCTTGGGTTACAGCTTCAATAAAATTTTCAACAAATTAAAACCAGACTACAGCACCTTTAGGCGTTTACTCTGAAAGGATAAAGTAATGGGGAACGATGCGTAGCGATTGATCTCGTTTTAAAATAAAATAAATCTTTTTTAGACTCTGCATTTGAGGACAAGCATATGAAAAATTATAACTGCAAAATTATTGTTTGAGTCATCAATCACATTAATGCTCAGCACCCAGGTAGGCTACTAGTTAGTTGTAAACGTAATTTTTATTTAATTAAGTAGGCGACACTTTAAAGAATAACTTAAATCAAAGCGGTATACAAGCAAGGAGGGGACGACTATTACAGTTTCAGTTCCCGCCCAGAAGCTTATTGTCCTTAGCCTGCCTGAATATTTCAACATTGCTCGAGCAAGCGAAAGCAATATCGTTCCTCTCCTTCTAATCTTGCAATTGTTCGATTACTGGAAAATTAATATAATTCCAATACCTCTTCTCTTTACGAACACGCTTCACTCGTTCCGAGGGGTCTTCATTTAGGGAAAGGCTCCTCAATTAAAATATTTTTAATCTGACATTTAAGCATTCTTTCGAAGTTAATTGAGTTAACAGCTTTTGAATATTAATTAAACTTTGAAAATACTCTCTAAAATGTAATCTTTTATTATTAACTTAATTTGATACGGCAAACAATAAAATAGGCTACCTTTCACAGACGTTATAATAGAAACTATACAATTGAATTTTTGTCACTGTTTTCATGGTACTGTAAGTTTTTCTGACACTTGATATTGTGGGCTGTGAACATATGGAATTCCATTTAATTAGTCAAATGTGGATAACCCGGGGATATCTGACGGATGAATAATACGTTAGAGAATATTCATGGAATGAATAATTCTACGAGAGACACCGAACAATGGTTAAGTGATCCTATTATTCATTTCAAGAGGAAATTACTGGCCAGGATATTGATAGTGATTCTCTTTGTTAAAATTGAAAGGGAGACCTTATACAATTAATTAATAATCACTTATTGTTTCTTTAATGTCCATTGTGGATAGACTTAAGGTTTTATTCATTTACTATTATTATTATATTTTTTAATAAAACATCTTGATTAGTACATGAGACTTTTTAGAGACTCTTAGAAACTTTATTTGAAACACCGACGCACTCTGTGGTGTGTATTTTAAGGTGAGTATGACTGAAGGCGTGAGTGTGATGATTTTAATGGATCAGAAGAGGTGTAGCTTTGTTACTGACAAATATCAGCTGTTTCATTTGTCAGGATCATTAATTAATAGCCCAATGATCAAAAGCAGCTGGGTCCAGTATCGAACCATCAAAAAGCACGAACTTTTAACACGATCGAACCGGCAACCTTCAGATTCAAAGGCAAGCTCTTTAACCACTCAGCTACCAGTTATTTTACATGGTTGATTTTACCTGTGATGAAAGCGTTAAAATGAAATTTAGGTGGGAATACGAATGATTTTTTTTTTAGAACGAAACGCAAATTAACCACAAAAGCAGACACGCAATAATGTATCGAGCGTTGACTTCGTGCCTTACACAAGTATCGACACTGGACAAAGTGTCGTCGCTCGTTTTAATTATAGACTGGAATACTGGAGCAAGGCACGCAACTGTACACGCTGAAACTGTTCAGTACCATCCAATCGATGCGAATAGAGGGTCATTTGTTTGTACTGATGCACTAAAAGGTGGATAATGACGCAGGGCTGTGTGTAAAGGTCAATGTATCGGATGGTACTTCGAACAAATCTGATATTTATCTGTCTAAGCTGAAACTCTGGACAACAACGCATTAAATGCATGGAACACACTCTACAAATTCAATTAATCAAATTAATGTATCGTCGCTGAATATTTATAGGGCGCGCTCATACAACGTTTTACGAGAATCTGAACAAACTTCTAAAATTAATCATTGATAAACAAATTGCACTGAAAATATGCAATTGTAAATTTATGTGATTAATTTAGTCAATTAACGCAAAGCAGCTTCCATTAATTTAATTTTGGAATCGGAATAATACAGTACGTAGAATTTTGCCGACATTTAGTTTTGAGGTCTAGTAACTTAATATAGGTACTGCAATTAATAGGAAAATATTTCCATTTCCCATTCAACTATACATCTAAATAAATGACAAATGCGTACCGGTAAATAAATTATTACCGAGCATAGTCAATAAATGTATTTTGAAATAGTGACATTATTTAAAGTCCCGAACGATATCGGCCGGAAGGAACTTAACTTCATTATTTCGGGTCATTGCAGAGAAAGGTCGACTCAAAACTTTGCCGAGAAAAAGGCATTATTCATCCCAATGGCGTGAGGAGAAAAGAACTGCCGGGAATTAATTTCATCTTGCTCTCTTCCGAGGTTTAAAAAACGAAATAGTTTCATTTACAACTCCATTAAAAGTTCGAGAAGATTACGCGATTACTGGGGCCCAGCATGCAACTAAAGTAAATGCCTTGTTCTGACGGAATTTACATTTCTTTGAAGTACAAACATAAATTTTAATCGGTTTGTTTTTCAAAAGCCCTCAACATTATGTAATAATTTAAATTATATTTCTTTGAAGTGATGTTATTCCACACTTTAAAATGAAGTTTGTGTAGTCTTCAATATACATGAATATTTAGTTCTAAAGAAGTTTTTGCTGTGCATGTGATTTTATACATCACTTTAAAATACATTTTACATTTGTAACCGTATTTACAGACGCAAACAGATCTAAATAATTTTTTGCATATTGTTGGGGTAGATATGTGTTTTCTAGCACATTTTAGTACAGGCACAAATTTGGTTCAAGAGGTCGCGAATTCAAACTTCGGAGCTCCAACTGCAAAGTAAGGCTGTGGTCCTAGGGTTACAAAGTCTTAAACAGAAATGAAAAAGTAGGAGCCTAGGCTATGTAAAATTCATTGGTAACTGACGATAATAAAACGTTTAACCCAACAAAAAACCCAAAACATATAATTTTGTTGGCCATTTCAAACGCGACCCATCACTTAATGATACAGTCAAGACAGAATTGAGAAGTTGAGGAATCATGGCTGTTATAAGACAATCAGAGTGGAGCCCGTATTTCGAGGGTGATTTCCCGCAAGGGAGAAATCCGACACAAATATAGCCTGGGGTCCACCACCTCTGTAAAGGGAACAACGGAGGATAGAAGGGGAGGAGCTATTCTTGAAGTTTTCCGCGTGATCGACTCCAAGGCCCGACCCCGAGGGACAAAGCCGTCTACCTGGCAGGTGAGGCTGCTAGAAAATAATAAACAAGTATTTTGTTCTCCATCGAGGCAGCTGAAGAAAGCTTTCTACCTGACTGTGGATTGGTCGCGGTGCAGGGGTCAGCTGCGAGGTGTTATTGAGTCTACCTGTGGCCCGGCCCGGGTCGGGGTCGGCCGAAAATTAGAGAGTCGAACCTTGGGCTAGGACGGCGCGAACCCGGCGGTGGGTGATTTGGAAACATCTCGAGGAAACGGACTCATAGGTTGCAACAAAAAAATACACGGATGGCATAACTGACGTATACATTACAGTATTTAACAGGTGTTGTGTCTATAGTAAATCAAGTAGGCCTTTTATTGTTCAAAATATTGAAATAATTAATATCAATCTGGGATAAAAATTTTCTGGAACACAAAGATGCATTTATACCTGCAGTTTATTAAATCAGATTGCCACTTATTCCATAAGTAGATTGAACAGACAATGAGAACAAACATGCACACATAGCATTCAGCGCGCGCTGTTCGTCTGAGAATCAATAAAATAGGAGAATGTGATCAATTATGATCATGCAATAGAACCTGAAATAACTCACATTCTCTTCATCGTGCACGTTCATTACATCAACGTATTTATTGTCACAGTGATTTGTTACAAATGTGTATAGTTAGATTTTACAAATTGCGTTATGTAAGTAGGCCTATTTGGAGGTGTTAATACATAGATTTGGAACAGTAATAATAGATTTAATGCAATACATGAAAGGCCAGTATCCCGTTGGCCTGTAAATTAAACGTATACGTTTAACATTATTAGCTGTTAACCTATAACATCGGATCAGCTGTGAGCTTCTTATCAAAGCTATACAGAAGGCTTGGTGATCAAAAGCGATCACAGTGGCAGCGATAAGACATGTACCGGCTGTTACATGCAGTAATGGCTGATGCGGTCGACATCTGATTGGTGCTCGACTGCAATTCAGTCTCCGTAAACGTCCATTCGGCGTGAAACCGGGGAAGATCAAACACATACGCGGAACTGACGCCACCATCAGGCTGGTGGGGAAATACAATTAGTGTCTGGCAAGTATTTCACAACAAATCGATTTCAGCGATGATTGATAGTGGTTTTAGTGCCCTGGAGAATAACAACGGTAAATAAACAAATTGACAAACAACAAATTTCCCTGAAATGAGTAAGTCCTTGGATGTTTAGCTTACAATATCTCAATTGAAATCATGGTACTATACATAATTCATAACTGATTCAATACTAGTCATAAATAACTACAAAGAAACAGGTCAAATCAAGATAATACCATAAACGAAAAAAGACGACCAAACTTATCTTTGTAATGTAATACTGTAGCTGAATTTAGTTACACATAATTTAATTGGTCAAGTCGAACTAAATATCCTTAAAAACACGCTCAACACTATCTGTATGAAACCAAACAAATGCAAATTTGATCCTAACCTACCATCATTTTATAAGAAAATAACGACGGAACTCTAAAAAGCAATTCATCTTGGACGCCTTGAATAAAAATGCGAGTTTTAAGACACTTGATCAGGTCGTTTATTTTCAACAGGAAACATCTGGGGGATACGCCTCGGTAGAAAACGTGAATAATAAACACCACTTTTGAATTTTAACTAGAGCCATCGGAACATCCCATAATGAAATCCGTACCTCGTAAATTCCCATTCAGTCTTTTCTTCCTTCTTAATTTAATTTTCTCGTTCGCCGAGGAGAGAACATTATCGTAAACCGGGAAAATGTTTACTCCGTAAAAATTTCCATCAGCAGTTGAAATTTCCCGGATGAAAATATTCAGTAATATAAAATAACGGAGCTGGCGCTAGCAGAAGCTAACTGTAATGTTTATTCGCACAATATACCTAATGGAGGGAGATTACATAAGTAATTTGAGCTTAATGTGGACTTAACGTCCGGAGATTTTTCTCCAACGTTCTACGTTCGGTATTAATAACAGTAAAGACTAACAGGGAGATTAATATATATTGCTTTAGTTCCACCGCCGGGGTAATCTTTATTACAACACATAGCTCCTAGGAGCGCTCTGTTAGCACATCTGTCACCATTCCCGTCTAATTGTTAGCTCCTAGTTTATTTTATTATGCCGTAGTGCCCGTAGTGGCAACATTGTCACATTAATTTTAACTTCAACAATTAATTACATTGATCGTCAAACATTATTTATCAGTACCGTGATAATTTCAGCACGATGATGTAGGTAATTTGTAAAACTATACGAATTCTATAGTTTATAGAAAAGACGTACCAAAACTAAAACATTAACAGGAAAACATTCTAAATAAAAATTAAAATCACAACACATCACACAGTAGATGACTACAAATCGACCCCGGGAAGGGACAAAACCGAAAGTCTTTCCAGAGATGACACCGATACAAAACCACGCATGTATCAAGTTGCAATCCCCCGGCTCGGCCGTGTCGGGTTTTAGGCGAAATTGCGACATCTCATATTTCCGGCCGTACGTTACCTTTCCGAACACAAAACGCCAAACATGCCAGCATATTCACCACCGACTGTTGGAAACAAAAAATCTGTCGTGGCTTTTATGCGTTTCAGTTACATTGTCCGCCCCTCAAAGGGGGTTACAAATGAGATCGGGGGGGGGGGGGTCTCACCTTTTGTACCCTACCTCCCCCACTTTGTATAGCATCGGTGACAATGCGGCCAAGAATTTAATTTGACAAAAGTGAAAAATTACTAGCAAATTACTCTGCACCGTTAAAGGATTTCCCTCTGAGAAAAAGAGGTTGGACATTTTCATTAGCTAAGAACTCGGTTTTGATCATTGGCGAGGTTGACGGGACCATTCATTTTGGAATCCTTATTAACGGTTTTAATTAATGGTTTTATGAGATTCACATTTTTCAACAAACTCATTATAATAAAGCAGAAATTTAAATGGGAAAATTAGAAAATCAGTGTTTTGTTATGTTCTGACATTGATTTAGGTACTAACTTCCAACAGAATAATTTGTTTTCCATGTTAAAAATAACTATTTAGGTAGCTTCACCTCACACGATCGATTGAGACAGAGAATTCTACGATGGTATATTGAGATAGGAGATAGTAGTATAGGAGACGGGTTAACTGGGTAACAAGGATTTGAGGGCTTTGGTTTGGAACAAGCAACAATAGACGGTCTTTGTATCGCCGGCGGTTGATAGAAACTATACACGACCCAGTGTGGCCTTTCGCCTAGCAACGAGTACAAAAAGAGTCCAAAATTACTTCAAAGAAAACGTAGGTAATATTTAAAGAATAAATTTATAATTAACCTTGTTTTTTAGAAGGGAAAAAATCACATACTTTTTATTTTTTAATTTTACAAGTCCCTAAACAGCCGCTTTAAAACCAAGTCAAAAAGTTCTTAAGGTATTATAGAGGGTTAAACATAACACGTAGAAATAAACTTAGTTCATATTTTGTTTTCCTAAGTCCTGTTTTGTTGTGTAGGCCTAAGCTCACTCAAAAGTTTAAAAATTAGACGCACATTTAAAAAAAGGTAAGTATTTAGTAAAATTTGTTAATATTTTGTTTTACTGAGCAATTATTATATTTTTATTAAGGGATGAAAACAAATGGAACGAATTTCCTTCGAAGAAAAGTGCAATTAGGCTGGCTGCACCGCGAAAGGCGCTTAGACTAACTACGGCGGTGTTTAATTACCCTAAACTTGTTTCGCTTAAAAGCTTTGTAAAGATATTACCCTATTTATAGCCCGGTAATTGACGGACCCTCAAAGCGGCCATTGTTTGTTGAGCTGAATTGTAAACAAAGTCGTGGAAGTCGTTTCTTGCCCACCTCCTTTTGCTTGGTACTAATTAGGGGGTTAATACTACTGTTTTGTCACCCATATCTGGGAACTTGGGGATAATGTTATCAATTAATGTACTGACTAATAAGAGTTTGCCGTTTCTCTATGGGATAATTTCATTTCACTGTAGGCTTCAGCACTGTAGCTCAAAGAGTTAAAACGGCTTTTTTGAATTTTAATCATCTTAGTTTAGCACAAAACAGGTAAATTCTCAATTATCACTATAAAAAATTGCTAATCAAACACAATCAACTTGATATTTTAATATTGAGTCCTTTATCAATGATCGATTTTTCGTTTTTTGATCACTCGACTTGTGACAGTGTCAGATTTTCCTTATTATGGCATGAATAATTCCAACCTCACCAAAGCAAACACCTTTCGCAGCCATGTGAATAAAAACTAGTGTACGTTCAATGTTGACTGATAGAATACAATAACGCCTGAGGTGAAGACTGGAGATACAAACGTTATGAGGAGCTTTGAACTGATGCCAAATCAAACCGAGAAAACCATCCTGAGTAGATTGTGAACACTGAAATATTTTTTCTGTATGCAGTTTTACAGAATTAAACAATCTTTTTAGCCAACTAAAACATTTTCCAGATCTATAAGCCTATGAATTAACCCTGTTTACCTACTATGGTATATCTAGTATTTTTAAGAAAATACATAATTGTTTGACCCAAACCCACCTAAATTCAGCGCACTGTCTCATATTTCTAAAGTAACGTCATCCCATAAAGGAATTTTCACTCAATGAATCATTCTCTTATCAACACTGTTATACTAAACTACCAGATAATGTTCCATAAACAGGCGAAATTCCCGTTAGAGTAAAAAAAAAAATTAACCGAGCCTGTAAAATCAGCGGTGACATTTGTAAGCTTGCAGCTAGGTTGGCCGTCAAATTAACGCATCAAAACATAAGTGTTGGCGTCAAAGGCATTAGCAAACATGCAGTAATCAGCATAAACACATGAGTGGCTGATTAGACGAAACAAGCGGACTGTTGATCGTCCAACACGTGACTGCGGAATGCCCGTGGACGCGACAGAGAGAAAGAGACAGAGAGTGATAACGCCCAGTCATGCGTAGGCCTAACACGCACTGATAACGATAACGTCGTGTCCGTCCCGCACATTCATCAATCATTGCGGTGTAAGGGACGAAACGAATAAATTGCGTTAAATCTGGCCACACTTTGGAGACGAAGCTTTTGTGTTCTGTAAACTGACACACTTAATTCTAACAATTAACGTGCCAAAATAATATATAACCTACCATTCACTCTATTTAAACCCTCACTATAATATCTATAAAAGTATTTAATATTGTACACAAAAATATATTTTTCTTAAACCATAAAGAACTCGAAATTTCTTCTCGTGGGGTTCCTGAATATTTATAAGGATATAATACAGCTAAAATACGACTATAAGACATTCTTTCCGGGCACAAAATGTAATCTTATCCGGCGGTTGAAAGAATTAGGCATGACAAAGACGGGGCCACCCTACCTCTAAAGGTTTGGCGCCGCTCCAGAATACAAACTGAGGAAATTAGCGGCATGCGGGCACTCGCCAAACAGGACGGCGATCGGGGCACAGGCGCAGGCGCTTGCTACCTGCCCTATGGTCCTAGCGTGTAGCAGCATATATATACAGTACGACTACAAATAAGCTACTTTGAGACAGTCTACCTACTGTTCTTAATATATTCGGCTGTACTTTCAACACAAAATATACCATGGTGATTAAGTGGCTATTTTATTGTTGTTATTTTACAAAAGAAAACTATAGTACATGTTATTAAAAGTCAAGAAAATTGTAAACTATAGTTGATTTAATACAAAAAACTGATGGTTTGGTTTTTGTTGAAATAGTCTATAGGCTTGTTCCAGACGGTTATTAGACTGATAATATGCAATTGCCTCAAAGTTAGGCGTTGGAGGTATGGATGAAAATTGCATCAGTATAGTAAAATTGAAATTTTAATGAAGATGGAGAACATAAACTAGTTAATTAATTTAAACCACCTTCCCGATACAAGCAAAACACATTTAACAATATTTAAACAAATTACATCCCTTCATTTTGCTATTTTGTTTATTTACATAATATGTATGCCATAGTTTCCATAAAATACATAAAATAAAATAGTACGTGACTTTCAATCGTCCTGTAATTACTAATATAAAGACTACAGAAAATATTGAGTAAGCTTATTAATAGGGGCTAAAAAATGTCAGCCTTATCAATAAGTGTCAAATAATTTTTCTTTGTCAAAAAAATACTGTACAGTGTCCCAAAATAATCAATCCTTAATTAAAGGAATTGCCATATCCTTGCTATCCCTTAGACTATGATATAGGAATCGGGTAGGTTCCACCACAATATGAAAAAAATCTCATAGGTCTACCCATCATGGAGCAAAATGCTTTATAAATCTTATCCCGTTAAAAACATTCAACCGTTTATAAACTAATAGCTATGATACACCCAAGCTTATTATCCATGAATACTGCATCGTAGAAAGTAAAAATGCGTTTGACAAGCCAGCCGTCGGGCAAACTTAATATATTCCGTTACACTGAAAACTGCTTACTTTGACAAAAACAGTTTATTCACCAAGAACCTTTGAGCAAACAAAAACTGTCGCATGAAAACGACGCAGAGGCAATTCGCACCGCAATGATGAGCCCACGCAACTGTGTGCGAATCCCGGCTAATCTCGGGCTCATGTAGTTAATATGAATAAATTATAGCGTGTCCACTGAACTGTTGCGTCACTGGTTGTGAGGGACGAAAATGAGAAATGTTAGACTGCGTCTGGAGCGGTGTTTATGTCAAGAATACGAACAATACAAAACTGTACTGCACTCTTTTTTGTAGTTATTGGGGAAAAATTAAATCTTGAATAAAAAAAACATTAATTTAACAAGATAAAAACTTAAAAATAGCCTATTTCCTAGAAACTAAAAAACCTTACATTGTAAAATTCATTCAATAGGAACAGAGTCGTTATATAATCTTATAGTAGTTAAAGTGAGAAAGTCAAACTTTTGACTTAATTAAGTTTATTCACCCCCCCCCCCCCACAAAACGCTTCTGCCCCCCGCCGCGCGCCTGATTACGGTTTTGACTTTAGGAACAAGGGCGAAATTCTAATTTAATTAATTCACAAGAAGCCATTAAAAATATCCAGGGGTCAGCGAGGGAGTGATTTGAAAGCATCGGCACACAATACGTAATCAGGGCAGGCACAATAGGCTCGATTAGAGAATAATTACGGACCAATTTACTATAATTATCTTGTTTGCATTTTCGCAAACTCGCAGGTTTCTAGCAATTATGTCTAAATTTGTGTACTTTCAATACAATGGGTGTAAAGGCGGGGAAGTATGCGCCACAGCGACGCGACGAGCAGCAAGAATTTGAAACATGCAGGACACATTTTCGCCGACCTGGTGTATTCCTGCAATCCGGTCCTTTGTGCGGCAAAAGTGATATTTGTTTGAACTTCAACACGTCAGGGAGCTATGACGTAGTGGTGTACCATTTAATAAACCAGCAGGGATTTGATGATGCTCCTTGTATTATGAAACAGATCCATTATTTGTGGGAATGATTTCTTTTGAGAATTTATACAAAAATCAAATTAACAGATCATGTTATGTAGATTTTAACTAATACGATGCAAAATGTAATAAATTTTATAAGCAGGTAAAAATATTCAATTTAAAAACAGTGATTATAAATATAATCTAAAAAGTTAGAGATTAAAGAATAAGTTCTTCTCATCAATTGTTGTCGAACCTCCTACCTTTTCATGCTTCACCTGAAGACGAGGATATAGAACCTAAATCTTAAAACGTTGTGCTGGTACAATATTTTTTTCACATCCACTGACGAGATAATATATTAAAATCGACTGCTAATAATATACATGCAACTATCTTTTAAATCTACAGTGCTAATCATCCAATCCTAAAAATGTTTTAGCCAAAGCATAACAAACGTCCCAACTATATGTTACCCCAGACCATTAACAGTGAATAACGAAAACCCCCTATAAAAATGTTAAATTTTGCACGGACTATAAACTCTCAAATAATCTACAGTAACTAAGTAGTAGACTGTAAATCAAGTATAAATGGCGTGCATCATTCAGTAAGAAAAATTACTGTTCACACCATTCAAATGTATCGCTAAGATAAGAGAAACTGATAAAATTATCGTAAAAGATTTATTTCTTTTCACAACATCTAATCAAGTTATGAAAATATACTACGAGATAATATAAGCGACGAAAACGTTCCCCCAAAAGAACGCTCTAGCCAATAAATATTTTAATATAAATGTAAACCTGTTTTATTTTAAGTGACAAGCCCGGAGGGACATAAAGTTTTGATGTAGACAACCTGATGAGAATGCCGCAAAATTCGCCCCCAGCAAGCGGTGAACCTAGCCGGGCCGCGACCGTGTCAAACCCACATTTTGTAGAGGAACCACCAATCGTGAACTGTATATGACAACTACTACATTTTAGTCTTAATCTTAATTAATTAAAACAGAAAATAAAATTTTTATAGAGGCATTTTGAGTGTGATTACCACTCCAAGTATACTTATAGAATACATACGTCTTCTATAATAATTGGTGAAATTATTATTATAGGCCTAGGCTTATTGGACAGTTTAAAGTAGGGCACTAACAAAAATTATAAAATCATTGTACCCAATATTAAAAGTTAAAATCTTCTATTACATAGCATATCTTAAGTAAATACCGCACTCATAGTCGATGGCAACAGTTGTTAATCCACACAGGTTATAATTGTTCAAAGAAATAAAAGGCACGTATTGTCCACCCCTGTGTTTAGGACCAAAAAGGAAAAATACAAATGTTTCGGCTGGGCAAGACATAAAATTATTCCAACATCAGTCTCAGTTTTTACACGACCCAGCCGTTTGTATTCGTGTTTTTTGGGGGCCGGGCGGGCATAAAATGCAGGCCCTGTGTTGCCGGCATGCTATCCAGACCCATACTTAGCCCAAACCACATCTTTCATATTCTCTACTGATATTTTCTTCACGAAATGTATTTACTTCGAATACCAATCGAGTAGGCTAATAAGAAATTTCTCGTAACAATTTCATGAGGAACGACCTTTCGAAGTTGATAAAACTTATTAAAAGTACATTAAAGTTCGAGAGAAGGGAAGAAACGAAACCCTCAGAGACATCTACAGTTACAGAGGGAAGTTTTAGTTTGTAATAGACAAGTTTGTCGGTCATTAACACACAAGTCGCGTAGACAGTTGGTGATAGCACCACCTTGTCTTTGTCTCTGTCCCTACTTCAAACCCCGTTGTTTCGAACTAACCTGTCACTAGGACTTGGCCGTGTTTCGAAAACTGAACTCTCTTTACAGAAATAAAGCAGATTGAAAACTGGTGCAAACTATTTCTTTGATCAAGAAATTTCTCTTTACCTTTATGTATACTGTTATTTGGTTCTAACACTGTACGATATCTGCTGTAAAAAAAAGGACTCGAAATATGTTTTCTTTCAAATTGTTACCAACCAGCTAACTCTTCAGGTATACAATTTATTATTAAATCTATTTTTGACAGCTAAAAAATTAATATACCACTGTCAAATTTTGTTCTAGAAGAAATAAATTATATAAGTAACAAGCGGCAGACCACAAGTTCAAATGCCAATACCGTAATCAACTTTTCAAACACTATTTCAGTAAAAATGTAGTCTACAAAACTGTAAACAATTTCGTCTCATCAATTTATTCATCATCCACTTACTTCTAAAAATATAATTTTATAACCAACTGACCCTATTTTAAAGTAAACGAGAGCTTACACAAACATAAAAATAGCATTAAAGCAACAATCAATCAGTAGCCTACTACGCAAAGTAATTAAGCATGCACAATAGTGATGAACGTTTTTTAGATCGCAGCTCTCCGAAGTACGAATTGGTCAAGGGATATGTCAGTCGTTAAAAATTGTAACTGCGATTGGCAGATTATTTTTGGGAGTATTTTTAGCGCTATAAGCCATGTCGTTGTACGCCTACATGAAAATGTTGAACTAAAAACCTAAATTATTGAAAAATAATTTTTTTATGAGTGAGAAGGTGAGAATTAATCATTTAGCCATTTAGCCTACAATCATTAATAATAGCCATCTGGTATAAGAAAAAAACCAAGAAATTACTTTATAATTTCAAACAGGCTATACGTGCGGTAATGTGCAATTAACGTTATGGATTTGTATAGGGCATTAGGCATTGTTATGAAGGGTGGAAAAAAGTTTAACACTGCAAACGGCGTATTTTTAAAATTAGCCTTTTTAATTAACAACGCCAGAACTTTGCAAACTGATTTCAAGTCACAAAGTGTATTCCCCAAAGTACTTCATGTCCTTGAACCTTCAACAAGGCTGGTCCACTAGAGGTCAGAAGAAAATCTTAAATGTAAGCATAGGTAAATATGAACATTAAATTAAAGGTCTATGATTAGAGAACAATGCTACAAACCCAACCTCAAAAGAACGAACGAATCAAAAATGGCAGACGACCAAACTTTGCACTAAAATTGTAATGTCTAGTGAAAAAAATAAAATTACTTAACTCCCGATAAATTTTTGATCATGCCAAGCATATGACTTAGGCCAACGAAGGTTTCCCAAGACTTCCTTTAGGGGACAACCCTGTTGTAAGTCGAAGTCATCAGGGAAAACTGCATTGGCCTAAGTCATATAACACATCATTTGATCAATTTAAAAGGATTTGCATCCTGATCAATTTTAAAAAAATCCGACCTCAAAAGTTGGAGTGTATCGAAATTATTCCATTATTTGTTTTCAAGATTTCAATGCAAAGTTTGATGGTATGCCATATTTGACTTAATCGTCCTTTTGAGGTCGGGTCTGCGGCAATTTTCTCTATATAAAGAGACCTTTAATTTGATGTGCATATTTACCCATGCTTACTTTAAGATTTTACTGTGACTTCTTGTGGACCCCCCCTCCCCCTTGAAGTTTTAATGCCAATATTATTTTGAGGAAACTAACTTTAATTCCCTACATCAAATTGCACAGTTTTGGTTTTATTAGTTCCCAGACTCTTTTTCTATAGGCAACGTTAAAGACGAGATGAAGGGAGCAATTCGTCGTATGAGCACGATGATGTAGCGATAATAACGTATGGTTGAGATTTGGCCATGCGGGATTAGCGTATAGATTCCTATGCTAATTTATGCGGGCCATCGGAACGTTCGTTTGGAATGTCGCAACCCTCGATAAATCTGGGATTTACTTGTTACAACGGTTATATTTGAATGTCCTCATTGTCATTAATCTCCAACAATTAGGTATTCTCTAACGTATTTCGGGATAAAATCGTCACTCTTATCAGTTTTTCTTCACTTCGACAATCAATTGTTAAAAGGGCTTACTTCAGTTCCAAAACAGAAACTAATGTAACTTGTTATTATTATATTAAAAATTACATTCAATGACTATTAAAACATTTGATGGTTAATACGATAAAAACAGGTTTTAAAATTTTATAATTAAAGCAGAACGAAGATTTAACCATGTACTACTCGTAATAATAATGCAGTTTAATACGAACTTGTAATAGCAGTACCTACGAAGACCTAATATAAATTCTACTGCAACAAAAGTTGACAATGGATGAATAAATCCATCTAAAACAAGAATAACCAAACTACAACAGTATGAACCATGAAATAAATAACAAATGCTTGTTTGTTCTTCCCAAGATAGTCTCAACAGCGTATATATTTTCCTACACCCATGAACACTGAATCATTGCACATACGCTGACATAGTACCTGGAAGCTACACACACATACCCGCTCACTTTATTTAAAATATCAAACATCATTAACAATTTTTACTGTAAATATCATAAACAAATTTGTTGGAACCAAGTAGGGGGTATGGGGACGGAGCCCCCATCGAGCCGTAAGCGAGTATATTTTCTTACACCCATGAACAATGAATTGCACGTAGGCTACTTTTGTACTATGAGCAACCTACATGGGCGGATTTAGGTCAAAACTTTTGGGGGTGCCAGCTATCCTAAAGTATGAGTCGTATGCTCATGCAAAGACCAAAATCCCATTTAAATGGCAGGTTTTAATGCCTATCACAATTATGCCCTAGCTGTTTAGGTGCTTGTATGTTATACATAAGCCAGCTACTTTTTATGTTATCTTGAACTGGGATCTTTAACAAACACGTGAATTGAAATAAGTGTTTACTGAACATAGTGTGAAAATTTCACGTTTCTAAGTTTTACGGTTTTTGAGTTATACTTCCTTAAAGTCACCGATGATCGCGGCGACGCATCTCCGCACGCGGCCGCGACACCGGGCCAGATACACTTAATCAGTCAAGTTTACAGAGCCCTGTTATTATTTCTGTTATTGATATATAGGTCAGAAATACTTTCATTTACTCAAAACAAATCTCACGTACCGATAAGACATATACGAAAGACCGTCTAGACAGCTGTAGTAACATAACTCCAAGCGCGCAGCGTCGCGGTCTCGGGAGGAGATGCGTTCGCCGCTATCATCGATGACATGGATGACTTAAAGCAAGCATATCTCAAAAACTGTAAAACTCAATGCAGTTTTAGTATATAGTTTTCTTTCAATTTAAGTGTTTTTTTTCAAGACTTTGGCAGTTTAAAATAACCTAAAAAGAAGTAGTGGCTTATGTATAACAAACAAGTATAGCGCTGTTTAATTTATTATTACACAAAACCCTAAAATTTTATTATAACTCATTTTAGTTTAGAAAACTGTCTATTCAGAATTTTATTATGAATTGAAAATCACCCTAAAATATTGATTTTAACCGTTAGAAAATAGTTTTCAGAATCTTTAAATAGTATTTTTTCTTTTTAATGAAGATCGTTTGTTAACCTATATTTAACCTTAATTAAATATAAACAAGTCAACAAAAAAAATTTAAATAACTATATCACAGATGTACATTACATTCCGAGAAATTAAGTCACCAGAGGTAAATGACGAGACGGGGAGGGAGAAAGAGAGGATCAGAGCAGGGTCGGTACTCGCCTTTGCCGGAAACCGTGCAGTGTAGTTGATCAGAAACGTCATAGCGGCGCGATAGCTTCGCACACACACCCGACCACGTTATGTTCAAAATATAGTTTAATTGTCTTTTAAAATAGTAGTGTCGATTACGCGACTTGACTGCTTAAGTCTTTCTTGTTAAAAATGCTAATTAATTGTCCAAAAAAAATTTATTGATCCATTATTACAAAAATAGTATAGAAATTCTAAAAAATCATCAAAAATCAGGGGGTGCCAGGCACCCTCTGGCATCCCCGTAAATCCGCCCATGGCAACCTACTACTATGATCATTTGTACTATGATCATGCATTAGTGTTAAAATTCAAGCATGCAGAAAGTTGTAAAGAATTAAAACTATTAAAAGGAAAAGTATCCTTTATGTAAAAAACAACATTTTTTATAGTATTAACTCATACCGTAAATGATAAAATTAGGTAGATGCACAATACAATATTTATAATAAGTTTGAACGGATTGGACAAATGTATAATTCAGATTGACCAATAGACCAATTTTCTATAGCAAAAGTGTAAAACAGTTAAGATTACGGTACACGAAATTAATTGTTTAAGAAAGCAAGAGTAATGGAGTAAAAGGTAATTATGATTTTGTTTAAGCCTGAAGGATCCTTTTATTTTTAAATATTCGTTGCGGCAAGCCGCTGGCAGTAAATAAATAAATGGAAATTAGTAAAAACTATCAATACAAGTATCAATCAGCACATTAATTACTACAATATTTGTTTTTAAACTGAAATTAATTAAATAAATTATTATTTACATCCTGGTGTAAAAACTATACAACGAACAACGCATAAGAACTTTTAAAATAGTGTGTGTTTTAGGATTATCTTTACTCACCTAATGAGAAGAAGAACGTGATAGCCAAACACGCCGATCTCAGGAAATCCATGACGAAGTTGACCGAGGGAAAAACACGAACCGTAACAGTTTACTGGGTCCACATGGCAGGAAAACAAGTTTCACCCACAAGAAATCCACATAAAACGTTAATCCACCGCTCGCTCGGCGTGCACAGCACTCTCACAAACTTTCAAAGCACTTTCGAAAAATCGTGTGTGTATTTTCCGAGTTTACTCGCACTGTAGGGCTGTTTTCCAAGGATGGGTTGGAGGTTTAGCAGAGTTTTGCCACTTCGGGGAGCACAGATGGTCCGCCCACGAATAAACAACAGCTGGCTCACGACACCACCTTCCCTGACACCGGACTGCAGCGGACTGGCGCGCGACCGTTACACGCGGGCTTGGTTGCTGCGCTCGCCGCGTCGCCGCGCCACCGTAGCACCGCCACCTACAGCTACAGTACAAGGATTTGTTTATACTCGACTACTGTTCAAACTTTGACAGCCGGCGCTCCGTCCGGTCGGAGGCCTTTGTACCGTCGCGTGCTCCTCCCGTGCACTGCAAATGCTTTGTAATTAAAGCAGTTTGGGTCAGTGGGTTTGTTGTAAACGTAACGTAAGGTAGTTATTTGGTTGCTAAAGCACAGGTGAATGGTACTGATAAAATTCATTATAACGCAGGTTCGAACCCACAACTTCGCTGCCATGGTCCCGAAGCCCGGCGCGCTAACCACTACGCCACCGACTACCCAACTGGCTTACTCTAGTAGTATCTATTACAACTGTATTATGTAATTAAAAGTTATGAACATAGACGTGCTTAAGCACAGGCAAGAAATTTAGGCTCCTTTAAGAGTCTGCGGTACCTGAGCCATCTTGGTAGTTTGTCCCCTAAGAGCAATGTTAATTTTGAAACATTACCGTGAGTTTGTTTTTTTGCCGGAAAATTTAAACATTGGTGCCATTTAAATGGTATCATAGTATTTAGTGCTTGACGTGATAGAAAATTAATTTTACAAATTTTCCACTCGAATAACAAATAAACTATCAAAATATTTAACACCAATTTTAAACCACTTTTAAACAATTTGTAGTAGGTTTATTGAAAATCTATCTGCGCCATGCACTCCACTATTATTCCCTTATATGGTGAACGTATTCAAGTTTCATGCAAATCCGATGCAAGATTATCGAGATATAGTGTTTGAAAGATAACAGTAATGGTTTGAATTTAACATTGTTCTTGTGGGACTAAAAATCCAAGATGGCGCAGGTACTGCAGACTCGTGAAAACTAGGCTATAATATGAACATTAATACTATAATAATTGCAACGTATACTAGAAAAATGAATGCTGATGGTGAAGTACAAAAATATGAAGTAGGCGAAATACACTAAAATTTAGCAGTAGTTATATTGTGTCGTACAATTTGAAGGCGTCGTCGCGTCGTCTCTCTACTAATTTTTTGTCATAATAACTTTAGTTTTGAGCTTAATAAATTACACAATTTATTTCTTACCACATTATCGCTTGTTTCAACATTACATAGTTGAAGCGAATTTTTCACATTATAAAATTAAATTAGCTAATAAATATAATAACATATTTTTCAGCACTATATTCCAACGTATGATAATCAGAAATCTCATAATATTATTACAAGGAAACCATCAGAGCAATGTTATGAAACATTTATTGTTATTGCTTTGTTTTTGGTGTTTATAGAATATAATTCGTATCTTGTAGGCCTACACTATAAAATATTTATACTTATTTTAAGTAAAATATTTTACTTATGCATTTATTATTGGACGAAACCCGCGATTCATGATTGAAATAACATTATTTATACTGGTTTGAATCGACACTATACTTCACAAAATCCTAAATTATTTATATTTTTTCACATACATCACCAAACGATATCTTATGAACAAAACCAAAAATTTCTTTACCGTACATTTTCTTTTATTTAAGTTCAAATTTTCAGCATTAGCCTTCATCAGGAACATCAAATAAAAAGTAAATATAATAGGCCTAATAAACAATGATTTTGACATTATAAATTGAACAGATGGGAGATTTTTTAAGCGATTATATTTTTGTGGTTAAGTTGTGTGGAACTAAATATTTTGAAATCTTACATATATTTAATAAATTATCTTAAGTTTAGGCCGAATGGAGTTTTTTTTATTTTAGGATGAGTTGATGGGCCTGTTCAAGTTCTCTAATAACACACAAGATAGAAGGATTAGAGAACTTGAATAGGCCCATCAACTTGTCCTAAAATCAAAACTCCATTCGGCCTGAACTTAAGATAGTTTATGAAATATATATAACCTTTTAAAATCTTTAGTTCCACAAAAATGTAATTGCTTTAAAAAAATCTCCCATCTGTTCAATTTATAATGTCAAAATCATTGTTTATTATTATATTTACTTTTTATTTGATGTTCCTGATGAAGGCTAATGCTGAAAATTTGAACTTAAATAAAAGAAAATGTAAAGAAGGTTTGTGTTTTTGTTCATTAGATTATATTTATTTATTTTACATTTAATATAAATTAATCAAGACTAAGTTCAATAATAAACTGATTCAAACACATCCATAAACGGTTTCTTTACTTAGAGTAAAACTATTATATTCTGGATTTATAATGCAGTGACTTAAAAGAAGGACAAAATGCTGCATTTTTGTTTCGTGTAATTTGCGCGCCATAACGGCATTCCGCTTGAGATAGTTCGTATGAGTGGTGTGCTGGTCGATTGATTGATTTACCCTAAAATAATTGGTTGAAGATTGTTGAATATTGTGCGAATTATTTTATTTCACCGTTTTGATAGTGATTATGGTTTCATATAATTATGATTGTGATTTTACCAGTAATGTAGAGTAAGATGGACGAAAAGTGAACCTCTTACTATCAAGTTTGGATTTGGAAGATTTGTGTGGAACATTCAAAGGTATATATATCTTAAGTGTATATTTTTACATAAAAAAATAAATGAATTTTACATTATTGTAATCTTTAAGAAATTAATCAATATAGGTAACCTGTGATTGCCATATGTCTAATCTAGTGTTGTCCTGGAGAGAATTTAATGTTAGTTTAGTAAAAACTAGATTAAGAATACAGTTAGTTAAAATAAAATATACTAGATTCATTCATGACTTTTTTAATATTTGCCCAACTATGCCTATTCTTGATTTTTAGAATAAGCTATACTTAAAATAAAAACATCATACTAATGTGAAACTTATTAAATGTTTATACCTATCATATTGGAAACCTCATTTCAAATAAAAACAAACAAATAAAAGATATTCTTGTTGTCAACTACTATAGTGTTGTCTGTGTATCAAGAATAAAACTTACTTAATTTAACTCTATATTACTTATATCAAGTACACAGTTTTTACAGTGTATAATTTTTCCACCTAGCCATTTTAATTTACAGTATTGAATGCTATGTGTGATGCTAAAAATTCTGAATCCCTATATGTTCGGTCATCTTGAAGATAGTTTAAATATGCCCCAATTATAAAAACAAATATTTCTAAGCCTTGTGGCATGCACAGCAAAACAGATGTACATTACCCTTGAATCACGATTGTATATCGACCCAACCACTAAGAATTGTAATTTCTCTAACAATACCATCTCTCAGACGCTGATGATGATAATGATGTCCTATTCCAATGCTCGCATCATAGGTTGGATCTGCAATGGTAGATTATATACTTCAAAAAACTGTTCAAGAGTTATGACATTTATAAGTGATAAGATAAGATGTGATACTATAACAATCATAGTTATTGAAAACATGTTCCATAATTGATTATTGAAATAACAATGACAGTACACTGCGTTTCTGGTTATGAATGCATTTATAACATTGAAATCGAATCGCGTATTCATTAGAATGAAATTTTACCTTCAGGATAGAGATCGGGTTATTATTATATGTAGAGTGATTTTACTGTATTATAGTTTAGAAGTGGTTTAGGTTAATTTCCACCTGGAGTGTTTTGTTTTGTTTTGTGTCTATCTACGCCAGTGGCATTTTTTTAACGTTTTGACGGGGAACGGTCCAAACCCCAGTCTTGTTACTATCTAACATCGACCAGTTGTTAGAAAGCATCATTAATTAATAGCCCAATGACAAATGGCAACTGGGTCCGGAATCGATCCTTTAAAAAGCTACTAACTTTCCTTAGGATCGAAACGGCAACCTTTGGATTCAAAGGCGAGCACTATCACCACTCAGCTACCCAGCCAGTTATGACTTTATTGTGATTTTTATTGTTGTAGGTAATCTTATATAATCCCACAGTTCTTCCATCTGCAGATGGTATTCCGTAGACTAAATCTCTAATTTTAACGTGTACTCCCTTTATTTGTCAATGATAAACAATGCTCCTTCAATATCATGAACTCACCGCACCGTCACGGATACGAGAACAAAACAGTGCTGATGAGACAACATCAAAACACTAAGAATCCAAAATTAATTGTATAATATGATTTTTAGTTGTTGGATATTGTATTTTTTCGAAACGTTGTATATAACCATGTATATAAAGGTATAAACATCTTTCATAATCATTTGGATAAAAATATATTTTCTGAAAATGAGTGTTCCTATATAATTGTATGAGTACTAAACTTGCAATTCGTGAAATGCTCGAACGATAAATATTGGTGAAGTCGGTTCTACCTGAAGCGAGACGAATTCAAGGTTTACTTTTCTTAAATAACTGAGCGCAATAAGCATTTATTGAGTACAGCCTTTGTAACTATATTTTCACTTTCCAATAATTTTATTTTAGTACTATTGAACCCATTCAGCTAGTGCCATTTTAGAGGATGATATTTCGAAAAATCGTGTTTTAAAAGCGAACTTTCGTATACTTAGAATTATTTCTTATATAAATCCACCTGGACTTCTTTTACAGTAATTCCTAGCTTGAAACACGAATGGGGCTAGTTTTAAGCTTCCCACTTCAGAATAAAATTGGTGTTGTTTAAATATAAGAGGGAAATGAAATACACGTTATATTTCTAGATAAATATGTATTTTTCCGTAATAACACTCGTTCATATACTAAATATTTCCCATATACAGTATTTCAAAGCACAATTCTCATAAATAAAGATATAGCACAAACTGCATTTGCGATTAGAAATCTCCATATTTACGTTGCAATACACAGCACATCACCGGCTTTAATTGCACTGTAGCATAGGTTTCCAAGAATTGGTGTTCGTTGAGCGATGTGTTTACAAAGCTGTTATATTTGTTACTATGTGCAATACTCAGTTGCGCTGCGTACATAGCTCATATAGATGGTAATTTAACGGTTCGTTGACCCGAAGGAACTAATTAACCTCTATGAACTCTTTTCAAAGTAATTTTTCTTATCCTTATATTACATTCTTGTTGTAACGGACACTTATAAAAAATATTAACTTTCTCTTATTTTGTATTTGCAATGGATTTATTGACGGATTTTATATTTTGCCTCAAGTTGAAACTGACATGATGATGTTCATAATACCCAAGCTTTTAAACTAAGCATATGTTAGGGGTTTTAGTTAATTACTGTTCCCTTTAGAGCATCAGAGACTGTGCTACGGTTGTTGGTCTATTAGAATAAAAACAGGAAAATCTTTAGCTTATTATGAATTACCAACTAACCTTCTTATAGTTTATCTAAGGATTTATTATAGGTTTTTAATAAATAAGATTAATTTCAGGATCAATTACTAATCAATTCAAAATTTTAAAATGAAGATTATTAAATACTTTAATTTTTAATTTATAAAAATGAAGTGTGCCATTTTAAATAAATGAAGTATTCTTATAATTTTTCCATAAACTAGATAATACTTTCTCGAAATGTTTATTGTTACATGTAAATGGAAAGAGTGGAATTTTATGCTGTTAGTCAAAATTGAACTAGCAATTTAATTAAATTAGTGGTTCTTAGTTTTTCAAATAGTGGTAACTTTCAAGCTGCGTCAGGTGTTTAAATTTTTACTCAGTCTTTCTATGTTTGTTATTCATTTAAATTAATAACTTTTGGGATAAATTATTGCAGCTTTAACGTTTTTTACTATTGTTTATTTAATTATTGAAAATGAGAAAACACAATTATCGTAAATTCAACTCGGGAAACGCACTTCTATAACAAAGTAGCCGCGAGTGGTTAATTGTTTAGCTCTTCCTCATATGATCGAACGTTGAGAAGTTCAAGTAGCTCAGCCAATGCGATGCAGATGGTGAAGTGTAGAGTTTCAGTAATTGTTAAGTTAATGGCAAACAAGTCCATCTGAGGCCCGTCTACCCTCGCGCTCGCTCCCACTCTAGCCCGAGATCTCCCTTTGTAAGGTCCTTCAGCCCCCCTAGTCCACTGAATAGTTTAAGAATGCTCGCAATGAGAAAATCGTGTTATGTGCTTTTTCGTAGGGCTTTGAGTGTGAACGAGGAGCAAATACTGACCACACTAACTTATTGATTGATTTTACTTGAGTAATAAAAGTTGCAATATGTTGCACAGAAGTTTTTGGCATCCATAGGCTTAAACAATTATTGATCACAAAAAAAATTGGAAAATCGGTACTCAATTATACAATTTTTTATCGGTCGGAATTATAGTAATGATTATATTTTACTTATTCACTTATATGTAATTGTATTTAAAGAATATTTTGAACAGTCGGTTTGTAACCTTTAATGATAATATCTTTTAGGCTTTGGCGAATTGTTTGTAAAAATTCACTAATTTTAAAGAATAATTTAATTTTAATTCCAAAACATCAGGCAAATACTCACTAATATGTGCTAATATAGATTATAATAGGGATTAATTCAAATAAAACATATTGTAAAGTAAAAATAAAATTATTAATAACATAGTATAACACACTTTATATTTATATCATTTCAGTGTGTAAATCGGATTAAAAAGTTCAACCGAATTTATTAAAAATGAAATTATTATTTTCATAATAATAAATAGTTGTTATTTCATTTGAAATAAGTAAATGAAATGTTGTTTTATTTATGATAGGCTACTAGGTTATTTACAACAGTAAAAAATAAAAGAGATATTTAAAAAATATTTCCAAAGCATTAACAACACTGATTATTTAACACAAGCACAATAATTGATTTTCGTCCATTGAAGATTTCTTGAGAAGTTCAGCTTCGTCGAATTAAAGGTGAAAAGGCCATTAGGGCCAAATGTTTATTAAGTCATCCTCTTTAGTTGCTTTGAAACAAAACTTTTCCATTGATGTAACTGTTTAACTAAAATAACAATCCATAATAATTATGTTTCGTTTTGTGAGTCGTTATCACTATAAAATTCTCCAATGCATTTGTGTGATAACCGAATTAATTTAGATTCACCACACAGTTGGATTGAAACTCCTAATTTTTTTTAAAGAATGAAGCTTTTAAGTTCAATTCAAATGTTTTTATTCTCTCCATGACAATACATTGGAAGTATATGGAGAGGGCAACATGAATTCGCAACACATTACGTAATGGGAAAACCGCACATGATTTGGGGCTCTCCCTTAGACCAAATGAGGTATTATGTTATTTTTAATGACCGTGCTTGATGCATCACATGCATTTACAAAGTGAATGCATGCATGGATACGTTACTTAGACTGAATACGATATGCGAGTTCTGTGTGTAGAGGAATTAGTTACTACGGACTGTCGGGTTGGAATGTTTAATGTACGGAATGTAATCTGGTGGTTTTGAATAGTTATTATACTAATTGGGATGCTGGTTAATTATCTCAAGAATAGGCTTATATTTATACTATTTAAAGAGGATTTAAGTAGATAATGGTTCACTGAATAGTTCAAATGTAGTAAATCATTAGATAATTTTCAAACTGGCTAGCACCCTAAACTGTTCGCGTGTTCCGTATAACTACACTTTCAAGTGTTGCCACATGGAAGTAATAGTTAGTATTCTCTGTTAGTCTAGTTAGCTTAAATATCGAAAAAATATTGAGATTCATTTTAAGGGTGATGTAAGAAAACATAGCAATGACATTTTTTCTCATGTTAATCTGTGTAAAAAACATTAAATATTCACTATGTTTTATGCAGTATTTACACTTAAAAATGCTCTGTAAAAATCTATTTGTTATTTACTGCCAATAAATAACAAATAGCAAATTTATGTTATTTAATCTATTTGTTATTGTCATTTTAAAATCTATTTGTTTTACTTAAACATATTTTTATAAATAGTTTTTATACCGGACCTATGAGTTGAAAACTGATCACGAGTTATATTTGAATTATTTTTAATACTTAGTATATCCCGAAATTATGTGAAAAACTGTCCCTGCCGAACAACGAAGGGAAAAGGTTTAGTGGGTGTGGTTAAGGCTAATCCCTTCTCTAAAAAGCCCTCCCCTTACCTCAAGAAAGAAAAAATCATTAAGATTAAATAAATAATTATATGTAGTTTATTTTAATAGCCGCGTTGTTATCGTTTTCACCTAAAAGCCATGAGTTTGCCTTTCGATTCCCTACAGGGTTGGTTCTAAGCCCATTTGCGATTCGTAATTGGCTATTAATCATGCTTTATAAGAACAGGTCGATGTTAAAAAGTAACATAACAGAACTGTTCACTTTCAAAATTTTATAAAACGTCAGTAATATAAAAAAAAACATAAAAAAATAGAATTCTATTATAATTTTTTGTTATTAGCCATGTGTCAAATAATGTTTTAGTGGTTTTGGATGAAGCGTTTCATTTTATTTTTGTTGTACAGAATGTAATTTATTTATAAATTAAAGCAATCACTGAATCCGTCTTTGTAAAAAGGTTTTACGTAGTCTACAAACAAACAATGTAAAACATATTGAACAATACACAATTAACATGAAATATAAAGCTTTTGCTTCAAGGCCCCCATTGCCTTTCTCGTGTTAGCCCAATATTCGTAATCTAGGCTTTGAATCTCCCCCGCCGCGCCGTTTGGGCCGGGGGGGGGGGGGAGGCACTCGAAACCAAAATTGAGCCCCTGCAGCTGCTCTACACCATCACCCAGCTGGACTTATAATAATCAACTCCACTTTGTCTGACATATACGTCATGGATGTAGGGTGGAGAAGACTGATGTAGTGCTCACTGTGGAAGGGTTAGTACGGGTTTGAGGCTGGTAGTCCAAATAAAAGCTATGTAAGAATTTACAAACAGTTGTAACTGATGAACATTAGTTAACTTAGGGAAATATTTTCAGCATGTTAACATATTTTTACATTTTTCAGTAAACTGTCGCACACCCCACTAAAAACAAAAATTTATATAGGGTGTTCGACAAAAAACGTTTCAGCAATTCAGGAGGTTAATGTCTACATCAATATAACAAAAAAGTTCCCCTAAACATAAGTCGTAAAATGTTTCACTAATTATTCTTTTTATATTTGGCTACTCATCACTACAAAAATTAGACTTATATTTTAAATTTCTGTATATTTCAACTTCTAATCAGAAGCCATCATCAGCAGATAACACTATCAACATAAACAAATTGATAAAATTCAATTTTATCAATTTTATCAATTTTATTTTATTAATTTGTTTATGTTGATAGTGTTATCTGCTGATGATGGCTTCTGATTAGAAGTTGAAATATACAGAAATTTAAAATATAAGTCTAATTTTTGTAGTGATGAGTAGCCAATATAAAAAGAATAATTCATTAACCATCACAAACACATACCGTAAGGAACTGAAATGTTTCACTAAGCCGCTAGCCCTCATTATGTTTTTACACTAAATACTTTTTTCCGTAACGGATTGTATTAAGCTCATATTTGGCTTACACAGTATTAAGTTTCATGTTTGGCATGAACTTTAATCACACTAATGTCCCATTTTCAGGATTTTTTTAAAGTGTATCTTCAAAATTGTGGAAATTTAAAATTTTTTAACTCAAATATCTCAAAACCGGTAAAAATTTTATCAAAATTAAATTGTCTAACCAATAACATCAAGTTTATAAGTGCCTGACAAAAAACATAATGAAGTTATTGCCATTTTTCTGCAGATACACTTTGATTATGCATTATAATTAATACAAATTAAAGTATTTTTAATACAAAACCCCTAAAAACTCCATTAATTGTTGTTAGAAATCTTTGCTTATTTTTATGCGGGTGATAAACTATTGTGTTCCTGAAACTTTTTTCCGAACTCTCTGTATATTTCTAAGAAGAAATAAATAGAGAAAATAAATAGACTTTTGAAATTATACTTTACAAATGCAATAAAATGATCAGTTCACCGTGATAGTTTGAATGTTTGGTTATGAAAGTTTTGCTGTTATTAGTGGGAATTTAAGCATTGTAGAGGTATATGTATGTGTATTTGTAAAATAAAGGAGGAAGTCCGTGCATTAGACGGTTCTGTGTAGGAATAAGACTATACGACGTCTTCCAATTTCCAAAAACAGTACATAAAAGCAAAGAAACATTAAAAATTGTCATTACCACTTAGAATGATAAGATACATAAAAACTGCGCCTTAGACTATAATATATGTAAAGAAACACTACTCACATAAAAATTATGTTATTGGTAAACCGATCAACAAAAGATATCTAGAGGCATGTTGTGTTGTCATGAACGGTTGCGTGCCGAGCTTCGGTAACTTACTGTATACATCGGGTGCGAAGTGGTTAATGGCAGACGTAAAACGATTGACCCGCCCCTAGCGGACAACGAGGAATACCCTACCGACCATCACTGTCGTGTTTAGGAAACACCCCACGTCGCAGCAGACCTGCGTACTTATCGAATTTCCAACAAGATTTGGTATTTTCTTTTAACGTTATAAGTTGGAGGTATGGAGGTATTGTAATCAAGTAGGTACAGAGTGCAGCACATATGAAATTGTATCAAATTATAGTATTTTTTATTATTGTCCCCATTAACCCCATGGGGTTGAGTAGGCCTGTGTATGTTTGAGGCCATATGGGCGTCGTATGAAAATATAAACCCTTCCTAGTCAGTGTACATACCATATTTGATCAAATTATGTCAATAAATAAGCGAGATATATGGTGTTTCATAGATTTCCCATAATAATAACATAGAAAACTTATTTTTGGATGTTTTATGTGACCTATTAAGCCAAGATTAAAACTCAAAATACCTACTAAATTGATTGTATTTCAAAAAGCTTTTAAATGTCTTCAGTAAAAAAATAATATTTTTTTTAATTGAGTCCAAAAGTGCCAAAAACTCATTTTCAACCCTATTGAATCACTATAAAATTCTCATAATCTTATTTTGCTGGTTCACTACCTCATTAAAGTAGACCTGACCCTACCAAATTCACACCAAATTTCATCAAAATAGGAGGTTCCTTTCAAAAGTTATCACTACCACGGACATACATACATGAATTATGTTTTTGGCTACTGGGAACCTCAAAACGAAAAAGTAACTTGGTCCCGGGCTTAGGTCTTAACATGGCTACTACCGTAATAGTGTGTCCTTTAGTAAAATTCGCTAAAAATATATAATTAATGTTATTGATTCGAGTATTGAACTCCTACTAAAATATGTACGGAAGTAGAAAAATATAATGCGAAGTAAACTCTGTCCGTGAAGTACTTCTTACAGCAACAGCGATTCTTTATTAATTCTAATTCCAGAGGCTAGTCGTCTATCCTCAGCTTCTCGGGTATGCGCGTTTTAATTCCCGCCGAGCGCTCTCTTCTGTACCTAATAATTAAAGTCAATATAGGGTCGGTCCAGACCCTTGTTGGGGTCGCTTTTTGTTGAGGCGCGCCGCCCCAAAAACTGTGCAATTACAGCCCCAGCTGCTCCAGATTGGGCCGCGGCGCCCAAAATTGGAAACAATAGAGTCTGGGTTGGAAAATCGAATACTGCTATGGAGGTTTGGGATTTATATGGTACTAACTATTACCCAGCTTGGTCTGCAATGACAACCAGAAGATTGTTTTTCTTAACGTAATCTTGATCGCTACACTTACTCAATGCAAATATGTTATATCCTTTAGATTTTACTATCAATTTCCCTTTAATACTTTAAATGAGAACTTCCCCGAATTGCTTAAAAACCTTCTCGATGAAATTTTCCATTATATATACCAAGTTTCATAGCAAACGGTCCAGTTGTTTCCGAGTCCATCGATCTCAAATATATAAATATGTATTTATACCAACATCCTCTTTTATAAGAGCCCCTTAAAGCACAAGTGGTGTAACTCCAAATTTAGTTTTTTTTCGTACTTTAGATACTTTAGATACTTTATTTGAAACACCGACACACTCTGTGGTGCGTATTTTAAGGTGAGTATGACTGAAGGGGTGAGTGTGATGATTGTGATGGATCAGATGTGGTGTAGCTTTGTTACTGACAAATATCAGCTGTTTTATTTGTCAGGATCATTAATTAATAGCCCAATGACCAAAGGCAGCTGGGTCCAGTATCGAACCATCAAAAAGCATCAAACTTTTCTCAGGATCGAACCGGCTACCTTCAGATTCAAAGGCGAGCACTATAACCACTCAGCTACCCAGCCAGTTTAAGCATGGTACTGTGTAGAGAAAAATTGTTCTGTTTTATGAACTAACAATGTAACTCATAGTTCTAGTTGCAACCACATAGATAGCGGAAGAGTCATCTTCACCCTTGTAAAAACTCTGAAAACATGCGACCGTATTCCCCTGTTTAGGACGGTGTTTTTGGATGTTTATTGATAATTTTTTTTAGATTAAGGTTAGATCTAGGTCACTCATACCTGATATGTGAGTAAAAATTAATGGTATAACTAAAAAAAACTTAAAAGTAAGGAAAATAGAGTTACTTTGCAACAGAGAGTAATATTTTAAATTTTCTAAATTTTGAGGTATGAGGAACCTTATACAGTATAACTAATTAAACTAAACACTTATACCAAGTTTAAAGAACGTCGGTTGAAAAATGGCGTCTGGATAGGGGAATAAAATACCATGTTTTGCATAATTGCCGTATGGTTAACATTGTAGCCTGCGCAACAATGGGCTACTAGCCCAAGGGTGAAGATGACTCAACGCTGCCACCTTTTGCCGACAGCAGAACTGGGAGTTACACCATTTGTACATTACTAAAGCTCGATTTACATCACTTTTGCAGTCAATATTTAGGCCTAACTGGGTACCTCGCCTGTAGAAAAGCTGTGAAAGTTAATTTAGTAAATTTTTAATTGTAAAAGATCATAAAAATTCATGTATTTTTTTTGTAAAACAACAAAACTAAGTTATGTCGACCCTCTTTACGAGTTGAATGATTTAAAACAGCCTTAGACCACGGTACCATTTCTATCAACCGTTTGACAATTCAAAATGAGAATAATGTGACTTACACCACTTGTGTTTTGAGGGGCTCCAATGTCGATGAAAGCTTCTTTAGAATGCAAATATTCTTGGAAGTTAAGCTTGTTAAAGGTGCATATTCCGATATTCCGAAGGATGGATGATAGAATTCTACAAAGGAGGTGTGACATTGCGTGGTATGGCTTTCGTCACTTCTGAAGTAAAATCCGTTTACAGATCGTGTGATGTTAAGAAGCCTTTCTAACATGAATTCAGCCAAAGGTTACATATCACCTAAAGGTTACATATGATTGGAAGTGTTGAGGAAATGGATATGCGTTTATTCTTTTCATACGATTTTACTCCACATATTTTTGTAGCACATTTTTTTATATCAGGTAATTGTAACGGCACTCGCAGTTTATATAGGCCCAGAAAGAGGGAAATACACTAGCGTTCCATTGTTTACATTCCCATGGATTGATCACAAAATAGAGCAAACGTTTGTTTTTTATTCCTAAAATAAACTCTCCCATGAAAAAAGTAATTTTTTGTGAATGGAAAGAAAAATTTAACTACTTGCCAGTTGTAGCTTTTCCGCCAAACAACCTAACTTTCGCCGACATCATAATCAACAGTAAAAAAATAGTAGTTGTGAGTTTACACACCAAAGACCACTCACTACCATCTTCTACCAGAGACTTTTCACGTTAGAGTGTCACAACTGCTGATGTTAGGCAGGGATGCTTATACTCTTTGATGTTAGACTGTAAACGCTGTCTCAAGAAACCTTTCAAACTTCTACTGTCTTTATTTCGGTAAAAAAGTGTGTCAATCGGTGACGACAGGGGCGGCTCTAGGATAAAAATATTGGGTACGCAACTTTATGCAGTCTTTCTTAATTTATTTTGAATTAAGTTTTATTTTAAGACATAAGTCGTCATGGCGTCGCCACGCCGTGCTGTTGCCAATTCTTTATTATTTTTTTTTTTTAAGTTTTAAGTTTACTTACAAGAAAGGTGCAGGCCTTTGTAAATTTATTAAATTGTCGAAATTCAACTCAATTCTATTTAATTTACAGTCGTTCAAACTATGTTTTGAAGCTTGTGACAAAACCAACATTTTTTTGATCATTTGTGTTATGATTCCTAGTTCAAATAATTATTCAATTAAAGAATACAAAATCATAAAAGTTTTTGGTGCTTGACATAGTTCTTGGTATATTGAGACAGAGATATGTGATCTGTGGCGTATTTTTAGGTGAATATGCTCCTATAAGTGACAATAAAAATAGTTAAGTGTCTGTCCCTAAGTAATGGGAGAGGGGGCGACAAAAAATGGATAGCCTACAGGCGGCAAAATCCTAAATCCGGCCCTGCACCAATCGGCATTATACACACTGACTGATGGCTCGATTGCAGGTTGCGGTTGCAGAAGCTAACTGTGTACAGTTGCAAGCACAAGTTGCAAACTTCTGTCTGCAATTAGCGTCTGCAATGGAGATTGCCGATAAAAGTCTGCAACTCCGGTCTTCAACTCCGGTGTAAACGCGGCTTAAAGCTACAAGTTAAGACGAAAGATATTTTTATCATTCTGCACAAAACCAGGCTGTTTTTGTTCATCTGTCAATAGTACCAAACCCGTTTTTTGTCCTAGGACTGAAAAATTAGCTGGAATATTTTTTAGGTCCTTGGACTGAAAATTCACCTGCTTGCTAAGTATATTATTATTCATTTATTAATTTTGAGATGCAGAATTTTGAAAGTTAAACTTTATAAAGAGCATTGTTTGTAAATAACAGAAATGCAAACACTGCATGTTACTTACTTTGTAAATATAACTTCGAAAATACAACTTTATAGAATTTATAGAAACTTTATAGTTATTTTTACTATTAAAAGTCTAATTCCGTGCATTGTGATAAAAAAACGTTGTTCATCACTCGGAGCAAAAGTGTCTTTTTGATGTTTAATCATTTGAAAAACACGATTGCGCAAAAGACCCATTTTTGCTCCTAGTGATAAAAACTACTATTTAATGCGTGTGGTTAGTTGAACAAGATAATTTAATTCCACAAAAAAAAGTTAAGTACAAAATTACCAATTTAGTTTTTAAATATAAGCTTTGAATACTGTACTTCAATTAGTTGCAAAACCAAAACAAAAAAAGATCAACTATAAAAATATGTCTGTCTCTAGAAATGATACTTATGGAAAAAGAATATGCATCACAATATTTGTTTTTAGTTTTAAACCTTGAAAAATACGTAAAAAAATTCAATACCATATGTACTGAAGCTAGTGACTGTATAATATCTTAGGAACTCTTGATATCATTTAATTTGAAATACTGTCTGGAGGACACCAAAGTAAAAATATGTAATGTTCTTCGAAAGTGCCTTGCGAATAATTTAAAATTAAAATCAGTCTATCTCTTTGAATTTTCTATGTAGGTGAACTATTATTTCGTTGTGTATATCACGATTTTGTTGGAACTATACGACTAAACGTCACACTTATTTTTGTTAACATTCAAACAATGATAATATGAAATGGTATTTTTAATTAATCCCAAAAAACTCAAAATTTATAAAAGTTTAAATTTTATCTTGAATACTGACCATCAGTTTAATATTTGGTTTGATACGTGTCTTGGTTAAATCTCACAACTCTAAAACTATTATTTTTTTTAACTTCTGATTAGTTGACATGAAGAACAAAGCTAGACAACACCCTGATTTTAGTTAATGTTTCATTGCTCAGTAAAATAAAAACGATTAAAGTACAAGGTCGAATCACCGTACCTTTTCGGAATTATCGTATCTATTTGAGGAATAGATGTACATAGTGTTTGGAAACTCTCTTCCGAAACTCTGTGTGGTGATTCCTTGGATCAAAATAAACAAAAAAATATCATATGAACGTATGTCCTGAAATGCTTTGTTAGGCCGCTAGCCCCCATTTTGTTTTTTACTTAATAATTTTTATTTCCGTAACGGATGGTTGCATTAGGCATGAACCTTTATCAGACCAATGTTCATTTTCAGGGGAAAATGATTTTTTCCGATGTGTATTTTCAAAATGGCGGCCATTTAAAAATTTTAAACTCAAATATCTCAAAATTGGTAAGTATTGTCAAACTATTTTATTCAGCAAAAAAGATGACAAATTTAATTGTCTAACCAATGATACCAAGTTTGTAAGGATCTTGCATGAAAAAACGGAGCTATTGAGATCTTTCTTCTAAAATAACCTAAATTTCCGTGCATTTTATTGGAAAATCAATGTTTGCATACAGAAAAATTTCAATTACTCCTTTATTTGTTGTCAGATCCTTACAAACTTGGTATCATTGGTTAGATAATATCTTTTTTGCTGTTTATAGTAATTTGATAACATTAACAGATTTTGAGATATTTGAGTTAAAAATTTTTAAATGGCCCCCATTTTGAAAATACACATATTTTTTTCCTGAAAATGAACATTGGTGCGATAAAGGTACATACCAAATATGAACTTAATACAACCATCCGTTACGGAAATAAAAATTATAAAGTTAAAAAAAAATCAAAATGGTGGCTAGCGGCCTAACGAAGCATTTTAGGACATATGTCCACACGATATTTTTTGATAATTTTGATGCTAGGGATTGCCTCACGGAGTTTCGGAAGAGAGTTTACAAACACCCTGTATATATAATTTAAAGTAACATCAATTGTAGTAAAACCATATTGATGTGGTGTGGAATATAAAATAAAGTTTTCTAATGGTATTCCATAAGAAATTATTAAAAATAAATCACAAACAAACATTCTTACATTGTGGATTGGATCTCAAGCGATATATTATCTCTGGGATGAAACCAACAATAATAAATGATTTCGTAATAGTTCGAACGAAGCAGATCCCCACTTTAGGTTCTATTAATTCAATAGGAATGAAGAGGATTCTATAGACCAAACTACTTCAGTACAAAACCAAGCATTGGGTTAGAAAATGCAGCAGTTTGCTATGTGGTTGTTCTACCTTTGTTATCAAAATATAAAATATTACGTAGATACTTTTGCTAAGTAGATTGGAATGAAGTGCTAGCTTCACCGTAGCCTAATATTTTGTCTGGTGTTCCGAATTATTTAGTTCGGATTCATACAAAATAAAAAAAAATTCTCATATTATAAAACTGAGCATGGTCTTGCATGCATGTTATTATTAAAAGCGATAGAAATAACACCATGCACGTTAGGATCCTGAGATAGTATGGGGCGTTGGATTACAAACTTAGTTACAAATATTAGTTCAAACAAAAATAAATTAAACATAAGACATTTAACTGTGTATAAAATGTTAATATAGTTAATATGTAATGTATAAATGTTAATATGTAATATAGAAAATCGTTTAAAATTCAAATTGGTGTTAAATACAGTTATTGAATATAATTAGTTCAAATATTTTAATACTTGTAGATTTGTAGTTAAAATAAATCTCAGTTTTGTACTACAAAATTTGTAACCGAATAGAAATTAAACTTTGTGGGTAATAAACACTATACATAATTTCATAACAAAAATTCATTTAGAAACAGTTTAAATATTTAAATCTTTTACAACTGTTAAAATACTTACATTTAAAATGAAATGCAATAGTACAAATTAGACACAGTAAAATATCATTTTGATTACATATAAGCAACATTTAGTCGTGTGTATTTCTGTATTTTGGCAATGGGGTCTTAGATTTTGTGGGCTTTATACTATCAACTAAGAGATTTACTATGTTTTATGTATAGTCATTAAATACACATATCGGTATATTTTAATTATGCAGATACTTCAGCTATCGGGGAATCTCTAAGTAAACGATATCACACTGTACTGTAATATTGAAACCATCAATATCATATCCTGAAAATATAAAGGGTGATTCTACTCCCAACATTTGTATGATATTGGGAAAACATCAATGTTGCAGTTAAGTCGCCATATGGCTAGCTTTTGAGTTTGTATTACTTTATCTGATTCTACCTTAAGCTAAGAACAATTGCAGATACAGGACTTATAGGATGCATAAGTAAATATCTGATCGCTGAATTTAGTTTTTGGTTATTTCAAACTGAAGGAACCTCTAAACAGTCTTTGCGTTAGAGGCCCTAGATTTTCTCCTTACAGTACCGTACAAATTTATTCAATATTTCAAACAGTTTATCTTTCAAACGTAGATGCTTAAATACTTTTCAGTTCAGATTAGTTTTTTGGAATGTACTTTTTATATTAATTTAGTTTTAGTTGTTGTGACAGTATTAAATTTAATGTAGTATAGTCAAGTTTTTCCTTTTTTATTACCGAATATGTTATTTAATAGATATGAGAAGATGTACAATTCTGAATCATGTATTTTTTTGTAGATAACTGATAACTTGAAAACTGGAGGAAATATATATTTCTTATTTGTCTTTTAAATGATATAGTAATGAACGAAATTTAAAAATATTTTATCCCTTTACTCCTTGGAATATTGTTTACCTTAATTGTTTTTCAGGTGACTGTAAGAAAGTAATACAGCCAATTCAATTTTTCATGCAGGAAATAATATAGTGCATAATTAAGTTGTTACAGAAATCAAATCAACAGAATAAACACAATTGTGAAAAGGAAGACTTTAACTGAAACAGAAACTCATGAAAAACAATTAAAACAGATACATATAATTATTTTCCATCCCTGCAACATCATCAATGGTTAACAAAAGGTTTAAAAACCATTGGATCCATGTTGGGTTGCCATGCATGGTTGCGTGCCGAGCTTCGGTAACTTACTGTACATCGGGTGCGAAGTGGTTAATGGGGGAATGCAAAACGATCAACCCGCCCCTAGCGGACGACGAGGAAAATACGATCGGCAAACACTCTTGTACAAGTTGTAACCAGAAGAAAAAAACAAATAATGTAAAAAAATGATATAAAAATAAGTATTTTGATTTATTTTGCAACACGAATAGTTCAAGCGTTTAAGTTAGGACAAATAAAATAAATTAGTGTTAAAATTGAAAATAAGCTTACTTTGCACAGAAGTACAAATGGTAAATATAAGATGATTAAAAATAATATGACTATTTTATTTTTCTTATTTTATAGAAACTACACAAATTCGTAAAATAAAAAAAAATAAAAAAATGAGCTGTCATAATTAGAATACTGTTAATGATGAATTTATTGAAATATTAGCTTGTAATGTAGTTGATAATGGCATGGAATGGATGCAAAATCTGGTATTTGTTAAAAAATTGTATAAGTATGTGATGTTTGGAAATCTGTTTTACAAATTTATGACGATGGGGAGCATAAAATAAATCATTGCTATTATTTTATGCCCAATGGTATAAATGAGCATAATCGTTTTCAAAAACTAAACAATAACCAACGTCTGCAATATGATTTTAACCAGCTGTTTCCATTCAACCAATCATCTGTTTCCTTTCCCAAAGAAATAAACAGTGGTGGTGCTATCAGGAGACGTTTTCACTTTGCTGTACTTATTTGGTTCTGTTTACATTTCTGTTATCCACCGAAGAAAAGTCACTTTAACATTGCAAAACAACCTTCGGCCTCTTAAGGATAGCTGCGATTTACTGTTACAACACAAGTAGAGGAATCTCCTTTTATAGGGAGGGCTTTACTTCAATGAAAGAATTAAAAAACCCCTTTACCTTTACACTATTTGAAGATCTTATGAACAATTAAGGGCACTATGTTCAATACAAGGTATAAAATACTCATAGAAAGATTAAATGACATGAAAAGAAATGAAAATACTTCTTTATTGAGGCAAAAAATAGGACCTGATGGTCCTTTCTTACAGTTAATCTCCAATAAAATAGCCGTAGCTTACATTTAAGATTACAGATTATAGCAAACAAATAAAAATAAATAAAATGAAAATTTATTTAACTGAATACTTAACAATAAAACATTTTTCATATTTACAACAATTAATTAAGGTTGAAACTAACATTTAACTGCAAAATTTAAAATTTTCCTTACGTAGTTTTTTTGTACTGCACTACATTTTGAGATTTATAGTTTTTTATTATTCTATATAGGTCCTTTCTGGGAAAGCTGCCAAATAAAACCCCAGGTTTCACCCTAAAAGAAATCGTACAAAATGAATTTTTTACAACGTGAAATAAACCAATAATAAAAGTAAAAATGAATTATAATTTATTTATTTTTATTTAAAACAACTAAACAACCACAACAACTGGTTTAAAACACATTCGTATTTTACATGTAGATGGTAGTAGGATATATAATACCCCTAAGGCCCAAGGATAGGTAGAATAGGCTGATCAGCATATTGAACTAAGTTAATTAAAACGCCGTCCTCACATTGTGATAGACTGGGTTGATTTGGGTTGTAGAGTAGTCTGCTCAGCGGTCGTCCCGTCACTAATGTTACAGACAATTAAAATATGTGCATCTTCAAGATTTGCACAGCTTTATATAAAAATAGAAATACAAATTTTGATATGAATTGAAAACTAACAATTATATGTTAGTGTTACATTTCACTAAACCTTTTGAATAAAATTTATGTTGATTTAAATTAGATTAAAATGTACACCGTACTAACGGTATCGGTTTATATTCTGACGAAGCTCTATTCGATTTAATCCATTTTTAAATCAAAGTTAATTCGAAACATGTTATATTAACAAAACACATTTCTAAACTAATTTGTATACTAAGGTTTAAAAGCTATGTAGCCCACTTTAAAGTGCTAATGTATAGAAACATGTTCTTACGATAAATTTGCTACCATTGATACTTATTTGATTCAAGTAATTTAGACTCAACATTTGAAGGTTTAGATTAAGGAAATTGAGAAAAGTCTAAACGTTCAATAGAATCAAATAATTTAATTTCTCACGAGCAATTCCATAAAAATTGTAAGGGAGTAGTGGGGAATGGGGGCTTTTGGAACAGTTCAAGGTCACCCGATCGATGACGTCATCGAGGTCAATGACCTCATCGATGACGTCATCGATTGCATCATCGATGACGTCATCACCAATGACGTCACTTCCATGACGTCACACTCATGACGTCACAGAAATGACGTGCTGATGACGTCATCACCCCTTACGTCACCAAGATGACGTCATCGATGTCACAAAAGGTCAAGGTCACGCTGAAACCTAAAATTTTTCGGCACTTTTGCTGTTTCTCACACTACGCTCCGAGTTTCAGTCAGGTTCCCATGACCTTGACGACTTGGAGCGAAATTAGACAAGAAACAGCAAAAGTGCCGAGGAAACTTGAAGTTTGCAACGTGACTCTGCTTACACCGTCATGTGACACCGCTCGGGTGACCTTGAACTGTGGCCCAGAAGCCCCCATTCAACCATTACTGCAACCGCGATGCGCACCCTACGACAGACAACGAGCGACTGACTGTCCGGTCCCGCGCACTCTAGGTATATGGGAAGTGGTGGGGGAAATTGCGATGACCTTGGGAAACTTGAAAATGTCAAGCCGGGTAGCACCGTTTCGGTGCTACCTTAAAGTTACATGTTAAAGTGTGATGACCTTGAGTAAAAACATAGAAATACTACAAGTTGATACCGTCCCAGAGTTAAAGTGTGGTGACCTTGAGTCAAAACACTGAAATACTATAAGTTGAAATCACCCCAGAGTTAAAGTGTGATGACCTTGAGTGAAAACACAGAAATACTACAAGTCGATCCCGTCCCAGAGTTAAAGTGTGGTGACCTTGAGTCAAAACACAGAAATACTACAAGTCGATCCCGCCCCAGAGTTAAAGTGTGACGACCTTGAGTCAAAACACTGAAATACTATAAGTCAAAATCATCCCAGAGTTAAAGTGTGATGACCTTGAGTCAAAACACAGAAATAATACAAGTTGCTGCAGTCTCAGAGTTAAAGTTTGGTGACCTTGAGTTAAAATACTGAAGTACTACAAGTCGATATTGCCCCAGAGTTAAAGTGTGATGACCTTGAGTCAAAACATAGAAATACTACAAGTTGATACCACCCCAAAGTTAGAGTGTGGTAACCTTGAGTCAAAACACATAAATAATACAAGTTGATGCAGTCTCAGAGTTAAAGTGTGATGACCTTGAGTGAAAACACTGAAATACCACAAGTCGATATTGTCCCAGAGTTAAAGTGAAGTGACCTAGATTCAAAACTTGTAAAAATACTTACATATAGAGAGTTGGAGAACAGCAGAGTTAAAGTGTGGTGACCTTGAGTGAAAACACTGAAATACCACAAGTCGATATTGTCCCAGAGTTAAAGTGAAGTGACCTAGATTCAAAACTTGTAAAAATACTTACATATAGAGAGTTGGAGAACAGCGAGACGCACCGCATGGAAGCCGGAGACATACTGGCCGAGCGGTGTTGTGCAGCCTAGGGACTCAGTTGTGGTGGGGGTATAGCCAACACTTAGAGTAGAAGTGTTGTGGGTGACCTTGACCCACTTGAACCCCCCCCCCGAACTTTGTTTTTCGAAAAAAATTTTTGACCTTGACCAAAAAGTTTTTTGCTCTGGACGAGAAGTGACCCCCCCCCAAAATTTTTTGCGAGTTGACTGATAGAATATTTCTATGTCAGGAGTGACTATAGGTAAAATTTAAGTTTTCGTTATTTCAACCTAAGGTCTTGGCTTTTCGCGTTTCAGAGTGTATCAAAGCGATCTAGCTATTAATTGTAAAATTGATTTCTTGAAAGATAGTCATTTTTACGCTGGGTGTTGGTAAATTTGTTAGAGTCCCGATTGCCCATACAAAACCAAACTTTTTTTATTATTCAATATATCAGTCTGGGATTTCGGATTTATATGTTTCAGCGTATTTTAGAGTGTTTAAGCTTATCTTAAAAATTTGAAAAACTTTAACATTTTTATACTAAAATTTGCGAGTTGACTGATAGAATATTTCTATGTCAGGAGTGACTATAGGTAAAATTTAAGTTTTCGTTATTTCAACCTAAGGTCTTGGCTTTTCGCGTTTCAGAGTGTATTAAAGCGATCTAGCTATTAATTGTAAAATTGATTTCTTAAAAGATAGTCATTTTACGCTGGGTGTTGGTAGATTTGTTAGAGTCCAGATTGCCCATACAAAACCAAACTTTTTTATTATTCAATATTTCAGTGTGGGATTTCGGATTTACATGTTTCAGCGTATTTTAGAGTGTTTAAGCTTATCTTAAAAATTTGAAAAACTTTAACATTTTATACTAAAATTTGCGAGTTGACTGATAGAATATTTCTATGTCAGGAGTGACTATAGGTAAAATTTAAGTTTTCGTTATTTCAACCTAACGTCTTGGCTTTTCGCGTTTCAGAGTGTATCAAAGCGATTTAGCTATTAATTGTAAAATTGATTTCTTAAAAGATAGTCATTTTTACGCTGGGTATTGGTAAATTTGTTAGAGTCCCGATTGTCCATACAAAACCAAACTTTTTTATTATTCAATATATCAGTCTGGGATTTCGGATTTATATGTTTCAGCGTATTTTAGAGTGTTTAAGCTTATCTTAAAAATTTGAAAAACTTTAACATTTTTATACTAAAATTTGCGAGTTGACTGATAGAATATTTCTCTGTCAGGAGTGACTATAGGTAAAATTTAAGTTTTCGTTATTTCAACCTAAGGTCTTGGCTTTTCGCGTTTCAGAGTGTATTAAAGCGATCTAGCTATTAATTGAAAAATTGATTTCTTAAAAGATAGTCATTTTTACGCTGGGTGTTGGTATTTTTGTTAGAGTCCAGATTGCCCATACAAAACCAAACTTTTTTATTATTCAATATTTCAGTCTGGGATTTCGGATTTACATGTTTCAGCGTATTTTAGAGTGTTTAAGCTTATCTTAAAAATTTGAAAAACTTTAACATGTTTTACTAAAATTTGCGAGTTGACTGATAGAATATTTCTATGTCAGGAGTGACTATAGGTAAAATTTAAGTTTTCGTTATTTCAACCTAAGGTCTTGGCTTTTCGCGTTTCAGAGTGTATTAAAGCGATCTAGCTATTAATTGTAAAATTGATTTCTTAAAAGATAGTCATTTTACGCTGGGTGTTGGTAGATTTGTTAGAGTCCAGATTGCCCATACAAAACCAAACTTTTTTATTATTCAATATTTCAGTGTGGGATTTCGGATTTACATGTTTCAGCGTATTTTAGAGTGTTTAAGCTTATCTTAAAAATTTGAAAAACTTTAACATTTTATACTAAAATTTGCGAGTTGACTGATAGAATATTTCTATGTCAGGAGTGACTATAGGTAAAATTTAAGTTTTCGTTATTTCAACCTAACGTCTTGGCTTTTCGCGTTTCAGAGTGTATCAAAGCGATTTAGCTATTAATTGTAAAATTGATTTCTTAAAAGATAGCCATTTTTACGCTGGGTGTTGGTAAATTTGTTAGAGTCCCGATTGTCCATACAAAACCAAACTTTTTTATTATTCAATATATCAGTCTGGGATTTCGGATTTATATGTTTCAGCGTATTTTAGAGTGTTTAAGCTTATCTTAAAAATTTGAAAAACTTTAACATTTTTATACTAAAATTTGCGAGTTGACTGATAGAATATTTCTCTGTCAGGAGTGACTATAGGTAAAATTTAAGTTTTCGTTATTTCAACCTAAGGTCTTGGCTTTTCGCGTTTCAGAGTGTATTAAAGCGATCTAGCTATTAATTGAAAAATTGATTTCTTAAAAGATAGTCATTTTTACGCTGGGTGTTGGTATTTTTGTTAGAGTCCAGATTGCCCATACAAAACCAAACTTTTTTATTATTCAATATTTCAGTCTGGGATTTCGGATTTACATGTTTCAGCGTATTTTAGAGTGTTTAAGCTTATCTTAAAAATTTGAAAAACTTTAACATTTTTTACTAAAATTTGCGAGTTGACTGATAGAATATTTCTATGTCAGGAGTGACTATAGGTAAAATTTAAGTTTTCGTTATTTCAACCTAAGGTCTTGGCTTTTCGCGTTTCAGAGTGTATTAAAGCAATCTAGCTATTAATTGTAAAATTGATTTCTTAAAAGATAGTCATTTTTACGCTGGGTGTTGGTAATTTTGTTAGAGTCCTGATTGCCCATACAAAACCAAACTTTTTTATTATTCAATATTTCAGTCTGGGACTTCGGATTTACATGTTTCAGCGTATTTTAGAGTGCTTAAGCTTATCTTAAAAATTTGAAAAACTTTTAACATTTTTTACTAAAATTTGCGAGTTGACTGATAGAATATTTCTGTCAGGAGTGACTATAGGTAAAATTTAAGTTTTCGTTATTTCAACCTAAGGTCTTGGCTTTTCGCGTTTCAGAGTGTATTAAAGCGATCTAGCTATTAATTGTAAAATTGATTTCTTAAAAGATAGTCATTTTTACGCTGGGTGTTGGTAAATTTGTTAAGAGTCCCGATTGCCCATACAAAACCAAACTTTTTTATTATTCAATATTTCAGTCTGGGATTTCGGATTTACATGTTTCAGCGTATTTTAGAGTGTTTAAGCTCATCTTAAATATTTGAAAAACTTTGACATTTTATACTAAAATTTGCGAGTTGACTGACAGATAAGTCAGAAGTGACTATAGCTAAAATTTAAGTTTTCGTTATTTCAACCTAAGGTCTTGGCTTTTTTCCTTTTAGAGTGTATTAAAGCGATTTAACTATTAATTGAAAAATTGATTTTTTAAAAGATAGTCGATTATTGCGGGGTGTTGTAAAATTCGACAGTCTCGAGTGCCCATACAATACCAAATTTCTTATTATTCAATATTTCAGTCTGGGGTTTCGGATTTACATGTTTCAGCGTGTCTTAGAGTGTTTAAGACGATTTTAAAAATTTGTAAAACTTTAACAATTTTCACTAAAATTTGCGAGTTTACTGATAGAATACTTCTCTAAGTCCCGAGTGACTATAGGTATAATTTAATTTTTTGTTATTTCAACCTAAGGTCTTGGCTTTTTACGTTTCAGAGTGTTTTAAAGCGATTTAACTATTATTTGTATAATTGATTTCTTGAAAGATAACCACTTTTATGCTAAGTTTCTTTTATAATAGTTCATGTAGGTCTTAAGATTAGTGTTTAGTGTATTTTTAGCTTCAAACCTTCTTTTATTACATTAACTGGTCCACGTGGGTTATAAAAATATTAGATGTACACCTCTTAGCGTTACCCAGAAAATACCACGGGGAGGTGGATGTACGTCATTTTCCACACATTCACACACACACACACACACACACACACACACACACACACACACACACACACACACACACACACACACACACACACACACACACACACACACACACACACACACACACACACACACACACACACACACACACACACACACACACACACACACACACACACACACACATGGTTTACGGGTCTTTTAGTCAACCGCGCCAGTGACCTTCACTCACCCCAGACTTTTCAAAGGAGTAGCTAAAGTAATAGCTTTAACTTCTCAATCTAATAAGTTCCACATTCACACAAACACTCATACAGTTTATTCATTAAGAACAATTTTTACAATATTTACAAAATTATGAGTGGTCAATATGTTATTTAATGAAGATTCATAATGCATACCATAACTATGCATAACCTCTTTAGCTTTATTTAAGATATTTATACTGTTTGGCACAGGATATCTTGAAAAACTTGGTACAAAACCATCTTTCTTATCTCTCTTTAGCGCTCTTTTATATCGTCTTCTTTCTGTACGAATGCACTTATACTCCATTACTCCATACTTTTCATAGTATGTGTCTTTTTCCAATACACAAAAGATATGTTTTAAATCCATATTATCAGGTATAACAGCAACTTTAGGTATTTGATTAATTAACGTTTCAATTAGTTTTTGATTATTTGCCAACACTTTATGTAAAGAGTGAGTCAACTCAAGGTTTTCTTTTTTAATTCTATATTCTCCATACTTGCGAATTGATGGGAGGATTTCTTCGAACACCCAATCTTGAAAGCGTTTAGCTAATCTCATCTTAGACGATAAAATTAAGGAATATAAACCTGGTTCATTGATGAATGTGGTACTTTTTTGAAAGTTAGAGGGTAGCACATTATAACCACATTATAGCACTGAACTAGTTCCATCTATATCCTTAAATAACTTTTTATATTTTTCTTTAACTAGATCATTTATTGCTTTCCGTGGTCTTTTGTATTCTAGAATCTCTGATATATCATTAGCCTTAAACCATGGATTGTTTTCACGATCAAATAAGACAGCTACAGGTTTATTATCAAACATGTAACACTGCAGTGCAGACATGCTAAAGTAATTTGTTATCTATTTAATTTAAATATTATTTGAATATTAAAATTATCATACACCTTTTAAATATCCGAAAAACCGAAGTGTGAAAAAGACGTTCACTCGGCAAAAGTTCGCCAAATAATGAAAGACATGGTTAAACGAGCTGCTTTTATACCCAACGGAGAATGGAGAAAAACCTTCTGCGCATGCGCAGTAGAGGAATACTAAAGGACATACACAATTGTACATTACATTTACAACTTTTCTTGTAAAAAAAAACAAATATATATCAGAATTATATACCAACACAATATGCTTTATGTTTTACTAACATATTTAAAAACATATTACATATTAAAAAAAACACTATTAAATAGGACCTTAAAGGTAGCATCAAAACGATGCTACCCTTTCTGCCAAAAGAGGGTTACTTTATCACTTTTAAGGTTAAAACTAATGTTTGGTTAAGAATTTACACACGCACACACGCATATATATATATATATGCTAGTTCTGACTAAAAAAAACGGTACATAAAATAGTTGCTTAAAAAACTTGTAGATATATTTTACAAGGTGGCACCTTTAGGTAGCACCATTTATATGGGTTAAGCCCAAGTTTAACTTCTAAGTCACCTTTAAGGTGAAAACTAGTTTGTTAAGAATTTAAATACATAATAATATATCTAGTAGTTTGACCTAAAATCTATTCTTTAAAGTGTTGTTTAAATTTTTGAAACAAAACTTTATGTATAAAAAATAGCACATCAAGAGTAGCACCAAAATGGTGCTACCTTAAAATAGCAACATTAATGTGGGTTTAAAGCGAAATGGAAGTTACAAAATAACCTTAAGGTTTTATTAGGAATTTACATATATAAACATATTGGGTTGTTTGACCTTAAAAATCATTTAAACGTGTTTAAAAACCTAAATCAAAATTTTATTTATAAAATTAGTACATCAAAGGTAGCACAAAAACGAGACTACCTTTAAGTAGCAACATTTTTATGGGTTAAGCCCAATTAGAACTTTTCAATTTAGTGTTAAAAGTGAAAACCACAATTGTGTTTAATATATATAAACATATTTGGTAGATTGATATGAACACAGTATAAACGCTTATAATGTTGTTTAAAACTTAAAGCAAGATTTTATGTATAAATATACTACTTCAAAGGTAGCACCAAAACGGTGCTACCTTTAGATAAAAACATTTAAGCCTAAATAGAAATTCAATAATCACCCAAAAACCGCTTTAATAAACTCTGAAACCCGAAAAGTCAAGACCTTAGGTTGAAATATAAAAACTTAAATTTTACCTATATCCACTCGGGATAGTCACTCCTGACTTAGAAATAATCTATCGGTCAACTCGCAAATTTTAGTATAAAATGTTAAAGTTTTTCAAATTTTTAAGATAAGCTTAAACACTCTAAAATACGCTGAAACATGTAAATCCGAAATCCCAGACTGAAATATTGAATAATAAAAAAGTTTGGTTTTGTATGGGCAATCTGGACTCTAACAAATTTACCAACACCCAGCGTAAAAATGACTATCTTTTAAGAAATTAATTTTTCAATTAATAGCTAGATCGCTTTAATACACTCTGAAACGCGAAAAGCCAAGACCTTAGGTTGAAATAACGAAAACTTAAATTTTACCTATAGTCACTCCTGACATAGAAATATTCTATCAGTCAACTCGCAAATTTTAGTATAAAATGTTAAAAGTTTTTCAAATTTTTAAGATAAGCTTAAACACTCTAAAATACGCTGAAACATGTAAATCCGAAGTCCCAGACTGAAATATTGAATAATAAAAAAGTTTGGTTTTTTTATGGGCAATCAGGACTCTAACAAATTTACTAACACCCAGCGTTAAAATGACTATCTTTTAAGAAATCAATTTTTTTCAATTAATAGCTAGATCGCTTTAATACACTCTGAAACGCGAAAAGCCAAGACCTTAGGTTGAAATAACGAAAACTTAAATTTTACCTATAGTCACTCCTGACATAGAAATATTCTATCAGTCAACTCGCAAATTTTAGTATAAAATGTTAAAGTTTTTCAAATTTTTAAGATAAGCTTAAACACTCTAAAATACGCTGAAATATGTAAATCCGAAATCCCACACTGAAATATTGAATAATAAAAAAGTTTGGTTTTGTATGGGCAATCAGGACTCTAACAAATTTACCAACACCCAGCGTAAAAATGACTATCTTTTAAGAAATTAATTTTTCAATTAATAGCTAGATCGCTTTAATACACTCTGAAACGCGAAAATCCAAGACCTTAGGTTGAAATAACGAAAACTTAAATTTTACCTATAGTCACTCCTGACAGAAATATTCTATCAGTCAACTCGCAAATTTTAGTAAAAAATGTTAAAAATTTTTCAAATTTTTAAGATAAGCTTAAACACTCTAAAATACGCTGAAACATGTAAATCCGAAGTCCCAGACTGAAATATTGAATAATACAAAAGTTTGGTTTTTTTATGGGCAATCAGGACTCTAACAAATTTACTAACACCCAGCGTTAAAATGACTATCTTTTAAGAAATCAATTTTTTTCAATTAATAGCTAGATCGCTTTAATACACTCTGAAACGCGAAAAGCCAAGACCTTAGGTTGAAATAACGAAAACTTTAAATTTTACCTATAGTCACTCCTGACATAGAAATATTCTATCAGTCAACTCGCAAATTTTAGTATAAAATGTTAAAGTTTTTCAAATTTTTAAGATAAGCTTAAACACTCTAAAATACGCTGAAACATGTAAATCCGAAATCCCAGACTGAAATATTGAATAATAAAAAAGTTTGGTTTTGTATGGGCAATCAGGACTCTAACAAATTTACCAACACCCAGCGTAAAAATGACTATCTTTTAAGAAATCAATTTTACAATTAATAGCTAGATTGCTTTAATACACTCTGAAACGCGAAAAGCCAAGACCTTAGGTTGAAATAACGAAAACTTAAATTTTACCTATAGTCACTCCTGACATAGAAATATTCTATCAGTCAACTCGCAAATTTTAGTATAAAATGTTAAAGTTTTTCAAATTTTTAAGATAAGCTTAAACACTCTAAAATACGCTGAAACATGTAAATCCGAAATCCCAGACTGAAATATTGAATAATAAAAAAGTTTGGTTTTGTATGGGCAATCTGGACTCTAACAAATTTACCAACACCCAGCGTAAAAATGACTATCTTTTAAGAAATTAATTTTTCAATTAATAGCTAGATCGCTTTAATACACTCTGAAACGCGAAAAGCCAAGACCTTAGGTTGAAATAACGAAAACTTAAATTTTACCTATAGTCACTCTTGACAGAAATATTCTATCAGTCAACTCGCAAATTTTAGTAAAAAATGTTAAAAGTTTTTCAAATTTTTAAGATAAGCTTAAACACTCTAAAATACGCTGAAACATGTAAATCCGAAGTCCCAGACTGAAATATTGAATAATAAAAAAGTTTGGTTTTGTATGGACAATCGGGACTCTAACAAATTTACCAACACCCAGCATAAAAATGACTATCTTTTAAGAAATCAATTTTGCAATTAATAGCTAGATTGCTTTAATACATTCTGAAACGCGAAAAGCCAAGACCTTAGGTTGAAATAACGATAACTTAAATTTTAACTATAGTCACTCCTGACATAGAAATATTCTATCAGTCAACTCGCAAATTTTAGTATAAAATGTTAAAAGTTTTTCAAATTTTTAAGATAAGCTTAAACACTCTAAAATACGCTGAAACATGTAAATCCGAAGTCCCAGACTGAAATATTGAATAATAAAAAAGTTTGGTTTTTTTATGGGCAATCAGGACTCTAACAAATTTACGAACACCCAGCGTTAAAATGACTATCTTTTAAGAAATCAATTTTTTTCAATTAATAGCTAGATCGCTTTAATACACTCTGAAACGCGAAAAGCCAAGACCTTAGGTTGAAATAACGAAAACTTAAATTTTACCTATAGTCACTCCTGACATAGAAATATTCTATCAGTCAACTCGCAAATTTTAGTATAAAATGTTAAAGTTTTTCAAATTTTTAAGATAAGCTTAAACACTCTAAAATACGCTGAAACATGTAAATCCAAAATCCCAGACTGAAATATTGAATAATAAAAAAGTTTGGTTTTGTATGGGCAATCAGGACTCTAACAAATTTACCAACACCCAGCGTAAAAATGACTATCTTTTAAGAAATCAATTTTACAATTAATAGCTAGATTGCTTTAATACACTCTGAAACGCGAAAAGCCAAGACCTTAGGTTGAAATAACGAAAACTTAAATTTTACCTATAGTCACTCCTGACATAGAAATATTCTATCAGTCAACTCGCAAATTTTAGTATAAAATGTTAAAGTTTTTCAAATTTTTAAGATAAGCTTAAACACTCTAAAATACGCTGAAACATATAAATCCGAAATCCCAGACTGATATATTGAATAATAAAAAAGTTTTTTTTTTTGTATGGGCAATCGGGACTCTAACAAATTTACCAACACCCAGCGTAAAAATGACTATCTTTCAAGAAATCAATTTTACAATTAATAGCTAAATCGCTTTGATACACTCTGAAACGCGAAAAGCCAAGACCTTAGGTTGAAATAACGAAAATTTAAATTTTACCTATAGTCACTCCTGACATAGAAATATTCTATCAGTCAACTCGCAAATTTTAGTATAAAAATGTTAAAGTTTTTCAAATTTTTAAGATAAGCTTAAACACTCTAAAATACGCTGAAACATATAAATCCGAAATCCCAGACTGATATATTGAATAATAAAAAAGTTTGGTATTGTATGGGTAATCGGGACTCTAACAAATTTACCAACACCCAGCGTAAAATTGACTATCTTTTAAGAAATCAATTTTACAATTAATAGCTAAATCGCTTTAATACACTCTGAAACGCGAAAAGCCAAGACCTTAGGTTGAAATAATGAAAAACTAAATTTTACATATAGTCACTCCTGACATAGAAATATTCTATCAGTCAACTCGCAAATTTTAGTATAAAATGTTAAAAGTTTTTCAAATTTTTAAGATAAGCTTAAACACTCTAAAATACGCTGAAACATGTAAATCCGAAGTCCCAGACTGAAATATTGAATAATAAAAAAGTTTGGTTTTTTTTTATGGGCAATCAGGACTCTAACAAATTTACGAACACCCAGCGTTAAAATGACTATCTTTTAAGAAATCAATTTTTTTCAATTAATAGCTAGATCGCTTTAATACACTCTGAAACGCGAAAAGCCAAGACCTTAGGTTGAAATAACGAAAACTTAAATTTTACCTATAGTCACTCCTGACATAGAAATATTCTATCAGTCAACTCGCAAATTTTAGTATAAAATGTTAAAGTTTTTCAAATTTTTAAGATAAGCTTAAACACTCTAAAATACGCTGAAACATGTAAATCCAAAATCCCAGACTGAAATATTGAATAATAAAAAAGTTTGGTTTTGTATGGGCAATCAGGACTCTAACAAATTTACCAACACCCAGCGTAAAAATGACTATCTTTTAAGAAATCAATTTTACAATTAATAGCTAGATTGCTTTAATACACTCTGAAACGCGAAAAGCCAAGACCTTAGGTTGAAATAACGAAAACTTAAATTTTACCTATAGTCACTCCTGACATAGAAATATTCTATCAGTCAACTCGCAAATTTTAGTATAAAATGTTAAAGTTTTTCAAATTTTTAAGATAAGCTTAAACACTCTAAAATACGCTGAAACATATAAATCCGAAATCCCAGACTGATATATTGAATAATAAAAAAGTTTTTTTTTTTTGTATGGGCAATCGGGACTCTAACAAATTTACCAACACCCAGCGTAAAAATGACTATCTTTCAAGAAATCAATTTTACAATTAATAGCTAAATCGCTTTGATACACTCTGAAACGCGAAAAGCCAAGACCTTAGGTTTGAAATAACGAAAATTTAAATTTTACCTATAGTCACTCCTGACATAGAAATATTCTATCAGTCAACTCGCAAATTTTAGTATAAAAATGTTAAAGTTTTTCAAATTTTTAAGATAAGCTTAAACACTCTAAAATACGCTGAAACATATAAATCCGAAATCCTAGACTGATATATTGAATAATAAAAAAGTTTGGTATTGTATGGGTAATCGGGACTCTAACAAATTTACCAACACCCAGCGTAAAATTGACTATCTTTTAAGAAATCAATTTTACAATTAATAGCTAAATCGCTTTAATACACTCTGAAACGCGAAAAGCCAAGACCTTAGGTTGAAATAATGAAAAACTAAATTTTACATATAGTCACAATTTTTAAATTCCCCAAGGTCATCGCAATTCCCCCCACCACTTTCCTTATACCTAGGGCACCCGGAGCCGTACGATCAGTCGCTCTGCGACTGTCGTGGGGTGCACACTGGTGTCGGCACTCTGCTCTACGGTTTTAAGTTAAAGTTTAGGATTTATCATGTACAACAATAAAAACTTAGCAAATTATAACATTTTAGCCAGTTCAATTCACCACACTTACACTTATTTGGCAAAAACATAAAACTGTTGTACCATGAGTAAATGTTTTCTAAGTGTTGGTTCAAACCTGGGGGTACTTCTGTTGAGATGCAAACTTTAACTCTAATCGTACGAAGAGTAAATATTTCTAAGTGTTTGCTCAAACCTTTAGGTAGCTCAACGCGCGGGGACGGGCTGCGAGCCGGCTGTGGCCGGGCCGCCTTATATCCCCACCGGGGTGGTCACGCCCAAGATATCAGGGGTGTGGGAGGGGGTGGGGGTGGGGTGGGGGGGGGGTCACTTCTCGTCCGGAGCAAAAAACTTTTTGGTCAAGGTCAAAAATTTTTTCGAAAAAAAAGTTCGGGGGGGGGTCACTTCTCGTCCGGAACAAAAAACTTTTTGGTCAAGGTCAAAATTTTTTCGAAAAAAATTTCGGGGGGGGGGTCACTTCTCGTCCGGAGCAAAAAACTTTTTGGTCAAGGTCAAAAATTTTTTTCGAAAAACAAAGTTCGGGGGGGGGGGTTCAAGTGGGTCAAGGTCACCCACAACACTTCTACTCTAAGTGTTGGCTATACCCCCACCACAACTGAGTCCCTAGGCTGCACAACACCGCTCGGCCAGTATGTCTCCGGCTTCCATGCGGTGCGTCTCGCTGTTCTCCAACTCTCTATATGTAAGTATTTTTACAAGTTTTGAATCTAGGTCACTTCACTTTAACTCTGGGACAATATCGACTTGTGGTATTTCAGTGTTTTCACTCAAGGTCATCACACTTTAACTCTGAGACTGCATCAACTTGTATTATTTATGTGTTTTGACTCAAGGTTACCACACTTAAACTTTGGGGTGGTATCAACTTGTAGTATTTCTATGTTTTGACTCAAGGTCATCACACTTTAACTCTGGGGCAATATCGACTTGTAGTACTTCAGTATTTTAACTCAAGGTCACCAAACTTTAACTCTGAGACTGCAGCAACTTGTATTATTTCTGTGTTTTGACTCAAGGTCATCACACTTTAACTCTGGGATGATTTTGACTTATAGTATTTCAGTGTTTTGACTCAAGGTCGTCACACTTTAACTCTGGGGCGGGATCGACTTGTAGTATTTCTGTGTTTTGACTCAAGGTCACCACACTTTAACTCTGGGACGGGATCGACTTGTAGTATTTCTGTGTTTTCACTCAAGGTCATCACACTTTAACTCTGGGTGATTTCAACTTATAGTATTTCAGTGTTTTGACTCAAGGTCACCACACTTTAACTCTGGGACGGTATCAACTTGTAGTATTTCTATGTTTTTACTCAAGGTCATCACACTTTAACATGTAAGTTTAAGGTAGCACCGAAACGGTGCTACCCGGCTTGACATTTTCAAGTTTCCCAAGGTCATCGCAATTTCCCCCACCACTTCCCATATACCTAGAGTGCGCGGGACCGGACAGTCAGTCGCTCGGTGTCTGTCGTAGGGTGCGCATCGCGGTTGCAGTAATGGTTGAATGGGGGCTTCTGGGCCACAGTTCAAGGTCACCCGAGCGGTGTCACATGACGGTGTAAGCAGAGTCACGTTGCAAACTTCAAGTTTCCTCGGCACTTTTGCTGTTTCTTGTCTAATTTCGCTCCAAGTCGTCAAGGTCATGGGAACCTGACTGAAACTCGGAGCGTAGTGTGAGAAACAGCAAAAGTGCCGAAAAATTTTAGGTTTCAGCGTGACCTTGACCTTTTGTGACATCGATGACGTCATCTTGGTGACGTAAGGGGTGATGACGTCATCAGCACGTCATTTCTGTGACGTCATGAGTGTGACGTCATGGAAGTGACGTCATTGGTGATGACGTCATCGATGATGCAATCGATGACGTCATCGATGAGGTCATTGACCTCGATGACGTCATCGATGACGTCATCGCTCAGGTGACCTTGAACTGTTCCAAAAGCCCCATTCCCCACTACTTAAGGGTAACTTGATTAGTTGGAATAATTGGAAACTTGAAAATATACAAATAAAAACTATATTTCACTTGTAAATATTATGATCCAAAAGTATGTGAGTATTTTATCTTTAAGAGTTGTAGCACCTTGAAGAAATTCTGTGTTATGATGATGTATTCTGTTACATAAGTAATGTTAATTGGTCAAAATTATAATAGCTATGAGATTGTGTAATTAAAAATATGGAATTATATTATCTTTTCAGATCATCATTGTATACGTTGATAGAGAATATTATCAACTTTTATAAAAAAAACATGAGCAAGAGAAAGAAAGAGAGATATTCGCCGCAATATGTACTCTTCATTTCTTATATTAACCCGTTCCCGAGCACAGTGCCTGCAGCCATGTTCTGAATATTTTCATTTCACATGGAATTCCGATAGTTTGTAGGTAAAATACCACATATGACCAAACTATTTTTGTTAACAATGCATATTTATTTTTTTTCCTTAATCTCCTAGCAAAAGGATTCCCTATCAAAACTACTAATGCAATTTTACCGATAACGCTATTTTCTAATAAAAAGTTTGCTAAAAAAAGTATTTCTAATTTAAAATTCTAACAAAAATGTTCTAATGGAATTAAATTTCTCCGGAAAGCAATCACGTGACTTGGCAACGATCGGTTAAAATTGTTAGATTCTAGGGCTAAGGGTAAGATCCTTTTCTCGCCTGCTCTTTTCTTCCCCTATTTTAAGTTTTCTCGCTCTGGAAATTGACTTAAAACAACCTGCGATAAACCGGCAAATTCAGTCCTATAAGTATCTGTGATGGACGTGAATCAGCTTTCCTTTTCAAATAGAATTTAACAATTTTAGCTTCCTCAGCTTCTCGATTTGGGGGATGTTGGTGAGCAGACCTCTTAAAACAACATCTCCCACCGGGCTAGTGGTTGATGCTATCGTGTTACATTCTCCAACCTTTAAACAGTTCCAGTACTAACGACCCTCGACAATGCTTATATTGTAGTAAACAGCCCCATAAAGAAATAATTGCTTTATTAATTAAAGTTCATAGAAAACAATTTAGGTAAAATCTAAAAATGCATGTTTCGTTACATTCTTGAAATTTGTCGAAATGTTTTCCCCATAGCAAACACTTTTTTGAAAGAATAAAATAGATACTTGTACGAAATAGGCAAAAACTACAAATTTTTCCATTTTCATTAAAACATATATCATAAAAAATATTAAAAAAACTTTAATATTTAGAAAAATGCAGCATACGTAGTTTTTAATCAGGAAAAGTGTTTGGGAACGAGCAAAAGAATGTACAAATAGTTCTTCCTTCAGTAAATAGCAAGTTATGTTGAAATTTTACTTAAAATGTTCAAGTAACATTTTTCTAACAATTTTCAATGTAAATCTTTAATAACATAACTAATAAATAAAAAATTGTATGTATTTACTAATACATAAAAATAAATAATAACTGATAAATAAAACTAATAAATTTAAATTCACTAAATAAAAAATTCAGGCTTACTAAATAATTGAAACGAGTCAACACAAAACATAATAATAAAAAGGGCACACGTGAAGCACATATTGATAAACAATTCACATGAACTGCATCGTGCAATGGTCAAGCATTAAGCTTGATCGCAGCACTCGTAACCTGAGCGTGGTAGTCAAACGAATAATATTTCAGTTGACAATGCTTACTTGCCACGCGTCAACGGCGACCTTGACCTAACCTTATGGTAGATATACATCTCAATTGTTAGTTTTAAAAAGTGTTTAAGTAGATTTAAATTGCAAATTGAGTTTCGACCGATTTCAATAATCCTGACATAGCTAGTCATTACAATATTACATGTTTTTATATTTTAGGAAAATTTTAATTATTATGACTTGACAAATGATGTAATAATCTTTTTTTTCTAAGAGAAAATGAAAAGCTATTTCAATTAAATTGAATATTATCATATGTACCACGTATTCATATAAAAATAATATTCATGTATTCATAATTTCCATTTAAGTCTGAGAAGTTGTATTTTAGAAACAAAGATGTAAATTACAGTGTCTAGATGTGTATTGACGAAATAAATATTTTTAGTAGGGAAATTTAGTGGGGAAATTTAGCCTAAAACAATGTGTACAAAATTTAAACAACTTAATTTCACATAATTGTTAGCTTAGGCCACAACAGTAAAGTTTATATCAAGAGGTAAAAAAGTTAATTTATAATTCAAGAAGATAAGTTATAAATTATATGTTTTTGATACAAAAATATATCCTATACATTTATCTAAGTAAATATACAAAATAATAATAATAATAATAATAATAATAATAATAATATATAATATTTGATACTATAGGATTAATTTTATATTTTGTTCTATTTGTTCTCCAAAACCGATATAAAGTCAAACAAAAACTATATATTTAATTAATATAAAATTAATTTTTTTATTTTATTAATAATAGGGAGTTGTGGAATAATTATATGCATGCGGATTTTATTCAGGAAGGAAATTTAGAAGTCTAAGGGCAAAAGATATCAGGTATTGATTAAAATGTTAACGTCACACCCTACCCTTTCAATTATAAACGCTGGTAATGATATCAAAGGTTTAATGTTAAATTTTAAAATATAACGTCAGAATTTAGGTAAATAAGAAACTTAGTGTAATGTAAAGTACACTGATATAAGTTTAAAAAAATGGTAATTTTTTTTAGATTAAGAAACCTTTATTCCAAAGTATTAAAACGAATATTCGGATGATAAAAATATTTTTTTTACTATATATTTTGTCTGCCTTTAAAATTAGTTTAAAATAACTCTAAATAAATTGAATTGAATTAGATAAACTAAGTAAACTAAGCTTTCTTTTGAGTAAAAATATTAATCACATCAGCAATAAACCAATCATCTTGAAAACCTTATTCTCTTTTCAGATGGGATAAACGGTCTTTAAAGGTAATTTTTCATGTTGAACTGATTTGACATTTTTTTAGTAGTTTGCCAATGAGGAAGACATTACCTAAATAATGTGGAAGAAATAATCATACACATAATTTAGAGGTAGCAATGGCTAAATTGGTACAGAATAATCTTATTTGGGGATGAGTAGGCCACAGCAAAGACATGAGCCATTCCCTAGCTCAACCATTAGCAAAATATACAATGAAAGCTCAATAAAACCATCAAGATTGTTTTAAAAAACACTTGTTTGTTAATATTCGAACCAAATAATGAATAAAAATATTTTAAATATCAGTGTTAAAAAAAATAAAAACTATATACTTTTGTTTCAAAATTAGGTCTCGAGGTCGCCCCTTTCTACATAAGACAAAGGTACTTCTGCCAGAGGTACAATCTTTTGGGAACCATCCGCAATATTTTACATTTACCGTTAAGAAATGTACTTGGGACACTTCATGTTCAACTCTGGACAGTTCGGAATTTGCGGGATCATGATTTTTCTTCAAATTGTGTAGTTCGACTTGAGGTAATGTTTTTATTGAATTCGACCCGCACAGTTAACACACAGTATGGTATAGAAACAAGCTACACAGGATGTTTGGGTTATGTGCCGGGATTTAGACGTCTTAGAAAACACTTTAAGATATCGATAAAAACCTAGACTTGTAGACGTAAAATAGAAATTTAATTGCTTCTGTACACTGATTGTTTTTGTTATATAGGTAATTAGGTTGAATCTCATTGGCTTTTACCTACTTACTGCCATGGCCAATTGTACACAAGTTGGTACTTGGCCTCGCCATCGTTGTCACCGATAATCTCGGTCCCTTGCATCTTCCTCCACAAGCCTAATCATTTCCAGGTCTTTCTATACTTGATCCCTCCACCTGGTCTTTGGTCTTTCTACTGGTCTTCTTCCCCCCGGATCTCCGCTGAGTACCATCTTCAGTAAGCTCTCCTCATTTCTCCTCAGGATATGGCCAACCCACCTTAATCTTCTACTTTTAATTTCTCCAATAATATCACGGTCTTTGAATAGTTCTCGTAGCCTCCGGTTATGGCAGATTCTCCATACTCAATCATCACATACTGGGCCATATATCGATCTTAGAACTTTATTCGCAAAATTATTACATTCTTTTCCGTGTTCTTGCTCAGGCTCCAATTTTCCCCTCCATATAAAAGTACAGTACAGGTATTACTATAGTTTTGTAAATTAAATTTTTTTTCGCGTTAAAAGTTTACCACATGTATCCCAACTTTAAGACGTTTATTTAAACACGAGCATTGACTTTTAGAGGTAAATTTTAACAGTAAAACTATTTCGGGGTTTGTTTGACTTATTCAGGGTTTTTAAGGGTACCACTTACCAATCATTTTAAGTTATGAAAGTTCGAGTTTGGGAAAGTCGACTCTGCAGGAGGATTAAGCCTGGGGTGTCTCTTACACTTACACCGTCAACATCATTGTAGGCCTACGCGTCGTCGTTCAGTTTTACCACTTCGTGGAAATGCTCTGAAAGCAATATTTGCTGCGAGTCTCAAGTAAATAAAACCTCCGTGCAGGTAAATATTTTCTGCGTAAACTTTCTGCTATTTACATTCCTGATAACCGCAACGTCCAGATAAAAAAAATGTAAAATATTTAAATTTGTAAATAATTAATTTTTACATGCAAGTAAATCAAAACGCCTATAATATTAGCTTTTTATACTATATACTATTGGAATTCAAGTTGTATTTATAAATTAAAATTAGTATGAAAATTAACAGAATCCCTACTATAAATTTTCATGTGAAAAAGTATACTATTTCTTTTTCAAGGTATACCCTAAGTCAAACAACAACTTAAAAAAAAAAAACTCAATTAATGATTTATGAAAAAGGAAAGGAATTCATACAGTGTACTTTGCTTTGTTACTAACTAAAATTAAAATATATTCAACAACAGAAAAAACACAAATGGTACATCGATCAATTAATGCCACCTTTACTGGGTTATGCTATTTCAATATGCAAAAGATTACCAAAATTATATCAAGCACAACAAACTTTTTGTTAATAAATATTTTTTTTAAATTTAAATTATTGCAAATTACAAACGACAAAGACATACTGTGTTTATTTTATTTTTACCGCAAAGATAATATAGAGTATTATTTAATTCTACTGTCATATAGTTATTAAACTATATAACAAACGATAGGTTGGTAACGGTTAGTACTAATTAAGGCCCTTGTTAGGGCGAAAGTAAAGATTGCCAAACACCGGCCTGGGATTGCCGATAAGGGTTCAAGTACTCTGTAAATTATTGAACTTGGAGCGCTGTTCTCTGTAATTACCGACAGGTCTTTTTGATTTATTTATTTGATATTCTATTATATTTTGGTGATGGCTTTTTTTAACGACTCAGTCCATACAGATTACATAAATTTTTGAGAGGAACATCAATAGGCCCTAACCAAACGGGTAAATATGTACAGTAGAAGGAAGTATTACTGGTACTATTTGAAGAGTAGGGCAAAACAGACTAACTTCGATAGAGCTTGAACAAAACACCATGTACCACGTCAGGACTGGGAAAACTGTTCAACTGTTGGGGGTTCTGTAATACTGTAATAGACAAGTGCTATCTCATTAGCTAGTGAAACTATGTATTTTTTTATACCCATTACGTCACTAGCCTGATCAGCTGGTGCATGTTACTCTTATCAATTTAAAACTAAATGTAACAATTTTAGCTCTTACATGGGATACTCCAGATTAAATTGCTCGATTTATAGCAACACGTTTACTATATTATATTAATTGTTAATATACATAAAATGGTAATGCGTATGATAATAATGCATTACCATATAATATTTTAAGTTCAGTTGTCAGTATTGGAAGCTATTATTCCTTTCGTTTATACAATTTTGACGGTTGTAGTACTGTACATACTTCTAAAAAAATGTTGATTTCATCAACTTGTAAATCGAAACAAAGATTTTACATTTCTTATAATTCTTCATAACCATACCATACCCTACAGATAGTCAAAGGTAGTTAACACGATTTTCAACAAAATTGAGGAATTAATTGTAAACGGGAAACTCACTAAAATTTTCTATACTATTAAATAAACCAACATTTAAAATGCAGAGAAACGTTGCTTATTAAAATAATCTTGATTTAGTTAGCAAGTCTTTTATCATGTAAAGTAGTGAATTATTTGTAAATATTAGTAATAACAATTTTATTGAGTACAAGTAAACCTCTTCTTTTCCAATATACCTCTGTTTGCAGCTTTAGAAACGTTAACCACATTCTAAATTAACTTGGCGCTGTATTTAACTGATTTTTACCGCATTTTTGGTAAATAATGCTGGATATAATATAGTAAACATTATTACATTTTTATACATTTTTAACATGAGTAAAAAAATGAACAATTAAAATAGGTACGATTTTTAATCACTTAAACACAATTTTCGGAAATTGTTTAAGCTACTTAATTATTATTTATCCATACATTAATAAATAAATTCAAAATATGCAATTTAAAAATTATAAAACCCAATTAATTTAGTAAGAATAGTATGAAACAAACAGTTGACTCGCTTGTAACTAACTTATTATTATAGATTTCTGATAATAGTAATTCGTAATAATCCTTAATAAATGTAACGTATATAAACATTCGATGTTTCTGGTTTTATGTTGGTTTAGAACTGTAACTTTTGATGTTTAAGGTGTTAAATAAGAAATCTGAAATGGTAAGAACAATGTTTTAAGCTATCATTATGGTATGACGCTGAGGAGTAGTACTTATAATTTACCTTCACTTTATTTTGTAATATCTTAAAAATCAACAGTTTATATATATACGGTTTTCAAATTAATTATTTATCGATTCTATAAGGAAAGGAGGATTAAAAAATCTGTTATAGTAATACTGTACAAGACTCAATATGTAATAAGATTATGCCTGTTAGTGTTTAATGCATTATCAATAGGTGATTTCCACTTCCTATATCAAATATTCATTCAAAGCCCAATCATAACATACACAACCTCTAGGCCCAATATTATCCTATAAATAACTGTGTTTTGAAATTAAAATGATTTAATTATACAAACCCAGTGTAGGTGATTTATGTGCATATCAAATAGTTTGTTTGATTATATAAAAATATCAAAGGTATAATAGTATAAATATATAATATATAATATAAAGATATAAGTAGTGTGTTTTGGTTACTTCTGGACCGGAAGTCGTGCCATCTGCCCGAGCAGCTGCTCGAGCAGCTGGCGCCAGCTGCTATGTCACATAGCTTCCGGTGGGGGTTAGAGTGTATATATGAGATGCTGTAGTTATATTTTATGCCATATAGGTCGGGGTGGAGATGGCGATAGTGTTGGCGTTAGGGTGAAGTGAATTTGCGCATAAAATTAAAAGTTAGTTGAAAATTGAAATTCGTTGGTGTTAACGAAACTCTAACAGTTGAACAAAAATTAAGAGTTAGTTCAAAATTGAAATTCAAACTTATAATTGGAATCTGGAAAATATGTCAAGGTCATCCAGAGTAAGTTTTAAAAAATTCTATCCAACTATTACTAGAAATAGTTTTAAGTTGAAGTAGTTGGTGATAGCGGGATAATTGATTCGTGCCATGGGAGAGGTGTTTATCGTATGAAAGTTGGCGATCGAATGAGAAACGCCGCCTAGGGAGAGGGCTTATAAAACGGCAACCTCCCCCTACCACCCCTTCCCCCACTCCTTTAGACCAATAACCGGTTGCCGACACTATGTGGTAAAACTGAACCAGACATGGCGGCCGCCATGGATAATTCTAACCTCAAATCTTAGCTCAGCTGAAGAGAATAGAGGAGCATGAAGTAGGAATTGTGGTGACAGCGCTTATATGAGGAATAGTAGGGGTAAAATAAAAAAACTTGTTGAACACAGTCGATAGGTGTAACAAGTTCAAAGTTGTTGAATTGTAACATAGAATGCAAAATGTTGTAAATAACACTATCATCAACATTAACCTGCGAAGTCTTTGAAGAGTATAATGGGTTAAAACTGTACTTCTTCCTAACTCTATTTAAATTAGTTCTACACTTTGAAATTGAAGGTTTAGAAGTACTTTGTAATATGTGTTGTGTTCGCAAAAGCTTTAATTTTAAACATTGTGCAGTCATTATAACCGATGTGTTAAGTTCAGAAGTTAAAAGAAGACTGAGATATAAAATGAAGTGTAAAAGAAATTGAAACAGAATGCCAGAGTAGTAATTTTATAGGTTAGAATTTATGAAGGCTATTCCATGGATAATTCTAACCTCAAACCTAGTAAGTGAAGTAGTCATAACATAAAACTAACGAGAGATGATGACCGAGCGGATGCGAGGCAATGAATGTTTGTAGCGCGATAAACTACCCACCTTTATAGAGGCAATAACTTCAGCCAGATGGCGGCAGATGGCAAGCAAATGACTGGTTGACCGACTTTCACCTGAGTAGTAAGAGAAGTAGGGTTCTGTGTCTATCCCTACTCCTTGGGGTCAATGACCGACCGGAAAGGTCAATGACCCCCCCCCCCCCTCCCCCCCCCTCCCCCCCCCCCCGAAAAAATGGAGCCCCCCCCCTTCCCCCACTCCTTCCCCTACTCCTCTGGGTCAATGGCCGGTCACCACCTTTCCCTACTCCTTCTAGGCCAATGACCGGTCACCACCGGTTGCTGACTCTATGTGGTGAAACCAGACCAAACATGGCAGCTGCCATGGATAATTCTAACCTCAAACCTGCTGCGCATACAACGAGTTCTCCGGACCGGAATCAGTCCATGCTATGCGCATGCGCCTAGTCCTGTATTACTCACTTTAGCGCTACTGCACATGGATAATTCTAACCTCAAACCTTGGTTTTGTGTTGTTGCGCATGCGCCGCTCCCCACTCCTTTGCCTTCCTTTTACACTGCTGCGAACTGGACTGGATTGAACACTGTACTGGAGTGAAACAACTTCCCCCACTACTCGAGAATCCGAGGAGCAATACGAGCCTGATCTTAGCGTCAGTCGTCAACAAACTTTCATAGCGAAAGGTTGTTGGCGACTCAGCAAGAGGTTTCAAATATATAGTAGGCCTATATATATTTGAACTTCTTCTACTACGTTGCGTTTTTTAATGCAATGTAGTATGTGTGTGTGTGTGTGTGTGTGTTTAGTTTTAAGTTGTATTTAATTTAAGAAATAATTTGCGCATTGCGATGTTAGTTATAAGTTGGGTTTAGCATTAAGGTGTATTAATTTTAAGAGGTGTTTAGCATTAAGGTGTATTAATTTTAAGAATAATGATGGTATTTGGTTGTGTTGAATTATTTGGTTTTTAATAATGATGTGTTGTTAGTTTTAAGTGTTGATATTAATAATTTATGTTGTTGTTTTGCCTTTCAGCTAGATGTTAGGGGGTAGATTAACTGTAAATTCAGAAGTTCAGTTGAACTTCACTTAGAAGGGGTGGGACATCCGCAAATTGCGGACTAGGTTTTTTGCATTTTGTTTAGGAATATGATGGGTGGGATTAGTTTGGGTGGGTGTTAGAGTTGCGTTTCTGCATTAGCTGTTCCAGTTTCCCTGAAATTAATGGTTACGCTTTGATGCGGACGGGACGTTACGCTTTGATGCGGACGGACCAGGGCCTCCCTGCTGTTCCAGTTTCCCTGAAATTAATGGTTACGCTTTGATGCGGACGGGACGTTACGCTTTGATGCGGACGGCCCAGGGACCTCCCTTGCAGAACGTAACTAGTGGGTTGGGAGTGGGAACCGCTAGGCAAACAGGGTGGTGGGAACAGTATTACTGTTCCCATCACCTTGGATCATTATAAATCTTGAATGACCTTGACCCACTTTCGGAAGGGTCAATGACCCCCCCCCTCCCCCCCCCTCCCCTCCCCCCCCGAAAAAATGGAGTCGATTCCCCCCCCCTCCCCCCCCTCCCCCCCGAAAAAATGGAGTCGATTCCCCCCCCCCCCTTCCCCCACTCCTACCCCCACTCCTTCCCCCACTACGGGTGAACGACCGGTTATGACCTGAAAAATTAAAATGGCTATAACTTGATAATGGATTGACGGATTTGGACAAGCGATACATCATTGAAAAGGTCTATGTAAGACAAACATTTTGGTAAAAGAAGAATTTGGTTATCTTATTTTAGTCAAAAGTTATGCGAATTATTTTAAATAAATACCTTCTCTTTCCCCTTTTACCCCACCTCCCAGGTCAATAATCAGTTTCGGCCAGCTGCTACCCCTCTCATTTGCATATTGTTATAAAAGACGCACCGACTGCGGCTAACATTTCATTCTGATTACAGACGTTACGCTGCGAACTTGGAGCCACAACCATGTTATCTCTGCCAACTACAACTTCTACTTTAACTTCTACTTCGACTTCTATTTCTACTACGGCTGTTCCTGCACCTAAGAAAACTCTTCGCTTCAAAAACCTTCCTGATTGCTACAAGAATCGACTTGCATCTCAACCTTCAACTTCTGGAGCTATTCTTCCGCCAACCAACACTTCTAGACTTCGTAGTATTTTTTCACCGCCTTCGCCTTCAAAGGACTCCGCACCACCATCAACTACTATGCCGCCACCGCAGAAGCCAGTTCACCACCATCCTAATACCCCTTCCGTTGAAACCATTGTTCATCGTCTTAGCACACCTATTATCCCACTATCACCATTGCCTCCTACCCCACCACTTAGTACACCTGAAGATCATACCTATCACAAAACTGATTCCTCTCAACCTGCTACTAAATCATCTCCTAAATCAGCTCCTAAACCAGCTTCTAAACCAGCTCCTAAACTTACTCCTAAACCTACTCCTAAACCCGCTCCTTCAGAGCAATTTCAATTATTACAAGAAGAGCGTCGTAGGGCATTTAGCCGTCCCACTACTTGCCCTGAAATGCTTACTAGGGGAATTAAGAAAGGATCACCTTGTGGGAGGAAATGTGTAAAAAACGAAAGTTTTTGCCGTGTACATGTCGTAAAACACATTTCTGAACCACAAGTGACAGAAACCCCCACTGTTGAATACCAATCCAAAATTATTGGTGTGAAAGGAAATAGGCTTAAGAGAGGTTGTGTCTATTTTTTTGAAAGTGTTATTGACAACAAACACATTTTGGCAACTTGTAACGGCGTAAGATATAATATTAAAGTGATTGAATCCTTGCGCAAAGAGAAATCAGTTTATGAGTTAGACTCTAAAGACTATCTCCTCAGACACAAACTGGATGGTATTACAAGGTGGGGGCGTAGCAAGTAAATTCACATAGCTTTTTCCAAATTATTGCTTAAAAAAATACTGGGGGAGAAACACAACGCGTTATAGCGTTGTGTTTCTCCCCCATTATTTTTTAACACTCTAAGTCTCGTGACCTACTAACCTACTTCCATCCAAGTAGTAAGAAAAGTACTTCCCCCACTCCTTTGGGTCGATGACTGGTCATGGTCAGCACCTATCCCTCATTTGCATACTATTATAAAAGCGGAGCGAGCGTTGGTCACCCCTTCATTTTTCTTCTACACGCCGCTCTTGTCGTTTCGTCTCTGCTGTTTACAATATTTCTTGCTTCAAAATGCCTCCTCATCTGAATGAAAATTTTAATTTTTCTGAAATTTCTGATGTTTTTGAACAATCTGAAGACACTTTAAGTAACGACAGTGAAAGTGAAGATGATGAGGACGATGATGATTATACTGTTGAACTTAGTGAAGAACGTAAAGTCATAGCAATTGATCCACAATTTCCATTTGATACAATAGAAAAGTTTATGGCTGAAGCTAATAAATGGTTGGACTCAGGATGTTATGTACGAATTGACTCTTTTATATTGTATGGTGATAGTCATTCTTTCCTTGTCACACCAAATGACAGAGACCGCATGTTGCAGTGGGCACAATCTATGATGGAGTGCTACGAACAAGGTGTGGACACTGGCGGCTATTTTCTTGCACAACTAGTGTAATAATAAATTACCCTTCCCCCCATGTAGTGAAAAAGGAAAAGAAATATTAGGAATCTAATTATAATACTTCCTTCCACATATAAAGAAGAGGGGGAAAGGAGTGGGGATTATAAAGTGGTGGGGGAATGTGTATAAATGCAGGTTGTTTGAAGAGACTTTTATTATTATTGTGGCTTTAACAGAAACAACATGGAGTTTAAATCTGCAGCAAAAATAAGGAATAATATAATAAAGAAAGAAATTCGCAAGAAAGAAAAGATTGAACTTATAAAATTACAACTTATAATACCTTCCATTGAAATTGGATGTAGCAAACTAAAGACTTTGGTGAAAACTAACGAATATTTGTTACAATTGCTAAAAACAATCGAAGAGTTGAAGAGAAAGAATGGACATTCTACATAGTAAAATTTGAACATTTTAATATAAATAAGTAAACTGAAAAAAGTAGATGTAGAATAGAGAGCGAGGAATAGATCACTTTGTGGTAATGGACTAACATGCCACTTAGTGCTCTATTCCTCGTTCTCGCGTTAAAATTGGATTACCTTGACCTATTTGTTCGACTGTTAGAATTTGGTTAACACTGTTGAATTTCAGTTTTGAACTAATGTTTATTCTTGTTCAAATGTTAGAGTTTCTTAACACTGTCGAATTTTAGTTTTGAACTAACTTTTAATTTATGCGAATTTTTAGTTTAACTCTAGTTAATTTATGTGCAAATTTAGTTCAACCAAGTGCCTGTGCTCTAGCCATTTCCACCCTAACATTTGTTCTTTCAACATCTGTCCCATAACATCTGTCCTAATAGATGTTTGGAGGGCAGGTGTTTGGTTTTAAAAGTAACTAAAATTAGTTGGGTGGGGGAAAGTTAGTTAAAGCTTGAATATAAAGAAGTATATACTAAAACTCTAATGGGAATAAAGAACACGAATGAACAATTAGTTTGTAGAAGGTTAATATTTTTATTTAAAAAGTTTGATTTCCTTGTATAGTGAAGAAGATGAAATAGTGGTGGGGGACCGTTATAAAAGGAGGAACACGAGAGCCCATTTCATTTCTTGGCAAAATTTCGAAGAGTAAACATCTCAACATGTATCGTTGCGATAAATGTTCGGAATCGTTTCACGATGAAATTCTATTAGACTGTCATAAAGAACTAATTCACAACAACCCAGAAGAAAAACAAGAACAACAAGAACAACAAGAAGAACAAGAACAACAAGAAGAACAAGAAGAACAAGAAGAACAAGAAGAACAATATGAAATAACAGCAACATCTTCAACTACTTTACCAAATCTACAAGTATTTGCATTACCTGGTAAAGTAGTAATGCATCATAAGATTCAAAATGAAAACTTGAAGCTAGAAGAATTTATTAGAGAAGCAAAACCAATTGTAAGTAAAACTTTAAAAGAAGAATTAAAAAGATTGAACTTTCTTAAATTTGGTTTACTACTAGAAGCTATGTTTATAAATGTACAAGAAGAATTATCACCAAGAGGATTCATAACAAAAAACCGAACCATTATGGGAAGTTCAAACATTGATTCAATAGTAGAGAACTGTATAGAAGAAATATTAACAAAAATTCAGGAACACGAAGGAAGAGGATCCGGATGGAGTCTTACAAGTATTGAAGTATTAGATATAAGAGTTCACAAACATGGATATGGACTAATGGGATCAAGTTACATTCCTCTGCCAAAAAGAATTGAAGATACAAAATCTTGTATTAATGTTAAAAATGAAGACAATGAATGTTTTCGTTATGCAATGACAACTAAATTTGTACCACATAATGCGAATAGACCTGACCAAGAATATGAAAATCAAAGATTTAGATACAATTTTCAAGGAATCACTTATCCTGTATCACTGAAAGATATATCAAAATTTGAGAAGAAAAATCCCGGTACGTCTATCAATGTTTTTGCATTAGATAGTTCAAACAAAGTGTATCCTTTACGTATTGCAAAAGAAGAGCTACCAGATCATACGGATTTACTACTACTAACGCGAGGAGATGTGTCTCACTATGTGTACATAAAGCAATTTGATCGTCTTGTTAACAAGCAACTTTCAAAAAATCGAAACAAAAAGATAATTTGCAAGAGATGTTTTAATTTTCAACGAGAAGGAAGAGAAGGAAGAGAATGGTTACAAGAGCACAAAAGACTATGTAACAATAATTATGAAGCAAAGATTAATTTACCTGCGGAAAACAGAGCATTCGTTAAATTTGAAAAGGTTCATTATCAATACCGTATCCCTTTCGTTGTGTATGCGGACTTTGAATCAACACTTGTTCCTGTTGAAGATGAAAATTGTGAAGCTAGAAAAAGTGTCAAGTATCAAATGCACAAACCAAACAGTTTTTGTTTAATGGTGAAATCGACATTATCAGAAGAACATTTAAATAGATATGGATTAACTTCAGAACCTCTAGTATATCGTGGTGAAAATGTAGAAAAAATATTTCTTGATCACTTATATTCAATAGCTGGAAATGTACAAAGATTATATACAAATATTGTACCAATGAAAATGATGGAGGAAGAAGAAGAAATTCAACATGAAAATGCAACTCGATGTTTCTTGTGCAAAAATGATTTTACTATTGAGAATTATAAAGTTAAAGATCACGATCACCTCACTGGTTATTACAGGGGTGCTGCTTGTAATAAATGCAACTTGAGCTATCATTTACCACTATTTATTCCTGTGGTTCTGCATAACCTCAGTGGGTACGATGCTCATTTCATAATACCCGAATTAGGAAGAGACGATGGTAAAATTGATGTATTAGCTGAAACTTCAGAGAAGTTCATCAGTTTTTCCAAAGAAGTTGGAAACATGAAATTAAGATTCTTAGACTCCTACAGATTTATGCCGTCGAGTTTGTCCAAACTTTCAGAAAATTTAAGGAAACAAGATTTCATCGAAACAAAGAAGATTGTAAATAACGACAAACTGGATTTGGTACTTCGGAAAGGTGTGTTTCCATATGATTACATAGACAGTTTAGAAAAATTTAATGAAACATCACTTCCGGCTAAAGAAGAATTTAAAAGTAAACTTTACGACATGGACATATCTCAAGAGGACTATGATCATGCATGTAAAGTATGGAACGAATTAGGATTTAGAACATTAGGAGAATATTCAGATTTTTATGTTAAATTAGATGTAACTTTATTATGTGATATAATGGAAGAATTTAGAAATACGTGTTTTGCAGCTTATGGATTGGACCCTCTTCATTCGTACACTTCACCTGGATTAGCATGGCAAGCCATGTTGAAAGAAACAAATTGTAAAATACAACTTCTTACTGATATAGATATGGTTTTAATGTTAGAGTCAGGAGTTCGAGGGGGATTGACGCAAAGCGTTACACGACATTTTAAGGCGAACAACAAGTATCTGCCCGATTATGATGCATCAAAACCAACAACATTCCTGGGTTATTTTGATGCAAATAACTTATACGGATGGGCAATGTCAAATCCCCTTCCATATGATAATTTTAAATGGATAGATCCAGAATCGATTGGAAACATAATGGATATACCGAAGCATGGTGAAACTGGTTACATTTTTGATGTGGATTTTGAATATCCTGAACATCTTCATGATCAACATTATGATTTACCACTTCTTCCGAAGACTGAAATTTCCCCTACTGGAAGATGGCCAAAATTATTGATGACTTTAACCGACAAGTCTCGATATGTTGGACACTACTGGATGATACAACAGGCTTTAGACTTAGGACTGAGAATTACAAAAATTAATCGAGTACTACAATTTTCTCAATCTTGTTGGTTAAAACCTTACATCGACAACAACACAAGAAGAAGAGCTGCCGCTACATCAAGTTTTCAAAAAGATTTTTTCAAATTAATGAACAACGCAATATTTGGCAAGACTTTGGAAAACAAAAGGAAACATAAGGATATCAAATTGGTAACTGATCCAGTAAAATTACAGAAATTAGTGCAACAACCAAACTTTGGTTCATCTGTAATTATTAATGAAAATCTAGTTGTTATTTCCATGAACAAGAAGTCAGTTGAAATGGATCGTCCTTTGTATCTTGGAATGTCAATCTTGGATATTTCAAAAACACATATGTATGAGTTTCATTATAAGAAGATGGTTAACTATTATGGAAGAGAGAACATTGGTATTGCATATATGGATACGGATGCACTCATTTACTGGATTAAAACAAATGACATGTATGAAGATCTACGCACCTTTATATATAAAGATGATTTCGACTTTTCCGATTATCCTAAGGATCATCCAAATTACGACTACGACAAAAACAAGAAAGTATTGGGAAAATTTAAAGATGAAACAAATGGTGTGCCGATGATGGAAATTGTAGCATTAATGTCCAAACTGTATTCATTTCAACTGTACATAAATGAAAGGAATGAACATCAAGTCACGAAAAAAGCCAAAGGAATAAAAACTTCTTTCCTGAAGAAGAATGTACAGTTTGAACATTATAAAAGATGTTTGTTTGAAAATGTTGAAACAACTGCAACGTTCAACACTATTAGAAGTTATAATCATCAACTTTTTAGTGTCAAACAAACAAAGTGGGCATTAAGCTACAAAGATGACAAGCGCCATATTTTAGAAGATAAAATTAATACTTTACCATTCGGCCACTACTCCCTGAACCCTATCGACCAGTAAACCTATTCTTCGTCCTCTACCTTCTTCCTTTTTCCTTTCCGTAAAGAAGAGGGGACATGGCAAGCCCAATGCCATGTTCCCTCTTTTTTACACTAATATGAAATGGCCTTGACCTATATTCAAACTATATAAATGAGAATTAACTATTCTATGGGTCAGTATTTTTACAAGCAGTGTACAAGAAACATCTGAAGATGGAAAGTGTGAAGGACAAGATTGTAAATGAACTACATAAACCAGCAAGAAGAAGATTTCCAAGAAGAAGTACAATCATTAAAGGAATGAATGATCTTTATCAAGCTGATCTCATTGAAATGATACCGCACAGTAAATTAAATAAAGGATTTAAATATATTTTAACAATTATAGACTGTTTTACTAAAATAGCTGATGCTTTACCATTGAAGGATAAGACTGGTAAAAGTGTTACAAAAGCTATGGAAACCACAATACAAAGAAATAAATTTAAAATTAAACATCTACAGACCGATGATGGAAAAGAATATTTTAATAAAGACTTTGGAGCTTTGATGAAGAAATATCAAATAAATCATTATTCTACAAATTCTGAAGTTAAAGCTTCAATAATTGAAAGATTCAATAGAACATTGAAAGGTGCGATGTATAAACAATTTTCAAAACGAGGATCATATGTGTGGTATGACATATTACCACAACTTATAAAACAGTATAACAACAAATATCATCGTACCATTGGAATGAAACCTATCCAGGTAAACAGTGCTAATGCGAAAATTGTATTACAACGCATTAAAAATAATACAACACCGAAATTAGAAAAATTGCAACCAAAGAAGTTCAAGGTCAACGATAAAGTTCGTATAAGCAAATACAAAGGTGTATTTAGTAAAAGATATCTACCAAATTGGACTAATGAAGTATTTACAATTTATAAAGTGCAACCAACTATACCTGAAACCTATTTATTAAAGGATAACAAGGGTGAATTACTTCAAGGTGGATTCTACGGACACGAATTGTTGAAATCAACAGTTGGTGATGTATATCTTGTCGAGAAGATTTTACAAAGGAAAAAGGATATGGTTAAAGTCCGGTGGTTAGGGTTTGATAAAAGTGAAGACTCTTGGATTCCTTCAAAAGACTTAGTATAGTTGTTTAATAGCTCATTGTGTGTTTAACCTTTATACAAGATGGAGATTGTACAACAAAAAGATCGATTTAATATCAATAACATTGATGAATTGACAGTTGACAATGATAAGTTAAATCATGGAAAACATGGTGAATTACTACCAAATACGATAAGATGTCTAATAACTGGTCCTTCAAATTGTGGAAAAACTAATGTTGTTTTTAACCTTATAACTAATCCTAAAGGATTGCGTTTTAATAATATATACATTTTTTCAAAATCATTGCAACAACCAAAATATCAATTATTGGATAAAGTACTTGCAAGTGTACCTGAAGTGAATTTTTACAAGTTTAATGCCAGTGAAACAATTATGCAACCGAATGAAGCAAAACCATTTTCTATTTTTATATTTGACGATGTTTCTTGTGAAAATCATGACACAATAAGGAATTATTTTGCTATGGGAAGACATCATAATATTGATAGCATTTATATTGGTCAAACATACAGTAAAATTCCAAAACAACTTATAAGAGACAATGCAAATATGTTGATCATCTTCAAGCAAGATGAAACAAATTTAAAGCATATATATAATGATCATGTAAATGCGGATATGCCATTTGAAAAATTTAAAGAGATGTGTGGCAAAGCATGGAATGAGAAATATAGCTTTCTCGTTATTATGAAGGAAGAAGATATTAAAAATGGTAGATATCGTATAGGGTTGGATAAATTTGTATTTATGCGTTGAACTACCGATGCTACATCTAGTTACACGTTGAACTTCACAGTGTAAACATGGTGAATCAAGAAAAACTATTGAAAGAAATAAAATCACTCAGTGATTCTATTAGGATGAAGAATCGTGCATTGAGGATGGGTTTAAGTGAAAGAGAAGAATTTCTAGAGACTACATTTAAACCTATTACGGAACCTTTAAAACAGATATCAGAAACTATTGGTAAACCTCATTATGAAGGAGATGTTTTACTACCAGTTTCTAAACAAGAAGTACAAGCATTAAAAAAAGAAGAAGATGATGATTCATATACAAGTGCTAGTGAGCAAGAAGAAACAAAAGAAGAAGAAGAACCAATTGTTGAAAAGGAAGAAGAACAGCCAATACCAGAAGCAGAACAATCTATTCCAAATTTAACTCAATTGAGTAGCGATATATTACAACATGGACCTCTTGGAAGAAAATATATAATGAAAATGCTACATGACATGAAATCAAACCCGAATTTGAGTAGATCACACGTATACGGAGCAAGAATTGATGGGAATGAATTGAAGATTGGCGATTCAAAGCTTGAAATAACACAAGACGATTACATCATTATTGGTGAGCATAGATATAAAGGAACAAAAGGATTATATGAATTAATTTTTAAAAACATACCACTAAGATATTCATCCAAAGATTTAAGTGTTTTTAAGGAGATTCTACAAAATACTAACGCTCATAAAAGAAACTACTCAAAGGATGCAATGATTAATCGTTCACGTGCAACAAAATATAACATCGTTATAAAAAAGTTGTTTCCTCCACGAAAATTGCCAACATTACGTACTGCACCAGCGGTGAGACAACCACTGAAAAGAAAATCTTTATCACTTATGGATTTATCACTTCTTGAACAACATGGTAAAAAGAGTAAAGGAGATACTTCAACATCTGGTAAAGGATTGATGAAAAATCTATACAATACGAATGTGATTTACTACAATGATATCAATAAATTGGTTGATAGAATGAGACTATTGCATGAAGCCATGGAAGCCGGTCATACAGGTTTGAATAATGAATGGGTGGCTCTAGTTGATGAACTTAGGAATCGCGGTATAGTCGTATAATTGTCCGTGGATATAAAAGAGGTGCAAGCATAAGACGTATCAGTTCTAACATGAGCGTCGACAAGTTCAGACGGTACTCCGCTTTAGGAGTGCAAGTTGGAGAAGACAGAAAAAGAAGTGGATTACCGCAAACACCTGAAGGTGACTATAGCATAAGTAATAAACGTTTAAAACTAGTTAAAGATCCAGAAGAAGATACTGATGGAGCAAATTTGAAGACAGTAAAAGAAGCTACTTCAACATCATTAAAATTACATAAGAATACTTATGATGTTGAATCACATAGATTAATTAATGTTGGTAAACCAACTGAAGGTTCTGATGCAATTACTAAAGAGTACTTATCATCTGAACTTTCAAATACTTTAAAATTGCAATGGGGTAACAACTTAAAAGATGGACAAACATATGATGCTGGAAATTATAGAATAACCAACGTGGGAAATCCCAAAAATGATAAAGATTCAGTTAATAAAGAATATTTACATTCTATAATACCGGAAAAAACTGAACATGGATATTCTTTTTATAAATTTATTATAAATGACATTGGATACCCAAAGGAAGACGGTGATGCTGTAAACCTAAAATACATCAAGGACAACTGTATTTTACAAGATGTTAATGAAATCGATTGTCATGGTAAAACATTGACAAATGTAAAGTTTGGTTCTCAACCAAAAGATGCTGTTACTATAGAACAATTATCTAAAGAATTAAAAAAGGAAACATCCAATTTTGTAAAACATGAAGATGCCGTGTTAAAGCGGGGAGATAAATTTATACATGGAAATGAAAAGTTTAATTTAATGCAAGGAAATAATGATGAATGGGATGCAGGACGTAAAACAATAACAAATGGAAGATTTGGTATAAAAGATACAGATGTACCTCTAATGGTGCAAACATTAATTGCTACTGGTGGTACATTAGGTACATACAATGGTCGTAATAGAAGAATAAAAGATATTTATCCTGGTTACGAAGCAAATGATTGTGTTACAATGAAACAAACAATAACTTGGGATAAACACTTTGGGACCAAATATGATGCAAAGATGAAGAAAATAATTAATATTTTACCAGGCGAAGATTCAAATGATGCTGCTACTATTGGACAAGTCATAAAAACATCAAAAAGTGATTCAACAGCTTACACATGTAATGATAAACGTATTATGCAATTACATGATCCTCAACATCCAAAAGATGCTGTAAATTTAGATTGTTTAATAAGAATAGTGGGCAATTTACTTATTGATACCCATAATCATATAGCTAGTACAACGAATCATGTGATGATTCAACCCGATGAACGAGAAGCTTGGATTAAAAATAGAATTATAAATCAGTATATAATTAATTTGAATAACTAAGTGTTTAAATATAAAAAATTATACATAACTTATTCATTTATGTAATGTATCTTGTGGAGTAAACACACCAGTTTATATAAGACTACATAATGAAGGCCGTATCACTCAGTCATCATCAAGACAGCAACAAGAGAGGACGTGGTATAACTTCAACTGCGTTATCCCTGCTTAGACGGATACCTATTGGTGCTGTTGTAAATCGAGCAATAGACGCTTTACCATACGAATTACATCTGCCCGGAGGTTATCAATATTGTGGACCTGGAACTAAGTTGGCAAAACGTTTAGCAAGAGGAGATCCTGGAATTAATAAATTAGATCAAGCTTGCAAAGAACACGATATAGCATATTCAAAGTATAAAGATTCAACAAATAGATCAATAGCAGATAAAATTCTAGCGGAAAAAGCTTGGCAAAGAGTAAAATCAAGTGACGCAAATATTGCAGAAAAAGCAGCAGCTTGGGCAGTAACTACAGCCATGAAGACAAAAGCAAAGTTAGGTGGTGGAAGACGTCGCAGAGGAAGACCTGCAAAGAGAGGCGCTCCCAAAAGAGGTGGAAACATTAAAAAAGGACGTCGTAGAACTCATAAGGCAAGTGTAAAGAAGACTTCTGTTTGGCAAATGGTAAAAAACGGAGCAGGTTTATACCTAAGACCATACCGTGTGTACTAAATAAGAAGAATCAATTGATAATTCCAAATAAAGCCTTAACAAATCATCAGTTAAATAATTATGTAAAATGTTTGAAAATACCATTCTTTCGAGGAGTTTTTATGAAAGATGCATTACCAACTAAAATATGGAAAAATGAAACTGGAATAGTAAATTTGGATTCCACCTATGGTCCAGGCACTCATTGGGTATGCTATAAAAAACTCGGACAAACCATTTACTACTTTGACAGTTTTGGCAATCTACCACCGCCAAAAGAACTGCAACATTATTTTCGAAACTCCAAAAACATTTTTTACAATTACAAAAGAGAACAACCTAACAATACTGAAATATGTGGGCATTTATGTTTGGAGTTTCTAGCGAAGAGTGTCAGTCAGCTTTAAGATGTCATCGTATACAGTGTCACTGAGTGGAAATTCATCCACATTGAAAAGTACGCTGTTCCCAGCATTGCGTCTATCCAAGGAAAGATTATGGGAAGCGGCATTACTTGATTTGACTACCTACAATTCAATTCCTAATGTTACAGAAGGAAAAAAACAATTTACTACATTATTATGAAACTAAGGATGCTGCAGGAAAATACTCAGAATTAAAAATAATTACATTTCCTACTGGAGCTTATGAAATTGATGATATAAACCAATTATTACAGAAACAACTCGGAGAAGACAATATCACCGTTAAAGGAAACAATAATACTTTAAAAGCAGAAATAACTTCAAAATATTATATTGATGTCAGCTTGGAACAGTCGATTGGCAGTTTACTTGGATTTACAGATACAAAAAAGAAAATCTTAACTCCTGGAACTACTCATTCAGGTGATTCAACTGTAACAATATTGAAAGTAAATAGTATTGATGTCACGTGCAACATTATACACGGATCGTATAGAGATGGAGTTAATCAACATATTTTACATACATTTTATCCAACAGTGGCTCCCGGTTTTAAAATTGTTGAGAAGCCACAAAACTTGATATACCTACCGTTAAACACCAGTTTCATTTCAGACATCGTACTGAACATATTGGATCAAGACGGTCATAGTGTTGACTTTAGAGGAGAAACAATTACTATACGGATACACATCAGAGCAGCAACATAAAAGTCAACATGGGATTATCATTTAAACCGCAACGGAAGAGTCGGGAGCTCAGTAGCTCCTCGACATTGGAAGAGTTAACATCGGAAAACATTCGTTTTCTACAGAAGATTGGATTGAAACTTAACAGCGATGGATATCCTGGATATATCTCAAGGACCAACGTTCGACGAAACACTATGGGAGAAGGAATATCACACGCACAACCCTTACACTTCATCAAAATTAAACAATAACGATGAAATAAGGATCCCCATTCAACAACAAGATATTTACACTTTACCGTGTGAAAGCTACTTGTACATCGAAGGACGGGTATTAAAATTGGATGGAAAAACTGCTTCAACAGTTCCTTTTATAAATAACCCGATGGCATATCTTTTTGATGAAATAAGATATGAAATATCAGGGGTGACGGTTGATTCAACAAAAAAGGTTGGTTTAACAACGACATTGAAAGGATTAACATCATTAACACCGCATGAGAAGAATTCAATAGTCACTGCCGGATGGGTTGCCCCCGATAAAGACACTATAACACCAGCTTCCAATGGTCACTTTGATTTTCATGTACCTTTACGATTGCTTTTGGGATTCGCTGAAGATTACAAACGGGTAATAATAAATGTCAAACAAGAATTAGTATTACTCAGATCTTCAACTAATAAGGACTTAATACTTGCAGACCCTGCAACTACGGAAGATAAACTGGAATGGCAACTACAATTGGATAAAGTTGTTTGGAGAGTACCTCATGTAAGATTGGCCGATGAACATAGAATCCTATTATTGAGAAAGTTAAAATCTGACCGTGATATTGTGATGCCATTCCGAAGTTGGGAATTTCATGAATACCCTACACTACCTCAGACAGAAAGACAAACATGGACCGTCAAGACATCAACTTACTTGGAACGAGCAAGGTACATAATACTCGGTTTTCAAACTAAGCGAAAAGATGTTATCACTGCAAATGCTGGTCAATTTGATCACTGTAAAATAAAGAATTGTAAAGTTTTCCTAAACTCTCAATTCTTTCCCTATGACAATTTGAATGTCATGTTCAGCAATAAACGTTTTTTCCATTTTATACGATATGTATGCAAGATTTCAATCATCATATTATGGAAAGACTAATACACCACTATTATCACCTGACCAGTATTATTCCAAGGCTCCAATAATTGTAATCGATTGTTCAAAAACAAAATGAATCGGTAAAATCATCAAGTGTGGATATAAAAATTGAAATGGAATTTGAAGAACCAGTAGCGGATGGAACTTCGGCATACTGTCTAATTCTACATGATAAAATAGTTACTTACACACCGCTGACCGGAATTGTGAAGAATGTACTTTAAGAAGAATTGTACAACAACTGCAAATTTTTGAGGTTAGAATTATCTGCTTTAATTTTTGAGGTTAGAATTTCATTTGTGAAAGACAAGTTCAAAACAAACAATTATGTAATTGTATAAATTTCAAGGATTTACGAAAAATATAAAAGCGAGAAAATAATTAGTAGAAACTTCATTCTATCTTCAACCGTCGTATGGGAAACATCATTCGCAAGATGAATTCTACTAACGGAGAAGAAAATACACCTCTAATGGATGATAATAGTTCAGATATAGAAAAACAAGTTGAACGTGAAATGGACGAGTTCCTAAAATTCAACAAACATAAGAAGAGAGAAGAAGAAAAAGCTGAAAAAGAAGTAAAAAGGAAGAAGGTTGAAGTTAACATTACAACCAATATTTTAACAGAAGTATTTCTTCGGATTATCTACCCAATTTCTTCATGCATGACAAAAAGTATATCAGTTGGAATTTTAAAATCAATGGATTATTCACCAATTGTTATTTTAAATCATGGAAACAAAATGGTTACTTTCAGTGAAACTACTTGGGAATCTCTCATGAAACATTTACATCTTTTGGAGTGCTATTTAAGTAACAACACATTTGGAAGAAGAACAAGATTAAGTTTATTGGAATCAAATATTGAAGTTGATATAGTAAAACATCGTGGAGGACAAATTGTTCGCTTCAGAGATTTAACTACACATAATGTTAAATTATATTTCACTAAAGAAGAATTTTATACTTTAAGTTGTACTACCGGTCCCGTCACCAGATATTTGAAACAACTAATATTTTCAAGTGCAATAATTAAAGACTATCTAATTGATACATTGGACAAAAAAACCTTTTGTTCCAATTTTATACGGTCCCGTGGATACTTCAATCTTTAATAGAATACCTCAAGAAGTTGAAATGTGGAGACAATTAAACAACTATCACACCAATTTTAATATTGATGAAGTGGCACAAGAAGTGAAAGAAGAAGAACAATCCTGTCTGTTATAAACATCGGCTCATTCAATTTTTAAGTCAGTTGTTAGTAAGACTTCATCATGAATAAACGGGTTTCGTTTTCTAATGCGCCACATATAATGGAAGTTAAAAGAGGTATAATTGAATTTCAAGCTTTCCGAGGAAATGATGGTAATTTTATTATTAAAGAATTAGTAATATTGGACATGAACACATCAGTAGTTTATCATTATTTGTTCAAACCTCCAGTACCATTTAATAGACTAACAACTAAAGCGAAAGTTACAAACAAATGGTTGAACAAACATTTTCACAACTTAAGATGGGATGAAGGTTTCATTAATTATAACATGATGCCGCACATTATGAATCATTATTGCAAAGAGTTTAAAATTATCTACACAAGGGGATTGGAAAAAGCAAATTGGATACAATCATTTACAAGCAACGAAGTAATTAATGCAATAATTGATAAAGATTTCCAATGCTACTTCAACGAACTTTGTATTTCATCAAAAAGTTTTAAACATCGAAGGTCGCAGTGCGCTTTAAAGAATGCCTACCGCTTGAATAATTTCCTTCAACAAACTGGTGGGGGTAGTGTCAGTGGTAGGGGTAGTGTCGATTATAAAAGTGAGAGCGCTACCATGACACAGCATGAGTATTACTCAAACCTCCGAAGAGACAACATCTCCGACGGACATTCTTATTAACAAGAAGATTAACAACAACATCAATATGGCATCACAGAACTTACTTCAAAGTTTAGTTGATCAGTTCAACGCTCATTCTAAATCATCAATTCTACCTACGAAGAAATGTTCTGAACTAAAAGAAGAAAAACACTACATCATTCATACTATTAAGAAAATGGAAACTTCAGTAGGTGATGCTATAAATTGCACTTTGAGCGAGGCACCTTATACAATTGGTGATGAAGCAAAATTTCAGATCTTCTTACCAAAGCGCTTCGTACAACTACTTCAAAATGAAGATCTTCGTATAATTCAACCCGGCACACTCTATTTGGTATCACATGGACCCAGTGGAAACAACTCTACTGAACTTACAATTCATGTAACACCTACTACTGATTAATTTGTACATAACATTGTAAATATTTCTTTGTATTTGTTTTTTCAATAAATATGATATAAAACAAAAAAAAAAATAAAAATAAAAAAAGCAACATATTGTAATGTCTTTGTACATTACAATATGTTGCTTTTTTTTAAAAATTCCACGGGATGACCTTGACCCAATTCTGTATAATTATAAAAGGGGAAATGTACTTGCAAAATTCATCAGTCTACTGCTACCTTTCATACCGTACACATCTCGCTCTTAATCCCTGAATATAAAACTGCAACATGTCCCTAAAGGTCAAGTGTGCATCTTACGATACTAACACCATAACAACTTTTGAACAACTCGAAGATTTAACCAACGAAATGCGAGTTTTACTTACCGGTGGTTATCACTTAACTGTTGATGTTAGTGCTACTAATACAAGGATGTTCACTAAAACAAAATATTGCGATGATGAAATATTTATTTCTACACAACCTACAACTTCTTCATCGCCAACTGGTCAACATAACATCAAGTTCCAAAAGTATTACCAATGTTAAATAATTTTTGACAGACAAAGCTACAACTAAAGAATCACGTGATCAATGTGAGTTAATAAAAAGGATGTGATACTTGTATAAAATAATCATTCGCTTCTTAGCTCTCACCACGACAAGACCTATTTAAGAAAATGTTGTACAGAATGATGATTCAACTTGATGGAAAAATCTATGGAAAAGATTACAACACTGTTGAACAAATGACTAAAGATATAGATGTATTAGCTAAAGAAGGATACCAAGCTAAGTTAATTTTAAAATTTCCTGAAGTACATCCACTATCAATAGAAGAACTAGTTGCTATGGCTAAAGCTGAGAAAGATAAAAAGTCTGAAGAAAACAAAGAGAAACAAACTTCCTAAATTTTAATAATCCTTACACTTGTAAGGTATAATTTTTTAAAACTCCATTTGGATGACCTTGAAATTACCCCCACCACTTTTCACAGTACATAAAACTCGCTATTTAACACTATACACTCTTATTCTTTCACTGGACTCCGCAGCGTCAACATGGAAGAGCAAAAATACAAGTACAAACCTCGTTACTGTTGTGAACAACAATGTACAGATTTAGGGCCAATGATGGTGGATGGGTTAGCTTGTACTAAATGCGAATTCTTCGGATCTTGTTACTGCAAATGCAAAACAAAACAACTACCGCCACCGGAATTGCGAACTTTGAAACTTTACAAATCAAGATATTTTCATACATGTTGTCCTCAAAGATGTTTCAAATTTCACCCTCTCGATCTTGCTCATTGTCAACGCACCAATTCTCATCAAGATGATTTTTGTACACATATGATAAAAAGATGTAAATACAGGTCAGATTGGTATTCCGATCCTGTAGAACCATCAAATGTGTAATTTCAGTTTTACACTCTTTTTTAAAACTTCATTTGGATGACCTTGAGATTTCCCCCACCACTAGTTCTAATTTTTTATATAATATTAAATCATTCCACTTCCAACACTCTAACTAACAACATGGAAAACAAATTTATCAAGTTTGAACATATAATAACTGACAGGGAGAAGATGGAAGAATTGTTTCAAAACTTACTTTCTATCATTGACGAATATCCTATAAGATGGTTCAGAATTGTAGTTCAATATTTAAATCCTGGTGAATTGTTTTCTTCATCAAGTGAAGAGGATGAAACAACTACTTCGGTTCAAATAATTGAATTAAAAGACGAAGAAGAAGAACTAAACATTTTATTCAATCATAAGCTCAAGGTTCCCCATATAAAAGCCCCCTCCCTAGACAGCCCCCCTCCCTAGACGCCTGCTCAAGGTCACCATTATATAAGCCCCCTCCCTATGCGCCGATCCTCATTCCATCACCGACTCTCCAATAATGAACAACTCTCCATTGGCCCGAATGAATTCTAGTTTTGAAATAAACTCTAAAGAAGAGTTACAAGACATTTTTAATATTTTACAAGAACTTGTAGATAATTTTACAACCATCAAAATGAATTTGGAAATAACATACGATTGTCCTATTTGTGATAAGGTTGAAAGTTTGGACGAAGACAGTTTACTAAATCTAACTCCTGCACCATCTGACACTACTGATGGTAATAATGAAGAGCAACGTCTTTCCCCCACCACTTCTTTGTAATTCATCCTTCCCCCCACCACTTCTTTATTTAACTAACATTTCTCCCTTTCACTACTCATTCCGTCTTCGACTTCTGAACTATCAACATCACTTGTTTTAAAATTTCAAACACTAACACAATCATGATGGATATGATGGATGAAGTTCCCTTCATAACTAGAATGGAAGAGGATAAATTGAAATTGGAAATTAAACGATTGGAAATGGAACGGGAAAACCAATTCGAAATGTTACATTTGTTCAAGCTTTTCAAATACATCATCTGGGGACTCTGCGTTTACCTTCTCATCGTCGTTGGTGTTTGCATTTACAACTCTGTAGTTCATCACAAAAGTTCAACTTGTTTAAACTCTGCTGTTGCACATTAATTGTATGTTCACAAATAAAATTCAAAAGTTACTTCAACCTATCCCACTATCACCAACTAATTCAACTTTCAACTATTTCTGGTGGTAGTTGGATAGGCTTTTTTAAAACTTACTCTGGATGACCTTGACATACTTTCCAAGCCCCAGTTATAACTGTTAAATTTCAGTTTTAAATTAACTCTTAATTCATGCCCAATTCTACTTCAAATTCAAGGCATATGCTCTCGCCATCTGCACCCCAGCATCTGACGCCATCTGCTCGAGCAGCTGCTCGGGCAGATGGCACGACTTCCGGTCCAGAAGTAACCAAAACACACTACTGATATAATAATGTGGTTATTCGGTATTTTCATTCATATAGGTTATTGGTATTATTTGATATTATTTTCGTTTGATTGTTTGTTGTATGATTTAAGTGGTTTGTGATCGCTTTAATGACGTTTTATTCAATAAATTATTGAAGCTTAATTTTATTTATTAAAATATTGATGATATAAACCTCATTTTGTTATTATTGCATGAATTTATCGTTTATTATCGTTTCTATTTAATCTCTTTTTTGTTGCTGATTTGTAGAGTTTTAATTTATTTATTTTAAATGATTTATTATTTATATAATTATTTTACATTATGGGAAGATAATGTTTGGTAACTTTATACATTGGAGACCTTATGTTAAGAATGAGAATCTGTTTATTTTATATTTTATTATATTACATAATCATCGTCTCGCCAAGTTTAAGGAAACTTATCGGTAAGATCAATTAATAACTATTAAAACCACATTAAAAATATCTCTACTTTCTTATTTACATTTAAATTATATTAACATTGAAATTACTTACAGTTAATCCGGTTTAGGGAAGGCACTTATTTAAATCCTAATCTTCAGAGCAGCTTAAAAAATTACTTAAACTCAATTAAGTTATTTAATTTTAAAATATTAAACACCCCACCAAAAATGTCCTTCAGATTAAATTAAAAAAGTACGTTTACCCAATAAACTGACAAATCAGTAGTAGACAAAAATGCCAATAAATAAAAAAATTAATAAATAACTGAACAATAATAATACTTTTTGGCTTTACTAGTTTGAGGAGTAAAACCTTAATCAGTGTCTAGTTGCTTCTCTAGCCGGAAACTGTTTCAAATCTCGAGTACCAAAACAACATAATCTCACTTCTTCAACTGAGAACAATAACCATAATTTTGTGTATCGTGTTTATTTCCCCTTGTGAGCGTTTAAAGCAAATAAATTTGTAAATGAGTTTATTTAGTTTTGAAGATGCATATAAGGAGTTTATAAAAATATGTAATTATTTATTTATTTGATCATCAACGGATTACACCATTTTTACAGAGTAAGGAAAAACTTGAACAATAATTCTCAAAATGGACAATAGTTAACATATGCTATCGTACATAGATGAATAAATAAGAAAACAAAGATATAGTAACTAGCAGTAAAAGAGGTATGGCAACAAATAGTAACTTGTGCTAATAGGAACTGACTTGCAACTGACAACCTAACAGGTGAGCTAATATAAGAGATTTGTAACAGAAAAAAATCACAACAATAAATACAAAACAATTACAACGAGCTAGTGACTAAAACTAACAAGCAAAACAATAACAAGTTGAACAATAAATAAAATTTATATATATTAAAGAGGGATAACAGTGAAGAGAATAATGAATACGTATGACTGCGCATCGTGCAGGTAACCATGATAATAAATAATATGTACAAACATACTCACGAAAAAAATAACATCCAAGACAATAATGTGAAGATAGTGCAAAACTACTTCATCAACACAGCCATTTTTCGTTTGGACGACTCAGGCGTCTCGTTGAAGAAGTCCAGGATGGAAGCGGCTGAACTTCTAGCTCCGAGGAGACGACTGAGGCCACTGTTGTACTCATAGCTGGTGGGGATGTTCTGCCTGGAGAATTCGGTTCTTGAGCGAGAGTTCCCCGAGGTGAGCAAAAGTATTGATTGATTCTGTGTGTTTATCGGCTGATGAGGTAGGCCTAACCTTTTTATCTCTGTTTTGAGTTAAGTATAAGTAAAAAATTGAATGTAAGCCTGGAACAACATTAGTAAACCATTTAAAACAGCTTATAAGGAAGCTTTAATGGTTTTATGTATACATCTATTTTCAATGTAAAATGAAGGTTCCCCCTGTCGTAAAATTCATGAAAAGTGAATACATTTTCTAGTAGTTACAAGATTTTTTAATGATTTAATGAAAGAGGTCACACATGTCTTGAAATTATTATAAAGAGTAGAAAGACAATCAGTAATGCATCATTGTTTACTTAATACCTTTATTGAAATGGCGACCTAACTCAATAGGTAGTTTAAAGCCAAGTATGAATGAGGGATGAGTGTAGGATGATTGTGGCGCGATCTTGTAGTCTTGTTACTGACTAAGGCCGACATTCTCCTTAGACAGGACTGTTAATTGATAGCCCAACAGCCAATGGTATCTAGGGACCTACAGTTTAACGTGGGATCCGAACCACAATTTCAACCTCCCATATACGAATTGGTCTAATTATGAGGATGTTACTTATGGATGAACTAGTATTCACTAGTGCGGACGTTAATCCCCACCAGGGAATATCGCATCCACAAGCCATCGCTCATAACTATCCACAATTCGTGACCTCCAAGTAGCTGGATTACAGGACGTCGCCACCGTCCCAGTCTTAATGAATACACTAAGTCTAGAAAGATAATTAAACAGCTAAAGTATACCTAGCAGTTTATGTAAATTTAGCTCTTTCTCATAAAAGTTTGTCATACACAGTACAAGTAATATTTAATTTTATGTTACATATCATTTACTAAATCAGGGATAGACAATTTAAGAATAGTACAGGGGAGCCGAGCTTCGCTCTATAATTATGTTGTAAATGTTACAAAATGTTTAAAGTTACATTTAAGTTTATTAAGTAAGGGTGAGATGTCAGAGCACGCCTTCAGTCTTCCCTTTTCTATAGGTTTTTTCTTTTTTTTTTAACTTCCTCCTCGAGAATATTGGGGTGGGAGAAAAGTATTTAAAATGTAAACAAAGAACTTAAACTTACAATAGAGGTTTTTGAGTAGCATTTTCCTAAAATAAAATTTTCAATCTATCTATAAAAAAAATGAAAGTATGTATCTTTAAAAAGGAAAGCTTTGTGTGTCTTGAATAGGCGCAAAGACTACTGGACCGATTGATTGACCTGAGGTTTTGTAAAACTATACTTTATTTATCTAGCAGAAAGATTGATAGGCCTATTCCTGTTATTTATAAGCTTCTGGGCTTTGCCCTATTGGCCCTGCATATGTATTGTACCTAGAAATTTAAACGTGTATACAATATAATTATAAAACTTGAAACTGGACAAGTTTTGTTCAAATTTATTTATTCTTTAATTCAATTTATTAATATAAATAAACAGCTGTTAAAATTTATTCTTCACGGCACTGGATTAGTTTGTTATTTTTTGGTAATTTTACTTTTGCAAAATTATTAGACCATCTCTTTCCATTCAACCAATCTGCAGCATCTATTACTTATTTAATACGCTAAGGTTTTTTTGTGTGTTCACAACTCTTCCTACAATTTTTAACCGATATTCAAGTTTTTGGTGTCGTTGGATAGGGCTTGTTCTGTAGTTGTTTCTGCTAAAAATCTATGAAAATCAGACATAAAATAAGGGCGCTTTACACAAATTAAATTTGAGATTTTCCCATTAGAATAACATTGGGTTTGGGTTGAACATTTTAAACATCTGTTAATGTATAGCTGTAAGCACGTGTAGTTTTTTGTGATTACTGATATTCACAATATTGGATTGGTCGGTTGTCGTTAATTTAGAACTAAATGTTACTTTTGTATTGTATCACATTAAATTGCTCGATTCCGAGCAACAAGTAGACTAGTAATTCGTAAATAAAAATTACATGTGGCGTTCTTACACTATTTACCATCTTTACCATTTACCATCGAAGTAATCTCTGCAGTCCTTGAAGAGAGGGAGAGTCGTCAATTCTTGCATGAATGTGTTTGTGTGTGTGTGTGTGTGTGTGTGTCATGTGTGGAGCATTTTATTTTTTATGGGAGTGTTCTTCTATGAACTCACTTAGTTTGTAGTAAGGTCTTTCTAATAGATATTTTTTAGTTGCTTTTTAAATATGGAGGCCTTATTAATTTCTCTGAGACTATTTGGCAACAAATTAAACACTTTTACCCCCATGTAATTAGGTGTTTTGCTGGTTTTGGTTAACCCATAGAGGTTTAAGTTAAGATTAGTTTGATTTCTCAAACTAAGACTGTGCCAATTTATTCTTAGTTGAGGGGGATTGTATTTAATGTAAACTTTTATTCCAAAGAGGAATAAGGAAATTATGCTTAGGATGCGGTTGAGAATGAAGGAAGGTTTGCAATGTTCCTGAGGTCCAACTTGTTCCATGATTCTGATTGCCTTCTTTTGTTGAATGAGGATTTTTTGAACATCTGTTTCATTTGCTGACCCCCAAACGATAATTCCATTCCAGACGCGAGAAGAAAAAAGTGCATGATACGCAGTTTTAGTTATGTCCTTGTTTGTTAATGTTCTGATTCGTTTGAGAGCGTAAAGCATTTGAGATAATTTCTTTTGTAGTTTGTCAATGTGAGGCTTCTAGGTTAAATTATTGTCAACTATTAATCCTATAAATTTTGTGGTGGATTGATCTGGAGCATTATTGGTTTGAGGCAATTTTTAGCAGGTAAGAAGTCCGATGTTACAGTTTTTTCTCGGTTTATTTTCAGTCTCAGGTAGTTGCAGGCAGTTTCGGATGATTGTAGGAGAAGGTCTACTGCTTGTTCATGGGAGTTAGGACTGGCCTTATCGTTGGGAGATATAACTGTCTTGTCATCAGCGAACATAATACATTTTGACTGGTCTGTGAGGTGGTTAGGAAAGGAATTTATGTGTATGAGAAAATGCAGTGGGCCGAGGATTGATAATTGGGGAATTCCTTGCGTAGTGTTTTGGAGTGGCGATCTAACTTTGACTTCATAGTTGTTGATGAGGTGTTCTATTTCCATTATTTGCTTCCGGTTTGTGAGATAGTTTTTCAGCCAAAGTAGTGCATTGCCTGAGATATTAAGTTGAAGGAGTTTGCTAATAAGGGTTGGAACGGTCCAGGCTATCAAAGGCTTTATTGTGTCTATGAAGATTCCGGTAGCTTGCTTCCTTTCCTCCCAAGCTCCCGAGATGTCTTGAAAAAGTTGGGCCAGTTCTTTTGATGTTGATTTTCCTTTTCGGAACCCATGTTGCAAACCTGATATTACACAGTTCTCTTCTAGATATTTGATTAATTGGTTGTGGATTGCTTTTTCAATGTATTTCGATAAATTGGCCAGCACTGATACGGGTCGGTAATTCGATGCTTTGGATTTTCTCCTTTTTTGCATTTAGGGTAAACTAATTCTATTTTGGCTGCTTCAGGAATTTCATTTTGTTCTGTGGAGGAGTTAATAATGATTAATATGGGCAAAATTATTACTGTTTGACAATAACTGATTATTTTGTTGGATATTTGGTCGATTACTGCAGAGTTTTTGGGTTTGAAGCTCTTAAACATATCTTGAAGATCTTTGATGCTGACTATGTTAAACTGGGTCAGGCCTTAGAGTGTAATCCTTACTTTCCCATAAGGATGTCTCTGCTTATTCGGTTGTGTATAGGCCTACATGGACGCTACTTACATTTTTAACATTTTTTTAATGATCAGTATGTCAATTTTTTGCAGACGATTTTGTCCTAAGTCAAAAATTTAGCTCGCTAAATGATGTCCAATGATGTTGATATTTCTAAGCCAACCCTTATTAGTGAGTGGTGCAGTACAAAGAAGCCCTGCATGAATGCTGAGAAGGTTCAGGATGTAACACTGTGTCTGGGCAGTAGATCCAGTAATGTCAAATCACTTAAGTTCTTGGGGTTTCATTTGCAGTCCAATATTAAGTGGCAAACACACATTGATTATTTGGCTTCAAAAGTGCGACGGATATTCATGATAAGATGACTAAGTGCTAGTGTTTCTCCTGATGTCTTTCTCTGTATTATTCCGCATACATCCATAGTTTTGTGTCATATGGAACCTCAGTGTGGGCTAACTGTTCTTATGCCATTGATATTGACAGAATTTTTATGTTGCAGAAAAAGGCCGTAAGATTAATGTGTGGCGTTCATAACCAAACACATTGCAAACCACTCTTGATTGCTCTTAAAATACTTACCATCATTGTTTGTCATGTCATGCTTTTTGTCAAGGACAATCTGCCAAATTTAACCAAAATATCAAATGTTCACAGCTACTCCAAAAGGTTTAGAGGTAATTTTTCCACGTCAAGGTGAATGTTTTCAGCCACTGAAAATAGCCTTTGCTATCAAGGCATAAAAATATAATCCTTTACCTGTTCATATAAGAAATTTATCTAGAGCTAATTTTAAGAATGTTATAAAAACTGGTTTAACAAAAGTCTCATTGTATAAACCTGAAGAGGTTTTTGAGGTTAAGTATTTATGTAACAAACTAAAATTAGTTTGATTTTTTGACGATTGTCATAAACATTGTTATTGTTTCAATTGACTTTAAAGAATTTCATTTTATTACAATCATATGATTTGCACCTATACTTTTCTTAAGGGCAAATATTTGATTCATTATCTTACTATGTAATCCAAGGTTTTTCGTGTTTTGATGAATTAAACTACCTGTTATTTTATACCCTAGAATTTATCACTCAATACTGGGTTTCCACTCGTGCTTTTGAAGATTATGCCCAACCCCCAAAACAACTAAGAAATTTTCCCGTTTTTAATACACAAACTGGCTACATGGTTAAAACATGGGACTTACGTTTCGGAAAAAATTTTATAATCAGGTGATCGCTCTAATGCTTTTCTTATGGAGAAAAATGATTTTTATTAACGATTTTACTAAATATTTCGAGCGTTTTGAGCGTTTTGATGAATTAAACTACCATTATTTTGTACCCATGAATAGTTATTTTCCATCCGGAACGGTCTCCGGCTTGTACTTCACGAAATATTTTCCAACCACAAACCCCACTACAAAACTTTCTCGTTTAATATAATAGGATTTAATCTTCTACAGAATAAATTTGTCAAAAATTTCCATATTTGCAAGTGGAAAATACATTATAGTATCTATATATATAATACGTGATGCCCCTTTTTTGTTAACACTACTCCTCCCTTATTTCTGTACCAATTTTAAAGTTTGAGGTGTCAAAAGAATGGTCTCAGTTTGTAGTTTTGCAATAAGGTCTTAGATTTTTGATATTTTAATTCTGGAGCTCACAGGAAGCCCTCAAAGTTCATTTGTTGTCCATAAGATTAACATGGGGAACAGTTTGTATTGAATTGCAATATAAAACAGCTGTTGATTGTAAAACAGACAAACACATGTTAAAAGCTGAATACAAGCAATTGAACTACTGGTACTGAAATATCAACACAATTTCATACTTTAAACAAGAAGTGTCTTTTGTCGTATTTGAAACTTATCTCAAAATTTAGCGGAAAGATTTTCTTGAACATTTTATTTACGTCTATTTGGACACAAAATAAGTTTAGTAACGTAACCCTAGAAAAATTCATGCAGGACATACAAAAACAAGTTTGGAAATTGAAATTTTTGACGTGGGTCTTATGGGTTGTCTGATTGGTATTTAAACAATAACGAAAGTTTACAAATATTAAAATAGAACACTAAATTTGTGTGCATGGGTTTCCAAACTCTGTAAATTATAAGGAAAAGGGATAGTTGGTTGTAGGTGTTATAACCTGTTTGTTTAATATTATACTATACAAAGATTTAATGCAAAATGATACACATTAAAAATCATGTTTAAAAGAAACTACATTTAAATGTTTTTTTACTTCCAGTGTAGAAAACAAGCTTATTTCAGATATGGTTTGTACAAAGAGAAATTTCAATAATAAAATAAATACCACATCAAACCAAAATGGACCACACTAACAAATATGTAGATTCTCCTTATTTAAGTGATTTCTTTATTTACATTTTGTAATGCCATGGAAAATTACGAATTATTGGGGCTTTAGTTCTTTTTTAACAGTAATGTGGACTCATTCTCTTTGTCGACAACATCTCATAACAGCCGCAGTGAGTGTTGCATAACTCATACAGGACCGGGGAGTTGTAATGAAATGTTGATTTTTATTCTGTTTTCATTTAAGTTTTATGTTTGATGAACTATGTAGATCCAACATCTGTGAATTTATTCTAGATTTTGTAGGAGTGTTTAGACAGAGACCCTAAGACAAACCGGAAAAAAAGAACAACTACGTAATCTTAGCTAATTTTGAACTAAAAGAACAACCACCAAATCTCAACAGTGTCACATTGGCAAGTTGCAGAATTAGTAATGGAGATCGATTGATGAAACACCATTATGTTTTATCTGATTTTCACTACAGTTTAATTTTTATTCAAAGTAACTCTGTCCATTACCATGGAGCAAGATTTAATACTCTATAATAAATGCAGCGCATTGCGCTGCACGGGCCCCCTAGTGTTCAATATTTTACTTGCATCTGTGGAAGAAATAAATTACCAGAAGTCAGAGAAAGGATGTTTTAATTAGCATTTTATAATACCATAGCCAGAACACTAAAAGTAAACAAACATTTTCAAATTAACATGTGTTGATAAAAACATATGACATAAAACAATTCACTAAAGGTGAATGGTCGCCACACATCTATTTACATTGGAAAGATTTATTCATTAATTTATTCATTTATTACATATTGCTTAATAACAATAGAGAAATTGTGTTTGAATCCAAATATGGAAGCCGTTTTCCATATTGTTCTGGGATGCTCAGTTTGAGTTTCCCTTTCTTTTTCGAACATTAATGTTGTGGATGGCAGACCAAAATTGTTAATTTTTCGAATAATAAAAAAATCGACAACAACGTAGTAGCAAATTCTCTTAAGTGTGAAACATTTGTTTTCACACATAAGTACAAACTTGTAGATTGCTTTATACAGTATTTAATTTAGTTGCTTGACATTTAATTACTAGATAAATACAAAACGTTACTTTGCAAACTTAATTTTGAACTCTTAATTAAAGAAAAAAAAAATAACGTAATAAACTAGTTGATGATTTACGATTAGTTCATTTATTCAATATACCACTTTCAAAACGTCTTACTTATTATTACATCCAATGAAAATTATTTTTTTTGTGAATTTTATGGCTGGAAAAAATTATTCTGAAGAGGGAAGTCTTTTAATAGTACTCACAAAATTATAGAGCACTTTAATAATAATATATTTTTTAAATACTTAGTCACAGTAAAAAATAAAATTAAAGTTTTCGATATTGAAAGTTCAGGTTAGTACATCTTAAGAGAGCGATGCTATGAAATTGTTAAGACCGGTTACAACCGACTTCAAGTACTCGTAATATGGCAGGATGTCCAATTCCTGCAGATTATACACATGAGTTTGTAAAAAATTTTAAGAAAAAATATATTTTGTGACACAAATAAATACATGAAGTAGCACCTTGTCATGTTAAGTCTATTTATATATGACACTGATTGTCAATGCGTATTCCTTCCTTGTCACAAATAACAACAATCCTTATTGACCTACAATAAAGACAAAGTGTATAATGAAATTATAGAATGTAGTTTTAAGCTTAGCAGAAAGATTAAACTATATTTTGAAATAACCTTAGGAAATTGGAATCTATGAAGGCCATTATATCATATCCAGAATAATAAAAAAGCATATTTCCGCACTTTTGTAACATTTTACATAAAAACATAAAAACCATACTAGTAGGGCCTACTAAACTACAAAATTAAATTCAATAAACGAATTTTCTAAAAAGTGAATGCTTTTGTTTCCAATACATTTCCAAATGATATACCTTTAAGGCGTATAAAGATATGCACATTGGATAAGTTCGTCGGATAGATTCACAGGGGCTGTATCAACATTAGTGTTTATGATAGTAACCTACTTCGTTGCGTGTGATGATTCACTAACGCTGTCAATAATTGAAATAAACAACCTCAATTTATACAGCTATCTAAACCTTCGCATGTCATGATGGTTCTAAGAAACAGTTGTAATCAACTGTTTATTTTTGAATGCTGTATTCAACGAGATTAATATAGTGTGATAAACACTGTATTTGCTGTCCCCGGTTGATTGAAGCCATTTTACCCACAATTCAAACGTTTCCTTGGTAACCATTCCACACTTTACCCTCGTTTAGTTGGTTACCAGTTTTAGCTATTCTGATTGTTTTAAACAAGCTTAAAAAATCATGGATTACACTTTTAAAATCTTATTATTTGTTAATTGTTTTTAAAACCACCATTCAGTTTGTGAGTTGTTTTTGTCTGATGATAATTGCTGACAAAATGAATCAGGAATAAAAAATTCAAAAATATTGGTAACTGTTTGTTAATCGAAAATTTATTTTTATAATAAATGTATAAAATGTAAAACCACTTTGATTTGATGGTCTGTGAACAGGATATTGAGTTGGTTACCACGGAAACGTCGGATGGGTGTGGGTAAAATGGCGAATAACTGTTGGGAAAGTGTAAACAAAGGACTGGTTACCACGAAATGGCAGGATTCGAGGGTAAAATGGCGCAAATAAAAGGGGACAATCCTACCCTATCTTAATTTTTATTTTGTGTCTATTTACGCTAGTGGAATTTTTAACATTTTCACGTGGAACGGTCCATACCCCGTTCTTGTTACTAACATGTATCTAACATGTTTTTACATGTTACCAATGTCGTATCTAACATCGACCAGTTGTTAGAAAGCTTAATTAATTATTAAATGACAAATGGCGACTGGGTCCGGAATCGAAGCTTTAAAAAGCTAATAACTTTGTCGGCAATTTCAATACGATGTCACATATACGACTTTATATGGATGACTTACCCTAATTAGGCTAGTAAACAAAATTTAAAATTATATTTCGAAAATTTCAAAATGAAATAAATTTGGACTATTCGAAGAATTTTTTGTGGCGTATTCCTGTTACAGTATTTCAAAAACTTTTAAAATGACATACGATAAAACTTCTCCAAAGAACTTTCTCCTTTACTTCCTGTATGTGTCGTCTCCAACGACGGCATAAGAGGGAGCTCCATTGGCTTCCATAATATTAAAATTTTGGCAGTATGATTTCAATGCAAAATGTGATAGCCTGACAAAGTTTGAGACTCAGTCACCTTTTTAATGTCGTGTTAGCTGTATTGTACTCTACTAATAAAGACGTTTATTTTAATTATCATGTCGATTCGTGCTTATATTTAAGATTTTTTAAATTTGGAATGTTCCCTCAAAGAGTGTAATAACAAATAATAGCCGTGAAGAATAGTTTTTATATTTAAAATTTAATAGTCCCTTAACAGACTGTTAGCTAAAGGATGTATTTAGTGCTACCTAACTTACTTGTAGTAACTTAAAAATTAATATTTTGAAGGCTCCGGGACTTTAGGGTAATCCGGTACGGGAAAACCATGAAAAATATTATAATTTATGGAAACATGTCTTCGGCTGTATTTCAAAGCATCCATGCCTTATTTGAGATGATTCAAAGATTAAATATTTTTACAGTAGCAATAATGTACGGTAGCAATACAGTGCAATAATGTCTGACTTGATAAATAATCATATTATTCTCTCGTTTACAAAAAAATGTTGAGGTGTTTAAAATACTCATAGTGAAAAAGGTTTTCATAAACCTTTGATATTTTCAACACTATGTTTAACCTGATTAGAATCAACATTGGAATTTACGATGGCCGAGGTAGGTATCGGAAACCATGTTTACTGTTGGCAACATGGACTGTCGCGTGTCTGGCTGCAGTAACTTAGTGTATAATTAAAACTCACGGCCTCACTTTGTGTCGGTGTCAATAATGCTGTAGTACATGATGTAAGGCACGTCGCTAAGTAGGTCAAATCAGGAGGCATAGCAATGCGTAGCTTGGTATTGTAGAGTTTAACATTGACGGCACTCTGATTCCGAAGCAAAAATCAAACAAGCTAGAGATTCATTTTGAGAAGCTCTTCTTATTGGAATAATCAATAATTTTAAAATAAAAATCTTCAAATATCCAATAAATAAAAATTTTTATTTTTGGTTAGGCCAATTGAATTAGTAGTATTTAATGAATACATCATCAGGCCATTATCAACTGACACAAAAATATGAATTTAAAAATATTGTTTTAAAAATATATGTTAACCATAATAAGGTACATCTGGTGTTTTAACAGAAAATATATAAGTTAGAGAGAATGTATACTATACAATATTGGAATATTTAAGTTGATTAATGGCGAATTTTAAATTGGTCCAGGATTGTTATTTACAACTTGCAGTCTTTGTTTATTGATTTTCATAGTTTCTTGAGAATTCAAATAAATATTGACTAAAGTTAATTTCTTTGATTGATTTTATTTTTGAATAAATATGTCCAGTTTTCGCGTAGTTTTTTTCGTAGCTAAAGTAAGCTAGAGGTGCTAATTTCCTGTAGTATTAGTTTATTCAGAGTAAAAAAAAAACTAGTTCGCTAAAAACATATCTAATCGAATATAGCTTTTGGTACATTATGACATGGCGGGTTAGGTTATAGTTGTTTTCGATTAGTTTAGTTTAGGACAAGCAGTAAAATAGTGGCAACCAAGATTTAATACCACATCATAAGACGTGGTAAAAAGTTGAAGTTTTATCATTTAAGTATTTTTTTCAATTTATTTGATATTTTTACTGTATTACTTTTATTATCATTATGACTTTATTTAATCATGAAACAAAAATCGTAATCACTTAAATTAATAACGTTAAAATAATTAAATAAACCTGACAATTAGGGTTTATAGTTTGTTTAGTTTCGGTACAATCAGAAAGTATCACATTGATACTAGGTCTGATTTGGTGCTAATAAATTTGCTAAATAAAGTCGTAGCTTTTTAGAGAAAGAGGTTTGTGTTTGTGGATGTTTTCAAAATATAAAGTCTCATATTTTTCATAAAAATTTAAAAAGCCTATACACATTTTTATTTTAGAGGTTATTTGGAAAGTATTGTAGAAATTGACAAGATCAAATAAAGTGGGTAAAATTCAACCACCAACTAATTATTCTTTTCGTACTGAAATGTGTTCAATAAGAAGTAAATATTCATTAGATTGGCGACTTTTAAATTAACTCTTCACTTAGCTCTGAGCAAGAGTCAGTCACTTCACCCTTGTAAAACACTGAAAAATGCCTTCTTATTCCCTGTTTCGGACGGTGTTTTTTCTTTCTTTTCTTTTATTTTTTGGTAAAATTTATGTTTTATTGTAGATTAAGGTTAGATCTAGGTCCCTTATATCTGATACATCAGTAAAAATAAATGGTGTAAGTAGGAAAAATCTCAAAAGTAAGTAAAATTGAGTTACTTTGCTACGTTACAGAGAGTAATTTAACCTTTTAAAAATTTCTAAGGAATGAGGGACCTAATACAATTATTTAACTAAAGTTTTACCAAGTTTAAAGGAAATCAGTTCGAAAACGGCGTACGAAATAAGGGAATAAAAAAACCATGTTTTGCATAAAAGCCGTTTGGTTAACATTGCCAACTGTGCTACTAGCCCAAAGGTGAATATGACTCTTAAAAAATCAAATTGAGGAATATAACATTGACAGTAGGACAGAAACCAAATCTAATTTTTAAATATTTAATATAATTCAAAACTTCTCCGACGTTTCTCCTATACTTCCTGTATATGTGTCGCCCCCAAAGCAGGTATTACGGGGAGTTTCATTGGCTTGTGTTGCTCGTATGGTTGTAGCTTCAGTTTATACATACAGTATTATTGTTTGAATTTTAGAGCAAAGATCTCACGAACGATCTTTGTTATGATTTATCACAGTATACAAATCCATCGTAAACTCATGTGTTTCACGATTTAAATGTAATTGCGAACAATAAAAAATGTCATAAAATGTTTATTTCTCCATTGTTTATCACTGTCTTTTCTACAGTAAATTATGGCTGATTCGATCCTGAAAGTAATTTCTTTAGCATGACATCAAGATGAAATGCTGATTATTCATTTCGTGGTAAATGGCAAAGCTAATGATCTAATAACAGATAAACAGTTTTAATGATAACTTGAATAGATTATTGAAATAAGAAATTCTTATAATATTTTATCAGGAAATAACAAATATTCTATAAAATTAATAAACCCTATTAATTCTCTATTCTATGAATTAATAAATAACTATTAATAAAATTAATACGTTTTCCATTCTGTCGCTTGCATGTTATTATTCTAATTTGTTGTATGTTATTCACTTAAATTATTGATACACATTTTCACTTGTATCACTCAAGGTATTGTCTAATATTATACTTAGCATTTTATAGTTGTTAAATTCTCAAGCATGTAACACCATTCTATGTCCTTGTTGTGTCTCACTCTGAAAAGTTTGTAAAAAATGGTTATACCGTTAAATAAATAAATAAATAAATAAACCCCTATAAAATTTGTCCTCCGTTTTAAAACACGAGAAAACTCTTTCAATGCCCATACGTAGTCGGATAAAAAAATACATGCAAATGGTATTGATTTCACAAAACTCGATCCAAATGAGAGATTGGACTAACGGCACAGAATCACATATCAAACAACTCATTTGCGTCGAATTTGACATCAACCAATTATTGATTGGTATGATAAAGCTTAAAATTTTGAATCTCATCTGGTAATATCCTTTCTGTCATATACAGTGCATTTATAAAGTGTATAATTCTATGCTAATTGTATTTCAATTGCCTAGACTTATTATTTGTTAAAACGGGGTACACTTATAAGAATGAAATGTGTTATTTATGAGTATATTAGATATTTGTGGGATGCTTTAATTAATTGTGTACCTTTTTTAATCAATCGAGTGCGCAGATTCAGACAGCGTAACATCCTGTAGTGATAAAACATTATTTATAGGTAGAGATGGCTAAATTGCAAAAAGTTGTTCATGCAGTTTTTTTTTCTACAAAATATTTTTGGAACAGCACATGAAATCAACAGAAAGCATTTCAATATTTGCCTTTTAAGAGAATATTGTAAACAAGTTATTCATATCTATAAAATATTTTAGCATTTACGGCACCTATATTAATGAAATAATATTTCAAAAAAGGGGATTACTACCCTAATCTGAGAAAGATAAATTAAGGCTTTTAATTAACTTATTTTATACATAATCACCGAACAATGAGTGATTAATTACAAGGCGATTGATATTATTGTGAAAGAAGTTTTAATCGAAAACTACAAAGGGAATTGAAAAAAGTAGCAAGTGGCATTAATTTTTATCCTCTTTACTGCATAAGTTTTCAATTTTTGGAACAAAACTTATAACTTTTAAACACAAGCCTCCCATTTATATATAATTTTAAAATGTAATACATGAGTTTAACATCTTTTTCTCCCAATTTTTTTTTTTAAACTAGTGTAACTAGCGTTTAGGGAGCTAGGTTCATTTAAAGGTTATTTCTAGTCCCATACGAATAACATGGACAAAGTTCCATTGCCTGATTTTTGAAACCATTTAGATAAATTTAAGAGTAAAAATGTGTAAATGATGTTTTAAGTACATTTATCAAGTAAAAACTACCATTCAAGTAATTTTCATAAACTAGTTTTACATTACGGTGGAAAAACGAATAAAATGTATTAACAAATTTTGCTAGGTGTTTATGGCCACTATTCGTCATAAAGCATATAATTACAGCCTGTTACTATTTATTGAATCAAGGTACTCTTCATTGTTATCTTCTTGTTAACATGAAATTTACTTATTCATTTTGAAAATAATACTTTTATAAATTATACGTATTTTCAACAAATTATTGACGTGATAATAGGGCACAAATATTAATTTTAAAATATAATACCTACGATTTCCTAAATATTTGGATTACGTTTTCCAATCTGTTATGGTCGATCCCCGACTGAACAATCACTAATTACTAACGTTCGTTAGAAGTTCCTATTCGACAGGTCATGTTCGTTATTGTACTCACTATATTATTTAGTTTACGGTTAACTATATGTATAAACTATATCTGTTTGTACACCATAATTTATGGGAACTATGGGATTTATATTCAATAATTAAATGCCCTGAATAATTATTAAAATTTATTTGCTTTATTAGCCTACTTGTTTGGCAATTATTTTAGCACATTAAAATTTTTACATTCATACTGTAAAATTGCTATTTTCACTGATATTTTTGTTTTCAATTTATATCATTATTAAAGGATGGGAAACCAATTTTTTGTACATTAGATATAGCTTCTTTTTTGGGGAAAAAAAACTTAACCATTTTCTTAATGGAGAAATGTATATTTTTAAGGTAATTACTAATACAATTTTAATGTAGTTACTTTTTATTATTTTTATGTGGAATAAAATATAATACCAGCAAGTTATTGAAATTTAATATAAAACTCTTGCACAGAAATCAATTATCAACATTCAATGATCAATAGAATGTTCAAAACTAATTACAGATAATAGTAAACTTCTGTTTCACATGATAGTGGTTAAATAAATATAATTTCAAACTTAAATATTTGCAGGTAATAGGCTATAAAATCATACTGTACCAGCAAATTTTAACATCAATTATTCTAATGATGGTTGATGAATTGATAGTGATTCCAACTTCATTATCTTATCCAGATAATTGAACGCATCAACATCGCCAATAGTTGGTAGTAATATTTTGACATGAGTGATTATTAGGTGTATTTATGTCAATTACACTTTACTTCATCAAATAAAAACACATATTCATGTATTAATTCATATATTTTCTTGTTAAAACTTTTTCTAGCTACAATGTGCAATTAAACTAAAAACATTAATTTAAAATGTACTGTCCTAAATCAGATTTTTTACTGTGCACAGAATATTTTTATATCAACATTAAAGTTTTTGTGTAAAATATTATTTGTAATAGATCTATTTTTACAATTGAATAAATGCCTGATATACTTTATTTTGCATATTACATTTTTTCAATAAGGCTATTAAATAAATGGTTACATTTCCACGTATTGTGGGATATGTGGATTTTCACTCTTATGCCAAATTGTGTTGCTATTAAGTTAATTTTAAATACAGTAACCATTTATGTCCTGTCCAGAAGCAATTTATTTTCTATTAAACATGTCTAAGCCCCTTTTAAATCATGTATAACAATTTTATCTATAATTGTTCGGAAAACTAAATCAAAATATATTTAAAAAAAATAAAGTAAAAATTAAATTATAACCTGAAATAAGATAAATTATGTATTAATTATTGTTAATATCAAACCTTAAACGACGAATATAAGAATATACGGAGTAATTCAATTTCTTAAAATCTCTACTAAGATAATGTCATAATTTAAGCAAAAAAATGTTAGGTAGGATGAATATGCAAGGAACAAATACTCTGGTCGAAGGCAATTATTTACTGATTGAGTCACAGTTTGGTTTAGAGAAAATTTAAATATTGCTTCTTTACAACCATTTAACCACTAAAATAGGTTTCTTATCATTAGGGCTAAACAAAAATTCTTTTTAGAACCTTTTAGGAATTTTGCTTTAATTTAAAAAAGTCATATTAAAATTAAAATTTTTTTGCATGTATGGGGGAAATATAAAATTGCCAGATATTGATACAATTTTGTCTTAACCTTCACCCATTATTGATTAACTTAGATTTTCTAACAACTTAGATAGCAGCAAACTTACATACTCGATCCTATGGTGTTTTATGGGGAAAGTAAATAATATAAAGTTCTATTGGAAATTCGCTGAGAACGCAGGTCTGCTGGGACGGGGGTATTTTGTCTAATAAGTGCCAAGCAGTCCACATGTAAGGGGCAAATTGTATTAAGGAAGGCTGCCAACCTTGAACAAATATTTACTATTAGATGTTGTTTGCAAAGTTCCCTTTTCCACCATGAGTTATATGACTATGAAATTAATCGATTTAATACAGTAATGTTAAGTGGAAATTCGTGAGTGAGTACCAATGCAATATATAGATGCTGGCGCATTGGTAGGAGTTCTAGTTTTGGTAAAGGTAATAAAGAAGGCAGACAAAGAAGGTTGGTATTTGGGAATAACTACAGTATTTGTATAAATGATTGAATTTTTTAAACACGAGATGTGCGTTATAAGAAAATTCATTCTCAGCCGTGGTCTCATATCATCAAAGAAAAGCTAAAAACCAGTAGACCTAATTAAAACATAGTTGAGATTTTATGTGTAACCTTTATGGTGTAGGAATGAAATAAAATCAAATAATAAATAGCTTTATTTCAATAAAAATATATATTTACAAGTTACATAAGCCATTAACATAAAAATCCTTATAAAAACATAGATTGAAATTTACAAGACAACAATGACTACCGTAATTTGAATGAATGGGTCCTAATGATAATGCGCCTTTTAAAACAATATGAAAACAAAGTTTTGTGCAACAGTAATTATTGACTGAAATTATTTGACTGAGGGAGTCATAGTGGAGAAATAAGAAGATTAGAAGTTTAAGAAAGTACTATTGAGCGCATTAAAATGCAAACGTGCCAGTGGTAGTTCATTAACCAATATTGAGATGTGCATGGTAATCTGAACTTACCTAACTGGACTAAAGGATGGTTTTGTACCCACATACAGTAGACCTACAAATACTTGAAATGTTTTTGGATTTCAATGTTAAATTTACCTTTTCAAGTTTATTTTTTCATATAATTTTTTCAAAAGTCCGATAACATGCTTTAAAAGTACTAATAATTTTGATTTGTTCTTTTCGTTTTTGAAAAAATTTGGAATTATTTTTCAATATTGCACAACTTGTCTTTATTTGGAATAATAATTTTCTGATCATGTATAAAGGGCGTTTCACGTTTAACATTGTTCTTAAGGAGGATAAGTTGAATTGGGATTGACGCAAAAGTCCCCCCAAAAAGTGGGTAAACCCGTTTTTGTGGGGGAAACCAACACTACAGGCTGGTCACCTGTGTGCGTAATGCATTTTCCTGCCTCTCCCTAAAAAAAAAAAAACAAAAAAAGTTCCCTACGTAATACGGTTTATACATAACTAGTTTTATTAGATATACACTAATAGTGTGAGTAAATATAATTTCTATTGGAAAAGCTAAGTTTTTTATTACATTACTCAAGGAATTAATTTTGATTACACAATTGAACTCCAATGTTTTAGTAGATGGACAGATAAATTACTTGCTATAACAAGCACTTGTGTCAGTACAATATATCCATTCCAGCCGTTGGTGATAGAGACGAGTTTAATGATATGTATATGATAATGCAGTTGTGATTGATATAAATTCATCACACAAAATCAGGTTATTCATTTTGCCATTTTTTACTGTAGTAGTTAACTTTAATCTGTTTATTTACCAGATAAATTCAAATTCAAATATTATTTCAAAATTAAATTCAAATATTATATTTAAATATTAATCTTTGTAGATTTTTTTAATCTAATGACTACCGTACAGAAACAGTACGAACGGCTGTTCCTGATTAACTGGGAATGGGAAATTTTTCTACTTATTTAAATTCATATCAAAGTTTTTCTCACAAAATGAGTGAACTTATTTTGGAATTTTACAAATATCGTTCCATACCAGGGCGCGAACGGATATGGAAATGCAGAACAAATTTATCGCCCTCCAAGGGGCACTTAAGCTTATTGCGGAAATGTACAAGACACGAATTAAGAGTTTATTTGAAAAATGAAGAAAAGACAGCAACACATTACAGACTGTTTTAGTAAGTTTTAGTTTTATAAAAGAAAACTTATAGTTAGAGAATAAAAGTTAGTAGTTTTGATGGATCGAAAATATTCTGTAAAAAACTGTTATGATTTTAAAGGGTGTATACCACTTGTTTATTTACGAGAGCTTTATGTACGTATGTTCCGTTATATGCGTGCGTTTATGTTAATGCATATTTTATCTTAAATGATAAATTTTAGTTGGGGTTTGCTTCTCTTGTTGCGTGTTATTTTTTTATATTTATATTCTATATTTCTATTAAATATCGTCATGTCATTTGAGGAAAAATAATGCTGTTTATATTTGTCAAAAGTAAAACTTTATAAGTCAGTTGACATAAATAAAGAGAGTTCTTTTCATATCCTACAAATTACCAACAAAAATAACCACTAAAAATTATATAGGCACAATAAAGTAGTTTCAAAGCTTGCTTGTGAGATATCTTATCTTTTTCCACCATGTGATAAACAACTATACTGGATTTTTGTTGTAATATAAAAACATATATGAGGAAATATATGTAGAAAATGATTTAAAACAAAAAATAAAACTTTAGAAGGAACAGTTATTGCTGTTATTTTTAAGTGAGCAATAAAACCACTGCTGAAGGTAATTATTGACCCCGATATGAGTATATCCATTATCGGCGGATGTGAGCCAAAAAACTTCAGGCGATGTCCCAATTCAGTTACCTCATGGATTATTTTCATTTTAGAAATTGAGTTAAAAAAACATAACACGCGTGTATCATAACCAATCAATTTCCTTATACAGAACAATATGAAAACTACTCTATATTTCTTAAGTTTCATGTAATGATGAATTAGAGCAAAAGTGAAGCAATCAATAAAGACATTAAATATGTAATTTATTTTAATTTAAAACAACATGAGCTAACGTAATAAGTTGAGTAATGAAATGGATTTTTAAAAGCTATTCCTTTATATACCCAAGTCTTAGATTTCATTTTTAAAATTAAGTTAGTATTGTCAGTAAGTTAAGCCCAGTACATCAGTGACTGCATGTCAGCCATGATCCGTATGTCAGCGGTACAGTACACAGGCCTGTGATGTATAACTTGATTAGCCATAGCTGATTGTCAGTATTGTCAGTAAGTTAAGCCCAGTACATCAGTGACTGCATGTCTGCCATGATCCGTATGTCAGCGGTACAGTACACAAGCCTGTGATGTATAACTTGATTAGCCATAGCTGATTACCTAACCGAGGGCTGGGGAATACACCAACTATTTCCGGTTGAAACTTGATTTCCACATCCCTAATCTTTTTAATTCGATAGTCTAATGTACTACAAGGCAATACCCATGAAGTTTACTATTTATTTTAGATTTATTTTGCCATATTGATTTATTCGATACGAACGATCTTCAACACTGGAAAGTTAAGTTTTATTTTTATTTAATGAGTAAAATATTATATACATCGTTACGTAGTGATTACATTTATATCATTAATAAAGTGCAATGTGTTACCAAATTCCTAAAACAGGAATAAAATTAATTATTTCAAATAAAAATAAAAATAAATTAAAAATTATTCCTTGTCAATAAGCACCATACAAAGATGTTTTCAAGTCACATGGAATCATATTTGTGATACTGTAAGTTATGATTGTTCTCGTTTCTTAAAAAACTAATGAAGTATGCAGAATTTAGTTTAACTTTATAAACATAATACTTGTAATATCCTGTACTACCCCTATGCTTATTGAATCAATTTTTATTCTTTATTAATCTATACTTATTTAATACGTTAAGGGTTTTTTTTTGTCTTGAGAACTCCTCCTACAATTTTCAACCGATTTTCAAGTTTTTGGTGTCGTTGGATAGGGCTTGGTCTGTAGTTGTTTTCACCAAAAACTGATAAGAATCGGCCTAAAAATAAAGGCGTTATCCACCATTGAAATCCCAAAATTTCCCATTTAAATAACATTGGGATTGAATAAAAAATTTTAAACATCTGTTAATAATCAGATGTAAATAACTTACATGTAGTTTTGGTGATTACAGATATTCACAATATTGGATTGGTTGAATGTCAATGATTTAGAGATGAGAGTAACATTTGTATTGTATTCAAATAAATTGCTCGATTTCGAGCAACACGTTTACTAGTATTTGATAAAGATCCCAATTGTTTTCAAATTCAAATCGATTTACTATAGTAAGCTCAATAAGTTTACATAGCAGTGCTTGCTTATCTCTCTGGCGAAAATGCTAATTGAGAGAAATTACATTATTTTTACTTTATAATACTTTAAATCTAAAAAAATTCTATTTTATTTCAGGAATGTGATAAATTATTAACATAATTATATATTTTTTAAGGATGAAGTGAGATATCGTTTAATACTATATAAATTAAATAACAATAACATATAAACCCAAATCAAACAACAAATATCAATAAAAACATAACAATAAGTAACAGGAAGTTCCACCATTACATCCTTACTCTATACCTTCGATTTAATTAAACAGTGATTATAACTGTTATTTTAGCCACGTGTTTTGTGAAGGTATGTTCAAAAAAAGATGAACACATGAGATGTAGAATCCCTAAACAATGTATTTTCCAATTGGTCTTCCGATTGCTTTAGGCAAGTTTAAATTATAGTTTCCTTCTCGGAACTGGTTTTCTAGTTCAGGTAATAGAACGATGAATCTTTCTTATTGATTAATTACTTTTACAACTTCTTCTAAAAAGCTTTTTTTCAATAGGCCTACTTTATATATATATTAAAAAAAATATCTTTGTAATTTTTTAATATTTAGACAAATGTTATTTTTGATTTTCATTAAAATCTTGTTATGAGGCGAAATTCAAAGCCTAAAAAACCAAATCAGTTAGGTAAGTGGTTCAATTAAGAGGAATTTCATCTAGAATTGCCATTTAAATCTAGTTAAAGTGTAAAAACAAAAAAAGAAAAAAATGTACGTATAACTGTGCTAAATCTAATTCATATAAAATAAAATATTTCATCTTTAAAAAAATGTAATTTTAAAGTTAACATTTTTCTAAAATATACATAAACAACGATATTAACCTTACAACTCTCCTTGATCCTTGCAACCTCATATGGACAATATAAACATGAATTTCAAAGGGTATGTTCATTCAATTTACACTTATATTTAGTTGAGAGAAAATATATTTAGATACCGGTACATTTAAGTTTTATAACCGTTAGCAACATACTGATTTTCTAACAAGCGATTATAGAAAGGGTTTTATGAACGAGCAGGTGACTGACATTAATTCGCCATAAATCCAAAACCAACAGCTTCCATGTCACAGTATAGCTTCCAACTATTTATCTAGGGGTTGATGCGTTCAATTATCTGGGTACGATAATGCAGTTGTGATCGCTATCAATTCATCAACCCTGATTAATTAATTCATGTTAAGATAAGACTCAATCACAATATTACTTTTATTTGAAAAAACATTTATTAATAGTTGTGTTAAAATTGATTATACATTATGAGCTCTATTAACTCTACGTTTTTCTACATGATATTGCTTAGAGGGATGAAATCCATTACCATCGATGTTGTTAGATGTTTAAGAGGGCATTGGAGTGCCGCCATGTTGGATTTATTTCCCATAAGAGCAATGCTAAACTTGTCCCCGGCATTTGTCATATAATTTCTTTATTTTTTGTCCGATTGGTTCAAAATAAATAGCGTTTGAATCACAATCAAATTCCCCATTCCTTTTGCGAGATCGATTCTTTGTAAATAATTTATAAAATTCTGTAGAAAATGTTTTAAAAGTAGTAAAAGACTTGCTTTGTTATTTCAAGTTAGTAAAAAACACTAACTTTTATTAAAAAATTCCTCTCGCAAACCAAATCCGCCTTGATGAACCCTTTATTTAGAGCTATAAACCATTATTTTCTGATTATAAATAAAAGAGTTATTTGACATCCCGTTTAACATTGCTCTTATGGGGGAAAGGCGGAATTTGGATTGACTCCAACGCCCTCTTAACTGTGGGATGAATTGTGAATTTTATGTATGATTATCGATGACACCAAAGTCGGACAACGGACGATGGATGTTGCACCTGGTGTCGCGTAGGGCTTGATACTCGGCCCGAGCATTTAAAACCTCTCATACGAGAGTCTCAGATATGAGATGACAAATAGTCAGTTTTAGTTGCGTTCGTTGATGACGTTGCATCACTCTAAATGTAACTCTAGATGTTCTTCTAGATGTATCTCTAGATGTTCTTAGTGGATCGCTGCACTAAATGTTAAGCTCACCCAGCTGAAGCTTAACCAAGTCATGCGAGTAGTTAACGAATGGTCGACGTTAGACAGTAACAAGACTGGGGTTTGGACCGAATGACCGAATTTAGAAATGAATTTTACAATCAGTGAGTCTTTAAGTAGAATAAATATCCAATTCTATGTATAGTGATGTGGGCTTTAAAAACCTCTTTTGTATACGTACTCTTGATACTGTTGACGTTATTGCACTTACGTTATAAACACTACATAACTTTAATCTTATAATATTTCAGTAAGAACTAATTAATTTATATATTAAAAACGTATTTCTAGAATAGTTTAATCGATATTGCAAATTTTTTTGTAAAATAAGGCATTATAACCTTCACTTAGCCTATTTTACAGTATTTATGTTACAGTTTTACACTATATTTTAGTACATAAATCGAATATCAACTCAGCATAAATCCAGCAGACGTTCACTCGTGTCATAATATCATCTCGTGATGATGTCGATGCGTTCAATTATCATGCAATGGTTCCGAATAATTCAGCCGTTATTGACATAATATCATCATAAATAATTCTCTATTACTGTTTTAATATGGTGGTTCTATTTATTGTGTTGTGTAAAAGCTTCATTCGTAGTTGTACTGTATATACTGAAAATAATTTCATTATTGAGTTCAACACTGCAAGCCGGGATCAAGTTCCAACCATCGAAATAATTTGAAACGTTCTTTTGATAAAAGTAATAGGAATTCCGAGAACAAGATACCGGGGTTTCGTGAAAGATTCCAGCTCAGACAAATAAAACAAAAAATTAGTTTTCACTAGTTAGTTTATTTATCCCATAGGAAAATGGAATTTACGTTTTATGAAAACCAAGCTGTTAACCTTAACAACAGTAAAACTAATTGATTAACTATTTAAAAAAAATATTTTGATGTAAATAGTATGGGATATACACTATAGCTGTTTAAGTTAAAAAAAAATGCTAACTCAAAATGAGGTTCTCAAAACCAAATGCATTCTTTCAAAACCCGGTTGATTTTACTTTGAAAAGGTGTGTCGTAGTTTCAAAATTTGTTTCTGGCAATTTTCACTCATGAGTTTTTTAATGGAACTATATCAAAAAATACCAATACTCATTTAAAATAATTTATTATTTTGGTTACGGAGGGAAGAGGAAAAGGAAAGGAAATTACATAACCACATTGTACAGGACTAACATGTGGTTCAATAAATTAATACCAGAGTGCAGCACCTTTAGACGTATATTAAAACATTATAAATGTGAGTGAATGAAGCGAACAAATTCTTATTGGAGCGAATGAGTCGTCTTTAAAAGAAACTAGAATTTTTTGACATTTCAAATAACATTATCCTATACTATAATACGAGCAATGTCTGAAGGGATGTGTGTTCCACGATCTCGAAATCTAGCGGGTAGATTTTGCTTAAAATTTTCACTAAAGAGTGCTTTGGCCCAAAAATAAGTTTAGAACCAGCCTAAATCCCAGGAAAAGTGTAATTTGGTTTGCATTTAAGTTTAAAAATCGTATTTTTTAACATTGGTCTTATGGGTTTTTATTTTGGTAACGAAATAACAACGAAAGGTAAAAATATACAAAAATAAAGGAATAGTAATATAAGCAGACCTTTTGAAACAGGTGTTAACTGTGAAGAGGTATAGTTGGTTGTTGGTGGAAATTTAATAGCTTTATTACCATCACATAATATCAAAACTGAATTAAAACCAACGAGCAAGGCTTGGTTAACCTGGTACTGTAAGATTATTACAGCAAATGAATCGTATAGGTTTACCAAACAAATGCTCGGTTCCCCAAGCATGGCGATTAAGTCCAGAGAGGAATACGTATGTGAGGGGATCTTTTCGTCTCGAGAGCTGCGGTCGCTCAGCGGTGTTTGTAGTCGTACTGTAGGAGCGGCCGCGGCGGGCGGACCCGTCACACCGGTCCCAACTCCTGGTAATCATTCCGCATTCCTCTTCCAGATGGACGATGATAGTTTACAATCTGTATAATTGAATCGTCACCGGTTCGGCGGCCGGGCCGGTAGTTGTATACGATCTGTTACTACTCATTCGGCTTTGACTGTTTTGACTCAAGTTGTTATTGACTTTCAAAGATTTATCCAGGAATCATTTAGCTAAATAATTTGCTAAATTTAGTGTATGGCGAATTTGAGAACATACCTCCACCTGCAGACCAAACGCTTGATTACTAACCAGTAATGCTTGTGAACACGATAGTGGCATTGTCTAACACACAGTAATGTCAGTCACATTTAAAAAATCACAAAACACATAGCACAATTTTACGTTTAACATATTGATAAAACTCGACATGCCGCGGACTGGACAGGTACAGACTAACATTGTTGGGAATCTTATAAAATTATGCTATTCGTGTCATTTTAATGCAGCAATCTTATTTTTCTTTTCTCTATGAGAAGGTTATAAAATTGAATTAGATTTAAATAGAATAATATAAAAAAACAATAATGTACCTGCAGGATAAGTCCATACAGTATTTTATCGATAATGTTAAATATTAACACAAATTGTTGATATTTAAAGTCTATACTGTATTACATAATAAAGTAAATATCTTTTAAATAATAACAAAAGCTATAAGGAAAATCATATTGCAAGGCTGCCACGAACAGTAAAAGAAATACCACTTCATTCCAAGAAATTATTATATCAAATTGGAAAAACTGTACTGCACTCTTTTAGGTCCCAAAACTTTGAAGGTTTAAAATAATATTAAAAACCACATACTATTTTAGAATAATATTTCCAAATTTAATAATACTAAATTAATAACATATGGTATTGAAAGTATATTTGGTATATTCATAATCGAACTTAACAAACCTTAAGTTAATAGTAGTAATCCAATACGAAATAGAACAATAACTAACATACTTAAAATTCATCTAAGACCAACCTTTTGAATTCTCTGTACTTATGTTTCGCCTGTTAGTTTTCCATAATAATTTTCCAGACTGATGGAAGTCTGTCTCAATTAAATTCCTTATTATTAAATTAAGTTTTTCACTGTAAATAAAATCTTACACCTTTCGTTATTATCGTAAAATAAACCCAAATGCGGTCATATATGTAATATCCTACTATATTCCTAAAACAATGCCAAGTAAAGAAGTATACACTTATATTAATATTTGTTTCCTAATCATTAATAGTACTGGGTAAAAATAAATTTTGGTAAAAGCAAACTGTAACTGTAAAATTCTAACTTTTAGTGAAAAACTTGCAAGACCTTGATGTGAACGCCTTGAGCATGTTCGGAGATAGCAAAGTTTATAATATTACAACCTTATCATAGCGGTAACTTGAGGGTGGGTAAAATATGTTTACCTTCTTATAAAATCTAAATCAGAGCGAATAATATCCTTAGTAAGTTTTGCGTTGCAGTTTACAATATTTATTGTGTGTAGAATGTATTGCTATAGCGTACAGATAAATTTCAAATAAAAATAAAATTATAATTCCAAATAAGTTTTGTAAAACAATTTTCTTGATATTTAAATGTTATTAAATTCATTCATTATGATATTGTTTTTGGGCTTACTTATATAAACAAAAATAAGTACTACAATTTTGGAGTATTTATACAAATGATTTGCAATTTTTCAAATATGTTTTTTATCTAATATATGATTGTTATATTAAGTTTGGTTAATTAAAGGAACCATAAGATAATATTTAATAATCATATCTATGGTCTGATATTTTAATCAAAAGGTGCCAGAACGGATGAAGAGCTGTTGACACCAGCAATAAACACCAGTGTCCAGTATTTCAGCTTTAAGACAAAGAAGTAAAGTACTTTCCTTTAGTCTCATATTGTGAAACAACGTAGCGGCTTGATACCTTGAAAGTCTTTCTGATCATCACTTTGTTGTAAAAAATCGAAACCATATTTAAATTTCACATTATAACTTTGGTTTCAAGTTAGATTGGTTTATTAAACTGTTCACAGATTAATAATGTTAAAAATGTGAAATCTGAATTTAAAGACAAAGATTTTAAATTGAAATGAGGTTTTTTTTTAAAAAAAATCTATATTTAAAAAAGTAAAAACAAAAATTATTTTCAAAACAACTCTTGGTGGTGTAAGTTAACCGTAGCTACCGAAATTATGTTCTACCGTATTCTGTAGTATGGGAAGTCATCAATGCAAAACAAACAAGGAAGGTCGATTTGCCCCTCGTATGGTTTAAAGTTATAAATATCAAATTTATTAAAATTCATAGTGTTAGCCCCGGAACTGCGATTTGACATATTATGAGATTAATAAGTTACCTCCGCCTGCAGTTCCAACTTGTAGTTTAACTAAAAAACTACAAGTTGGAACTGCAGGCGGAGGTAACTTATTAATCTAATAATATATCAAATTTATAATAGATAACTATTCCTTAAGTAATAAATGTTGGATTATTTTTATAATTATAATGATTTAAATATAAAAAAATATTACGGCAACTCCTTGTTGACATAAAAGCAAAACAATTAAGAACAAATTTGACTGATTGTTTACTGTCATATACTTAATGTTTGGATTTAGTAACGTAATTTTAGATAAACGTTACAAAATCTGTCATTATAAAGGGGTTTTACATGAATTTTCATAAATCAGATTCTTTATTGCTAACTTTATTTTAAATTTCTTTATCAATATCGGGCAACAAAATTGTTAAAGGAGAAAAACAACAGTACACACATATATTGTTTTTATATTACTCATATTTAAAATCAATCAGAATAAAACCAGTTATGATATTTTTCTAATCAAAGGTTATTCAGGAAAGAATATTTGAAAAGCGGTTTTGTTTAAACAAGAAAAATCAACAGGTAATAAATAAACATGAGAATAAAACAAGCGAAAGCATTGAAAAAGAAAATCCTTTGACGATGACATTTACTAAAGCGCAACTCTTACATGTTGCATGCGGTTTGATTTACCTCGCTCATATACAAAGAGCTTGTTCCTATTTTTGTCCTGCCGAAATATTTTTTTAATTATTTGAATACATTTTGTTACAAATGCTTATTTGTTTCACGCTTACTTCAAGGGGAATGAAATACATTAAATTTGAATTACATTCATATTAAACTTTAATTTGTATTATCTTAATATGGGAAGGTATTATAATATTGTCTGAAATTAATTTCACAATCTCATAGAATCATGATACCAATTATTGAACTTCATGCCTGTAGAGTATTATTTTGCTAAATTTTTATACATTTTCATGCCTAAATTTGAAAAAAAATGTTAGCTATTATGTTTTTGTATGTACACACCAATCCGTGAATCACTTAAAACGCAAAAGTGTAAAAAAATACGTAGTAGAATGTTGTTGGTGTTTTCCACACTTATTAATATTATTTTTTTTTATCTAAAAACTCACACATTTTTATCAAACTCAAATCTCAAACATTTTTCCAAACTCAAAACTCAAACATCCTCTCAACACATTTTTGTAAAAGGCTCATTCAGTTAAAAAAAATCAAATCATTTGTTTAGTATAGTTTTCTATAAGGATCTAATAACAATAAGCATGTTCCTAGGAAAGGTCAGATAAACGTCTAATAAAAGTTAACCCAGTAGTATGCAGTAAGAAATTAAAAGTAAAAAGGAAAATCTATGCAGTATTAGAATGAACTATAGGTTTCTTAATACTATTTATTTTGTAAATAAATACACCTGTCATTTATACTAAGATATCAAATTAAGAATAACGAAAAAATTAAAGAAAAATGTCTTAGTTTTACTAAAAAATGCAAGAGTGAGAAAAGAATAGTAAAGAAGAGCTTTCTTGTTACTGTACGTTGTTGTTTATTGGGGATTCCTCTTGAATAATATACCTCCTTATATATTTATGGAACTTGGGAGCAAGCATCTGTTGAGATAAGGCAAGTTTATCTGATGAAAAAGGTTTCATTTAAATGTTAAAATGTAATAAATTATAAATATTTTAGTGTTATTCTATTTTATTAATTGTAAACTGAATAACGTATCATAAACAATGCTAAACTTAATTAATAATTATTTAATAATTAATTAGCGTTAAATTGAGCCGATGATATTAATGAAACACCCCAATTAGAAGGTTTGTGAGCCATTAGTTTTTGCATAGCTCTCAGGGCTTAGCCCCTAGACCGTCATAAACGTACCCATGTCAGGGTTTTATACTCTCTTCCAGTAGTTCCAGTAGTTGTCATGGAAAAAATCAAACCAAATTTCAGGTTGGCATTGCAAAGCATTCCGGGTATCAGCTAGTACAGATATATTTTATTAATGTAATTACACACCTTAATTTTTATTAGATTAGATTACAAATATTTCCAAAGGCGATAGAAATGGTATGGCGATAAATTTACTCATCGATAAAATGGATTCAGCAACTAATTTAAAAACATATTTTATTTACGAATGTAGATAAGATGGTCCTGCCACCATTTTTTCAAATCTATTTTAGATAAAATTTCAACTCCCCATAGCATATGCTACAAAAAGCATGTAAATGACACAATTTCGCCGTGTATCACAAAGTCTTGGATTTATTAAAAAAAGAATTGTTAGCAAGAAATATAATCCCTGCCTGACAAATTATACGCCTGGTTTTATTTGAACGTTGCATGAAAAATCGAAGTTTAGAGACTGTTTATATATATTTTAAGTACTTCTAGACCTGAAAGGTTATATAATGGTAAAATCCAATTAAAATTAATATATTATAAAAAATATATATATATTAATAATAATCAACGGTACTGCAATAAATACCAAATGTATAGGCTAAGTAGAAAAGGAGTTATTATTTATGTTTTAAAGTACTGTAGTATAATAGATTCTGTTACAAAAATGTAATCTGTTTTCAGCGGAAAGAACAACAAGTTAAAGGGTGAAGAAAGGAACCTTGGAAAGTTCTTTAAATTTCTAGTTAGCTCAAAACTGTATGGGAGATAAAAAAATAAGTATAAACAATTACGAAAGTAACGTTTATAATGCAATATTAAAATTTGTAAAAGAAAAATGCTAATGAGTTACTTTTATAATGACTCGTCTTACTTCATCACGCATAGTCTTAACTTTTAACTATATTTTACTGTCTGAAAAAGGTGGTTTAAACATAAAATATATAGTAGATAAAAAAATATTTCCGAAGTATATTGCAAAAACAAATTTGAATATTTAAAGTATATTCAAATAGAATGAAATTCAAAAGACAATGGTTTAAAAAAATTTTAATGGTTTCAGTTCATATTTGCACATGTCTTAAAATAAGGCAAATAAAATGTTGAATTTTGTCATTCCCACTTTTGAGTGCAGGTCAAATGTAAACTTTAGGAAATTCTTCAACAATGTAGGAATTCACCTGTTTAAATCAAATACTCCGTATTTAGAAAAGTTTTTATATTCTGTGTCCTTCAATTCCTCATGATTGTTATATTTCCGATGAGTAAACATTGATGTTTTAGCTGCCCAATCAAATGTTACTTTCACAAAGAGTTTATATGGTATAGCTCTGTTTTGATGCATACGATTGATTTAGTAAAGCATAAAATACATTCTCTCACTAATGTATGAGGCATTCAATAGATATAATTAATTTTTCAGTGTTTTTACTTGGGAAATTATTTTAAACTTGCAGTAGGTGGACTGTATCATAATGTTTTTAAATTAACATTATGATTTTATCAAAATCTGGATGAACTTAGTCTTTCAGTTTCTTTACTGTGTTAGTAATAACGCAATTATACCCAACATTCATGCAGAATTTTTTACAAACACTCCCAAATTTAAAAAACTAACAACAAAACTTATTTTATCTTAACCAAATTAGCGGTTTGATCCTGATAATCGCTCTATATTTAAATTATATTATTTTAGGGAAAACGATCTGAACAGTTTAGTTTGTTTGCAGCGATAGCCTAACAAACTTTAATATCCTTACAGATTTAATTTTACAGGAAATCTTTACTGCCAATATTTGTAATCTATTTACAAACAGAGCTTCAATGTTTTTCTTCAGGATGGGATAGATTGTTTATTACTATTTTATTACAAAATCATAATATACTAAGCTGTTTTGAATTTTTTACCTCTTCTATACTGCCATGGTCTCTAAAAAGTTAAAAATGTTGTGTTGCGAAAGAACAACTGGCTGATGGATGGAGAGTGTACATGGAGGAATCTTGGGAGTGTGTTGCTTTCTTACTGATGACAAAAGGCAACAGAGAAAAGAAAATTTAACTTAAAGAAAATACAATTCAATATTGTACAGTTTTATTGCTATACTACAATTTATGAAAACAATGTAACAATAAATACAAATTAATGCCACATAAAATAGTTTTTCTTATCTAAGAAGTAATTAATTATTATAGATAACATTATTTTTTGTGCTATGGAATTTTACTAAATAAATTTGTTTAATTGAGAGTAATGTTTACTTTTATTTTGACGTAAAGGCAAAACTACCGTGTGTACCCAAAGGAAGTGAACAACATTGTTTAAAGAAATATGATAAAGTTTAACTAGCTTGGAAAGATAAAAATCTTAAGTTTTTACATCACTACAAATGTAACTATGTGAACCGCGGCTTCTTTTCAAATATCTACTTTTAAATCAAATTATGGCCAAACTTTTTGAAGAGTGTAGGCCTACACTATGAGAGTAAACACTATGTGCTGCAGCAGTAAGATGCCTGAGTTCCAAGAGATTCAACGGAAAAGGAGGAAAGAAAACCTTGTCTTTTACATAACCCCACAAAAACACATGGCATTAAGTCTGGGCTTATTTACCGAAAACGAGAGGCTCAAATCGTTGTCAGCAACATGGCCAACCAAATGTTCGGATAAACATTTGGTTAGACAAATCTAATTGAGAGGCGTCGCGGATCATGTCAGCTGACCAATTAACACCTATATCTATATATATTTATTTAAATCGTATGGCTTTCATAGTCAGCTACCAACTTCTAAAAATTAACTAATTATACTTATTTAAGACGGTAAGGGGTTTTTTTGTACCGAACTCCTCCTACAAGTCTCAACCGATTTCCAAGTTTGTGGTGTTGTTGGATAGGGCTTGGTCTGTAGTTGTTTCCGGCAAAAATTTATGAAAATCGGACTTAAAATAAGGGCGCTATCCACAAATTAAATTTGAAATTTTCCCATTAGAATAACATTGAGATTGGTTTGAGCCTTTGAGCATTTTAAACATCTGTTAAGGTACAGCTGTAGTTTTTGGTGATAACTTATATTCACAATATTGGATTGGTCAGATGTTATTGATTTAGAACTAAATATAACTTTTGTATTGTATCAAAATAAATTGATCGATGTCGAGCTACACGTGCGATAGTAAAATATATTGTGCAGTGCATACCACCTGATTTAATATATTTCAATTAGAGCCTACACAACTAAAATGCCCTGTTAAGGGCCGATCTGGCAGCTAGCATAGATGAGAGATCACTCGCGCGATAGTTCAGCTGCCAAAAATTGTTGTTCGTTTAGCATCTCCCAACAAGAACGTGCAGCTTTAAGAAAATGATGCGGATTCAAACAACATCCCCCCCCCCCCCCAATCCAACGTGGAGGTAGACTCTCGTCAAAGTAGTCTCTTATATCGTACAGCCAGTGTGGTGGTGCGCCGTCTTGCACCCAAACCAAGTCAAAGTAAAAAAAAAAACTTCTGATGTTTTCCAACCTTGCCACCCTTCGTAACCAGTTGGTAGTTAGTACCAACCACAGCGATGTCGGACACGTAGTTTTTGTAACATTTATGTACAAAGGTGGTTATTTCCTTTGTGTACTCCCGGTATTGCTTTTTCTCGATAAACATAAATAAAAAAAATTATTTTATAAAAACATCCAAGTACTTTGTTCTATGGTTTGAGAGGATTTAATAGTAATTAAAACTATTCAACTACCTATACATGATGATGGTTTATTTCAATGGAGTGCAACCATATTTAGTTTTGAAAATGTATCTAAATTTGTTTTAAGTGTTTTAAAAATATATTATCCTACCCAAAATATAGCTTAAATCCGTAAGTATAGAACCAGAGGGGCCAATATTCCCAGCTTCTCAGATGAAAAACTGAGACACTTGGAGGTGACATTTCTGTCAACAGCCTTTAGCAAAGAGAGGCTCTTATGAAACTACTTTATAACTTTGCACTAGTGGAATAATAAAATTTGTTTTGGAGGAATCTTGTGTCCATTTTGACAGTGTAATCGATTACTGTACATTATTATGATTATAATTGTATTAATTAAACTTACTCAGAAAATTTATTAACAAGAAAACCCCATTTTAATGAAAAAACATTCGAAATTATTTCATTAGTATTTTATACATGCAAAATTTACGTACCCAAAGCTTAATTTTATTTCGTTTATGCAATGTATACAAATAATAAATATTGTTGTAGAAAATGGCTCATAAATTTCTCTTAATGTATGGCATTTCTGGAGAGTTAGAATTCAAAGTCACGTTACTATTTGGTTTAGTAGGTTTAAATGTTATTTGCTTTAAGTAATATTGAAATAAAATGATTTTATTTTATTTTAAGATAATAAATAATGCAGTAATATTAAATAACTAAATTTAAAACGAAAGTTTTACTTATAACAACAAATATATTAATAGATTTCCCAAAACAATAATTTATTTTCTATACCGGCATTCGGAAACTCTATTCCGAAACTCCGTGTGGTGATTCCTTAGATTAAAAGTAACAAAAAATTTCATAAGAGCGTAAGTACTAAAATGCTTTTTTAGGCTACTAGCTGCCATTTGGTTTTTTGCACTCAATAACTTTTATTTCCGGCACAAACTGGTGTATTAAAATTATACAGGGTTAGGCAAAAGTCTGGATACCCCCAGTTAACTTTTTAACGCGTTGCAGTAGGAAAACCAAACTCGGCACATGTTTACAAAATCAAAAACGGCACTTTTTCATCAACTACACAATTTTGCCCCTGCCCCCAAAATGGGGTATTTTGGGGGCAGCCCCAAATTTTCAAATGTAAACCCCTATCGAGTGACCCCTCATTTTAAACGGTTTATCAAGAGAAATTAAATGGCGCAAACCGGAGGTCGATATCTCACCCCTAACCAAAATGGCAGCCATTTCAAAATTTGACATGGGCAAGCAAGTATAAGTATGGACACCCCCAATTAATTTTTTTAACACGTTGCAGTAGGAAAACCAAACTCGGCACATGTTAAAAACATCAAAAACTGCACTTTTTCATCAACTACACAACTTTGCCCCTGCCCCCAAAATGGGGTATTTTGGGGGCAGCCCCAAATTTTCAAATGTAAACCCCTATCGAGTGACCCCTCATTTTAAACGGTTTATCAAGAGAAATTGAATGGCACAAATCGGATGTCGATATCTCATCTCTAACCAAAATGGCAGCCATTTTAAAATTCGAGAAGGGTAAATTTACATTTGTTAAAATTAAATCGGAAAATAGCTTTTTGGAATTTATAATTTCTTGAATTATTTTAGAATTGAACCTAATAGCAGAAATGAACTAGTAGGTTCAATTCTAAAATAATTCCAGATATTCTCGATTCTAAAAAAGCTATTTTCTGATTTAATGTAAAGTCAATTTACCTTTCTCGAATTTTAAAATGGCTGCCATTTTGGTTAGAGATGAGATATCGACATCCGGTTTGTGCCATTCAATTTCTCTTGATAAACCGTTTAAAATGAGGGGTCACTCAATAGGGGTTTACATTTGAAAATTTGGGGCTGCCCCCAAAATACCCCATTTTGGGGGCAGGGGCAAAGTTGTGTAGTTGATGAAAAAGTGCAGTTTTTGATGTTGTAAACATGTGCCGAGTTTGGTTTTCCTACTGCAACGTGTTAAAAAGTTAACTGGGGGTATCCAGACTTTTGCCTAACCCTGTATTTAACATGAACCTTTATCACACCTAGGTAAAGAATTTTTTCCCGATGTATATTTTTCAAATAACAAATAACAGAGTTATCGCAGTTTGTTTATAAAAATAAAACGAATTTGCATTAATTATAATGCAAAGTCGAAGTTTTCTGCAGAAAAATGGCGATAACTCCGTTATTTGTTGTCAAATACTTACAAACTTGAAATCATTGGTTAGATAATTTAATTTGTCAACTTTCTTGTCATTCGTACAATTTTGATAAAATTTGCCAGTTTTGACATATTTGAGTTTAAAAACATAAATCGCTCCATTTTGAATAGACACGTTTGAAAAAATCTTTTTTCCTGGTGTGATAAAGGTGCGTGCCAAACATAAATTAATACAACCAGCCGTTATAAAAATAAAAATTATTAAGTGTAAAAAACTAAATTGTGGCTGGCGACTTAACAAAGTATTTTATGACATAAGTTTCAATGATTCAAGGAATCACCACAAGGAGTTTCAAAAGAGTGTTTCCGAACACCCTGTACATAACTAACATAGGTATAAAATCATTTACATTAGAAAAAATATCCTTATGTTTACATACATTAGAAATAGTAAAACAAAAGGTACGCTATAAATACAAACATACATCACTACATCACCAACAGCAAATGTTTTCCTCTTGATTGTCAACAGGTAACTGAAGACAGAAGACGTGCGAGTGATGAGCCAGTCAGGGCGCAGATAATTGCTGCTTAGGTGTAACAAAATCTTCGTCTCCGATTCCCCAACACCCTCCCTCCCTGTGCCTAATCAGACAAAACCTGCAGCCATTATTGTGTCTTCATTCATCTGAGTCTCTAGAAGATTTGTTTAAAATTTGGAAGCAAATTGAATAATACTGCATGAAAGATTGGATTATGGATTCAGCATGTTTTAACAATTAAGATTTTAAAAGGGTTTTCTATTTAGTGGTACTTTCTGAATTCAAATGGTGGCTCGAGCTAAATTGTAGTAAGCTTCGTGAACCACACGCCCGATTGAAATATATTACGTTTTAAAGTGGGTTTCCAGATCTTTTTGAATTTACAGTGTCTCCTGTCTATTTTGCACCCTGCAAATAATAATCATTTCAATAAATTTATTGGTCTCTCCATATCCAATTAGTTGAACATAATTTTGATTGACGTGACTAAGCAAAACGTTTTCCGCCAATTTTGTTCTTGTATATATTGGGCAAAATTAACTATAACAAAATTATTAGCAATATCTACATATAAACAATTTTAAGAAGAAAAAAAGAAAGAAATAACACGTACAACTATAAAAAACTAATCAAAACAAACTGGTAATATATATATATATATATATATATATATATATATATATATATATATATATATATATATATATATATATATATATATATATATATATATATATGCAATTATATATATATAATTATATATATGTACTAATATATATAAAATATATATATTAATACATATATATAATTAATATAGTAATATATATATATATATATATATATATATATATATATATATATATATATAATTTAAAGATAACTTGTAAAAACCAAATTTTAATAACATGGAACGTTCATTAGGAGACAAATGTTCCAATTTGCAATTGATTTAAATTTATGGTTTTAGAGTAATTCGTGAAATTGGGTCATTCAGGTTGGTTGGCATACCATAAGAAAATAACATTGGCTGATTCTATATACCGCATAGTTGGAAGATTTTTAAAATTTTTCTTGTACAAGCATTCTTCTGAGTGAATTTTAATTGTTAAAAACAAATAAACAAATAAACAAATAAATAACAAGTTTAACTCACATTATGCGAAAAACAACAATGTACATTCTACCATATATAAAAAGAATTTCGTGGAAAGACCTGAATACTGTATTTAGTCTTGCTTGGTTGATCAGTAGTGATGTTTCAATAACAGATGACGTTTTTATAAGAATAATAGTTAATTTATGTAATTAGTTCACCCCAACCCGTTCAAGTTGGAAAACTGCTCATTGACATAACGCGTTCCATCGCTCCAGGAAAGTGCTATATTCCCAATTGCTACCTACATTGTATTTAATTAACTCCCCAAAGCATCCAGTTTACGATCATCAGTGATCAAGTTATCTAAATGATAGTCGAGTATTAGTTGTTTCAAAATATAATTTTACAAATTAAAAAATTTGTATTGATAATATTACGCATATAGTTTTTACCCCATATTTAATTTAATTATAACATGAATGTTTACTATCAGATATAGATAACTTTACTTCAGCTTAGAGAAAACTAATTCCTAAAATATTAATTAGGATATTAATGCTTTTAGGATTAATTGCTTCTAGTTTTTAGGATTAATGCTTTTAGGATATTAATTAAATATTAATGATTTTTACCCTTATTAATCAAACGATGGAAAACTATATAGAACTAAGATAAAAGTTCTCAAGTTTTATGACTACAAAAATGAACAAACTTATTTATGAATATGAGAAGCGTTGGCAATAATAAGGGCATTTTTTATATTTAATTTCAAATAAAAAAAGCTAAAGAAGATTTTTACACCTAATTGAAAATAATATACAACAATAGATAATATTTTTTAAATATTTGAAAATAATTTACTTAATTTATAAAATATGTTTTTGTGAATATCGGTTTAATTCTTTTTATAACAGTAGACTTTTTCGAGCTGAATAAATTAAACACCTATATTCTTATACCTCACTATTGATAATGAAGAGCTATCGACTATTCATTATTGGCAAGCAAAGATACCTCTACAAAGGCTAACCATTAATCAGCTAATCAATTTATTGGGTACTCAAAGACAACCGCTTTATAACACCCGACGTGGGCTATGTCACGTCGCTTCTTGATGTTCTTAATGACACTACACAGAACTATGACGTATGAGCTATCGGTCTATGAAATAAAATAAAATAAATGTTTTTAAAATTATTAAAATTCAAGTTCATCTTTTAAACTAGTTATTTTTTAATCTTAAATTTATGATTTAATTGTTAAGGGTTAAATTATTATAAATTAAAATATTTCACATCATATTAATCCAACTGTACTGGTCAGGGCCTTTATCACATTATTTGTAAAAAACAAAGATATTTTTCTGTTATTATAGGTGGTTATAAAAATAACATTTTCCTTACTGTCTCTCCTAACTGAGAAATCGTATAAACGTGAGTATATTATATAAAGTTATACATTTTATTGGTGTGTTCATATATATTTTAATTCTAGTAAATATTTAGCTTTAAACCTTGTAATAAAACGTTGGAAAATACGCAATACCTTTACGAGGATTATCACTATCTTGAGATAATTATAAAAGTAAAAATAAATTTTTGGAAGAAGGGTTACATTTCTCCAAGAAATTTCCTGGTTTCGATAATACGTCTTGTTATAGTTGTAAAAAACAAAAATATGAGGGTAACGGAATTGTTTACATTAACTGTGTTGACTTAAAACCCTCCTACTGTTATTGTCGTAATTGATTAAATTTCTGAGGAAAGTGTCTTTGTTGTTAAACATTTAATAATGGGCTTTCGATAAATAAAATATATGTGGCGACCATTCACCACTACCGTAGTGAATTATTTTACCACATGCGTAATTGTTATCATATGTTAATTTAAAAAAAAAAATGTTTGTTTACATACAGTGTTCTTTTAGTGGTATTACATGATACTCATTAAAAGATGTCTTCTCTGACCTTCGGTGAATTATTTCTCCCACATTGGTGACCCCAACGTGATCTTACTTTTGCCATGTCAGAGGAGGAACTCAGGAGGCAGATCGCTGACCTGCAGGATCGAGTTAAGACTCTTCATCAGGAGTTAAAAATCCTCAATCAATTCAGCACGCTTACGCTACGAGTATCAGAACTCTCCTTACGCCTCAACGATTATGAACATCAACGCCGTGATACGTCAGAATTGCGCGAGCGTCCTTTACCCTCAACGCCGACACGCGAGCCTACTGACTGTTCGAAAACCTGCTCGAACCATCATCGTTTCGGTACCAATGCTCGTTGCTGTGATTTGCCATGCAGCTTTTCTCCACCCAAACCCCGGAAAAAGAAATGTTGTCAGATCTTCTTCTGATTGCCACAATGATTCTTCTCGACGCCTTTTCATCGTGGATAAAAAGACTCAACGATGTTTCCTGCTGGACACTGGTTCAGACGTCTCAATCCTCCCCACCCGCCTTCTACCTACCAATTGTCCGAAATCTACCTTCTCTTTAATTGCGGCGAATGACAGTAAAATTTTTACCTACGGAACAATGACATCCGAGCTCGACCTTGGGCTCCGCCGATCGTTCCCTTGGCGTTTTCTGGTTGCCGACGTCACTGAACCCCTACTTGGAGCATAATTTCTCAGTCATTACAATCTTCTCCCTGACTGCAACAAACGTCGTCTTGTCGATGGGATAACCGGTCTATCCATAACGTGCCGTACTTCATGTACAAGACAACCTAGCATCAGGACTATTTCCCCGGAGCAGACAGTTAACAAAATATTAGCGGAATTCCCGGATCTCACAAGACCAACAGGAGTACCACGAGAGGTACGCCATTCTACTGTACATTTCATCCGCACGACACCAGGACCACCCCATCTCATCTTGTCCACGACGTCTTGCCCCTGATCGTCTCAGATCGCCAAACAAGAATTCGACGCCATGTTACAGGATGGGACCGCCCGCCGGTCGGATAGCCCATGGTCATCACCACTCCATATAGTGCCCAAGAAGTCTAAAGGCTGGCGACCTTGTGGAGACTACCGTGCCTTAAACGCCCGGACAATACCAGATCCATGATTTCGCCAGTAGCCTTTGAGGCTGTAAAGTTTTCTCTGTCATTGATCTGGTACGTGCGTACAACCAAATCATTGTCAACCCAGAGGACATTCCTAAGACGGCTATCACTACGCCATTAGGACTCTTCGAATTTCCATTCATGACTTTCGTCCTTCGTAATGCAGGACAGACATTTCAGCGATTCATTGACAGTGTGCTGTCAGGACTGGATTTTTGTTTCTCATATGTGGACGATATCCTCATCTCATCCCCGGACCCCTGAAGAACACGATGAACATCTCCGACTGTTTTCCAGCGACTTTCATCCATGGAATTCTGATTAACGTCGAGAAGAGCGTATTTAACTTACCTGTTGTGAAGTTTCTTGGTTATGAGGTATCTGCCGAGGGAACTCGCCCACTGCCTGACCGCATCTTCGCTCTTCAAGAATTCCCTCTTCCATCAAGTCCCGCGATCTTCGCCGATTCTTGGTATGGTTAACTTCTACGTCGCTTCCTACCTCATGCCGCAGTTCACCAGGCTCCTCTTCATGCAGCTATCGCCCACTTTCGTGGAAATCAAGCTATCACATGGACGCCGGACTTGAGAAAAGCTTTCAACGACTGTAAAGAGAGCCTTGCTAATGCGACTCTCCTATTCCACCCCAACGCCACAGCACCTCTTGCGTTGTTCACTGATGCGTCCAATACTTCCGTCGCCGCTTGTCTCCAGCAGCTAGTCAAGGGCAACTAGCAACCTCTTGCTTTATATTCGCACAAACTGACAAATCGACAAGCCGAATAGCCAGCATATTACCGCGAGCTGCACGCGATCTACTGTGGTATTCATCATTTCCGACACATGCTAGAAGCTCACAACTTCACTGTCTACACAGATCACAAACCTATTACCTACTCCTTCCAGTAACGTCGCGATCGGCTCCCACCATTTCAAGTTAATCAATTATCTTTTATCAGTCAGTTTACTACTGATATTCGCCACGTTGACGGAGCTACTAACGTGGTTGCTGACGCTTTATCTCGTGTCGCTGCACTCAAAGTGCCACAAACAGTGGATCCTCAGGACCTCGCTCGTGCCCAGGCTGATGATGATGAACTTCGCATTCTACTGGAAGTGATACATCCCTAAAGGGGAGCGCATTTCGATACCAGGCACTGATATTGAACTATACGCTGACACAATTACTCCAAAACATCGCCCTTACGTTCCAGCACCTTTACGTCGCCAGGTGTTTGACGCCCTACACAGCTTGAGTCACCCTGGCACACGAGCCACGTCACGCCTTGTCTCCGAACGTTTCGTTTGGCCTTATATGAAGAAAGATTGCCGTATTTTGACCAAAAATTGTCTCCTTGTCAGCGCTCGAAAGTGACTCGCCACGTACATTCCACGCTCGGCAATTTCCAGCTACCTTCTGCACGTTTCTCGCACTTGCACGTGGACATAATTGGCCCTCTACACCTGCCGGTCCTTACCGCTACTGTCTACTGCTGTCGACCGGTACACACGTTGGCCTGAGGTTTGGCTTCTTGAACGCATTACGGCAGAAGAAACAGCTAATGCCCTTCTTCAATGCTGATTTCTCGATTTGGCTCGATTTCGTGTATTACAAGTGATCAGGTACGGCAGCTTGAGTCTGAGATGTTCAAGGCTCTCGGCGCCACCCTCGGGACTACGCGTTCAAGAACATGTAGCTGGTACCCCTGCTTGAATGGCATGGTTGACTTTCATCGGCAACTTAAGTGTCTGCTAAGTCTGCTATAATGTGTCATAGAGGAATATCATGGCTGCAAGCTTTACCTATAGTCTTGCTCGGCATTCGCTCTACCATTAAGGAGGACCTGAAAGCCTCTCCAGCCGAACTCCTCTACGGCGAACCACTTCGTTTACCTGGCGAACTCCTGGTTCCACCTTCCACAGGACCTATCCTTGACGCAACGGATTATGTGGTTCAACTCCGTCAACTAATGTCACATCTCCGACCAACACCAGCCTCCCGCCACGTTCGGCCAGGAACGTTTGTTTTCAAAGACCTCGCCTCATGCTCACACGTGTTTCTGCGTGACGACACTGTTCGAGGCGCCCTCCAACCTCCATATTCAGGACCTCACCCTGTTGTCTGCCGTGACGACAAGACCATCACACTCTTGCTTCGTGGTAGCAATGTTCGTGTCTCCATAGACCGGGTAAAGCTAGCATTCACCCTACCCGATGACGATGACTAACCAGCTCTTAACACCCCGGCATTTCCCCCTTCTTCATCATTGCCCAAATTATCATCACAGCCAGATAAGACATCGGAATCAGGCTCAAGTTACACTACTCGTTCCGGTCGAAAAGTCAAATTTCGACTTCCGTAACTTCGTTTCTCCGCGGGGGGCTGATGTGGCGACCATTCACCACTAGTGAATTATTTTACCTCATGTGTTATTGTTATCATATGTTAATTTAAAAAAATGTTTGTTTACATACAGTGTTCTTTTAGTGGTATTATGGTATTACATGATAATCATTAAAACGATGTCTTCTCTGACCTTTGGTGAATTATTTCTCCCACACATATATTTATAAAATGAAACTAAATACAATTAGTTTTTCAGAAAGTGTTCGCAGAAAAAGCTTAAATTCTGAGGGAATTCAACACTACTTAAACGTTTTTTTTCAGTGTAAAGTATATTTTAAGCATTCGTAACAAATTATGAAGGCTTGCCTAATGATAAACGAAAACCCAGCATAATTCAGTTGCATTTATATGTTTACGCCACTTCCCCATTAGGAAGACACGTGGCGGCAAGCTGATTATAGGGTTTTGTTCTCTTGTTGGACAGATTAAAACACACAATGACTGAAGGGGTTGAAAATGATCCTGGCAATGTTATGCTCAGTGCAAGGAGTATTTGGGTGATGTCAAAATTAATATAAAGTAAATTGACTGTTTACAATTAAAATTGAATTTAGTTTGAAACACTGAAAAATAGAATCCATTAAACGAATTAAAATGTATTATATTGAATTATTTTAAAGGTAGGCCCTACAAAAATCTTTTTGTATTTGGGTTATTTGTTTGTATATTATATGTTAATAAGGTAAACACATTACTATCTTGAAAATGTGAATTTTACGAATTACAATTTGTTTACTATCACAACCAACAAAATATAATTTAACGTTTTGTAATAAGTTTTAATTTATTTTTCTTTTACCATATACAGTTTATGTGAGAAAAATATACTAGTAACCTTTCAATAAATTTACATCTTTTATTGAAATAGAGAAAAGTTTCATTGTAACACATATAACATTTTGGATTATCTTAAAACGCCGTGACGTTTATTGTGGACTATCTTTAGCCTTTCTTAGAGATGACAAATTTCAACGTTCTTAAATATCGGTACTTAAAATTATTAATGACATCAAACGCTCAGGAGGGTAATATTATCACTGTATGCTTTATCTAAAACAAACATTATTATGAAATAAGTAGTTATAAAAAACAAACAAAACAAAAACAAAACAAAAAAAACGGAGTATCTATAACCTAACAAACATAGCTTATGATTTTTTTATAATATTATAAACATTTCATAATATTTTTGATATACATGTCTTTTCCGAATCAGTCTTATCAACCATGCTGAATATTGGCTCCTCCTAGCTAACACTTGAACAAGTTTATTTTATAATCTTATTATAATTTTAATTGCCACTAACAATCAAAGGGGACTAAATTGAAAAATAAAAGGCTAAGGCTCTTACTAGCCAAACCTCGCTTTTGATATGTTGTCAATTTTGTTTTTAAGGTAATTCTAACATGTATTTGTAAATAAGGGTCTTCCATACGGTTAAGAAATAAATAGATTATAACACAACCGTGCTTCCAAATGCAGATACGTACGTTATTTTTAACTTTATAAAACCTGATCATTATTCTAACATAGCTTTTTTACGATTATGTTACTTTAATATTTAATGTTTAAGTTAATTAGCTTTAGAGTAATTATTTGAATCTAGTTTTCTATGGTTATGAATTAATGCCAAAGTCATAAACCACATAGTTATAGAAATAACGAAAAGTATTTTTGTATAAAAATTTATAAAGTGTAGCCTGCACTATATAATATGTAATGTAAGTTTAACTATTTTTCAACATGAAGCTAATATTTGGATCGAAAGGTGTTGGAGGTGAAATGAAAGCTGTTGACATGAACGTCACTGCCAAGTAATTCAGCTTTGAGACAGAAGTGAAGGACCCGTCGCGTCGGCTCAATATTGTGAAATAAGGAAAAAAGGTTCTTGCTTGAAAACAACTTTAATTATATTTTTATTAAAAACCTAATTATATTGTTTTTGTTTATCATTGATTGTTAATCAAATGTCAAGTTCATTTTAAATCAACTGATTTTATAACTAAAATCATACGCTAGTTAAAATGAATAAATGTTTTTTTTTTTAATGGTGATATTACTTGGTTTAAGACAATATACCTATCAAGTCATTTTCGTTTAAGTATTAAAAATAATATACAGTAATGCTCCTATAACAGGAAAAAGTAGGATAATTGAAAAATATATTTCATAAAGCAAATATTCATTGTGTTTTTTAAGGCAAGAAAGGGTTTTTAATTTCTGGCCAATGGGGCAGTTTTCTAATTATTCCAATCAAACTTTTAATCGATACAAGTTTCAATCAATATTTTTAGATTTGCCAACGCAACTAGATTTTTTATATATTAAAATATGTTAATTCAATCGTTAATAAAAAATAACTATCTTAGTATACTATTTAAAACATCATTTTTACAAGTGAAGTTTTAAAGCAAGCATTGCGTCATTTATGGTTATGTAAATAGTTTTATGTCACAAATAGAAGTGTTTTTCAATATTTACAAATCATAACATTTAGCTCAAAAATAAAACAAAAGATTTAGGTACTCGTTTCCATCCATGCAACGACATTTTTAAAAGTAGACTAAGAACACATAAAAAGCAAAATTTAAGAAATTGTGTCAGATCTAGGTTGAAAAGCTGTTGACTAAAGTGTCAGCTCCACGTGTTTCAGTGAAAAAGTGACGAATCTCAACCTGGTTGGCTACCAGAGAACTTAGAGAAGAATTTTTTAAGCTCAATATGTTTTGTTCAAAACAATTTTTGCCACTGAGCAGACATCAACTTTGCTAATTGGGGTGAAGAATTTTCAACAATTTTATTTTAAAATATAAAAACAATGTAATAAATAGATGAAAATAAGACAGGCCTAAATCTCATATTCCAATTTGTAAAAAATACAAATGTTCCCATAGAGTATTTCCAATTCACTTATAGATGAATTTATTCTAATATTTTAAACAAAAACTAAATATGAATAGATATTAATATTTACGACCAACATATTGTTTTACACATATCTTTAGTCATAGATGGAACTATTGTAGTGAGTAATATTCTATACTGTACTCGCACGTCCTGCAATGGTGTGATGTGAACAATATGTGAACAGTTATCAACAATCATAAAAAGTGTGTTGATTACATGCGAAAAATATTTTAAACGTATATCTGAACAAAGATGAATTTTGAACTTGTTCTTGATAACTCCATATAATGTGTGTTATCAATAATACTCGTTAAATGAAAAAATGAGTATTGTTCCAATTAAAAAAGTTTTATATATATATATATATATATATTTTTTAAATTTTTTTCTATTTTATATTTAACAAAACACATATCACGTGTATAGTTATATACAGTTTGTCCAGAACTCTCTAAATCCCTTTTGAATATTTGTTCTTATATATAGAAGATAAAAACATCATACAAATAGGGTTCTAAAATGATTCGTTATACCGCTTGCCGCCATTTCGTTTTTTATACATAATAATTGTTATCCTAATAACGGCTGGTTGTATTAAGTTTATATCTAGCATGAAAATTTATCGCACCATTGTCCATTTTCAGGAAAAGAATTATTTTCCTGCGTGTATTTTAAAAATGGCGCCCATTTTAAACTTTTAAACTGAAATATCTCAAAACCAGTAAATTTTATCAAGATGTTACTACAGCTTAGAAATAAAATTGCCTAACTATTGATACCAATTTTTTTTGTAGAAAAACATTCACAAATTAATGCAAAATTAGGTTTTTTTAGTATAAAAATTAAAAAAAAAAAAAAACTCCTTTGGTTTTTGTCTGATCCTTACAAACTTGGTATCGTTCGATACTTTTATTTGTCAACTGATATTTGTCCTCTTATAGCTAGGACTAACATTGTCCATCAGCTTGCTGGCTCCACATGGGGAGCTTATGCACAAGTTCTGCAAACCACTGCTTTGTCCCTGGTTTACTCAACTGCTGAGTACTGTGCTCCCGTGTGGCTAAAGACTGTGCATGTCAGAGAGATCGACGTCCAACTGAACAGGACTATGAGAGCCATTAGTGGTACACTCATGCCAACCCTGTACCCTGGCTCCCGGTGCTGTGTAATATCGCTCCACCTGAAATAAGACGAAGGGAGGTACTTACTAGGGAATATAATAAGATCGTATCTGTTCCACAGCTACCCATCCATGATTTCTCATCCCAGTTGATGGGCATATTGAGGTCCCGAAGACCACCACTGCGGACAGCATCCCAGTTGACGGTCACAAACTTTTTCGATCCATACCAACTGGACTTCCTCCTGGGACTCTTTCCAAATTCGGAATCACTTTTTAATTGCTGACCCAACCTTAGCAGTAAGTGGTATGGATCTTCCTCGGAAGTAGTGGACTGTTCTCAATCGATTCCGCACTGGAGTGGGAAGATGTAATTATTGGAAATACAAATGGGGAATGACAGAAAACCAGTCATATGGCTGTGAAGCGGAGATCCAGACTATGACTCACATAGTCAATGAGTGTCCTTTGAGCTCTTTCCCCGAAGGGTTGATTGGGCTGCATTGTGCAAGTGAAGCTGGGCTGCAAAGGATTAGCGCCATGGATTTAGCTTTATAAAGAGAGATCATAACTTTTTGTTTTTTGTTTAGTTTTAAATGTTTTGGCTCAGGTGCTATGCACCGCAGAGAATGTTTTATATGTACAGCCACCAGTAGTTGGTGGCTGGCTACGAATGCCATACGATACATACATACATTTGTCTCTTATAAAATTGTTATAAAAGTTTTTGGTTTGGAGATATTTTAGTCATAAAGTTTAAAATGACACCCATTTTGAAATTACACATCGAAAAAAATAATTCTTCCCTGAAAATAGAAATTGGTATAGTAAATGTTCATACCAAATATGAACTTAATACAAGCATTTATTATGGGAAATAAAAATTATTATTTGTAAAAACAAAATGGAGATTGGCGGCTTATCGAAGCATTTAGACCCCTATTTGTTGGATTTTTTTATTGTGTCGATAGAAAAAAAATATTTTTGGGCACCCCAAGGAAGTGCATTAGATTGGAAAACATCTTTGACCACTTTTAATGCAGACTTAATACATTCCATTATTCACTACGATAACCTACGATAACCTTAAATTCACTACGATGACCTTAAATTATTTAACACACTCATCGCACTGTATTTTAGAGTAAACATAGTCCTCATAATGCTAATTTGTATATTAGCCAATCCTTTAATTAGTCTCTTAATTAGTTATGATTTCAACAAAGGAATAATTGGATTCAACATTGTTGTATAAATACCGGTAATTTAGTTTGATGGAAATACCGAAATAATGATCACTCCACTATTACTGCAATCATTGAATTAATTACAGAATATATTTATTAAAAAAACGAGAAAACCAATAAATTTTTCGATGGACTTAAATCATTTACATGGTTTTGGTCATCTGGTTGATTAGTTCTCAACTTCACAAAACGATGCATTTGAATGCATTTTCAAAGCACTTTAACGTATATTGTTTAAAAAGTACTTATTTGAACTTCATTACCTGACATGACAAATTAAATTCGGGTTGGCAAAGCTGTGGTCACTAGTTGTTCTTATGTAAAGAGATTATCTTAACGTCACATCTGTGGTCATTTAAAACTGAAATACTTAGGGATAAGTCTGGTTCTACGGTAGTACTTAATACCCCCGTCACAGCAGACCCGCGTACTCAGCGAATTTACAAAGGAATATGATATTTTGCATTTTCCCATGGACATAGGAATAGGTATGTAGGTTTACTTCCATGGGATATTGTAGAAAATGTTAGTTGTTAGGAAATATAATGGTTAGTTAGGTAAGGTAAACATCAAATTGTATAGCCTATCAATATTTGACACTTTTTGATTTTCCCCATAAACCCCATGGGGGTGAGTATGTAGGTTGGCTTCCATTTGGGTGTGTAAGCAAATATCAGTCAAACCCTACCGAATGAATGTACATGCAAAATTTTAAAGTTATGTCTACAAATAAGCGAGATACAGGGTTTTGTTGCTTTCGAATAAAAATAACAGAAACAATTCTTAACAAATAAAAAGGTTTAATACATAAAATTCTATTTATTAAAAACATTATAAATTCTATTGATATTAAGTAAATAAAATTATATAGAAAATATGTTCACATACTTTATATAACTTTTAGAAAACTCGTTTATGGGTGCACGACATGAGTGAATGCATTTTATTTTGATTTAAAGAACTAGTCCAATGAATCCAAGAGTCGATATATCAGATCGAAATTATTTTAAACCAAAATGGTAACACCAAATTATAGGATCATAATCCTAAACAGAGAAGATACTGATGTACATGAAAATTTCACATTCCTTAAAAATAAAACTAATAGTTTTGCAAAAAGATAAATTTATAAATTGATCTCTTAGGACATCACTTACTCCACCATTCTATTCAGTACCTTATGTACCTTATGGGTTCGAAGGAAACCGTATCCAAGGATAAGGATAATGAATCGTGAGAATATTTTGGAAGGAGTTCACCCACAATTTACAACATCCTGGAAAATGAGTCTTCCTGAAAATAGAGCTCCGTGTGTACTGCTGGGTGCCAATTAGCAAACCGACAACATCTGCTTCATAATACTATCAGCTGACGTTCTACCAGCTGTTTTGACTCACTCATCTTTCAGCCTCTTTAACGCTAATAAAAGGAATTTATTCCACATAATATTTTTTTTATAAATATTTGTATGAAGTATTTTTTTTTTTTTGTTCTGATAAGTACGAGTAAACTCTATTAAAATTAAATCCAGCTTAACAAATTTTACCATTAATACATTTCTTCCTCTTTAAATCGTCCGTTTTATTTCTTTACTGTTTCTGAACTAATAAAATACTGTTCATGTATACATTTTTTAAAATTTTTTTAGAGTATATATAATTATTCTTTATGGCGACGTACCAAAATCGTGTAAACGGTTTGAAGCTTATGTTACAGGAATGAGCTTTAGCATTGCCTTAGTTAATCTTCTAAATTTAAAATTTAAAAAAACACTAATAATTATATTTTTATCTTGGGCCTTTATACAGGACGTCAATGTCAGGTCCGAAACAAATAAACGAAAAAGTAGGTTTACAAACATATTTTGTAAATACTTAATTAACATATGGTTTTCATTATGTAGTGCATGTAGTTTATTTAAAGTTACAAGTTAATTTGGTGAACTAATATTTTCATACGTACTTTTAATTTCTTTGTGGCTGGCAGGATGATGACAGTTATGTTATGATAAGCCCAAGTTCAAATAAAAATTTGAATGACATTGGTGTTTTGAATTTCAAAACTATAAGGTTTAAACATTTACAAGAATAAAAAAAAATAAAAAAATGGCAATTATATGATTTTTGTAAGGTGTAAACTAATAATGAGAGCAGGTTCCAAAACTGTATTTAACTCACCATCCAACTTTGACGGGAACTCTTGAAGTTCATCAGTTAGTTTAATTTGTAAACTATCTCGAAAAATATATGTGTACAATATCATTGTTTGTTGTTCATGAAGGTATGGTATATAGGTAAAATAAAAAAAATGTAGTTACTTATCCTAATCTTGTATTCAAATAAATTTATAGTCGTAAAATAGGAAATATATATATATATATATATATATATATATATATATATATATATATATATATATATTTAGTGTGTTTACGCCAATGGCATTTTCATTGTTTAAAATTAAATATTTAACAGTTTTTCACAATCAATATGTTTATATATCTAAAAATTATTATTCACTTTTTTTGACTGATAATTTGAATATGAGAAACACCCAGGGATCAACAATTACTTACTAACCACCCCCAGTTGGACATAGCCACTCTCACAAATTTTCCAAATATTTGTAAACTTATTTTTTTCTTTCATAGAATGTTTAAGGATGCATTTAGTGTAATTTTAAAGTTCATTGATTTATATAAAATGCCAAAAATTTTATAAAACTATTTGAATCATTTTTAATGTAGCCTGGTTTGTTATAGATAATTTTGGACAAAAAATAAATATCGCATACTTAACTGTAAATGTACTTAAGTAGATCAGCAATTAACTGATTGTTCTCTTTACCTGAAAGGCCTGTGGGTTTTTGTTTTGTTTTCTATGCAGTTAGAACACTGGCTTAACGTGAGTTCCGTACCACGGGAGTGGCCGAACGATCTTTTTATCGCCGAGCCGGTAGTTCAACCCGGGTGGTAACCCAGAGCTCTTCAACTGAGCTTCGTCCGCTGCCCGTACTTTTAGGTGAAATATTCTTTATAAAAATATATAGGATATTCTGGAAATACTACAAATTTTTCATGCATCGGCCCACTTGGTGGGTGACCAATTAGGTAATATACAAAGCTAAAGACCCTTAGAAATGTGAATTTCCTCATACAGCTAACCCAACATACCCTAATCTACTCAGTAGTCACCTCAAAAACATATTTTGAATCAATCGTGCCTAGATATGCCTTCAACAAAAACAAAATTTTAAAAATCTTAAAATAGATATCTATATATAGAATTCTATAAGCGTTATTTCTTGAGCAAAATTGTGAGCGTCATACAGATCGCAGAAAGATGGGAGGGGTCTCAAATTAAAGGTCTCAGTCCCATGCACGAGGGAAAACTATCGGCGTGTTCATAATGTTAACAGGAAATGAGAAATAACGTAAAACGTCCTCCATAAGAATAGCATGGGGATTAAAAAAACGTCTGCTTTGTATACATTAAAACGCGTGTTGTGGTTTAATTTCAAAATGAGACACAGATGATAACATTGAGTGAAGATAACAAAATAATTTATACCAAGAGAAGCAATCTACAGTATATAATAATTCTGTAAGGGAAATTTCTTGGGCAAAATTGTGAGCGTTTTACAAATTGCAGGAAGATGGTAGGAGTCTCAAATTAAAGGTTTCGGTCCCATAAAGCGTATCCATAAAGTTACAAGGAAATGAGAAATATAGTAAAACGTCCTCCTTAAGAATAGCATGGGGATTCGAAAAATGTCTTATTTGTTGTGTGTATTGAAACATATGTTTTTGTTTTATTTTAAATCTAGAGACAAATTATACAATTGAGTAAAGAACTATTCATAGCCAAATGACAAAAATTAACCCTAGAGAGATAATACTATAATAAGACGTTTTATTGCTTTGAGCAACTAAAAATTCTACAGGAGAGTTAACCTTACGTACTATTACAAATTGACTGCTGATTTTACTGTATTGTTACTATAATTTAAATTGTAAAAAAAAAAACAACAAAAAAACTGAGCGTGTATGCAAATCATAAAATGCTTTCTGGTCGTTAATAGAGATGCAATGAGCGATGAATTGTGGTTTGAGAAACACCTACATTATTTCCAATGTTTTGGTTTTATTTTAAGACGAAAAGTGTCAAATGATCATATTGAATGACGATGACACATTAATTGATACTTAAAGTGTATCAGTCAGTGAAGTTTTGGTATAATAAGCTTAATTTTCCGAGAAACCTTTTAGTCATTTCATAGATTGTAGGATTATAGGAGACGAGTTAAAATCAAAGACGTTTGTCCTACATACTAGAGGAAAATGCAGCAGGTAAAAAACTTAACAAAAATATGGGAAATATATAAGAATGATTATTATTTTAAAGGTTCTCCTTAAAGATTCTCCATGTAGTGATTTAAAAAAACCTGCTTTGTTTACAAAAAATTAAGAGTTTTGATTAGAAGGGATGAAAATTCACAGCAAGTGAAGATGCAATTTGAGGTGCTGTGTTTAAATTTTGTGACTAAAACATAAAAAATAAAAAAAACTGACAGGAGCTAAATAAATAATGTTTTTTTCATTGCCGCTTTTCTATGTTCTATTAAAAAGCTGTGACAGCTCAATTAAGGGACTACGATTTCTTTCAAAGCTTATTTTCCATAGATCGAGATGAGTTTAACAACAGACAAAATAGAACATTTACAAACGGGTGACATAATAGTATAGGATTGATAAGAGTACTTGGGGGTGAATGGTCTGTTCAAACGGTATTGTTAAAATATTAGGCCTATATACCTCAAATTAAAATTAAATTTTCTGGAAACCTTCGTTGTGGAAGAAATGGTAATACGTTATGGTTCATGCTATTTTAATTTTATGATTAGGGGCTTTCGTCCCTATAAGCCACTAGTACTTAATATTTCTGTATTTTAAAAGAACAAATACAGCACATACGACTTTGTTGTTAATATTTTTTTTTAATTTGTTGTAAAACGGTTTTTGATTTGTTCATTTTGTATTCCACCCATTTAAAGTATAAAACAAATTGTTTTTAGCTTTATTAATCCTTCTTATATTTTTAATCGAAGTTTAAAGTATTAGAATAAAAAAGTAATAATATTTTTTGCAAACAATCAAAAAACGCATTGACTTGCGCTATTTATATAACGACCATTAAACAGTATGTAAAGCTCTCGAGTAACTAGGTCAAAATATCCAAAATTAGGCGAATAACTCACTTAAGGAAACGCGATAGGGCAAATGGAAGGGCAGATATCAATTCCTGCAAACCAGCAAAACCAATACATAGAGAGTAAATATATGTTCAATCAAAGGTTTGAAAACCAACATTCTTTGGCATTGTTGATAAATAAAGCTTTAAGCTTTGAACATTGCGTTTTGTAGAGTTTCATCCTTTGTATCTGATTGAAAACTGTAATGTATTTTATTTGCGTTTTACTCAATATTTTCCTTGATGAAGTTTCCTCCGAAAAATGTGAAATAAACTAACTGTTTTATGTCAAAAATCGTTTCATTTTGTTTGATTCCGATGATAACGTTTGTTTCTTTTCAGTTTTAAAAATTCTAGTGAATCGTAAAGAGTAATCACATGACAATTTTCAAGAACCAAGAAATATCTCTACCAAATTGCCTGGTGAAGTGGACACTTTCTGTCCCGTAATTTATCTAAAGTGATTTAGACTCAACTAAGATAGGTCTTTCTGGGCTTAAGTGGGAATGCTAGACTGAAAGTCATTCCGGTTTCAACAATTGATTTCTGATAATATTCTGAATTATTGCAATACCAATATAGTAATTTTTATGTTTTTAATAAAAATATATGTGATCGTTATGAATAGGAACTTAGCTAAAACTTATATAAATATTGAATAATGCCGATTTCCGCTGCATCTAAAATCGTCTAATCATCCCACATATACTGTTGTCAGTCCCACCCTCTTTTCCAACATTACTTCTAATATTTTTATGGGAATTTCCTCCTTTTGACATTAAAGTACTGCTTTGTTTTAGACGTTCCAAAACTGCTTCAAAACACATGAATCCAAAACTTTAAAAAATATCTAAAATTATTGCGAAATAAAGTCGATAATTTGTACCTAAAGTGGACGTGAAACTATCCAAAACTATGATTTAACTACAGTAATATTATGAATTCAAGTAGTTACGTTTACTTGCGATCAAAAGAAAAAAACAAATCCTAAATAAATTAAGTAAGCCCTATTGATTCAGGTCCTACTATTGGTGCATGTACATTTTGAAAGGCAAGGGCTTATTGAAGAAGGTAAGAGAAACAACAGAATTTTGGTCCCAAAAGGCTTTATCCATACATTAATAGGAAAGCATGTTTCTTTTCCTTCTTTTTTCTCAGCTTGTGTTCATCGTAGGACAAATTCGAGCATACCGTTAGAAAAGTATTGTCCTGTAGATGAGCAGAATCCTATTTTAATTCAAATCGGTTCCCAAAGCTACGCCTCATAGGCTTTTAAAGTTCCAATGTTAATCTTATGGAAGAATTGTAATTGATGAAATCATTATATAGACAGCTGTTGTAATTACAAATTCTAGAAAACAGTAAGAACAGATGTTTCAAATGTGAAACATTTTAAAAAGTAAATTTGTTACTAAACAAATTACTAAACAGTAATTTGGGTCGAATTTTGACCAGTGGGCGATCCCTAGTATTTAAAATGTATATATGGTAAAGTATAATCAAACAAAAAATATATGAGTAAACAAATTAGAAAGATGAAAAAAGATATTTCCTACTTAAATGCCGAATTGGTTAAATTGATATGTCTATAATACTTTTGGAGATATTTAAAAGGTATGTTTTGTTACAAACTATAACTTATCAAAACTATGATATTTATTTTTTTTAATGTTAAAATTTTTGGCATTTTTAAAGAGAAAAAACTTAGAAGAATGAGCTAATGAACTGAGAAAATGTTGTGGTGAAGTTAGCTAACAAGTTGTCTAACGAAAATTTAGTTTGGAAGCTGGCTAATGTTAACAGCACAAGGGATTGTTTGAACATTTCCTGCGTGATTGAAGGGTACGAAGTACAGTATGGTCCTATTATGCGTTTTGAGTGTTGAAATGTTATAATTTATAATTTCCAATACGATATTATTTTAAAAAACGTTTACAAAGTTACCAATATTGAACATTATGGATTTTTCAATTATTATGTCTGAAAGTTTACATGTGTAAAAGGTAACAGATTCAGTTTGAGGCATATTAACACAATGGGTTTAATAACATTTGACTGCAAAGTTCTTTTATATTAGAATACTACTTTAACTCGATGCTTTGAATTTATTTTTTCTTTTAGCAAATTACAGGGAATACGATATTACGGTAGTTTTCACTGTAAGATCTAAGCCCGGAACCATTTTAATTTTTTTATGGTTATGGATAAAAACAAATACCCCCGTCGCAGCAGACCTGCGTACTCAGCGAATTTCCAATGGAATTTCAGATGATTTACTTTCCCCATAAAAACACTATAGGATCGCGTATGTAGGTGTGCTGCCATTGGGTGTTGTTAGAAAATCTAAGTTAATCAATAATTGGTGAATGTAAACACAGCATTGCATCAAACTCTGGCAATTTTTTATTTTCCCCATAAACCCCATGGGGGTGAGTATGTAGGTTTGCCACCATATGAGTTTTGTAAGCAACTGTAAGTTAACCCTTATATAGATAATGTACCAAATTTGATTAATTTATTTCAATAAATAAGCAAGATATAGGGTTATCTTGATTTTCCATAAGAATAACATGGAAAACTTATTTTTCGATTTCACCCGTAACCAGTATGATATGATAAAAATTAAAAATACCAAATTGTTTGTTTTTAAGCTCTTTTAAATGGTTTCAGTTAAAATTGATGAATTAAAAAAATTAATGTCCAAAAATGCCACAAACCCATTTTTGACCTAAATAATATATAGGTATATCTACATATACTGTATATATTATTTAATATGACCCCATGATCTCGCTGTATTGATCATACATATATACATAGGCCTATATATATATTTACATATATATGAAAATGAACGAATTGTGTTTTGGCTCCTGAGGACCTCAAAATGAAAAAGTAAAGTTGTCCCGGGCTTAGGTCTTACCATGGCTATTACCGTATTAGCGTATTCCCTATAAGTAAATTCGCTAAAAATATGTTCCTCATATTATTTTTATGAGAAATCAACAAAACTTGATTATCTTAGTTATTTGTTGATATAGATGATGAAATTTGATATGTAGTTTTACTAATAAGGGTTTAAATTATATTTGCTCTCAAAATCCGTGTAGTAGCAAACTTTTATAGTCACACTCCTGTGGCATTTGCCATAGCAAAAATAATAATAAAATTCCACCCTAAATTCGCTGAGTCCGCAGGTCTTTCGCAACTGGGGTATTTATAACACTCAACACAGTTAGTTTTTTTCTGACACAACAGAATAATGATGCAATAATTATTACAAGTTTTATTTTCCAAACGATATGAAAATAAATTTTATCATGAACATTAATCAATTGTCTCTTGAAACTTCTACAGGATAAAAAATCCTTTTATGTCAAAACTATTGACATTGAAGTGATATCAACTATTAAGTATTGGCTAGCAAAGAGACCTCTACACAGGCTAACCATTAATCAGCTAATCAATTTATTGAGTACTCAAAGACAACCGCTTTATAGTGCGGCGATGTCACGTCGCTTCTTGATGTTCTTAATGGCACTACAGAGTAACTTTGATGACGTTTATCAGTATAAATAATCTGAAATGAATATGTTTTGGATTCATCAAACTTGTTTAATAGAGTCTATAAAAACGACCGGCCGCACGTTTCATAGCAACAATCTTGGGTTGGACCGTTCCTTTATTAAAACGTAAAAGTTTTTATGGCATAGAAACCATAGCAAAATAAAACATTTTATCAGACATATAAAATTATAAATATTAAAAATCAAAACTAATACACAAACACAAACATATGAAAAGTAGCAGTAATAAGAGTAGTGGCATTTGGTTACTCCAGGGCCAGGTAAAGGCCGCAGAAGTGTGGCTTGTGTTGGTTTCCGGTGTGGTTTGGGCTTCCGGTGTGTTGTAGGCTTCCGCCAGGGGGTTTGACAGTGATGGATGGGTTTTGAAGGGGGGTCAAGATCATTGGGAGTAAGTTTAAAAAATCCTATCCACTACCACACTGGTGTCAGCGATAGCATAATAGGTATTTGAAATATCAGATAAGTGTTTTATTGGAAGCGTTGAAGAAATGTTGTTTGTCGACGACAGATTGGTAGATGAAAATAGTGATGAGGATGAGAAGGTAAGCACAAAATTCGTATAGTACCCATTTTCAACAAACGAAAAATTTCCCATTGATTTTGAAAAAAAAAATAAATAAAAACACTTAATTCCATTAGGTGATTAGTACAATAGGACAAGTCACGATTCAGTACATTTCCACCAAGTCACTAATATTACAATGGGCTTAAAATAACAATTTGAACTAGAAGAATACTGATGAGTTGTACAAACAAGATAGGAGTAAAAAGAATAAACTACGTATATAACATGGTCTAACAATAAAAACAATCAATATATGAAACAAAGTTATTAAAAAGTACATACAACTCACAAGGAAAAGCACAAAAAAGGCCAGACAGACAAACATTGATGACATAAATGAGATTTAACATAGGCAGGTTAAAAATTTATTTATCGTAGAACTCTTAAGTAACGTGAATCCATATAAAGAATAAAATGGGTTCAGCAGCAGCCAATCATAACATTTGCTCAGATTTTTATGATAATCAGGAAATTCAGTTTATGACAAACTTTATTGAACATTCGAAAACCGACAGAGAGATGACTTTTCAAAGTTTTACATAATCTACAGTACTCATATTCCACATTATTCATATCCAATTATTCATATAATAGTTATGTACATGGTTTCTTAAAGTTAGGTTAGGAAATTGATTCAACACATATTTAAGGATCTGAAAAATATTCAAATTCATCACAGTGAGGAATTTCAATTTTATAAATAAGGTTTACAATGTTCTAGCCTATTTTAATTAGTGATGACAATAATAGCTCTCTTTTGCAGCACAAGAATGTGTGTAACATTATTAAGTCACCCCGTAGAACCAGGCTATAGCTTAATACAGATTGGAAAAAGCAAAATAAGCTGATATTAAACAATGAATAGTAACAACATCTCTTAGACTGCGAAATATAAATATGATTTTTGATAGCCTAGACGAAATAAAATTAATATGAGGGCACCAAGTGAGCTGTTTGTCAACAAAAATGCCTAAGAACTTGATTGCTTCAGAATTTTCTTCGGAGGGAGTAGGCCTTGAGCTAAAAATTAGTTGCTTCGTTTTTGAATCATTTAACAGTAAACCATTTGCCCTTAACCATACCGATGATTCTTCCAGTGCTTTACTTACTAAGTTATTCAACACAATTTAGGTCTTTGTTTACATTGAGCAAAGTTGTATCATCGGCATACATAAAACATTCAGTCCCAGTATTAAAAGGCAAATCATTTACGGCTATTATAAAAGCTAATGGCCTGAGAATTGAGCCTTGAGGAACTCCAAAGTCAATAGATAAGACAGAAGATACATTAAAATTACATGAATCTAACTGAGATCAGCCACTTAGATACGACTGGAAAATGAGAGTTCATTACCAACTACACCATAGTACTTAAGTTTATCATTGAGCTTTTCGTGGTCAATATAATCAAAAGCTTTGCTCAGGTAACAAAATGTGGAATATGTAGAATAAATAGTATTCTAAAACAGTTAATAAATATACTTTTACATAAGTAGCTAATATTAATAAGATATAATAAATAAATAATAGCATACGTTATAGCTAACTCCATTAAAGACCTTTAATATTTTATGGACCTAAAAACATCAAATAAAAATTTGTATTCTCCAGTCAATTTACAACATCTATTTACAACTTCAATTTCACCTACTTTCCCCAAACGCATGCTTCAATCCAATAAGAATTATTTCTTCCCTCTCCTTAGAAAATTAAAAATTTCACCCCGCATGTGCAGAACTTCCTTCATCGGTTTCACATGGGAAAGAGTGGGGGTGGTATATGGCGTGGAACAGGAGAAACAACAATCACCACAGGAGCACTCGGCACGCGCTCTGGAGGCAGCGGGGGGAAACTGCTCATGACGTCACCAAACGCTACCAAATAGCCACGAATTTTTGGCCATCGGAACCTACCAAATAGCCGAGATCATTAAATGAATTTTGAAGGGTTTGTTTGCCAGTACTAAAATGTCTAAATAGCCACGATGACTCAGCGAGCTTTCACCTTTGAATAAAGGAAAATTTTATGAATTTATTTTACCTAAACCGTTTACTCACACACTTTAGCAGTTGAAAAACATTAAAGTACGTTTTTCATGAAATTATGATAATTTAATTCAAACGGTCTTTTAATTAAGAACGTAGTACAATTTGAAACCGTAATCACTATGAAAACTTTAAATAGAATACTGTACTTATGTTTATTTAATTATTTTACATTGTCATGGTCTTACCAAGCTGAAAAATGTTAATAAGGTTCATTAGTAACCAAAAATA
>CM061537.1:65773712-65840532 GCA_030545055.2 Neoaliturus tenellus | reverse complement strand
AAAAGATTTTCCTTCTCCCTTAGTTTAGTTTAGCTTTAGTTTTTAGTCATAGTTGTACATGAATAATTGTAAATAGAAAAAAAGAAAAAAAAATTAAAATAGAAAGGAAAAAGAAAAAAGAGATATAAATAAATAAATGTAAATAGAAAAAAAAAAAACAAACAAACAAAACTAATCTAAGTCAAGATGTTGACTATATAACACGGTGATCGTGTTATTTAGTTTTCATCTTGTGGACCACGCAGGGGTGTGGTCGGTCTATTGTGCCGGCTCCCCTAGGTGTGGAATGTCGCACCTGGCCGAGGGTCGGGTTGCAACACCACATGTGGTCCTCGGGGGGGGGGGGGGTCAGCCGCCGGGAGGTCCTCGGGGGGGGGGGCTGCTCCTCCTTGCTCCTCCTGCAGCAGGACCGGCTAACCTTCCCTACTTATACATATTTATTAATGCCTAAAACTAATAATTTTTTAAAAACCTAATTAATGTTCAGTAGGCCTTAGGCCTTAGTGGCTGTTAGGCCTACACTACTCCATTACTAGAAATTCAAGTCATAAAATAAATTATATCATAGTAAATAAAAAACTGTTAGTTGCAACTTTTTGGAAAAGACACACATTTCATAATGCAACAAAAAGGATCACATAAGTTAAAAAAGAGCAAAAAACCGAAGAACCACTTGTCACGTGACCTATGTTGGCCTTATCAGGCGAAACTTGAGTTTGATATTGGAGGTAACTTGTCTAACTAAGGAACTCTTTGGGATTTACAACACTAACTTGAACGGAGGTGGAAGGAAATTGAAACTTCGTTATCGGCAACTAATTATTGATGTGTAATGTCAAAAAGAAATCAATTTTCTTTTTCACATATGAAAGCCTGAAAGCTAAAAGAACATTTTTACTCACGATTTAGTTTAGTTAACCGTCAAATCTTTTTTGTATAAACGTAACTTCATACGAAGTGTTTATGAGTTCAATAAACCTAGTAGTAAGCTATTTTATACTTTGAGGGTGGCCCAAGAAGACTAAAGTTTTAAATGTTAAAAACTGGATTTGATATGGTAGCCGTTAAAATTATATTCAAAACCTCATTGTTTAAACTTAAAAATCTATCGAATCACAAAATATTCAATTATGCCAATAGTATCACAAAATGACAATTTGCCATAAATGGATTTGATTTAAAAAACTGTCGAAACTATTTACTTTTACTGTGTCACGATAGACATAAAAAGTGAATGTATTTCTTATCCATATTTATAATCTACTTAATATCCATCCAAAACAATAAACACCCCTCAAACAAAATATTACAAGATTAAATATTATCAAAGTTGGTGCATTTAATGAATTTTGTGTTGTGATTTTAGTTATAACTTTAAAGAGCGTTAGCAGATCACGATTTTTAATTAATCTGGGTGATTGTACTCCGAGCCTTATTAATCATTGATATAGTAAAAGACTGAATTGGGTCAACAACTTGACTATGCCACCATGGGAAATTATAGTATTTAGATAAAACTTTAAAATGAGAAATTTACCAAATTTCTTTGACAATGAAAAAAGTGAGTACCACTTTTTGTATGGCTGCCATTTTCCAATACAGTGACTAACTTAAAAATGTCTTATGAAATATCCTAGACTTTATGATTTTTGTTAAAACTGTCACGCAATCTTACGACATTTTTTAAACCGTTTAAGAGATAGTTTTTTCTAGGTTTCATTTTGACCCCATGAGGAAACATTAGACAAGTTTTTTTCTGAAATGATTGCGTTGAAAAAATGTTTAATATAATAAGGTATTATTTTTTCATTTCATTTATAAGTTTTTTTTATATTTATAAGTGAATTTTCTTATAGGAAATATGCTGTTACGGTATTAGCCATGGTAAGACCTAAACCCTGGATCATGTTACTTTTTTATTTTGAGGTCACCAGAAGCCGAAAACACCATTTGTTCATTTTCATGAATACATATACGTACATATAACCTTGCATATAAACGTACATATAAACCCTTGCATCACTTATGTTTGTGAGAAACTATTTCAGACTGAAGAGATATAAAACAGCTTTCAAACTTCATTGTTGTTTTTTCCACAAACTGTACTATCTCCTCCTGTATTGGATAATACTATCTGTGAGGTGGTGGAGGCCTGGCCGGTGGTAGGAACGGGGACAGTGAACTGATATTTGAGCCGTCGGGTCGGAGGGTCCTCGTAGGAAGACTATCACCGCTGGTGCCGCTCACGGTTCCATCCTCGGTCCAGATCTTTGGATCATCGCTTACGATGGCATCTTCAGACTGGACTTACCCGCAGATCGTTTTCTGGTAGGCTACGCGGACGACATTCTGGCGGTCATTGTCGCTAGAGACGTCCAGCGTGCCCAGTGGAGACTAAATGAAGCGACAAGACTAGTCTCTTTGTGGATGGAGGATCACCAACTCAGAAGTCGGAGTGGTTGCTCATTAACCTAAAAATACGAGGCTTTTGAGGTTCATGCCTTAGTAGGTTTTTCCAAAGTGGACAACAGCCTGAGGCGGGGGGTTTTTAGTTTTTTTAGGCGGTGGGAGTTGCAGGTTTATGATTTAATATAACAAAGACAAAGTTAGGTTACCACAAATCTTAGAAAAACATTGCAATCAATTTAAATATATTTAGTTGCAAAGTTATAAATACACCTTTGAAAGATATAGTACAGAGAATTTTTACAAGTCGACTTACAATGTTATATTACCCAGGGTTCACAAAAAAAATAAAGTTGGTAAAAAAATTAACAATTTTTACAACGTCTATTTATTTCCAATATGATGGACGCATTACAAAAATTTTTATGAATTACATTAAAAAAATTATATTTTATACCTTTTCACATTAAAACTTTTTTCACTCAATCATTTCAGAAAAAAAAAAACGTTTTATAATTTTTTCTCATGAGGTCAAAATGAAACTTGAAAACCATTATCTCTTAAACGGTTTAAAAATGTCGTAAGTAGTGGGGTTTGGCCGGTCCTGGCCCAGGTCAAGGTCAGGCGGTTGTAAGTGTTGTAGGGGTTGCAGCGGCTGGGGTTTTTTGACAGTGATGGGTGGGTTTTGGAAGTGGGTCAAGGTCATCCAGAGGGGGTTTTTAAAAATATATTTATTTAATAAAAACTCATCAGTGATTGGAAAATTGCTTTGTCATCATTTGTAGCAGTAATAGTTATTTTATTACTCTGTATGGGATGGGAGTCAGTGCTTGTATGGGTGAATCCTGCTGTGTGTCCATAATTGCAAAAAAGGAGAGGTCCTAGGTGGTTACAGTGCGAGTTGATAGAGCAGAACAAGACATGTGTCTGAGGAAGAATGATCATATAAACCTGGTAATATAGTGAATAAGAATAATTGGATAGGATCGTCAATAGGTGTAACAAGATTGAAATCGTGATATTTCAGCATTTCAGTTAAGACAGAGTGTAAAATAGGATCAGTAGAACAAGTATTACAAAGGTTAGATTTTACAAAGTACAACGGGTGAAAACTGAAGTATTTTTTAAGCTTACTCAATGTAGTACGCGGTTTTGAAATTGTGGAGTTAGATTGTTTCTGTAAAATGTGTTTTGTACGCAAAAGTTTTAAATGTAAAGTGTGCGAATCCATAATAATATTCAAAGGGGAGATGTGTACTCTCCAAAATTCAGCGAGTATATGATTGGTGCCCGCGAGTGTGTCTGAATATATAGAGAGTAATTAGCATAATAAGCGCAAACATATGTTAGAGTAACAAGAGTAAGTTAAAAAATGTTTGATAGTCTTAGAGACTTACGGATAGATGTTTACTGTTGCCCTATCGCCATTATAATGGAGCACGCGCGAGGTAACGATGCCGCTTATATAGGGTTGTGTGAACCCCCCTAACCCCCTCCCCTAAGAGAATGAGATAAAAGGGAAGAACTTTGGAGATTTCAGTTCTTTGTTGGGGCGGCAGCGTAGCGAAAGGTTCTAGTAGGGGGAAAAATAGTTAATAAATTTTTGTAAAATTTTTAAAAATTACCGCTAGTGGTAGAAGTTAATTAATTATTTTATAAGGGTTTAAGAACTGTGTCGTAGACGATTAATCGCAATTACATCTAGCATTTGTACAGGTAAAACTTGCAGTATAATAATTATATATTAATATATGGGTGTTAACTGTTTATAGTCTAAGTAGTTTAGTCTAGCAGCAGAAGTTAGTTAATTATTCTGTAGGGGTTAACTTATATAATAAGTATAAACTAAAATAAAAATAGTAACGCGAGATTATTTGATATATTATATATAAAATAAAAAGTGTATTTTTTATATGTTAAGAAATAGTTGAAAAAATAAATTACATAAAAAATAGCAAGCTTAACAGGTGTAAGTTAAAACAAAGCATATGTAACATTACTAGGTGGTAGAGACTTACAGATTAGTTGTTTCAGCTGCGGTACCTGGGGAGTGAATGGCAGACGCGCGACCGCGTTGCGGCTTATATAAGCATAGATAGTAATTATGTTGAACCCCCCCCCCCCCTCCCAAGAAAAAATGTTAACCCCCCCCCCCCCCCCCCCACCGGCACTTTAACTCATCAAAATGAATTAGGTTGATAGTGGTTACATTTATATAACACCAATTTAGCTTTGATGTTGCCAATAGTTTAATAACTATAGTTAAGCGGCAAAAGAGGACAGATAATTTTCTGCCATTACTCAGATAATAACAGGCAACAATTATGGTGTTACGCGATGGGGAAAGCCTCAGTGAAGCTCAACGGCGGATTAAACCAGGTGTTGCCTAACGTTAATTGCAAGGTACAACGCTCCACCTGCATTAGCGGCGACCTACATGTGACGAATAGATCATTGGAAATTTCCACTGACGTTGGACGTTCTATCCCCTTAAACCCCTATCGCTCCCCACCACTTTGTGAGCCGCCCCACCACTTTGTGAGCCGAGAACCTTTTTGGCGACTATCGCTGAGTTAGTTCGGAACAATTTGTCGGACGCGATGGTTGTTCCGAACTCAAAGGGTACCTCAAATATATAAGCGGCCGATATATATTTGAGTTACTCTTGCTGTTAGGGTTTTAATATTAATACTTGTTGTGTGTGAGTGTGTGTGCAAAATGTTATTTTTAGTTTTAAGTTGTGCTAATTTTAAGCTTTAATTTGCGCATTGCGATGTTAGCATTAAGGTGTTATGGTATTGTTGATGTTTGGAAAATGTGTTTTTGATGTTGAGTTTTGGTATAATTATTGTATGTGTGTGTGTACTAATAACCTTTCACAGCTAGCTGTTAGGAGGGTAGATTAAATTTAAATTTAAATTATAGAAGTTCTGTTGAACTTCATTAAATATGGGTGGGACATGCGTGTTGTGCCATAGGCAGCGCATATTTTTATTTTTTTAAAATTTTTAATTTTTTGTTAGGAAATAATTATATTTGGGTGGGTTTAGATTAAGGGTGGGAGGTTAGAGTTGCGTCTTGCATTAACTGTTCCAGACTCCCTATTGTAAAATTGGAATGGTCAGGTCCAGTGCCCAGGCCCGAGGCCGGCCGCCCGTATCACAGCCCACCAAACTGGATCGCCACGTGCGTGCGGGCCAAAAATTGGGATCCCTTGCAAGACGTAACTATAGCGGGTTGGGATTTGGGGAAGTGTTAGGCAAACAGAGTGGTGGGGATGGCTCCGGCCGTCCCCATCACTTTGGTAAATTATAATTTTTTGGTGACCTTGACCTCAATTAGGTTAATGACCCCCCCCCCCCCCCCCGACAGTGAACTTGGCCTTGGTGACCTTGACCTTGAACTTGAACTTGACGAGCCCCCCCCCCCCCCCCCCGACAATAATCCGGATTACAAAATGACTAATAACTCAAGAATGGTTTGCCGGAATAGGGCAAGTCATACATCAATGAAAAGCTCTAATTAAGAGCAATATTGTGGTAAAGACAGAATTGTATTATTTTCTTTTACTAAAATTGTACCATAAAAAGAACACCCCCCCCCCCCCCCCACTCAATGACATGTCGATATAAGAGTGGTGTGGTTTGTGTTGAGAACATTCTTTACCTATAATAGCTAGAGTGAACATGTCTCCCCAAGATGCTTCAATATTTTATAACAAATGTACAAAAGTTGAAGAAGTATTGGAGGTGGATGAAGAAAACGATGAAGAAATTGAAGAAATTGAAGTGCCTTTGTTAAGTGAAAATGTTGTAACAAGAATATTTGTGGATCCGAATTTACCAATGGATATTATAGGAAGGTTTTTAATTGAAGTTGTGACATGGATAGAAAATGGAAGATTAGTAAACATAGGATCTCCAATTTTGGTAGATGATAGACACACCTTTGGTGTATATTGGAGAAACATAGATCTGTTATGGCTGTGGGCGGAGGCATATGTGGAGTATTTGCAATTGGAAGAAAATATAGGCTTTAATCATTACTTTTCAGCTTTAGTGTTAAACTACTAATTCTAACATTTCACTAACAAAAAAACCTTACAAATGTGGTGGGGGAAGCATTATATAAAGGGAATAGAAGAGAGAAGCATTTCATTTCCATGCTAAATTTCAAAGAGTAAACATCAACACGATGCATCAATGTGAAATTTGCTTAGAAACTTTTCATGATAATATTCTACTAGAAATACATAAAGAGTTATTCCATAATAATAATGAAGATGTAACAGAAACCGAATATGAAGATTTAAAACTATATGGAGAAGAACAACAAGAAGAACAACAAGAAGAACACAAGATGCATCAATGTGAAATTTGCTCAGAAACTTTTCATGATAATATTCTACTAGAAATACATAAAGAATTATTCCATAATAATAATGAAGATGTAACAGAAACAGAATATGAAGATTTAAAACTATATGAAGAAGAACAACAAGAAGAAGAACCATTAGCAGGACCATCTAGTGAAATACCGAGTTTAAAAGTATTTGCTTTAGAAGGTAGAGTAGTAATGCACCACAAAATTCAAAATGAAAATTTGGAATTGGATCAGTTTTTTAAAGAAGTAAGAACAATTGTAAGTAAAACACTCACAGAAGAATTAAGAAGACTAAACTTTATTAAATTTGGCATATTATTAAATGCTATGTTTACTAATGTAGAAGGAGAAATGTCGCCAAGAGGATTCATGACAAAAAACCAGACCATCATGGCAAGTTCAGATATTAATTCAATAGTTGAAGATTGTTTGGAAGAAATATTAACAAAAATTCAAGAACATGAAGGAAGAGGATCTGGTTGGAGTTTGGTTAGTATTGAGGGTATGGATGTTAGAGTTCATAAACACGGCTATGGATTAAGGGGTAGCAGTTATATTCCGCTCCCAAAGAAAATTTCAGACACCAAATCATGTATAAATGTTCAAAATGAAGATATGGAATGTTTTAGATATGCAATGACGGCAAAGTTTGTACCACCTCACCATGCGGTTAGACCCAGTGAAGAATATGAAACACACAGATATAAATATAATTTCCAAGGATTGACTTACCCAGTGGCTTTGAAGGACATCCCAAAGTTCGAAAAACAAAACCCTGGAACATCTGTTAATGTTTTTGGTTTGGACAGTTCGAATAAAGTGTACCCATTGCGTGTGGTGAAGAATGAACTCCCAGATCATACAGACTTATTACTACTTACAAAAGGTGATGTTTCCCACTATGTATGGATTAAAAAATTTGAAACTCTTGTTAATAATCAATTGTTTAAAGCTGAACATAAGACGATAATTTGTAAACGATGTTTTAATTTTCAACAAGAAAGAAGAGGAGGAAAGGAATGGTTACAAGAGCATAAAAAACTATGTAACAACAACTATGAAGCAAAAATTATCTTACCGTGTTCAAGTAAGGCAGAGTTAAAATTCGAGAAAATCTCCCATCAATACCGGATTCCTATTGTTGTTTATGCTGATTTTGAATCTACACTTGTGCCTATTGAAAATAATGATGGCGATGTAGCAAGGAAAAGTGTTAAGTATCAGATACATGATCCAAACAGTTTTTGTTTAATGGTTAAATCTACTCTTTCTGAAGAACATTTAAATAGATTTAATTTAACTTTAAAACCTATTGTCTATCGTGGTGTTAATGCTTCTAAAATATTCCTTGATCAGTTGTATATAATAGCGGAAAGTGTTGAAAGATTGTACAGTGATATTATACCGATGATACCTTTGGATGAAGAAGAAGAGATTCAACATGAAAATGCGACTTATTGTTATTTATGTAGAAATGAATTTACTGTGGAAAATCACAAGGTTCATGATCATGACCATCTGACAGGGTATTATAGAGGTGCTGCATGTAACAGCTGTAATATCAACTACAAGATCCCTGCAAATATACCTGTAATATTACATAACCTTAGTGGTTATGATGCGCATTTTATCATTCCGGAATTAGGAAGAGATAATGGAGAAATTGATGTCATAGCTGAAACCACGGAGAAGTTCATAAGTTTTACTAAAAAAGTTGGAAATATAAAGCTTCGGTTTTTAGACTCTTACCGTTTTATGCCATCTAGTTTAATGAAGCTTTCTGAAAACCTGAGAACAGAAGATTTAATAGAAACCAAGAAGATTGTAAGTAATGACAAGGTTAATTTAGTTCTTCGCAAAGGTGTTTTCCCGTATGATTATATAGATAGCTTAGAAAGATTTAATGAAACATCCCTTCCACCAAAAGAAGAATTCAAAAGTAAACTATATGACACAGATATATCCCATGAAGATTATGAACATGCGTGTAGAGTATGGAATGAATTAGGATTTAAAACACTTGGAGAATATTCAGACTTTTATGTAAAACTAGATGTAACTTTACTTTGTGATATAATGGAAGAGTTTAGAAATACATGTTTTAAGGCATATGGATTAGACCCTCTGCATTCTTGTACATCACCTGGACTAGCTTGGCAAGCAATGTTAAAGGAAACAAAATGTAAACTCCAACTTCTTACAGATATAGACATGGTGCTGATGTTGGAATCAGGTGTTCGAGGGGGGCTAACTCAAAGCGTAACACGACATGTAAAGGCAAATAACAAATGTTTGCCCAATTTTGATGCAACAAAACCAAGTACATATTTAGGTTATTTTGATGCAAATAACCTTTATGGATGGGCCATGTCGAATCCTCTCCCGTTTGGGGAATTTAAATGGGTAGATCCTGATTCTATTGGAAACATCATGGATATAGCAAAACATGGAGATACTGGTTATATTTTGGATGTAGATATTGAGTACCCTGAACATTTGCATGACCACCATTATGATTTACCTCTACTGGCCAAGACAGAAATATCACCAACCGGTAGATGGCCTAAATTAATGATGACTTTAACCAACAAATCAAGATATGTTGCTCATTATTGGGTAATACAACAAGCCCTAGAATTAGGATTAAGAATAACAAAAATTAATAGAGCTTTACAATTTTCTCAATCCTGTTGGTTAAAGTCATACATTGACAACAACACAAAAAGAAGAACTGCAGCTACATCTAATTTTCAAAAGGACTTTTTTAAATTGATGAATAATGCGATATTTGGCAAGACACTGGAAAACAAAAGAAAGCATAAGAATGTGAAACTAGTTAGTGATCCGGTGAAACTACAAAAGCTGGTACAAAAACCTAACTTCGGATCATCCATAATAATCAACGAAAATCTTGTAGCTGTTTCCATGAACAAAATTTCAATTACAATGGATCGTCCTTTATATGTGGGGATGTCTATTCTAGATATTTCAAAGACCCACATGTATGACTTCCATTACAACAAGATGGTTAAATTTTATGGAAGAGAAAACATCGGCATTGTATACATGGATACGGACGCTTTTATTTATTGGATAAGAACTGAAGATATGTATGAAGACCTACGCTGTTTTATCTACAATAACGACTTTGACTTTTCTGATTATCCACAAGACCATCCCAACTACGACAATGGTAAAAATAAAAAGGTATTGGGAAAGTTCAAAGACGAAACAAATAGCGTGCCAATGGAAGAGGTTGTTGCTTTAATGTCTAAATTGTATTCATTTAAATTGTACAAAAATGAAAAAAGAGAACATGAAATCGTGAAGAAGGCCAAAGGTATAAAAACCTCATACCTGAAGAAGAATGTACAGTTTGAAGAATACAAGAGATGCTTATTTGAAAATGTTGAGACAACAGCAACATTTAACACCATAAGAAGCTTCAACCATCGTCTCTTCAGTGTAAAGCAAACCAAATGGGCTTTGAGTTGTAAGGATGATAAGAGGTACATCCTGGAAGATAATATAAAAACTTTACCATTTGGACATTACTCCTTATACCCTATCGACCAATAAACCTATTCTTCGTCCTTTACCTTCTTCCTTTCCGTAAAGAAGAGGGGACATGACAAGCTCAATGTCATGTTCCCTCTTTTTTACACCAATGTAATATGGCCTTGACCTATAATCTAACCATATAAAAGAGGATAAACCATTTTAGAGATCAGTATTTTTACAAGCGGTGTGGAAGACACAACTGAAGATGGAAGATTTAAGGAACAAGATTGTAAATGAACTTCATAAGCCGGCAAGAAGAAAATTTCCTAGAAGAAATACAATTATAAAAGGAATGAATGATCTTTTCCAAGCCGATCTTATTGAAATGATACCACATAGTAAATTAAATAAAGGATTCAAATACATTTTAGCGATTATAGACTGTTTTACTAAAGTGGCTGATGCTTTACCGCTAAAGGACAAGACTGGTAAAAGTGTTACAAAAGCTATGGAAATGGCTATACTAAGAAATAATTTCAACATCAAACATCTACAAACTGATGATGGAAAAGAATATTTTAACAAAGACTTTGCAGCTTTAATGAAGAAGTATAAAATAAATCATTATTCTACAAATTCTGAAGTTAAAGCTTCAATAATAGAAAGATTTAACAGAACGTTAAAAGGAGCAATGTATAAAACATTTTCCAAACGAGGATCATATATTTGGTATGATATATTACCACAACTTATAAAAGAATATAACAATAAGTATCATCGAACCATTGGTATGAAGCCTAATGAAGTAAATAGTGCCAATGCTAAAATGGTATTAAAACGTATTAAAAATAATACTACTCCTAAACGTGAAAAAATGCAGCCCAAAACATTTAAAGTTGATGATAAAGTTCGTATAAGTAAGTACAAAGGAGTATTTAGCAAAAGGTATCTGCCAAACTGGACTAATGAAGTATTTACAATCTATAAAGTGCAACCAACAATACCTGAAACCTACATTTTAAAGGACAACAAGGGTGAATTGCTTGAAGGTGGATTCTACGGACATGAATTGCTAAAATCATCAGTTGGCGATGTATATCTTGTTGAAAAAATTTTACAAAGAAAAAAGGATAAGGTGAAAGTACGTTGGTTGGGATTTGATAAAAGTGAAGACTCTTGGATCCCTACAAAAGACTTAGTGTAGCAATTTATGAAGTCATTACATGTTTAACCTTTACACAAGATGGAGATTGTGCAGCAAAAGGATCGATTTTTTATTGATAATATTGATGAGTTAACAGTTGACAACGACAAGTTAAATCATGGAAAACATGGTGAATTACTGCCAAACACAATAAGATGTTTAATAACTGGACCATCAAATTGTGGAAAGACAAATGTGGTTTTTAATTTAATAACAAATCCTAAGGGATTACGTTTCAACAACATTTATATCTTTTCCAAATCTTTGCAACAACCCAAATACCAATTATTGGATAAGGTACTCGCAAGTGTGCCTGAAGTTAATTTTTACAAGTTTAATGCTAGTGAAACTATAATGGAGCCAAACGAGGCTAAACCATTTTCTATATTTATATTTGATGATGTATCTTGTGAAAATCACGACACTATTAGAAGTTATTTTGCCATGGGAAGACATTACAATATTGATAGCATTTATATTGGTCAAACTTACAGTAAAATTCCAAAACAACTAATAAGAGATAATGCAAATCTACTAATTATCTTTAAGCAAGATGAAACAAATTTAAAGCACATATATTATGATCATGTGAATGCAGACATGTCATTTGATAAATTTAAAGAAATGTGTGGCAAAGCATGGGCTGAAAAATATGGATTTCTTGTTATTATGAAAGAAGAAGCTATAAAAAATGGAAGATATCGTATAGGATTGGATAAATTTGTATTAATTCATTGAACGATTGATGATACGTTTAGTAATAGATTGGACCTCGCTGCGTAAACATGGTGAACCAAGAAAAACTATTAAAAGAAATAAAATCACTGAGTGACTCGATTAGACTTAAAAATCGAGCATTAAGAATGGGTTTGAATGAAAGAGAAGAATTTCTGGAGACTACATTTAAGCCTATTACAGAACCTTTAAAACAGATAACAGAAACAATTGGTAAACCTCATTTTGAAGGAGATGTTTTACTACCTGTTTCTAAATTTGAAGTAAAGACTTTAAAAAAGGAAGAAGATGATGATTCTTACACAAGTGATAGTGAAGTTTCTCAAAAAGGAGAAGAAACAAGACAAGAAGAACCAGAAATAAATGTTCAAAAAGAAGAAGAAGAAGAACAACATATACCTGAAGCAGAACAATCAATTCCAAATCTAACAAAATTAAGTAGTGATATATTGCAACAAGGACCTCTTGGAAGAAAGTATATCATGAAGATGTTACATGAAATAAAAGCTAACCCAAAACTACACAAGTCACATGTATATGGAGCGAGAATTGATAGAAATGAATTAAAAATAGGAGATTCAAAAGTATATTTGACTGAAGATGATGACATTGTTATTGGTGAGCATAAATATAAAGGAACAAAAGGATTATTTGAACTGATTTTTAAAAATATACCTATAAAATATACACTACAAGATTTAAATACTTTTAAAGAAATTTTGCAAAATACTAATGCTCATAAGAAGAATTACTCCAAAGATTCAATGATAAATAGAACACGCGCAACTAAATATTCAGTTGTAATAAAAAGATTGTTTCCCCTGAGAAAACTACCAACATTACGAACTGCGCCTGCTTTGAAGAAACCGCTAAAGAGGAAATCTTTATCACTTATGGACTTATCACTTATGGATGAATATGGTAAAAAGAAAAAAGGAGAATCTTCTACGTCTGGTAAAGGTTTAATGAAAAACCTATATAATACAAATGTGATTTACTATAATGATATAAACAAATTGGTCGATAGAATGAGACTATTACATGAAGCCATGGAAGCTGGTCATACAGGTTTAAATAATGAATGGGTGGCTTTAGTTGACGAACTTCGAAATCGTGGAATAGTTGTATAAATCATTATGGATATATAAGAGAGCTGTGAGTATACAGTGGATCAGTTCAATCATGAGTGTCGACAAGTTCGGACGGTACTCCGGGCTAGGAGTACAAGGAGGAGAAAACAGAAAAAGAAGTGGATTGCCACAAACACCTGAAGGTGACTATGATATGAGTAACAAACGTTTAAAATTTGTTAAAGACCCAGAAGAAGATACTGATGGAGCAAATTTAAAAACAGTAAAAAAAGCAACTTCAACATCATTAAAATTAAACAAGAATACTTACGATGTTAAATCACATAGAATAATTAATGTTGGTAAACCAACTGACAGTTCTGATGCAATTACTAAAGAGTATTTATCATCTGAACTTTCCAACACTTTAAAATTGCAGTGGGGTAACAATTTAAAAGATGGACAAACATATGATGCTGGAAATCATAGGATAACCAATGTGGCAAATCCAAAAAATGATAAAGATTCAGTTAATAAAGAATATTTACATTCTATAATACCGGAAAAGACTCAACGAGGATTTTCTTTTTATAAGTTTATTATAAATGACATTGGATACCCAAAGGAAGACGGTGATGCTGTAAACCTGAAATACATCAAGGACAACTGTATTTTACAAGATGCTGATGAAATAGATTGTCATGGAAAAGCATTGTCAAATGTAAAATTCGGTTCTCAACCAAAAGACGCTGTTACTATGGAACAATTATCTAAAGAATTAAAAAGGGGAACATCGAATTTTGTAAAACATGAAGATGCCGTGCTAAAGCGAGGAGATACATTTATACATGGAAATGAAAAGTTTGATTTAATGCAAGGAAAAAATGATGAATGGGATGCAGGACGTAAAACAATAACAAATGGAAGATTTGGTATAAAAGATACAGATGTACCTCTAATGGTGCAAACATTAATTGCTACTGGTGGTACATTAGGTACATACAATGGTCGTAATAGAAGAATAAAAGATATTTATCCTGGTTACGAAGCAAATGATTGTGTTACAATGAAACAAACAATAACTTGGGATAAACACTTTGGGACCAAATATGATGCAAAAATGAAGAAAATAATTAATATTTTACCAGGAGAAGATTTAAATGATGCTGCTACTATTGGACAAGTCATAACAACATCGAAAAGTGATTCGACCGCTTACACGTGTAATGATAAACGTATTATGCAGTTACATGATCCTCAACATCCGAAAGATGCTGTAACTTTAGATTGTTTAATAAGAATAGTGGGCAATTTACTTATCGATACCCACAATCATATAGCTAGTACAACGAGTCATGTGATGATTCAACCCGATGAACGAGAAGCTTGGATTAAAAATAGAATCATAAATCAGTATATAATTAATTTGAATAATTAAATATTTAAATATAAAACATTGTGCACGAGTTATCCATTTATGTAAAGCAGCTCGTGGAGTAAACACGCTGGTTATATAAGATGACATAATGAAGACCGCACCGCTCAGTCGTCGTCAAGACAGCGTTAAGAAAGGACGTGGTATAACATCAGCTGCGTTTTCCCTGCTCAGACGGATTCCTGTTGGTGCTGTTCTAAATCGAGCAATAGACGCTTTACCATACGAATTTCATCTGCCCGGAGGCTATCAATATTGTGGACCCGGAACTAAGTTGGCAAAACGTTTAGCAAGAGGAGATCCTGGAATTAATAAATTAGATCAAGCTTGCAAAGAACACGATATAGCGTATTCCAAGTTTGCAGATTCAACAAATAGATCAATAGCGGATAGAGCGCTAGCGGAAAAAGCTTGGCAAAGGGTTAAATCAAGTGACGCCAGTATTGCGGAAAAAGCAGCAGCTTGGGCAGTGACAACAGCCATGAAGACGAAAGCTAAGTTTGGTGGTGGCAGACGACGCGGGAAAAAACCTAGTAAAAAAGAAGCTGCAAAAAGAGGCGGGAACATCAAAAGAAAACATCGCACTAACCCTAAAAGGAAAGTCAAGAAAACATCCATATGGTCAATGGTAAAAAACGGATCGGGTCTTTACTTAAGACCGTACCGTGTGTATTAAATAAGAAAAATAAATTGATAATTCCAAATGAAGCATTAACAAACTATCAATTGTCAAAATATGTGAAATGTTTAAGAATACCATTCTTCAGAGGAGTTTTTATGAAAGATACATTACCAAATAGAGTGTGGAAAAATGAAACTGGAATAGTAAATTTAGACTCTAATTATGGACCAGGTACTCATTGGGTATGTTATAAAAAACTTGGAGAAAATGTTTACTACTTTGATAGTTTTGGAAATTTACCGCCACCAAAAGAACTTCAACATTATTTTCGGGACTCCAAGAATATATTCTACAACTACAAAAAAGAGCAACCTAGCAATACGGAAATATGCGGACATTTATGTTTAGAGTTCCTAGCGAAGAGCGTCAGTCAGCTTTAAGATGTCATCGTATACAGTATCGCTGAGTGGAAATTCGTCAACATTAAAAAGTACACTTTTCCCAGCGTTACGTTTATCTACGGATAAACTATGGGAAGCAGCATTATTGGATTTGACTACATACAATTCAATTCCCAATGTTACAGAAGGAAAAAATAATTTACTACATTATTATGAGAGTAAAGATGAAAAAGGAAATTATTCACAATTAAAAATAATTCCATTATCTACAGGAGCATATGAAATAGACGATATAAACCAAGTATTACAAAAGAAACTTGGAGAAGAAAATATTTCTATAAAAGGTAATAATAATACATTAAAAGCAGAAATAACTTCAAAGTATTATATAGATTTTAGCTTAGACCACTCAATCGGCAATTTGCTCGGATTTTCAAAGAAGAAAGGAATTTTAGCTCCTGGAAATGATTATACTGGCGATACAACAGTAACAATATTAAAGGTGAACAGTATTGATGTAACGTGTAATATTATACAGGGATCATATAGAGATGGAGTAAATCAACATATATTACACACATTTTACCCGACAGTAGCTCCTGGTTTTAAAATAGTTGAGAAGCCACAAAACCTGATATACCTACCGTTAAACACCAGTTTCATTTCAGACATCGTACTGAACATATTGGATCAAGACGGTATTAGTGTTGATTTTAGAGGAGAAACAATAACTATACGGTTACATATCAGAGCGGCAACATAAAGTCAACATGGGATTATCATTTAAACCACAACGGAAGAGTCGGGAGCTCAGTAGCTCCTCAACATTCGACGAGTTAACACCGGACAACATACGCTTCCTACAAAAGATCGGACTAAAACTTGCCAACCATGGATATACTGGATATAGCGCAAGGACCGACATTCGACGAAACCCTATGGGAGAAGGAATATCACACTCACAACCCTTACACTTCATCAAAATTAAATAATAATGATGAAATAAGAATTCCCATTCAACAACAAGATATCTACACATTACCATGTGAAAGTTATTTATATATCGAAGGAAGAGTAACAACATTGGATGGAAAGTCTGGTTCAACTGTTCCTTTTATAAATAACCCTATGGCATATCTGTTTGATGAAATTAGATATGAGATATCTGGAGTAACAATTGATTCAACAAAAAAAGTTGGTATATCAACAACTTTAAAAGGATTGACTTCAATAACACCCAATGAAAAAAATTCTTTAATCTCGGCTGGATGGGTGACTCCTGATAAAGACACTATTACTCCTAATTCAAAAGGTTACTTTGATTTTAATGTACCTTTACGATTGCTTTTGGGATTCGCAGAAGATTACAAGAGAATAATAATAAATGTAAAGCAAGAACTGGTACTGCTCAGATCTTCAACAAATAAGGATGTAATACAAGCGCCAAGTGGAACTAAAGATGCCGATTTGGAATGGCAACTTCAATTGGATAAAGTTGTATGGAGAGTACCTCATGTCAGATTGGCAGATGAACATCGAGTAATATTATTGAAAAAATTAAAATCTGACCGTGATATTGTAATACCATTTAGGAGTTGGGAATTTCATGAATACCCCATATTGCCTCAAACAGAAAGACAAACATGGACTGTTAAAACCTCTACTTATTTAGAACGGGCAAGGTACATAATAGTCGGTTTTCAGACTAAACGAAAAGATGTTATAACCGCGCACGCTGGTCAATTTGACCATTGCAAGATAAAGAATTGCAAAGTTTTTTTAAACTCTCAGTTCTTTCCATATGACAGTTTAAATGTTTCATTTGACAAGAAACGTTATTCCATTCTATATGACATGTATGCAAGATTTCAATCATCATATTATGGTAAGACGAATACACCACTTTTATCACCAGAACAATTTTATTCAAAAGCTCCAATTGTTGTAATCGATTGTTCAAAACAAAATGAATCTGTAAAATCTTCAAGTGTAGATATAAAAGTTGAAATGGAATTTGAAGATAAAATACCAGATGGAACTTCAGCATACTGTTTAATTCTACATGACAAAATAGTTACTTACACACCGCTAACAGGAATCGTGAAGAATGTACTTTAAGAAGGATTAATACAACATCTGCACAATTTGTAAGGTTTTTACAAAAAATCAACAATATCTAGGTCATCTGCGAGTATAAAAGCGAGAAAAAAGAGCTGGAAATTCATTTCATCTTTGATTGTCGTATGGGTAACATCGTCCGCAAGATGAGTTCTACTACATCAACTGCTAATGAAGAAACTACACCTTTTATGGCTGACAATAGTTTGGATATAGAAAGACAAGTTGAACAGGAAATGGATGAGTTCCTCAAGTTTAAACATAAAAAGACAGAAGAAGAGGAAGTTGAAAAAGAAACAAAGAAAAGAAAAATTGAAGATAACATTTCCACCAACATCTTAACGGAAGTATTTCTTCGAATATTTTATCCTATTTCTTCTTGTATGACAAAGACTGTATCTGCTGGAGTGATGAAATCATTGGATTACTCTCCTACTGTTATTTTAAATCATGGATCTAAAATGGTAACCTTCACTGAAACTTCTTGGGAATCTTTTATGAAACATATACATCTTTTGGAATGTTATCTGAGTAACAATACATTTGGAAGAAAAACAAAACTAGGTTTGTTAGAATCAAATATTGAAATCGATATTGTTAAACAACGTGGTCAACAACTAGTTCGATTTAGAGATTTAACTAAATATAATATAAAAATACATTTGACTAAAGAAGAGTTTTACACTTTAACTTGTGCTACTGGTCCTATAACAAGATATTTAAAACAGCTAATATTCTCAAGTGCAATTATCAAAGACTATTTAATTGATGCATTGGATAAACAACCATATGTTCCAATCCTATATGGTCCAGTAGATACTTCAATCTTCAATAGGATACCACATGAAGTAGATATGTGGAGACAGTTACACCACTATCAAACCAACTTTAATTTAGATGAAGAAAAGCAAGAAACCAAGGAAAACTAATCAAGTTTCAACAATCAACAATCGGCAACAAATTGAACAAATAAAGAATATTGTAAGTAAAAAGAAGAATATTGGGGGTATAAAAGGTTGTCAATCTGGATTAACATACCAGTTGCCTACTGAACGTCATCATGGATAAACAAGTTTCATTCTCTAAGAAGATAGAATTAATGGAAGTAAAGCAAGGTATCATAGAGTTTCAAGCATTCCGTGGTAATGATGGAAATTTTATAATTAAAGAGTTAGTGGTACTAGATATGATAACATCTGTTGTTTATCACTTTTTATTTATGCCTCCTTTACCATTCAACAGATTAACAACCAAAGCTAAAGTAACAAACAAATGGTTGATGAAACATTTTCATAATCTAAGATGGGATGAAGGTTTTATAACCTACAATATGATGCCACACATTATGAATCATTTCTGCAAAAAGTTCAAAACTATTTTTACAAGAGGATTGGAAAAAGCAAATTGGATACAAACATATACAAACCATGAAGTAATAAATGTGCAAATGGAGAAAGATTTTTATTGCTACTTTGATAACATCTGTATTTCATCTAAAAACTTTAAACATCAACAGTCTCAATGTGCTTTAAAAAACGCATATCGTTTAAATGTCTATCTCCAGCAAAGTGGTGGGGGAAACGAAGGGTATAAAAGCGAGAGCGGCACTATGACAATGCATCAGTATTACTCGAACCTCCGGGGAGTCAACACCTCTGACACGCAAACACAAGAAGAAGAAGACGAACAATAGCAAGAAGAAGATAATGGCGTCACAAAAATTTTCTACAATCGCTTGTTGATCAATTTAACAAACATTCTAAATCTACTATACTACCGACAAAAAAATGTTCAGAATTGAAGGAAGAGAAACATTATATTATTCACACTATTAAGAAAATGGAAACATCAATTGGAGACGCTATCAATTGTACATTAAGTGAAGCACCCTACACACCTGGTGATGAACCAAAATTTCAAGTATTTCTTCCTAAACGCTTTGTTCAACTGCTGCAGAATGAAGATTTACGACTGATTCACCCCGGCACACTCTACTTAGCATCTCACGGTCCTAGCGGAAGCAACTCTACTGAACTTACACTTCATGTTATGCCTACTAGCAACTAATCTGTAGTTTATATATATACTGTTGTACATGTGTGTAACTGATTATAAATAAATAAAAAATAAAAAAAAAATAAGAAAAAGGCAACATATCGATAGTGTTTTTGCACTATCGATATGTTGCTTTTTTAAAAACACGTTTGGGTGACCTTGACCTAGTTTCGAGGGTATATAAAGGCCGTGATTTTCTTGAGGATCTCATCAGTCTCCGACTACCTTTCGTGCTGTACGCATCTCTGTTGGCTCTCCAGTTATTACAAATAACAACATGTCTCTTAAGGTGAAGTGTGCATCATATGATACCACCACCATCACAACTTTTGAAGAACTCGACGATTTTACTAATGAATTGCGAGTATTACTTGCCGGTGGTTATCGTTTAAATATTGATGTTTACGCTAACAACATGAGGATGTTTCCTAAACAAAAATTCTGCAATGAAGAAGTATTTGTTTCCACACAACCTTCAACTACAACACCATCTACTCAAAGTAATGTTAAGTTTCAGAAATATTACTGATGTTGAATAATATTGAGTGGTTGCTGTGGCATCTATAAAAGGAACGCGTAACCTAAACAGAATCATCATTTGCTTCCCAACTGACGCAGCGAAAACAACTACCACTACCATGTTGTACAGAATGATGATTGAATTTAATGGAAAAATCTACGGAAAAGATTATCAAAGTGTAGAACAAATGACATCCGATCTTCAAGTATTGACTAAAGAAGGATTCCAACCAAAATTAATTCTAAAATTTCCAGAAGTACATCCACTATCCACTGAAGATCTCATTGCTATGGCTAAAGAAGAAAAAGAAAAATACAAACAAGATATAAAGAAAGAAAAAGAGGATGAAAACTCACTATCCTAAATAAATACATCTTACACTTATAAGATGTTCTTTTTTAAAACTCCATTTGGATGACCTTGAGATTACCCCCACCACTTTTTCTAATCTATAAAACATGCTATCCTACACTATACACCTTCATTTCTTGGCTAAACTTAGAAGCGTCAACATGGAAAACAAGAAAGACGAGTACAAACCACGCTATTGTTGTGAACAAAAATGTACCGATATAGGAAGATGGATGGTAGACGGATTAGCTTGTAGAAAATGTGAATTCTTCGGATCCTGTTACTGCAAATGCAAGACAAAACAACTACCACCACCAGAATTGCGAACCTTTAAAATTTATAAATCAAGATACTTCCACACTTGCTGTCCCCAGAGATGTATCAAATTTCATCCAGAAAAAATTGTTAATTGCCGAGAGTGTAATGCATGTTATAAAGACGACTTTTGTACATGCATCATAAATGCATGCAAATACAGATCAGATTGGTCTTCTCATCCTATTGAAGCTTCAGATCTATAGCTGTAGTCACTGACTGCAGCTCTTTTTTAAAATTTCATTCGGTTGACCTTGAAATTGTCCCCACCAACATATATTCTACAGATCCTTCAATACATTTCTCATTCCGATTTCATTACTCTGACTGGCAACAACATGGGTGACAGGTTTATTTCTTTTGAACATTTAATTACCGAAAGAGATGAGATGGAAACTCTATTTCACAACTTACTCACACTTATGGATAAGTATCCTTTAAGATGGATCAAAATCAAAGTGAAATATGTGGATCCTACCAGAATATTTTCATCATCGTCATCTTCCAACAGTGCAGGGGAAGAAGAAGAAACAACTCATGGTATTAAAATTATTGAATTGGACAACGAGGAACAAGAAATGCAAACTCTGGTTAAAAGTAAACTTAATATTTGATTTAAAACAATTATTAGTGTTTCTAATTTATATTACAGCTAATGCTTATTTCTACACACCACCCATGACCTACCCAAATGGGGTTTTGCGGCAAAATGCTCTGGCCGCCGGTTCGCATATGGGTATATCAACCTTCCCCCACCACTCTACCTTCCCCACTCCTCTACTTCCCCCTCCACCACCTTTGCCCACATATAAGTAACCCTCTGACCATCGCTCACCATTTGTTTGCTAACTTCCGAACAATGAGCTCCTCTCCTTTAACAACAAGTAAATGTACTTTTCTTATTCAATCACAAGAAGAATTACAAACTATTTTTCAAATTTTAAGTGATCTAATAATCACTCCAAATAACACCATTACTATCACTGTGGAAGTTTCCTACAATTCTTCTGATTACGAAAACATGGAAAGCGAAGACGTCGAAGTTTTACAGCTGCCAGATAATAGTCTTCCATCTTCCAAAGCTGCAACACCCGAACATAGCTAATAATGATGTTTAGTCGACTACAATTATTTTCTTTACCCCCCACCATTTTTACAGTAATATATAACCTGTCCCTATCTCTGTTTCTCATTTCATCGCCAACTTTCTCACCATCAACACCGCTCCCATTTTTACCTGCACACATTTAATACACGAAGATGATGGATGATTTTTCATTTACGTCACAATTGGAAGAGGATAAACTCAAACTCGAAATCAACAGACTACAATTAGAAATAAAGAATCAACAAGAAATGATTCAGCTTTTACGACTATTCAAATGCGTACTGTGGATAGTATGTTTTTATCTTCTCATCGCTATCACCTTTGGCGTCTACCACTCCATCACCAGTAAACAACACTTCAACACCTCCTCAAATAAAACCACTACTTTTCTTTAATTAAATAAATTTTTACCCACCTTCAATCTAACCCCTCGGGGCTCACCTTTTTTAAAAACCCCTCCGGATGACCTTGACCCACTTCCAAAACCCACCCATCACTGTCAAAAAAAACCCCAGCCGCTACTACCCCTACAACAGTTACAACCGCCTGACCTTGACCTGGGCCAGGACCGGCCAAACCCCACTACTGTCGTAAAACTGCATGACAGGTCTAACAAAAAATAATAAATTGTAGGATATTTCATAAGACATTTTTAAGTTAGTCACCGTATTGGAAAATGGCAGCATGTACAAAAAGTAGAATTCACTTTTTTCATTGTCAGAAGAAATTTGGAAAAGTTCCCAATTAATATAAAGTTTTGTCTAAATATTATTGGTGACAAAGTCAAGTTGTTGGCCACGTATAGTCTTTTACTATATCAATGATTAATAAGACTCCTAGTACAATCACCCACGTTAGTTACAAAATAGTATCTGCATTTCAAAACTTATATCTCTAATCCAACTGTAGTAGGTATATTTTTCTCATAAAATTAAACAAGGAGTAAAATTTTCATGAAACTGGATGTGGAAATATTACTATATTTCAAATAGCAGGAGTCAAAGATATCCGTGTCACTTAAAATTTATGCGTTTTACCCTTTGAGTTAAACGTTTTGAAAACTCCCGTCACCGCGGGCAGGGTCGTGTCGTCCTGTTTTGACTGACAACCCGCCGTGTTGTCACTCTGCTTCAAAGCTATTTAACTATGAAGAAGAACTGCCTTCAGCGACAGTACCTTTAGAGAATTTAAAGCCGAGCTACTCAGTCAAAGCCACAGAAGATTAACAAATTCATTGTCAACTGTGGAACCTGTCGACCCTGCTCTCAATTTGACATTATATAAATATGCTACTGATGTAAAAAGTTTGAATTATTTATCTCCCTGCTTTATTTTAATAACTAGAATTTTATGGTTTAATCAAAACTGTGGGGTTGGGTCTTTAGCAATGGTGAACCTTCCGAAACGCGTCATCTATAGGACAAGTTGGATCAAACGGCGGACTAAAGAGGTAATTTAACATTTTATAAAGTATATAATTTATCCGAAAACACATTAAACAATATGAAATAGTGAAGGCCCTGCGATTATATGTTTTGTGAAAAAAGGTCGCAAATTAACAATGTTTTAATTTTTTTAAGAGAAAAGTTTTTTTTGTTATGATTTGCCCCTTCCTTATAAACTAATAATTGGTGCATGAATCGTATTAGGGAAATTAACTAAGCTGGTGAGTCGCTATAGGAAAGGTGGATGATACTGATTAAAAGTTTTCGGCAGAAGACCGATTCGAACCACGAGGTCTGTCATAGTCCTGAGGTCTGGCACGCTAATCCACGCTACCGACTTACCTAATACATATTATTATTTAATAGTTATTATTTTACACCAAATAACTATGAATTGGTAAAAATAGCTGTTTCAAAAGTTTTGCATTTACACCACTCGATTAGTAAGGGATTATCAGATACAGTGTAGGATAATTTTATTAAAACTTTCCAGTCCAGTATTGTATCAAATTTTATTTCAATTTATTATTACAATTATTACATTATTATTATTATTATTACATTATTACATTATTACAATTACGTTCTAATAATGCAATTTAAGCTTTGTAATGAATAATTTCCCTGGAATAAGCTATATGTTGCTTAGCATTCAGGATAACGCTATGCGACACTGATGGCTTTCGTAGGCCTCATGGACTAATAAATTCTAATAGTTTTACCCCTATCTGGTTAAAATTTATCACTCTACTTTTTTTTATTAGTGTTGTATATTGGAATAGTTGAAATTTAATTTTTTATTTTTATTGGAATGAGTTATGTTTAACCAGGTTGAACTTGTTATGAATTACTCTCTAAAAGTGAGTTCTTTTAGGAAGTATCTAAACAACAAATGAAACTGAAATTGTAATTGTGTTTTCAATTTGGACGACATCAGAGCTTGGAGTGATTGAAACTTTGAGTTAACTTCCGCCCCTAAAATATAATTTCCTGTCCATTAGTTTCAGCCGCAACTGGAAGTTTTGTAGATTTTTCTTACACATAACTGTTATTATTTTAGTATGCATTTTATATTGTTTTAAAGCAGTTCTTTTTTATTACTGTACTTTAAATCCTACATATTAATTACAAAACCAACCCACAAATTTTCCAAAAATCTAATTTTCTTCTTGGTAAATTTAAAAAATAAATTAAAAAAGAAAAAGTTACATAAACAACATATATTAAAGAATACAATAAATGATATACAATCTGTCTTCTGAAACATACAATTAGAAAGCTTACATAAATTTAATGTGAATCTATCAAAGTAATAAATAGCTAGCGATTAATGCACTTTCCATTCCAACATGGCCCATGCAAAACCGACATTGCACTAGCTTTTTTGCATGTTTAATTAAAATATATTTTTTAAATCTGAATTATTCTTTATATTTTATAGTTTTTACTTTGTCACTTATTTAACAGGTTTTTATCCACAATTTTCTGAATTATAATATGTTGGCCATAGAATGTCTCACTTAAAACCAAAATGTTTTAAGCAAATAAAAAATTATTTTTTAATACTTAGAAAATATTTAAAAAGTAATACATCCTTCCAAAATTTAGTATAAAGTCAGAAGATTGTTTTTTTTTTCATTCTTATTCGTGTTTAATATTGACCTCTTTCATATGGTAATTTATTGTTGTCTGTTAAAATTTTTTGTTATAATAAATTATAGTACATTGAGATTTAAAACCCGTATAACTACATTATGTAATTTGTAAAGGTTACTGTACACTTTGTATTTACAAGTTTAACACATTATGTAGATGGATATTTCATAAATATTTATGAAAACAACTGTAATTCACTTTAAGTCATTGTTAAATGTATTCAACGCTTGTAATAATAACCATATTGATAGTATTATTCATAATAAACGCTCATGAGCAATTTCTTCGTTTATTAGACCCTATGTTTAATTAAATTTGTTTAATGGTTTTTGTCAAAGTTAGTTTTGTACTTATTGTGCGAAATACTCGAACTAAAAATAACTCTTAGTTGTAGCGTTCTTTAGTGAAATATTTATTGTGAGATTATGTTCATACATGCTGGACCAAAGACTTCCCACTTAAGTTAGTTAGGTAAAATGTTTATTGTCTATTGTGCAATCATTACTATAGCATATAATTTCATTTTGTCAAACTACAAAATGTTTTGAACAAAGCTAAAAATCTATGTCTCGAATACTCCTAAATTTATTAAATTAATTGCTATTGTATTGACCGTCTAAATACTGCTTGATGTTTTTGAGAAAAAAGTTATACCCACAATGTAACAGTAAAAAAAAAACAAAAAAAAAAAAAAAAAACAACAACAATCGACTTATTTAAACACATGAACACGATGTAAGACGTAAAATACTACATTTTTATACGAGGCCCCTTTGGTATGTAGGCCTAAGTAAAAATATATTAATTCAGGGCGTTATACGAGATCTATACATCTTAGAGTCACGGTTACGAAAGAATAAATAAATACTACAGCTTTATATCACTCTTTGTGTCATTACTCTGTGTTGATTCTACGTCAACACATCAAAATAATTAGAACTTACGAAAAAATCAATATTTCGATGCCGCATCAAATTTGCGTTAAATTACGAGACCTCGGGATCTCGTAATGAGGTAAACGTTATTTGAGTCTCCATTTTATAACTCAAATTTTAAAAAATGTGCAAACTCATTCTGAAATGCTTCTTCGCCCAGGCCACCATCACCAAGGACGACACACTCTGAGTGTCCAAGACATTCGCGTCATCCTCCGCGAGACCACTCCTAAACGAAGGAGTTGGGAGGCTGTACTCATAGAGGGGGGGGGGCGCTGGGGGCAGTTAATTCACTTTTTGTGCCGTCTGTTTGGCCACGTGCGCGGCTAGACAAAGAAGCTGCCACTTCAGCAGCACGCCGCGCCGTCGTGTTGCTCCGCCAGCAGCGCCGCCAGCGCTGCCTAGCGTCGTGTCTCCCAACCTCCTACATCCGGTTCCTCTACAGGTCTGATGGACTAATGGTCAATGGTGTTCTCACTCTCAGTAGTAGTGTAACACGACTATAGAGATCTGCTGAAAGTATTACATGACGTACCGGAGTACTTTTATCAAAATAAAAACTGAAGCATGCCTTAGAAAAACGATTAAAATACAAATTATTTTCGTGAAAAGTTTTTGTAACACAAGATTTTGTAACAAAGGAGTGGGTTTCACTGATTTTTTTTTATTATTTAGCTTAAAACCATGTTTCATGATTAAAATTGCTCCCATAAAATATCCATAGATACCCCTGAGGGCAAAGTGTAGAAATATTTGGTTTATATTTCATATTTATAATATTCTGAAGATTTTTAGCTCAAGTCCACCAAAAATTTCAAGGTTTTATTCTCGTAATGTTTTGGATTACTTTACATTGTAATGCAAGTGCAATTACACAGAATAATTACAGACTTTTATATGTATGTGACTTTTTATGATTCTATTTATTTTATAAATATTATTTTCTTTTATGAAAAGAGTGAAATCATTGTCTGAATAAATTGTGACTAATCGTTGTCAAATAATTTATTTTGTGATTTACTTTTTATGGCAATTTAACTTAATATTTAATATTTCGATGCCTGGTAGATGTGTCCAAGAAAGAATGTAATATTCAATAATAGTAAACTATATCAAAGTCAATTATTTCATTATATTTTATATCAATTCCGGGGTTACCGAGCGTTTGCTTGTCAAACATTAATGATGATTTCGTTCGCTTCGCTCACTCACCCCTACAACAAGGTCACTCGCTACGATGCAGGTTTACCCAGGTTGAGCTACACAAAATTTTCAGCACATTTTTGTTCAGTGTAGTAGCTACAAAAAATCTATAATGATAACAGGGGAACTTTGAATGGTTCTAGGACGAAACCTGTATTTTTTGAAGTATGGGACCAACTCCAATCGATTACCCGTGGTTAAAACCCTACGTCAAAAAACCAAACGTCGTTGGACAGAAACTACTTTTTCCTTACAAAAAGTATGCTCCCCTACTTGTTTTATAGTATAAGAATTTATTCGAGTAAAAGTACGGTTTTGTTTCATTTTTGTGGTTGTTGGCATTTTTAGTAGTATTGTACTAATCCTTCTACAGAACTCCTACTCAGTCCCTTCCTCTCCTACTTTGTACTCTGGACTCCCGTCGTCTTCTTTATCGTTTCCATTACGGCCATTGCATTTGCGTATCGCACGTCGGTTTGGCGGGAACATCGCCTCCGCCGCCGCTCCGTCCGCCAGCTGGCGCGGTCTCTGACCTGTCCACTTCTCAGAACTACTTCCTATTTGGTCCAGACAATGCTGCGACTGAGGCTTCTCTAAAAGGACTCTCCTTGTCGGTATAATTTACTGCCCACCATATCGGCGATGTGCTCGTTATCCGCAAGGCTTGCTGGTATTAGTAGTTTTGTTAGTTTATGGAAAAATATCTTCTTTAGTTCGAAATAAATTCGTTGCATAGGATATGACCATCTGGCGCCCCCTTAGAGCGTGAACGGTTTGAGTTATGAAAATGGAAGATAGCTATAATGAAATCTATTTTTTTAAAAAGTCAATAATTCTCCGTTACATTCAATAGTTAAACAAAACTGTTCAATCTAATACACAACACATATTAATGAAGAGTATAGCTGGCGTTTATATAAACAAATGGGTGTATGGTAAGATTTCAACCTGCAAATTGTGTAAATCTAACCCCATTTTGGTTTAAATTGTGTCGTCTATGTACAAAGTTTAGCAGTATGTTTATCTATGAATTTTAAAGTATTTATGTCAAACGATGATATTATGTAGGGCATTTTTTTAGGAACGAATACTAAATAAACAAGTTAAAGAAAATAAAATAACTATAAACCAAAACACACATTTCATTCTTGATTGCACTGTCCAACCACCTTGGCAAAATTGTGGCATAAATAGGACATATCTCTCTCTCTTGGCAGGAAAAGTCATGTTTACTTTGTATGTCTCTTTCTTCATATAAAACTAAAATAAAATATTCATTTATTTATGCCTTTGAAATGGTAACGAACATCAATGTAATTTCCATTATAATAGCAGGAACAATTGTTGCAATAAATCATATACTATCTTCTGTTTCAAATTTAAAATCATCAATATTAGTATTTCCTGTAACACGTTGAAAGAGAATTACTGTCATGTTGCTATGTTTGCTCTAAACCTTTTTCCCAATGTAGGAAAACCTTTCTGCTAAAGACATCACTTTCATCAGTTTATTTCTTCTCTAAGTTATAATCAAAAATTTCAACTGTTTATCCATCTACAATAATACACAACCTGGGGGTCTTGAAAGTCGCTTTCAGCTAATAGGGTGCGTTCGACGTTTGCAAATTTATCTAGAAAGGCAAAGGCATTTGTCACAGGCAGTGTTAGATTCCACCTGCTGACTATACAACAATAAAGGGTCCCACGGGCCCGGGGCGGGCATGGTTACAGATATTGCCGGACCCACTGTCAAGGGCAGGCCCTTCGTTGGTCAGTGGTCCTTTGTGGTCCTTCACGTTGCGTGGGAGTCTCCGCAGGGAGTGGGAGAGACACAAAGGACTCCTCAACCACCAATCATTGCGTGATTTATCTACCCCTAACGTGAAACGACTACTGGGCTTAAGGTTGAGGTTAAAGAGAAACAAATTAGTTTTGACAAACTAAAGCTTATCCACGAGTAAGAAAAATGGGGGTGACTTTATTTAAAGTGAAATCGTATTTGGCTCTACTTATTTCTAAAAATGTTAAATTAAAAAGTGAATATTTTATCATGACAAAATGGTAATACAGTTCGTTCAAAAATGAAAGAGCGAATATCTTTTCCGTGTAACAAACATATTGTACTTTGTAATTTTATACAAACAATTTTTTTTTAATTGATAGAAAATATTTTTGACAGGTTAAATGCATTTGACGCGTGTTCCATGTCTAGCAAATTAAATGCAAACTGTACTATATTTCCTGCAAAACATTCGAAATACTGGCTGGACCAAGGGATTCCATGCCATAGGTTATGGAGTTCTTCACATGAAGAAGGCATAATAAGATACAAACAGTATTTAACAGTATAAAAACTATATATTATTAGCACATTGAACTTGTATATCTCATTCCCTTATTACAAGTTCCACAAAAGCAAATTCTTTTTCATGGTGGCTCGTCCTTTTTTTACAATTACAAGAATGTAATAAAAATATAAAAAAATCATGTGGTTGATAAAGCTCCTGAGGTAAGGTGCTCACAGTTAAACTTCGCTTTTATCAAAGTCGTAAAAATTTCACTTAGACTATTAATTAACAAAAATATGACATTTTTTCTTTTTTCACCATGTCTATATTGATGTTTGATGTTTTAGTCGTCAAGATTGTTTATGTATTTAAAACGTCACTGTAAAACAATTATTTCAATTAAAAGGGTTTTATTTAACGATTCCATCTAAAATCAACAAAATTATATTAATCGACACAAAATTATATACAATTCCCATATTTTAAGAGCCACAATCGATGCAATCTATTTGCGAAGATGTAGTCTCAAGTTCGTCATTATTTCGAAATAATACTTTCTCTATAATACTTAAAATGTTTGAGTAACCTACAAAATATCAAATAAAGTTATAAAAAAATTAAATTGGATCATTCTGTACATGCAAGGCATAATACAGTAAATCTGATGGTAGCCAGTGGCGGATATCCGGTAGCGAAGTGGTTATCCTTGTCTCTGTCACAAACGCGCCCCCTGCTGTTATTTTCATAGTATTACTGCGTGGGGAAGATTTCTCTAGAGTAATAAAAACAATAAATAATCATAATGATATTCTCAACCAAAACATCATTACAACCATTTGAAGCGAATAAAAATTTTATTTATCTGAGTTACAAACGTAATTGGTTTTATTTCGTTTTGTATTTTGAAAACACTCAAGTTGGGTTTTCTTCAATATATCTTTATTAAAATGTCGGAAGTATCTTTTTTTTAGACAGTATACATGTTTGTAAGTGAAATGAAATGCGGTACATTTAGAATTGGTAAGTGACCGAATTATTTCGATTCATTTGATGTAAAATAAAATCGTTCAGTGGAAATAAAAGTAAATTTCATTTGATAAGTTGCTAATTTTATTATATAAAACATTACTGGCTAACAAAACATTAAAAATTGAATTAAAATGTTGTCTTTACCGTACTTACAGTGGTCTTAAATTCCAGGTTGGTTATATTTTTAATATAATTTTTACACAAATACCTGTGCATAAAAAAAATAATCATGCCATATAAAATATTGTTAAAACTTTATATTTGAATGCAAATGGATATTTTACTTATTGTAACTTCAATGAATTTATAACGAACGCTTCATAAAGATTGTGCACTTTTATGACAGATTTCAATCCAACTCATTGTCTACAAACTTCCTACCCAATCAGTTAATAGAGAGTTAATCAATACCGAAGGCGTTAGTGGACGGTAAATGACGTTTCAGTGACTAAAGTTGACTCGACCGTACGACAACATATATCATTTGATCTGCTCCTGCTGGGGTGCAATAAATATATTTTCGGGGCTGCGACAGAATATCTCTGCCGACATCCCTCATAAGCGAAGATACGATGTCGTATCCTGCTGAATCCCTTCCCCATCACGGCTACTTACCTGCATTATGCCTGGAGTGGCATGAGGTGTTAGATTTGTTATGAGGTGGCATCGCAGGCCTGCTCTCTCGGCGTCCGCCACTGCATTATTTTTTTATCTTTCTTTACAAGAAAGATACAATTGATTAATTTTATTGCAAAATATAAATAAAGAAATTTATAGAATTTTTCAGCATCTGAATGGTAAAACTATAACACTAACCTATGACCAGACCCTGTCACATAGTCCAAAGTTGTTAACTACTTGAACACTGTTATTAAATACCATGTTACTTAATCTAACCCTGTTTTCTGTATTTGTGACTACTAAAACACCTTAGGTACTGCATTGTACACTAATAAGCAGGAGGCAGTAAGTGCAGTAAATTCAATGTTATAGACATACAAATGCAAATTGCTTATAGGCCTAAGTGCTAAAAATGCGAAAGATTTGACTATTTTTAAGTTTATCGTCGAATACAAAAGTGGTTTAAAATTGAAAACCAAATACATTTTCATTTTGTAGCACAGTATTTTTTCCTTTTCAACGCTCCTGCGAATTAATTGTAGAGCTTGAATGAAGGCACAATTTTAAAGCCGGATTACAGCACAACAAAAACTAAACGGGTTCTTTCCTAAAAAAAAACAAACAAAAAAACAATACAATACAATACAATACTATTAAATGATTGAGTACTTTATTGTACCTTTTTCTGTCAACCATGGCCCAGTGAATTGAAAATATTTTATGACTGAATAATCATTCTTTCTGTAAGGAGTGGAGGTGGACAGGTGGTAGTAGGTTTAATACGTAATATTTCTCCTATGATGCACACAAGGTGAGATAAAAGGCTTGAAAAGGTTGAAGAATTAATAGTTTTAATTCGTATTTACTCTGCATGCTCTTCATTTACTCTTCATTTTCTCTTCATTTACTCTTCATATTCATCTTACAACACTACACAGTTCTAGTTTCACTACTTTCCTAAATGAGCAAAGTATCATCGACCTCTAGCTGTCAGTTGCTCGTCAAACCTCCCTTCTCGGGGTACGACTGAATGTCTTCTCTCGCATGAAGCCGTGGCGGAGACATAAGAGTCGTTCCTTCTCCAAAGCAGGTAGGGCCTGTAATGCGGCCTCTGGTAAAATTTACTACGAAGACATGTTGCCGTTTAAAAAGATAACACAAGACTCAAAATAATGCGAAATCCCACTCCCAATATGTCAGAGCTGAAAACATTCATATGACCTTAACTTTTATCAGTGATTTAGTTTGAAAAAGAATTTAAACTTCACAATATCCCTAAGCATAATTGGAATAAATTGAGTTGTTACTTTTCTGCAAGAGAATTGCGGTTAAAGGTTAAAAGATTTATCTCTATATGGCAATAAAACTTATGAGTCGTCTTTACCTTTGGGCCAGTAGCCCATTGTTGCGCAGTCGGCAATGTTAACCATAAGGGCTTTTAATGCAAAACATGATATTTTATAAAGGTATGTAGAGGAAATAGTAGATTTCGTCACTAGTCCGGAAAGTGGTCTTTATCGGTGCAAGATCGAGTTTCAAGTACGAGGCCAAGCCGAGTACTTGAATTCGATCGAGCACCGATATACCACTTTCGGACAAGTTACGAACAGTAGGCCTACTTTTCATCATACCACCTTTAATAAATTTATAGTTTGGATAAAAATTAATAAATTTTAACCTATATACCCCCTCTTACGTTGTTATTTGTTTATCTTGTATTTGAACTATTCAAAGCTGTTATTAAAAATAAAAATAAATTAACTTGTTTAGTGTCCCGAAAACCACTGTTTCGCGGTCTAGTCCCGAAAACTTTGTTTACCAACACGTTTATCCAACCCAAGGAATCTAAAATATTTTAGATTCCTTGATCCAACCCACCGGGAATCACCTAGTTTCGATCAAAGATGACCGTCCCGAAAACAACGTTTATCGCAATGGTATGATGAAAAAGTATAATTGCTCCCAAGGTCTGCTAAATAGCTATTTTTTGTGTTTCGGATATGAAGCCTCAAAACTACAACGGAAGTCAAGTTACTTTATAATATTTACTATTACACAGCTGATTGACAAAGAGTATGAAGCAGTCTTGCCACCGGTACAATATATTTATCGTAACGACACCATATTACTCTATTTTACATTTGGATTATTAGTTAATAACAAACTATTTTGTAATGACCAAATTAAAAATTATCAATCAAGGTAAATATAAAAACATAAATTCTACCCTAGTTTGCTTTGAAATTCCTTATTTTAGTAATAGCTGAGACAAAAAATCTCCAACGCAAACGGGAACGATTGTTGTTTCCTGCAGCGTTGGCAACACTTGCAGGTAACAAATAGTAAATTGTTGGGTTTTTTAACACTTTTTTAACAAACAAAAACTCTGTGGCAACATCCACGGATGTCGCAGAAACTGACACCATTGCTCCTATGGTATGCAGTTCACCTGTGGCACTACTTAGTATTTTAGTATTTTATTATCTTAGTATTTTATTATCTTTAGTATTTTTTTTTATCTTAGTATTTTATTCAACTGTTTCGGACGCCGTTTTCAACCGATTTGCTTTAAACTTGGTAAGTGTTTAGTTAGTTATATTAGGCTCCTCATCCCTGGAAATTTAAAAAATATAAACTAAGAAAATTTTGATAGTTAATTTCAAACTGTAGAGGACAAAGTAAAATTTATTTTTAATGTGAGTTTGTAAAAAAATTTTCAAAACATTGAGTATGCAGTTAACGATACGTTTGAGTCAATTGAGGTACTTTGGTAACGTTCTGTTTGTCACAAATTATATAAAAAACTACACCAAAATCAAAATTAACTGCTGCTTAACTATTTATTCCACTTTTTTCAATACTTTATAACTTATTTCTGAAATGTTATAAACAATATTTTAGTACGCTAAGAATGGTTATAAATAATATGTCTACAATAATAAAATGCAGTACTGTCATTATTATTATTACAAAATTTCACACTAGTACCAGACCAAACTAAACGGAAAATATTGATTTGTTTTGACCTTTTGTAAAATTTGAACACAAAAAGAATTGTCTGCTTAATAAACACAACATATTTAGATTAATTCGATAGACAAATGTATTTAATTAGGGATGATTACTAAGGGCCAAATGTTCATTGATTAACACAAGCACCTCATAACAATAATTACGTAGTTAAACAAACATTTACGTTAAATTAATAGCGACATTTATTCAGATTTTCCTGTCTACGACGGTCTGTTTTGTTTATTTAAATGTTGCTTTATATTGTATATAATTTATTGTCCTGATTGAGTCCTGGATCTAAAGACAAGTGAGTTGGCAAAACCAGTGCTAAATATTTAATATAAATAGTATATTAAATGATTTAATATATATTGTGTATAATATACCTTTCTTTCTTTTTCTCTTAGTGATATCATAATGACTTTCACGTTACAAATGTTTTTCTTATCAATCATTTGTTCAAATAGTAATATCCGTTTATTTTTTTTCCGTTGCCTTCAAATTGAGAGAAACTATCGTGTTTCATAAATTTTGATTGCAATGTAAAATAAGTAAGAAAATTACTAAATCTTACATATGTCAGTTATAGTTTCAGTTCATTATTTCAATTACACTTAAGTGTCTTTATTTTAGAAAAAAATGAACAAAATAATGTTAAAAAAATATTTTATTATATTTTAATATCTAAAGATTTACATTTCTTTATATTTATGGAATATTTTATTTGAACTTATTATTACTTATACACATTTTTTTTTTTTTTTAATAGTGACTAGATTAGTAGATTTCAAACATTTGAAAAGTTTTGAAACAATTAATTTAGATTATTAGGGATAAACAATTTTTTGTTTGGTTATCAAACAAAAAACCGTTTGATTTTTTCTTTTTTTACCATTGACGATTGTTATCACATGAAAGGCAGTACTATTTAATTTAATCACGGCCAGGCCTGGCGTGCTAATTTGGGGACAAAGCTAACGTTCCCTCGAATGACCGTAAATTAATTTGAGTCCTTTGTGTGAAGGGGTTCAACCCCAGTTCCATGCCCCTGTCGCACGGATATTTTACAGTACATCGTTATAATTATAACAGTTACTTTTCCCTGGCGGGATTACGCTTTTGAATTTATATAGTGGATAAATTAGTATTTTTTCCGTGTATAACTTGGATCTGTCAATACTTTTGTTTTTAAATGTTGTGAGCTACTTTTTAACCTGTTTTATGCTTCGAGTGCCTTAACACTTCACTTAAACATTATAATTATATATAAAGCTCTATTTTATTATAATCTGTGTAAGTTTTCATTCCGTATATTTAGTGTAATAATTTTAGGACCATAATAGCACGACTAAGGCTCAGTTTTAATTTCATTAAGATAGGCCTAATATCAATAACTTTCACTAATATTTAAATCCATATCTGAATTTATTTAAAACATATTTTAAGATCGTGATTATCTCGAATGCCAAATATGGATAAACTGTAATCGTTTCATGTTATTGACCTAAAATTAAAAATTATCATGGTCTCACATTTAATTTTACAGTATGTATTATGCGAGGAAAATGTCAATAAAAGATACTCAACATAAAATGATAAATGAATTGTTACAGACGACTTCACGTTAAAAAGGACCATGACTACGAGGTAGTCACAGTATAAGTAATCTTAACAATTCTGTTATTGATAATTTGTTCTGATGTGGACAAAATGTGTGAAACCTGTACGTAAAGTGGTAGCGGGCTGAATTAAAAATATAATATACTCCTAAAACGAATTCATGTATATGAGCTAAGTCTTTAAAAGTTTGTGTTAAAGGTACTGCCAAAGTATACACTTTAATTTTAACCTTATTTTCAAACATAGTCGAAAATGAAAACCCTTCGAACTCACGTATATGCAATGAAGATAAGGCGAAATATATAGGCCAGTTTCCTGTTATGGCTACCAGGACAGCAATAAAAGGAATTGCCGTGTTCTTTAGATTACTTAAAACCCACATCCTTAGATATTTTGCAATTACAGGTGAATAGTCTTTAATAAAATGTAATATTCCTAAACATTTGATTTTGTTCAACCAATTTCAGGTATACTTTGTAAAAAGTTACTTTATTGAACAGATTTTTAAATACCATATTTGTTATACAGTTCATTAGGAAAAGAAAACAAAGACGAAAATTCTAAAATTATTTTTATAATTTTTGTAAATTTTAAATTTTGCATAACTTGAATCCTAATAAGCAATTTGCTATTAAGTTGAAGCTTTTATTTTTAGGATTTCGTTTGCCCTGCAAGAGAAATAAAACTTAAGAGATAAAGCCATGAATCAAAGTACAGAAACTTGGGTCAATGTGCGGTAGTAAGGGATGGGAAGGCTAATCAATCATGTCGTTGATTGAGACAAGCTTCGCCACTTAAAGAAGTTGCGAGGTTGTGTCGTTGTGTCGGCAACGACTGTTACTTCTATAGTACTTATTTTTACTTCTTTTTTAGTGTAAAATTTATAATGAACCTTAAAGTACAGTTTTTACTGTATCTTTTATCTTATCATAACATATTTAACTAACTTTTAACTCGTTCAGATTTTTGAGAATAATTTTACCAATAAAAGTGTCATTGAAATTCCTTATTATTTGTACATTATAAATTATGACAATGAAATGTCCATAACTCACCTGAATAAAAACTAAATTTAATTATAAATATTCATAGGAATTCTTTGTTCAACTTTAAAATGTAAGTCATACTGTACTTCTAAAAAGTAAAACTTATCCATACTTATTAAATACGCAAAATGTTTTTTCTTACTACAGCAACAACCAATTTTAATGAATTTTTTGTACTTTATAGAGCTTGGCGTGAACTGTTTCTAAACTAAATTGATAAGCCTAAATAGCCATTCAAATTAAATGTATGCCTTTAAAGTTTCGTTACTCTCCCATCTGATTAACATTTTAAATCAATTAATATTTACTATTAACAGTTTTACTAGGAACAGCATTGAAACATTTTCATTGGAGATGCCGAAATTGGTTCATGCCATGAAGTTAATTATCTGCTTTTTATCATTGATGACAAGTTAAATTTTTTATCCCACAATAAAGTATTGAAAAAATAAGCTCTGGCATTTTTATTCTTCGCAAGATTAAGTATTTTGCAAAATGGATGTTTTGTTAACTGCATACAACTGTTGCCTGTATCTAACCTTTTCCTGCATCTACATTCTGGAATGTCTCACCTTTTTGAAGCGCAATAGCCTTTTTACCTTCCACTCATTACCTTGTCACTCATACAACCTCCGAAATAGAACCAATATCCCGCCAACAATCCACCACACCTCTTATTCCGAAAAAACAAATGTATTAAAAAGGTATAACCCTATTCAATGCAGCTCCCCCATCATAAAAAAACAAAATAACATAAAAGTGTTAGATGTTCTTTGTAACATATTAGATGTTCTATAAAAAAGTTTTTAATTTCAAAGGAATATTATTCTGTTAACGATTATGTAGCCTACAAGAATGGAAGGAATAACATAAAACCAATGTTCCGCCACCAATCCACGATATCTCTAAGATTTTTTTGTTTCTTTTAGCCTGTTGTTGAGGACTTTAAATTTTACTCTTTAGTTTTAGTAATTTTTTGTATATGACCCTTGCCCATGATCGAAAAATTGTATGGAAAAGAAAGAACTTTGACTTTGACATATAAAAATTTATATGAAGGAGTTTATGTTTAATAATTGAAATTACGCTGGTTAACAAACTGCATTACAAGAGGTAAACCTAAAAAAATATATTTGTGAAGTTTAATTTTTTTATTCATATACAAACAAAATTATTCCATTTCGAAAAACAGGTACACTAGTTAAGGTATTTTCATTCTTTTGTTCATTAATAGGTATACTAATATTCTTTTATATATTGTAAGAAAATGAATAAAAACTTGTTCATTAATTCTTTTAAGAAGGGATACATTCGGAACAAAATCCCCTATCATACCAAACGAGGCATAACAAAATGCAGTATATATTTTTCATTTTAAAAGAATTTAAAATAATTATGTTTACCTATTTTTTTATAATTTTAATAATTTTTTTAAATAATTTTGTTCACCTATTTTTATGATGCGGGAATTGCGTTCAAATAATATTATTAGAGGGACTACATTCTAGGGAAATGGATTTTTAGTCTGAAAATCGTGTTTAAAGATTAAAATGTGAAGTAATCAACATATTAGGCCTAATAAATTAGATTTGTTTACATTTTTTTAGTAACAATTTTTTATGATAAATGTTTTATGGTTAATATATAAAATAATCTCAAAAGTAATAAAAATAAATTGGAGGTTTTTAGAGTAAAAGTTTTTTCGGTGGACATCAGGAAATTTAGGTGTCAAAGATATGTGTTATACATATATTATATAAAAAATAACTAGTTTTTTGCCTCTTACTGATAACTTGTTTTAAATTTAATTCTCAGAAGGATGAAATTCCCCAGACAGTGATAATCCATCGGATTGCCAGGGAGTCAAAGCTGCGCTCTTGTAGCACGATGAGCTCCAGCGTTCATCTCGTCAGCTGCGAGACTTAAATTAATTGACGTAGAATCCAGCGACAATGTTCCACTTAACCTTATAATTAGTCTTACATCTTCCACGCCGCCAACGCCACGCCGCCGCCGCGCCGCCTAGCACAGGTCTTGACTTCTCATTTTTTATGTTGTTTTAAATCAACTTATGATTCTAAAATCTTATTTGCACAGTAATTTAATCCATTGACTGATTTCGTAAAGTTACATGAATCAAAACAGAATTCAGGGTTATGATTTTAAAAAATCTATATAAATAAATAGTTTTATCTGTGTGTTGGCCACCATACAGTTAAAGTAAAAGTAATTAAGGCATGGCATTTTCAGAGTAAATCTACTTTTGTTACTTCTATTACACCTGATTCTCAGTTTATTTCAAATCATCTAGAGCTACTCCCCGACACCCAAAATTGCCATGGTAATCAGATCAGAACATACATTTTCATTTTTCTGTTAATGTTTAAAGTTTAAAGCCTGTGAAACAGCTGATATTTGAAAATTTATTGTTTTACCTGTCATACTTTGTTTGAATTATAACTTAAGGATGAATATCAATTTCATAACTTTTTGCGTATATCCATCTATATGCACGGTGTTTATTTATTTATTTATTTCCCAACGGATTACACCATTTTACAAAGATTTACAATTTTATGATGGCTATAATTACAGTAAGCACATGAATGAATATCAAAGTAATATAGTTAGGAACTAAGATAATAAGTAGATATAAAAAACGAGGTAATACTATTGTGACTGATGTGATGTATGTACAATAACGAAGTTACAACATGATAATAAATCCACAAATAAATCTAACAAGTAAGAGCAAAAACTAGCAGAAAGACACGACATCAGGTACACGTGCAGCAAGAAAAATAAAACAACTCAAACAATGACAAAACAAGTTGGACAATTTGCAATAAATAGATTATAACAACAAACAAAGGCTGATCTGCAGGCACAAAACATGATGAAAATATTAACAAAATCACTATATCTAACATTGTACCTAGATCACTATGAGCTCTTTGGGGGTGCCGACTCAAGTGGTCAGAAGAGAAGCCTTCTTCTTGAATGACTGGGGCTTCTCCCCGAAGAAGTCCAAATGGGTAGCCGCTCCACTTCCAGCCCTGAGGAGACGACATATACCGCTGTTATAGGCGTAGTAGCAGGGGAGAAAACGCCGGCTGAAGATCGTCTTGGAGCGAGTGCCTCTGGGGGTGGAGATGTCAATTTTGCTGAGAAGGTCGGGACAGTCTATTAGGCCGTTCACTATCTTGTAGAGCAAGATAACATCAGCATGATGACGTCGGAGTGACAGGGGTAGCAGAGCGAAGGACTTCTCAACGTCCTCGACCGGGGTGGTGCGATAGGTAAAACCAAGCCTCGGTCCAAGCATCCGTATGAAACGTCTCTGAATAACCTCCACCTGGTTGACGTGATTCTTCTGGAAAGGAGACCAGACAACGGAGCCATATTCCAGAATCGGGGTGTTATTCTAATTAGGTTTAAACTGCTTTATTCTGTAGCCTAAATGCGATAGATTGTGTGTTTACATATTTGTTGATTGTTCTATAATGTATCCTCTTCACTGATACAATGGCACCAAGCTAGCTGATAATCCCGGGCAACATATAGGAGTAGTATAACAATTCTATAAGTACAAGAATGCTAAGCCCCATTCCCCTTGAAACAAATCATGAAATTCTTAAAGGCATAGGATAACAGAATTCATTCGAATTTTTTACAGATGTTATATTTTTATAATTACAGATAACGGGTTATATATCCTAACCCGTCGACATACATTGTAATCCATCGTCCATTGTAATGATACAACAGAATGCATCGGTTATAATGGGTTTTAAAGTTTGATAACCGTTTACTAGATCCACTTCGTTCTCTAATGGGTTTAACTAATTTTTTATACGTATAGGCTGTAAAGTGAACGAGCCCGTCCTAATTTTATTGTATGAAGATTAAATCTTGTTCTGACAAAAATTTTTTGTTGTGTAGCACAGGTTATAGCAGATAATATTGAATATTTTCTAATACTGTGGACCTACAAAATTGTAATTGAAACTGATTTTAATTCACTACTTAATATTATCAACATTATAGTACTTAAAAGCTCGATGTTTGATAAGATATCAGGACAATTATGTACACAACAATGGAAAGGTGATCTTATTTAACTAAAGAATATAGTTTTTAGGGGAAAAAATGCAAGGGTGCAGTTTTGATTGTACCTACGTGAGTCATTAAAAAATCCGAGGACAATTATTTATAGATTATTTATATTCATTTACGAGAAGACTTTTGATCGTCCAAAATAACTTGTTAAAATCAACAGATTTAATTCTAGTTTGAATAACATTTTATTTGCTCAAAATACTCTTGGAAAATGGAAACCAGATTTTAAGGACACATAGATAAATTGTGAATGTATCAAAATTTCTAACTCTATTAATGAGCACTGGACTAATACACAACCATTATTATGAATTTTATATTGTACATGAGCCAGATTTTGAAGGTCCTCCAACGTCTATGGTATATCATGAATCATCGAAATAATCAATTTCTAAGTCATAAATTGAAAAATTACGTGGATTTATAATTATACGAGATTACGATGTTTGAGCAAGGTTAAATTTTGTTGCAACAACAATAAATTTTTATATCCCATGCAGTTTGTCGATTTTACTGCTTAGACCTCCAAGTTTATGTTTGTTTTGTTTAGAGAAGAAATTCTAAATTATTTCGACCCCTCCTTTACGGTATAAGACTTTGATATCACTAGGACCCGCCACTACGGGGATTAGCCCCCCGCGCCGCGAGGTAAGCGCCTCTCAGTATTGTATACCTGGTGCGTCTATTGTGGTGTGAGCGCGTGCGAGCGTCAACTTAACGCCAAACTTGTATTCACGTCACCGATTTTATTTCCTCTCCCAACTCCCTGCTCACCTGATAACATTCTTTGTTGGGTGTTCAGCGCCGGCATCTCGGCTTTTTAGGAACTCCGTGTCAACACTTTGTTTTGGATACTTTCCTCCACCTCTTTTGTAACATAAGCTTGCAGTTTTATAGTGCTTTCTTAATGTATAGTAAAATTCTATAAAAAATATTCTGTTTATCTATGTTGGAAACTCTTTCATTCTATTAGTACAATATTTTGCTAGTTTAGTTTTAAATAAAATGCAATGAAAAGTACCAAATTTAGATGCATTGATTTGGATTTAATTTGCCTTGATATTGTTGTTCAATCTAGTTCTTTTGCGTAGAAAGTAAACTGCAGTAGAAATCTCTTAATCCTGGTTTAGTTATTTTCATAGGTCTAAGGAGACTGCTGAGTTAAGTTTAGGTTGTTAAAAGTCTCATTGTATGTTAATAGATAAGGCAAAAAATAAAAATATCATTCGTTGTGGTAGAGTAAGAGAACTTTACAATATTACCGATCTTATGAGGAAGCCATGTAAAGGAATCATTGTGTCGTTTTCCTTTATCTTAACATAAAAAGTTACAAGACCGTCGTTATGCTCTTAACAATGACATGTCTATGGTATTGTTATTTAAAACTATAAAAAAGGATTGCGGCTTTGTTTTATTACTTTCTAGTCAAATAATGTAGGGTATGTTTTATGATTAATAAAACAGGATAATTAGGTAATATAATCTCATCCGTTGACTTTAAATATTCTAATTAACACATAATTATTGGAAATCGCCTAATTTGCTAACAAAGCTCTTTGAGCCGAATATGTTTTATAAGTGATCAATTTTTGTATGTACTGTATACACATACGTGTTGAGAATAAAACTCATTTATATTTGGTAAAATACGTCAAAACAAGCTATAAAGCCATGATTCTTAATTAATTGTTATAATCGATGTATTTAATACTTTACACAATTAGCCGCTTCCGTTGATGTCATATAACACATACTATAGGCCTATATGGTATAATATGATGTATGTCTGTCGTAATACTTGTATTTATTTACATTTCATATTCCAATCTAGAGCGTGTATTTTGATTAAACATTTTGAATTTAGATTGACAAAAAAAGTAGGTATTGGAACAGCCTAAACCTAAGAGAAATTAGTTTTCAGCCTATAAAACTACTTTTGTTAATTTGTTTTGAATCGGCGGTAAACTGTAAAAAAGTACAGTTGGGTTCTTCCTCAAAAACTTACTAGGCTATTTACTACAATACTGTATCAAAAGTAACTTAGAAATTTAAGTCACTCCCAGCTTTACTAGGATGTAAATTGGTTGAACCACAAGTTAAAAATATAACACGTTTTTGTTTTTGTGTCTATCTACGCCAGTGGCATTTTTTACGTTTTGACGGGGAACGGTCCAAACCCCAGTCTTGTTACTATCCAACATCGACCAGTTGTTAGAAAGCTTCATTAATTAATAGCCCAATGACAAATCGCAGCTGGGTCCGGAATCGATCCTTTAAAAGCTACGAACTTTCCTTTGGATCGAACCGGCAACCTTTGGATTAAAAAAGGCGAGCACTATAACCACTCAGCTACCCAGCCATCACGTTGATTTATTAATATACTGTAATCTGTTCTTGGTTACAACAAATATATGCCCAGAAGGATAACCTGTGATTTCTAACTTACTGTAGGGAAGAAATAATATTTTCCTAGTCACGGTACCAACTCCAATTGATTCCTTGTGGCCAAAAATTCCATTTAAAAATCAAAGTCAAATGTGCTTGGACGGCAACAATTTGCCCGTACAAAAAGTAGGCTTCACTTTTTTAATAGTGTAATTATACCATTAGCGCTTAATAACTTAACGAAGAAATATTGTTACAAAAATATACAGCGAATGCGAATGAACAACCTTAGCAAACATGCATATGCTCCTTATTTTTGTGATTTATTTATTTCAATTGAGCTTTGTTAAGGGATGTCAAGTGAGAAAAATTTCAACGGGCACAAAAATATTATTTCTAGGGTAAAATATTTTTACCCTACACAAACTAGCCACTCTGTATATCCGCACTATAGGTCCCACTATCCTTGTTTTATACAATACTATAAAAACACTCATTACGAGTGCTACATCTTCTACGTTCTGTACGTTCTGCAACTTTACTCCCCTGCATGTATTTAGTCTCAAAATTCTAAAAGGTACAGGGCAGAGCCCCAAAGGTAAGTCGTCAAAAAATCCATTACCGAATCACATGTTGGCCCTACAACTAACAGAATCGATTGTGTTTTAAACTTTGATTCAAATTAACTAAATAAAACACCAGCTAGCAAGTTCAGCCACACTTTACTGACTTTACTGGAGAAATATCTTAGAAATAGATTAGAATACTAAATCAATACAGAATTTACAAATTGTGGGCCGATTGTTTAAACAAAATAACAGTTGAAAGGAGTAGAGGAAAGTAACTGTTGTAATTTAACAGTTGCAGCGATAAACGCGTGGGGGGACACGTGGCTGTGGCTGAGTCTGGCGACCAGTGACATTTGACTTTTGTCACTTCCGGTGTCGGGGTTAAACGAGAAATTGTGTGAATTATGTCATTGCATCTGCCCACCGCACCGTAACTGGAGACTTTGACTGGTCTTCATCATGTAGCTGCATCTAATGGACGGAACTTACTAATTGATGAACGGAAAGAAAATAACGTGGAGAAAAGAGTAGAGTACGAAAATTTTGCCTAATTCAGACAACTATTTATCTAGGAGGATTTGAATTTTGTTGATAATTTGTAAAAGCTGCCTTGTAATCATGTTTATTCGGTAACACTTGTCTGTTTTAGACAACACCTATTATTTTAAGGTTAAATGATGAAAAACAATGTAATATAACACATTACTCAAGAAGTGCATCTAAATGTTTAAAACAGTAAAGTGCATCTATATGTCTAAAACAGTAAGGTAAAAACACCTTTGAAACGTTCGTCTGAGACTCCTACTGGACCGATTTACCGATACAGGACCGATGCGGGTTGTACCAACCATTTCCAATCCTATATTAGCAGGTTTTATTTGTAAAAAAATATTTGCATTAATTCGGTCAAAAACGAAAAATAAATCTTTCTTATGTATATTTAACATGGGAAAAGCCAACGTTTTTCCCCTTTGCTTTCAATCCTTTAAGCAGTTCGTCTGACTTGACCAATTTACAAGCAGTTTCCACCAAACAAAAGCTTAACTTTTCTATATTAGAAGATTTTGTTTACTTTAACTTTATCTTACTATCTTAAATGAAAAAATATCATAATTTTCAAACCTTTAAAATAAATGTATTTTACACGCTTTCAATCAGCTGATAATAAACACACGAGGTATTTTGTCTGAACGGTTGAAGAGCCAAATCTCAAGAAGGATTCGGTTTACTGTGGCCAGTACTTTTAAACGGATACCATTATGATGTATTATCTTTTTAAATGGATAGAAAAACATAATACAATGCTAACATATTCATACTATACAGTTTTATAGGTGGTGGATCAAAAAGTAAATAAATTTTGATTGTTGAATTATTATTTAGTACTATGCCTGCATCTAAAGATACATAATATTGTAAATACAGTTGATTAATTGGAAAAATATAACAATATAAAAAGTAAATTTTATATATGTATTACACCATCTGCCTAACACTAGTAGTGCTCCTCTTGCTGTGAATGGATCTGTGTCCGTCGAATACCATCAGGCAACGACTCGTATTTCTGACCTTTTTTTTTCTCTCTCTCAAAAAGCGCATTTGAGTGGATCCAGTTTTTGAAGAAAATGAATTCCACAAGGCGGCAATGTTAGCAAAGTGAGTAGAGAGTTCGCTAGTAAACTTTATGGTATACTCAAATATCTTGTTTTCTAATTTTAAACCAAAAAACGACATTAAAATATATTATACAGCGTAAACTGATTAATAATGAAATAATGAACGCCTTACGTTTCACAGAGCAAGACTAACAATAAGCGCATTACACTGAACGACCTTTGTAATTAGAGTCATTTTACAACAAAGATAAGAGGAGCAGTATATCTATGCTATCTTGACCTAACCTAACCTAAAGAGCACATATAAAAATATGTTCAACGCTTTAAAACATTTTCAAAAACATATTAAAATTTTGGTATGTTTATTTAAATAATTAAATTTACCAACAATTTTCTACTTAGTAAAATTTTGTTGAATGTAGCAGTTTTCAAAATATGGGTTTTTAATGTTTTAAATGTTTGCCATTTTAAAAGTACAGATTGGAAAACCATTTTTTGAGGGTATGGAAGTTGGTAGGGTCCATTATAAAGATCCATGTCACGTATGAACTTCTTACAACAATCCATCACCAAAATAAAAATTATTAAGAGGAAAAAACGAAATGGAGGACATCTGGGTGAATATGCATTTTAAGACATACTTTATTGTTACCAAATTAACCTTAAGAAGTTTGGTGGCGGGCTTTACACACTCCCTTTTTACGGCAACACTCTGATCATTTTAGGTACATTTTGAAGGTACTTTTGTAAGGTATTCTCCCTTAGTATATCCCCAACATTAGAATAGTACACCCACCCTCCAAAGTCTCCAGATTTAAGCCGTCGGCTTAAATCCACCAAATATAATCGAGACGAATTCAACAAATTATTAAGTGAAATTCGTCGTTCAGGATGGAGACGGAAAATATATTGTTTAGAATAGCAAAAGCCACTCTATAAAAGGAGTCTAGAGTCTAAATTGGGATCCAGTAATGGGATCCAGCAGCTGTATCCCCGTGTTCCTGAAAGCCCCGGGGGTTGTCGAACACTACGGTGATCTCGTGCCTCGAACAGACACGGCACATAGCGTGGCCACACGGTGGATCTCAACTGGAGGCCTTCAATAATGACATAAATATATAATTTGATAAAAATACCTATCACGCTGAAAACGTTACTGCCCAAGAGGAGATAATTTCATCGAGGTCTCCAAGAAAACTTGATACTTCGATATACCATTCGATATGCATATCATATACATACATACATTCGATATACATACCTGGTTATACATACCATTCGATATACAATATACATTCGATATACCAATTTTAAACCTAATTTTTTGGGTGAAAATTAATTTACAGTGTCTGCAAAATTGAAATTGGTGCATTCATTTGCTTTTAGCAATTACTTATATCTTTGAACCCAATTAAATTTGCTTAAGAGTAAAGAAAACGAACACTGGCCATAGTAGTTGTTTGTGATAAATCTATGACTTTCGTGCTAATGCTAATGTGATTAGATAAACTAGAATAACAGAAACGTTTATTCTTCCTTATTTTCTACCATTTGTTACTATTACAGCTGTCCAATGATTCAATAAATTATTCTTCTTTCATAAAATTAACATTGAAAATTGTAGCCTGTAGGGTGTGTACTGATCTAGAGTATCTTACTAATGGTATTCTCGAATTTCTTTAATGATGTACAAAAACTGAGAAAAAGTTGTAATAAAACAGGTTTGAACATTTATATATAGATATTGAGTGTAATGTGAAGTAGTCTTGGTTTATGTAATAAAACCAGGATGAAAAATTATAAAATATTCGTTTCATTGTAACATAGGAATATTTATATTTTATTCCGACAACATTAACTTTTTAAATCAAGGGGAGCAAGTACTTTGAACGAATGATTCACATTCATAATGTTTTTACAGTAGGGAATTGTTTTTATAGAGTATTATTTTTATTTTCATAAAGCGGGTTTAAAACAGGTGTTACTTTTCCCAATCCTTAAAAATGTTGTCTCCTCCAGACAATTTTGCAATTTTCATTTTCTTAGTTCTCAGCATTTCAACATAGTTGACATTTTAGTATTTATCTGTGATGAATTTAATGATCATTACGGTATTATATTAACATTATTATCTATTCTATTACCTATCAAAACTATTCATCTCCAACATAAGACTAGTTTATTTTGTCTAAACAAAATATTTTAGTTAATAGTTTTATTTTCCATTAATCAAGTGGGGATTCCTCTCAGAAGTGTGAAGTTAGCCCTAGACAAAAACTAATTACAAAACTAATCGGGAGTAACAAAAAGTGACTTTTAAACAACCAATTAACACATTACCGATCACGATCCCAATCTCCACCTTTGTAATGGTCCACTCTCTATTCATGGGCCTCGTCTGTCGGGCGGCTCCGCCTCCTAGTGGATGCCTCGTTACCCAGACCATTAGCCGGCAAAACCAGAGCCGGGCCTAATGTTCGGGCTCACGCGAACCCTTACTTTAGCCACCAGCAGCCCCCGACATAAAACATACCTAGGGAAGCAAAGCTGGGAACGAGAAGCGAAACTGTTGTTGCAAGGGTAGGGGCTGCTTTGGAAAATTGGAAGACTACTTGTGAAATCACTTTAGGTAGATCAAAAGTTTTAAAAAATGTACATGGAAAACAGTTCTTTTATTTTCTGATCAGGCGGTGCCCTTATAGAATATGTTTCTAAATCAAATTTGCACATCTAGAATACTCTTAAGTATTTGTTTGGGTAGGTGTACTAAGTGCTTGAATTGAAAGAATATGCCAAAAGCACAGACTTTCTTACTTTTCAAGACACGTTTGATTTTTGTATTCTATTGCAATCAAAATTATGGTTTTAAACAAAAGAACTCTTAATTATCACCCAATTTTATTTCTATATTTATGTTAGTCTTTTGGTTTGACAAATGCTAAACATAGTGTAACTTTCTGATTGAAATTATTAAGCTATCAAGTGATATGTATCCGGTGATTTGTGCATCAAATGAACAGTCCGATGAGGCACATTTCTGGTTAATGGGGAACTATCGTTGGAATTATAAATACGTGTCCGTTGTTAGAAACATAATATGAAGATTTTAATATTTAAAAAAGTTTTACAAATTGGAGTTGATTCATGGTTAAAATAATACAAAGTAGATTGATATTTATTTTAAAATCTTTTTTTACATTCACTTTCTAGCCCTATATTTCTATGTATATGGTGAACCTATTATTTTCGTTTAAGTTTTAGAATTTGAATAGTTGGTGTTCTTGTTTGGGTGTTTGTGGACAAAAAGTTTTTTAAGGGGAATATGAGTCTGGAATTCATCAGAGTTTAAGGGTACACCAGTAACACGTTTTTATTAAGTTTGGTATGTTTAATGTCTTCCCAGTTCACAATATTTTCAAGCCTTACAATATACTGTATTACGATGTACAATAATCTTACATTGACTATCATCCAGTCAAATACACAAATAATTCTTTTATTTAAAAATACCCTTTCTACAAGCAAAAGAGACAAATAAGAATGTACAGCGGCAATCTAAAAACATCCAAGGTGTAGAATTCCTACATCGTTAAAAAGGTTATAAGTCCCACAACCTCAAACATGGAAGGCAACTTTTCAGACACTTGAAGTACACGGAGAGTACATTGAAAACATGAATTGCATTTTAAATAAAATAATACTGTAACAAAAGGAAAACGACCGGTTTTTGTTAAGAGCTCTTAAAAATAAATATACAGTAGCAATACAGTATATGTGATGAAATTGAAAAAAAAAACCACGAGTATGTTAGGAAATTATATTAGCAATGTTACAAAAACGATGTAAGTGACCCAAACAGATTTAAATGCATTATGATTTAAAGATCTATTTTTACTAAAACATAAACTCGTAATCAGTAATTATTTACACTTTTTCAAATATCATTTCAAATTATATAATCTAACCCCACTGAACATTGACAATAATGTTAAAATACGCACCACAGAGTGCGTCGGTGTTTCAAATAAAAGTATAAAAGTATAAAAGTAAAGTAAAAAGTAAAGTATAATGCCCATCCTGTTACCCGGTCAGTAAATATTTACTGGATGTTTATGGGAACAGTTTAATTTCCCTTATTCTCCCTGAGGCTCCTCTTTGTTTTTGTTTAATCAAATCTCCTTGGGGACACGTCCTGCTTTATGGCCGTCAAGCGTGTTTACTCAAATTATACATTGTGCGGTTAGGGGAAATCAATACAAATAAAAATATTTATATGAGGGGCACGGGGGAGGAGTGTTCACTTACTCCCCCCCCCCCCCCATAATGTGGAGTCCTCAACTTATGTGATAAGTCACTACTATTACTAGAAAAAATTGAATTGACGCCTCATTCTTTTAAAGTCAAATACAAATAATTCTATTCTTATTTTAGCGTGAATAACATTGAAATCATCCACGTAAATTATAAGGCATTAGTCCGATTTGATCTAATGGTAGTATTTGTTTCGCGTGACTTTAGACTTTTAATCGAAATGTGCTTGGACACGACAATCAACAGTACGTAACATTACCATCAACGTATTAAGAATAACAGAAAGGTGTATATCCTAAAATAGAGTGATTACACAATTTTCATGGTGTGAAAAAAATAAATTAAACTTTTCAGTGTATAGTTGACAGTGACCGATTATCTGAAATTTTCGTTACATGTTTAAGTTCCATATATAATCACTGAGTGATTGATTTTTATTTTAGGCTAAGTGATAAGAGATTTTTCCTTGGTCAACACTCATAGTATTTGGAAAACTAACAATTACACTGTAAGTGAATCTATTTAATTGCACGTTAAATGGTATTAAATACTTTAAACAACCACATTTTTCACGGTTAGGTTCTGTTATTTCGTCCTTTTATTATTTGATTTTATATGGGTTGATATGATTTTGAAAACGAGGAATCTATTATTGATAAACTGGGTCTATTTAATGCACAAAACTGTTTAAAGAAACTTTTTAGCAACTAAAATTTAACGTAAATTAGTTGATAACTAGAAATAAACCAATGTGTTAAATTTTTTACATATGGTTTATTAAAATATTACCAGCATGTAAAACCCTTAAGCCTAGATAGAGCGAAGCGACTTCTTGTAGGTAGGTGAGTGGAGGCAATAAGCTGGGATTGAAAGAGGAAAAACCCTTTGTGCCCTCCATTTCAGAGTATGTATCCACAGAAGAGGAATACCAAATTTTTTATACTTTTATAAGTTAACCTAGCAATTCTTGGTCCCCCCGAAATTATGTCTTTTTGTAACACTATACCAGAATTCGTAATATACAACTTCCAGGCAATATCATTTTATGACTATTCAAGTCCTGAAGAACCGGCATCAGCTTGTAAAGATCATATAATGTTTATTTCAGCGATAAATCGAGTGCATACAAACTCTGGAACAAAAGAAAAACAAAACCAGAGAAAACACCTTCACTAATACACACAATAACTGGATACCCCTTAACCACACGATGTAAAATTTCAGTAAACACGCTTTGTCGTCACCCATAAAGCAGGACGCGTCCCCGACGAGCTTTAATTAAACAAAAACAAAGAGGAGCCCCAGGGCGAATAAGGGAAATTAAACTGTTCCCCTAAACATACTGTAAATATTTACCGCCGGGGCGACGAGGGCGGGCGTCCCGACCAATAAACAACAAAGTGGGTTTAAAAAGGTTATCGGAGGTTTACATGGTAACTGGGACTGAATTGTTGAACCTATAATGCGTATTGATTGAGGGTTAGGTATTGGTTTTTAAAACAACAATAGGTTTTTAATTAATCAAGCAATACATTTAAACTTACCATTTGTATACTACAAAGTCAATCTACTAATATTTAACTAATTTCATTTGTTTTTGTTTTATAAACATAGCTTACGGGATTCAACACAGTATAACTTTTATGGATATAAAACATTTGGATTTCCCCCTTTAAATTGATTATTGATGGAAATACAGATACTGTCTTACAAGTAATAACCTCGATTAATATTAATCGAGGGTTGTTGGATTAATATTAAGGGTTAATAAACGCATGGTTTAGGAATAATAATATGACATGTGAATTGTCCTTACACCTTGTTATATTACTGAAAAAGTTGACAATATTATGAATTTTACCAAAATCATACATTGACTTATAGACAAGACTGCAAAACGTTTATTCATTTCATTTTATCTTAAAATAAATTAAATGAGGAAAGTTAGTAAAAACACATTGTGTTACATTGAATCAATTAAAAATTCAAATTAAGCTGGTTTGCCCTAAAGTGAAGATTTTCGTTCTTCTAAGAGAAGATATAGATATAGCTATAGCTTAAACATTATCATCTTAGAAAATCCTATACTATAATACGAGCAATGTCTGAAGGGATGTGTGTTCCACGATCTCGAAGTCTAGCGGGTAGATTTTACTTAAACTTTGCATTTAAGAGTGTTTTGGCTCAAAAATAAGTTTTGAAACAGCCTCAATCCCAGTAAAAATCGAATTTAGTCTAAATTTATGTTTAAAAATCGTAATTTTTAACATTGTTCTTATGGGTTGCTATTTTGGTAACCAAATAACAACGAAAGGTTTGCAAAAATAGAGGAACATTAATGTTAAGCAGTCTTTTGGAATCAGCTGCTAACTGTGAAGAGGTATAGTTGGTTGTTGGTGGAAATTTAATAGCTTTATTACTAAGCCACTACAACAAAAGTGAATTTAAACCAACGAGCAAGGCTCGGTTAACCTGGTACTTGTTGTCTAACATTTGTTCAATGAAAGCTTTTCTAAATTACTGCATTCAGAAATCCTATACTATAATACGAGGAATATCTGAAGGGATGTGTGTTCCACGATCTCGAAATCTAGCTGTTAGATTTTGCTTAAAGTTTGCATTAAAGAGTGTTTTGGCCCAAAAATAAGTTTAGAAACAGCCTCAACCCCAGGAAAAATCTAATTTGGTCTAAAATTAAGTTTTAAAATTGTAATTTTTAACATTAGTCTTATGGGTTGCTATTTTGGTAACGAAATAACAACGAAATTTAAACAAAAAGAAAGAAACATTAATTTTAAGCAGACTTTTTGAAACAGCTGTTAACTGTGAAGAGGTATAGTTATAGTTGGTTGTTGGTGGAAATTTAATTGCTTTTTTACCTTGACACTATAACAAAAGTGAATAAAAACCAACGAGCTAGGCTCGGTTAACCTGGTACTAGGGTAAATATTACGTTTTCCAGTTTTGGTTACGTATAAACATTTTTCATATTAAACTTGTATAGCCTCACACAAGTGAACTATCACAACATAACAAACTGTTAATTGAACATAATCTATTTTAGCTGGCTTATATAAGGTTTTCTGGTCATAAAACAGAATCCTCTTTTATTAAAACTTATGCTAAAAACAAAAAATAAGTACTTTGATCAATAATGATGTTACATTCAAATTATACTAAATATCCATGGACTCAGAAACACATAAATACAGTTTAGCCGTTTTGGTTGCCTGTTTTATAAAAAGCGTTTACATGTTTCCACCCCGTCGTTAGGATTTTATGAATATTTTATTTCTCCTGAAAATAGTCCAGAAATAGTTAGAAATCACTAACAAATGACCTCACGATCCTCATTTAATACTTTTAAGCCTGGCAGCTAAATCCAAACCCAACAAAAACTTAAATTACGATTAAAGTCGTATCCGACGGTGTTGAGCTAAAGCACAATGACCACCCACAGTCACTTTAGTTAGGTTGGTGTCTCACATGCAAAAGCCAATTGCAAAAGACAGCAGCTAAGGTAGGAACCAGGACTAACATTGTATATCACCTTGCTGGCTCCACATGGCGAGCTAATACACAAGGTCTGCAAACCACTGTTTTGGTCCTGGTTATTTACTCAACTGCTGAGTACTGCCTTCCCGTGTGGTTTAACAGTGTGCATGTCAGAGAGATCGATGTCCAGTTAAACACGACCATGAGAAACATTAGTTACACTCATGGCCACCCCTATACTCTGGCTCCCGGTTCTGTCTAATAAGACCCCCTGAAACAAGACGAAGAGATAAACTGATTAGGGAATATACTAAGATTTTATTTGAACCACAGCTGTCCATCCGTGATTACCTACCCTAGGACTCCTAAGCCAGGAGACGGGCCGATTGAGGTCACGAAAATGACCTCTGTGGACATTGTAAAGCCACCCCCCAGTTTATAGACACAAACTTCTCCATCCATACAAACTGGACTTTCTCCTAGGTCTTTTTGCAAGGTCGGGAGAGATTTTTTTATCACTTACCCGACGGTCGAGGTAGGTGGTATGAATCTTCCTCAGAAGCAGTGAACTATACTTAATCGTTTCCGCACTGAAGTGGGGAGAGGTAATTTATTGGAAGGAAAAATTGGGAATGACAGCACAAGACCAGTCATGCGACTGTGGAGCGGAGTATCAAACTATGGAGCACATAGTCGCAGAGTGCCCAACGTTGAGCTGGCTCAACTAAAGTTGAACCGAGTTATGCGGGTTGTCAACAACTGGATGTCCGATCACGGTCTCTCGCTTGCTCTTAGTAAGACGGAGATCGTGATTCTCACGAAGAAGAGGATCGACACCGTCGTCCCGTTTAGAGTGGGAAGGGAGGTGGTCACATCAACTCGTGCCGCCAAATACCTTGGGGTTATGGTGGACACCAAGTTAAGCTGGAGGGATCAGATCTTCCGTACGGCGGACAAGGCCGCTAAGGTAGTTACTCACCTTAATAGGCTGATGGCCAATGTCGGGGGTCCCCGATCCAGCAGAAGACGTCTGTTGATGTCCGCGGTCCAGTCCGTGCTCCTTTACGGGGCAGAGGTGTGGGCAGGCGCTCTAGATAAGGAGTGCTACAGGCTGCGACTCGCCCGGGTTCAGCGTCAAGCCGCGCTCAGGGTGTGTTCCGCCTACCGGACAGTGTCCAAGCCTGCCGTCCTGGTGGTCGCCGGAGTCATCCCTGTCAAGCTCTTGGCAGGGGAGAGGAAAGCGATTTATCAGAGACGTGGCGAGATCGGCAAGGACACGGCAAGAACAGAAGAGCGCTCCCGAACCTTCCAGCAGTGGCAACACAGCTGGGAGCACGACACCCGAGGACGATGGACTGCGCGACTTATCAAGCAGGTCCAACCATGGGTGGAACGGCGGCATGGGGAGGTGGACTACTACCTGACCCAATTTTTGACAGGTCACGGCTATTTTCGGTCGTACCTGAACCGGATGGGAAAGACCGGTTCACCGGACTGCATTTATTGCCCGGGTGTTCCCGACGATGCGGAACACACATTCTTCCGATGTCCCCGTTGGGAAGGGCCCCGCCTGGAGGCCACACAAATATTTGGTGCATTTTCGGTGGACTCGGTCTGCCAAAAGATTTTGGAGGATGAGGGCAACTGGGATTGTTTGTCACAGTTCGTCCGGGGCATCCTCCTGGAAAAGAAAACCGATCTGGACCGCGAAGTGGCCCAGATCCCTTGATAGAGCGGCTGGATAAGGAGCGAGCCCGACGGGCGTAAGCCAAATTTAGGCCTAGCCTGACGTAATGTGATAAACAATTCCAGGTTAGATTCCTAAAGAGTAGAGGAGGTTTTTTAGTGGGTAAACCCGTTTTTTTAGGGGAGCCCCACACTACAGGCTGGCCACCTGTGTGCGTAATGCATTTTTCCGCCTCTCCCTCAAAAAAAAAAAAAAAATATGAATTGAATACAACCATCCGTTACGGAAATAAAAATTATTAAGTGAAAAAAACAAAATGGCGGCTGTGTGAGTAACTAAAGACTTCCGGACAATTTAAATATGATATTTTGACTTGTCTTTGGTCCAGGAATAATACCTTAAAATGTCGGTAAGGAGTTCAGAGACACCCTGTATATTATTCAGGTTGAAATGATAAAACGTCTTGGGGCCGTCCATAAATCACGTCATCGATTTTTGGCCGTTTTTGGACCCTCCCCCCCTAAAATCATCCTACCATCATAATTTGTCTAACCCCCCCCCCCCCCTCTTAGAAAAATGACGTCATTTTTTAACAAACCTCAGTTTCAAGTAAAACTAATGCTTTTTCTACTTACCTTAGTGTGACGATGAACGCTACCTGATAAACTAAAGACATTGACCAATCAAACCCAATTAACCTTCAGAAATAAAGCCAAAATGACTTTCATAATGGAAAAATAAATTAAATAAACTATAAAACAACACCTAAAAATAGTCTAATGTAGTTTATTAGATAATTATTTTATAATAGTTGAATTGTGTACGAATTTATCATTGTTTTACTGTCAAAATTTGATATAAAACATCATTTTTTAAATGACGTCATATCAAATCCGACCCCCCCCCCCCTACACATCATCTTACCATCATTTTCAATCTCGACCCTCCCCCCCCCCTATTTTCGGATGACGTAATTTATGGACGGCCCCATTCCAACACTACTCGATATATTTACACTTATACTGTAATTGTTTACTAGACGGTAAATATATATATATATATATATATATATACAGGGTGTCCAGAAAAAACCTTTACAAACTTTTCCAGGTTATTGCGCACGTCAAAATAAGCAAAAAAGATCCTGTAAACATATGTCCTAAAATGCTTCGTTAACCCGCTAGCCGCCATTTTGTTTTTTACACTAAATAATTTTTATTTCCGTAACGGATTATTGTATTAAGTTAATATTTGGCATGAACCTTCACTATAACAATACCCATTTTCAGTAAAAAATTTATTTTTTTCCAATGTGTATTTTCAAAATGGCGGCCATTTTAAAATTTTTAACTCAAATATCTCAAAAACGGTAAATTTTATAAAAATGTTACAAGAGACAAAAAAGTTGACGAATTAAATTATCTAAATATTGATACCAAGTTTGTAAGGATCCAACAACAAATAAAGGAGTTATTGTGGTTTTCCTGCAGAAAAACACTGATTTTGCTCTATGATTAATGCGAATTTAGGTTACTTTAAGAGAAAAATCTCAATTACTCCGTTATTTGTTGTCGGATCCTTATAAACTTGGTATCAATATTTAGATAATTTAATTCGTCAACTTTTTTGTCTCTTGAAACATTTTTATAAAACTGACCGTTTTTGAGATATTTGAGTTTAAAATTTTAAAATGGCCGCCATTTTGAAAATACACATTGGAAAAAAATAATTTTTTTACTGAAAATGGGTATTTTTATAATGAAGGTTCATGCCAAATATTAACTTAATACAATGATCCGTTACGGAAATAAAAATTATTTAGTGTAAAAAACAAAATGGCGGCTAGCGGGTTAACGAAGAATTTTAGGACATATGTTTATAGGTACTTTTTTGCTTATTTTGACGTGCGCAATAACCTGGAAAAGTTTGTAAAGGTTTTTTTTGGACACCCTGTATATATATAAGATCTTTTATATATATATTTACCGTCTTGTAAACAATTACAGTATTAGTGTAAATATATCGAGGAGTGTTGGAAGACGTTTTATTATTTCAACCTGAATATCAGTACCAGCACGTATAATGCTAATCAAGAAGTTATTTATATATTATTTTTCTTAAAACTTGGTGACTGGCATGCCTTATTACCTATATAAGTTCTAACTACATTTAAAAAATGTAACATCTGCTAAATATATTTAGACAGAAATATTTCCTGCTTTCATGAGAAATGGTTTTGCAAAACTTGTTGACAAAACTACTTTATAATAAGCAAATTAAGTGTGGGTGGATTATAATCATAGTTATACATTGAAAGAAATCTATCAAACCGAATGATTTATTAAAAGCTTACCATATTCAATAAATTCATAAAATAGTTTATAAATATAAGTCAAGTTTATGTGTGTTTGTGGGAACTGTATTACTCTGTTTCATCCCATTTTGGTAATGAAACAATGAGTAAATAAAATATTCTTGCTACATAAAATTCAAATTGCCAGTGAAGTTTCCTAGATTGTAAGTCAATCGTTTATCATGTATAAAATAAAACGCGCTTACCAACCAATCGGACATCCAATTAAAACTTTACAACAGCTGGGCTTGGGTCAGCAAGCTTGGCGACAGTCACAGGGCTGTTGTTATGTTAACCACTTAATTTCCGGTCAATTACCTCTTATGCCAGATGATGGTTTTGAAATTGTAACGGATAAAATATTATCTTTCAAATCAGTCTCAATGTATACTTTTTAAATACTAATGATGTCAATAATGTTTAAAGTTGTACAACAAAGAGTTATGTTATGTTTAACGAATGAAAACAAAAATCCGACCCCTTTATAAAATCGAATAACATTGTAATAAAGCCATTGTTCAAAACTACTTTGATTGCTTATTTTGAAGATTATTTTCTTGGTTTTGCTACAAACAATGCATGTTATTTATACTAATATCTATTTTCTTTTTTGTAACAAATTTTTATTTTAAAACTTTTTAATTATAAAACTGCACACAATGAAAAACACTTAGTTTTTATTATCTCTAAGTTTTTGTTGATATGCTGCAACTGTAGGCTTTTAAAAAGTCATTATTATATTAAGTTTGTGTTGTGATTTAAAATTTTTTTTATTTTTTTTTTTTATAACTATAATTTGGAGTAATTTAACTTGCATATGCTTATGTATTCACATAAAAAGATGTATGATCTTCTTGGATCTAGATTTGAATATTGCTTTTATCGTTATCCGAGATCATTCTTGCAAGAAAAGGCTAGTCATGGCACTCTCCAATAAATATGTCCAGGACTCAGACAAACGTGGGATGTAGCACATGGTAGTTACCAGGTAAAGGATACCCATCCAGCCTGTTTTTTACCGTCCAAAGTTTTCTATCTCAAACTTAGGTAATGTTTCGTACTCTATTGAACGATGGTTTCTAAAGAAAATTAACCATCCATTTTTGTTTAGTGAAAGTTTAAAGACAACTTTAATTGAAAATTTTACTTAATTTATGTAGTCTATGTGAATATATTATTACGAAATTAATTTATTACTCAATTGATTATTACGAATACATTTTCACAGAAAATTTGCTAATTATTACATAAAATTTAAAACAAATCCCCTCATGGGTCGAATTTATTGTTTTATTAATTTTGGCGTTTTATTAGTATTAACAGTAATCTTGTTTATAACAAAGTAACAATCAAGTCAATTAGTTCAGATCAGACTATAAACGGACTATAGAGAAGTGGAGAGCCCTCTATAATCCCTTGCAATGTTAATCTGGAGGAAAACCTCTGCTAAAGAGATTTCTAACCTACTTCCCAACCATGCACTTGTTACTATTGCCAATTAATTCTTAAAATATTTTCAATTAAACTTAATTGTAATTTTATTTATTGTAGTAAGTGTTGCATATACACAAGTAATCATCACAAATTACAAAATCCTACATAAAAGTCTAACTACTTATTTTAAAAGGGCTTACTAAGCTAAGCTGTTAGTATAAATCGGGATCATAAAATATAGTAATTTATCCAAGAAAATGTGTTAAGAAGTAAATGCAGGAAAACTATGTCCATTCTTAATTCATAAAAAACTGTGAAAATACTTTTTTGTTTATATTACTTTCAACGACGTTGCACAAAAATGACAAATTAAACAATGGCTTTATTTGTACACTCTCATAGACTTTGCAATATCCAACAAACAAACAGATGCATTCTGTGAAACTTGCAGTTGCAAGGACCAAAAACAAATTTGCTGGGTAAGCGAATTATCCACCAAATATGTATTTTAGCTGATGATAACAGTTATTTGTTATTATGAACTCAGGTTAAACAAGTTATCCCAACCGTAGATACTCAGGCCAAGTGAATTAATTCACTTCATAGTAAATGTATTTGGGTAATAATCTATCCTCTTACTTTAAAGCAAATACGGTAAGAGTAAATAAATCATCTAAGAGAGTTAAGTATGTAAGATAATGTATTATATAGATCTCGTTTATAGACGTTATGTAGACCTTACTCGTTTTAACTAAAACAATGTAGTTTTTTTTAGAGAAGATGAAGGATTACGTATTACACTTTCAAAGGTCACGAGTTTTATGGTTAGATGACATGGTCGAAGTATCATTGCACCACCATCATAAGATACATGCTTTTACTGCATTGTATTTTTTAAGTGACTGAAGTGGTAACATGATTTGTCACGTACCCAGCCAAAGATTAAGGACGTAAAAGGTTAGGAAAAAGATTTTACATTTAAAATGCCATTTTTACTGTTTGATTATTTTTATAACAAAGTTTTACTATTTACTATGGGACTAAGGCTTTCTGTAATATTATGTATTGCCAATTTTGTAGTTAAAGTAATAAAAATCAATACTAAAAAATCATAATCCTACCGATTTTTTGTGTATTGAGTTATGATGTACCAGAATTATTGCTACTTTTTACACTATAGGATAGTAAACAATGTACTTCACTCAATGGCTAACTTTAAAGCTAACCTTGGCTAACCGTAAAGCTAATTCCGCTTTCACGTTTAGCTCGTTTGCTTCCCTCACTCGCCTTAAGTCTATAATATCATTATTTTTTTATTACCAATATCCCCTCAATATTTTAAATGAGAACAACTGTTTATAAATGCATATTCCGAAACTTAATCATGTTTTCACCACTAAAATATTGCTTCCATAAGAAAAACCTGGTAACTTTGAAGACGTGTGGGGCGAAGGTTGGGAACTGCTATCGTCAATTTTTCCGGAGTGTTCACGTCAATAGCTTTCAATCAAGGTTGTATGGGTTTTGACTTCTGTATTAAATTCTACATATGGTCACCGAATTTTTTGCTGATGTGATTAAAAACTCTACTTAAAATTAAGTAAAACTAGAACAAAATATTGATTAAATCTTAACCCAAAGTAATCGTCTTGCCCACAAAAGGGCTTATTTCGAATTAAATTTGCCGTACATCAACTTCAAATGTAAATCCCCTTTGTTAAAATATTTAAACATGTTGCCGAGTTCGGACACCCAATTAAAACTTTAACCATCGGTCGTGGTCGACCAGAACTGCGTTACTCTCATTGGGCTGTTTATTTGGCGCACAAATCACCAAACACGTGTTACTCTCCAACAGATATGTTTCCAATCAGGAAAATGTTCTCGTTACTCTGTTTATATCTTATTTCCTCATACAATTCCATTCACGTTGAAAAATATTTTTGGAAATGGACATATTTATTATAACCTATTTATCATATTTAGAAAGCTAGGATTATTCTCAAAATCCTGATTTTTTAATTGTGTATAGATTATGTGTAGATATTGTAGTAGTTCAGGGGTTTACTTTTGTTTACTTGATGCACAAGTGCTTTAATCAGTAAATCATTTGTTTTGGTAAAATAAAAAAAAGATCACACCATACAGCTACATTTGTAACATTCGACTAATTTTGCATAGCGGGTCCCCAGTAAACACATAAATATAATTGAGTCCGTGCGGTTGCTTGTTTTGTAAAAAGCGTGTACATGTTTTGCAGCGTCATTAAGATTTATTGTGACTTCCAACTCAGTAATACTACAATCCAGAAATATGCCGATGTTGTTTTTTTTTTTATTATTATTCTTTTTATTATATTTTTTTTATTACTGAATCTTTGCTGAAATAATTAATTATTTTGGATAAAAAGGAAATAACATAAATGGTATCTTTTATGGTGAGTTTTTTTTTTTTTTTTTTTTTTTTTTTTTTTTTTTTTTTTTTGACAGTTATTGACTTGACTCAGAATCCAAGACCTAGTCACAAAAACTAAGTACATTATTTAACATGAGGGATTTATGTTTTTTTTTTTTTTTAGAATTTGACAATGTGAAACTGTTCCCAATTTGGCCAATAAGTCCTGTTGAAAACATTTTTAAACATATTTCCTAATGTTATTTAACAGGGTTTTGACCGTTCCCCATCAAAACCACAGCCATATACACACAAAAAATTAAATAAAATAATCTCTTATCCATAATAACTATGTAAGACTTTTATTTTACCAAAAAGTCGGTTTTCTTAATTTTCATTAAAATTATTTTGTTGAATGTGTGACACGTTACGTTACGTGTTTAATGTTACAACTTTTTGATTAGGTAAGCCTACCTTTTAGAATTGCTATTTTAATTTTAATACTCTGTAATTTTATTTTAATTTGTTTTAGTTTTAATATAAGTAGAAATTATTCAAAACCACCTTATTACATTCAATTTGCAACTAAACATTTACCAAATTGAACAAATCTTTTAGGTTTTAATGGAAAAAGTCCAACATTGGAATAAAATATACAAAAGAATGTTTTAAAGAAAAACAAACTTGAGCGACAATGTATTAGTATACGACTCTACAAAAACAGTTTCTTTGGTAAAATCTTTGTGTGTATTTGTACAAACAGAGGTAGGAAATAAAATATTTTTTTTCAATTTCTTTCGAACTAAGGAGTAAATTCTATGAAATGCTGAAAATCCATCTTTCAATTGTGTTCAAAACCAACCAAATTAGTGAGAGATCAATGGTTTACAGTGTGGAAAATTGTTATTAAGTAACTGTAAACTAATATTTTACATTTTTTTTTTTTATTGTTGGCAAATATTCTTGATCGTTATATAAAAGGTTGTACATTAGTTTTAATTATATAACGCATGATATTACGCAAAGCTATGAGCTTTCTTTTATCTTATTATGGTTATTAATATTGTTAATGTTGGCATAACGAAGTGATTAATAGTTGCTAACTTTTTTAACATTATCCTTTAACATAAGAATATTTTATGAAGTATTTTGTCAAATTTTTGTTTAGTTTATTCTGAGTCTTAAAAAATGTAAGATAAGAATAATAACATTCTTCGCCATGCTTTCATTACTTATTTATTTTGTTCAAGTTCTAAGTTTTCTATTAAAAGGGATTCATAAACTGGGCCATAATATAACCTACTACAATGAATAGCGTTTTCGTGGAAGAAACGTGGGAGCAAACCAGGTGAAGAAGGCCCATTGAGTTTGTTCTTTACTATCCAAAGTTTTCCATCTCAAACCAAAATATAAAGAAAGCTATACAATATTTAGGAACATTTATGAACCCATACTAGGTTAATAAAGAAATTTTGTTCTTTGAAAATGTTTTCTTTATAAAAAAATATTTAAGATCGTAGTGCATTTCTGTTCTGTTATTTTTTACATCTAAAAAAGTCAAAAGTTGGGATACTGTTTGAAAATAATAAAATTTAGTTGGTATCATCGTTAACAATTTGCCAAACAATATATATTACTGTAATTTGGATTGCAAATGCATAAATAAAAAACATGCAAAATACATGAGCAATTCTTCTTAAAAATCCATAGTGGAAGAAAAAGAAATCTTAAAAATGTTTTAGCTTGTACCTTTTGGTTTGAAACAAACACAACATGTTTACTTTTTCATCACACTACATCAATATAAAACAGTTTTTTATCCTCGCATCTAACAACGAGAAGTCATGCTTTTGAGGTCTAGGGCAGAAGGTTTTCGGCCCTAAACCTCATTAGTTTCTGCGTTGAAACCAATTGAAACCGGTAGCTGATGTGAAGTGGTTGCCTAACACTAGCAGCCGGAAAACAAGCAGTGCATCCCTTTAAGGTAACGTTTAGTTTGTTATGGGCGAATAAACCTACTTTTCATTTCTAAAATTGATTGCATAGTGTAGTGTCGTAGTGTGATGAAACATATCGTTCGTAACTCAGTCGAAAACGTTTTGCCTACTCTAGATCGTTTGGTCTAGATCGTTTCAAGTTCGAGACGAAGTCGAGAACTTGAAACGCGATTTTGAGGCCATCAAAACTTCATTTTCGGCCCTTGTAGTTGTAACAAAATATACTATAATATATTCCTACCTGTTTTGAATTATTTTTTTTATTACTGTAGTGTTATATGGTGATTGTGATGATATTAATTACTAACTGTATACTTAGTCAGAGAGCCCCGGCCGGACGAATCAGCCCACGGAAGCGACTGCGTTTGGTTCACTTGCAATGTTAATGTGTGGAGGAAAGCTTTCCTGCTGAGAAGCTCCTACTTCAAACACCAGCACTAACCTAAAAGGGGCTTTACTTCAAATTCAAAACTCAGAATGGCTGGGACTCTCAGATGGGGTCATCATTGATCTTAATGTAAAATATAGTATAATGACATACCTGAATTTAGCAATTTCAATGGAAATGTGCATTACAATGAGTGGTAGCCTTGTCAGAGAAATCTTGATCAAGCAATTAATATAGAGACATATATGTTCATACATGTTCTGATATACTCAGCCCGTAGTTACGCAGGTTTTATTTTACAATGTGTAACATTTGAAGTTTTCATGTGTCTATTCTTTGCACCACCTTATATTCATGCGTATAAGAAATATCTAAATATTTTGAAATAAAAAAACTACATTTCTTTGCAAAAAAAGTTAGTGACGAACCAACCTAGCTTTATGATTAAAACTAAGAGCCTGCAATCAGTAAAGATGATATATTTATCATTTACAATATCCAAATTATTCATTGTCAATTAAATTCCATCACATTGTATATGTTTTTATTATTTATTATTTTTATTTATTCCAACAATCGTCTCGATGTCAAGGAAAAAATATCGTACAAAAAGCTGAAAAACGAACCAATAAGGCATGACATTAATTACATTAGTTTACATTTCTTAGGGTGGTAATGAAATCATTGTTAAGAGAATATAAGTTAGTTGCGGACAAAGAAGTGGTAAGAGACGAACACTAATACATAACGAAAATACAAATAGTTTACGTAATAAAAGCCAACATTTTTATGAATTTATTATATTCTATAAAGGTTTTTAGATTGCAATGTTTATGTTATTTGTTATTTATTTTTGTAGCTGAGATGCATTATTGGAGTAATTGATGATTTTACATTGCATATATTATGCATGTTAAGCATATGATAGGTAAATACTTAGCTTAAGAAAGATTTCATATGCAGCACCAAACAATTTATGTATCCAGTATTGATATTATTTTCTAGATTTATAAATCGAATGATTGAATGTTGCAGTGAAGCAACACATGCAGAATTTGTTTCATTTATAAAACTTTTTGCTGACTACAAACCCTAAAGAGTAAACAAATTTCCTGTTGCATTCTCCCTGATGAAAACAGTTGTTTACTTACACAAGATCTGGAACAAACAGTTCGTTGCGCTTGTTTAGGGAAACAATCTGGTTATTTTCGTAATGAAAATTGTAGATTACAAAGGAATGCAAAATCTGGAGAAAACATTTGATTCCGAATCCATACAAACGCTTTTGGGCTGATCATAAATTTCACTATAAGATGTACTCTTAATTTTAAATACTTTAACCAGATTATTTTAATATAATAGCATTTTCATGATCCCTTTTAAAACCATGGTTAAAAAAAAGGTTTTGGTAGTTTGTTTATATAAGCTAATATTTTTCTGAAAGGCTATTTTATAAGTTTAAAATTTATATGCATTTTATTGATATATATTTATAATGTATAAACTGTGGATTTTATTGATATTTATGTATATATCGCTATAACTCTATCAAATTTCGATGATAATTTTAACATAAGTAGTAGTTATTAGAGCTCTGAAATTGTTTATCAGCTATCAACTGATATTCGGAGATTCAACATTTTGCGACGCGTTCACCCGCAAACTCCCATGTTGTTTGTTCCAATGTGAAAATTCGCTGCGTAAACGAATTAATTGTCAACCGTTATTTTTGCTGATAAAAACAGTTGTTTGTTATCATTAACTCGGGGAAAACAAGACCAGCCTATCGTCACTGTGACCATTTACAAATCAAATACTGAAAAATCATTGCAATTTATAACCGCTAAACTAACTAAAAAAAAACCCCTTAATAAAATTGGAAAGATCGATTTGAATTGAATTTAAGGGTCTGTTTGTGATATTTTTTGTGAATTTTGGCATTTACTAGAATGAAGGGGTTTTCCCTCAGATCAATGTTTTTCATGTTTAGAGCAAAATAGATATTTCCTAGAAGAACCTTTATTTATTAAAGCAAGTATCAGAGTAATTAAAACTCCAATAGGTTAAAAAGTGAAAAAATGTATTTAGTTTAGATGGCAGAGCACTTTTCGTTGAAGATCATGCATGGTAGGCCTACATTTTTCTAGGCTACGATGCTAACGTACTTTATATTGTAAATATAGGAACTATAACATCTAAACCACTTTGATCTTTGATTCATGATTCCTTGCCTTGAAGTACCACTCGATTCCTTTAAGATTTTACATTCGGATTTTTACAGTTTCGTTATTCTTGGAATTTTGGCTCCAAACCAATCCCTGGCCGATGGGAAGAGAGAGCAGATGAATTCTAATATGGTTACAAACCGTGACATTGAATCTCAAAAGGATAGGAGACACAGTGAAGGAGATGGGCGTCACGGGACGGAAGTGTCGCTGATGTGGATTGAATGACAATCAGCTGACCATGGCTGGAGAAGCCTGGAGTCACCTGGAGGTGAGAAGCGAGAGAGCTAGACAGAAGCTGTGTGAAAAACAGATGCTATGTTAATCCTAATATTCCAATTCATTATTGTATAACTTTGTATTCTTATGCACGTTCTAAGACTGTCAGGCCATTTCGATCCCTAACTGGGTTTGATTGTGGACCCATTTTTCATTTGGCATTGGACTATTCTTAAAGATTCTATTTAACAACATTACCCATTAAAAAAAGTATCAACTGTTTTATATCAAAACTACACTATCACAGAAATTTCAATTACAGATAAAGACAGAAAAACAGTTGTACAGGCTTAAAAACTTTGCAAAATATCTTAATTATTTAATATTATGAGAATATTACCAATCTATCTACAGGTTTTTTTATGAAGAGAGAAAGCTCCAAAAATATTTCATGGGTCTAGTAAATAAAAAACCTCCTAGATAAAAGAATACAGTTTACAACAAATTATTACCAATTTTTGTATTATTTTATGGAATATGGAAAAATAA
>CM061537.1:65709997-65773612 GCA_030545055.2 Neoaliturus tenellus | reverse complement strand
CTCATTCCTTGCTTGGCTGCCATGGCGGAAGGAACTCTTTCTCAAGTTGACTCCACTACGGACGAAGCATTTCCCTTGCGGTGGACTGTTCATTTACAGGATGCGACAGAAGTGGAAGTCTTGTATCAAAAATTACTCAATGTATTCAACGGGAACCCTGGACCTCTTGAATGTAGAATGGATTTGAATTTTGATGCAACCAGGGTCGGCACAGAACCTTCAACTTCAAGCCAGCCTCAGCAACGAGATTTTACACATTTATACACTCCAATATCACCGGAAGGTGTAACTGTCTGCGAGGCTGACTCAACTACACGTTATGTTCAGCCGAAGCCTTGGGTGTTGATTATTAACAATGTGTACAAAGTGGAATTGGTATGTAATAGATTAAAGGAGTTGATGGTACAAGATCCAGGCCTGCGCTTTCAAATAGATATACATTTCATCTGGAGAGCACCTGCGCGGGCTCTTCGTCTGACAGCTCTCCAAGTACGACGGACGAGGAGGACGACTAGTCATCTTTTTTAAAACTCCGTTTGAATGACCTTGACCTTTCCCCCTCCACTGAGTTTATTTAAGGTGCACTCTCACTGACTACAGCATCATTTCATCGCGCACCTTCACCGCAGCAACATGGAGAGTCAACTCAACTACTGTTGCGAACAGAAATGTTTTTCATGCCGAATGGCATTGATGTGGTGGATGGCCTGGCTTGTAGAACATGTGAAGCTTTTGGTCAGTGCATGTGTAAGTGCAAGTCTTGGAAGAAGCCGAAACCAAAGTTGAAGACATTCCATGTGTACCAAATGAGAGGGCATAAGTACACTTGTTTAGAGTTATTGGAGATTTCTTTTAGGTTATTGGAGATTGCAGGGATACAATTAGTTTATTTTACACAACTCTTTATCTTGGAGTTCTTCACTTTGGACTTTACTTCCTCGCCCCTCACAGCCTAAGCTGTACAGTAAGGTTTCTTCTAGTGCCAACTCGGCTGAGAGTACAGTGTGTTGACTGTAGGACAGCTCATGGTGAAGTGATGCGATACTCCAGTGTACAACCTCACCTTCCCCCACCACTGTGACCTTCCCCCACTCCTGCTATTACCCCCCTCCACTTTTGCCCTGGCTCATGCGCTACCAACAGTCTCTCAGTATTGTGCGGACTTTTGTGAGGGGAAGCCATGTCGCGAGACACTTTGGGTAAGAAACTTAGCCGTGTTAAGTCTTTATTGGCTGCTCAGTGTCCACCGCTCAAGGTCAAGCGGGTTTCGACTTTAGCTAAGTGGCGTAAGCTGTTGCGCGGACACCCTAAGTTTTATACCAAACAGACTAATGTAAGTTTTACTGATGAAGATTTGTTTAGAATATTGGAAGAAATGACTTTTCCTTGCAAAGTTCAGTTAGTTACTCCCATTCCTGACGGTTTAGAGTCTTAGTCTCTCGAGCCAATATACCTAGAGTGCGCGGGGCTGCACAGTCAGTCGCTCGGTGTCTGTCGTAGGGTGCGCATCGCGGTTACAGTAATGATGAAACGCGGGAGTTGTATCGGTTCAAGGTCACTCGAGCGGTGTCACATGACGGTTTAGGCAGAGTCACGTTGCAAACTTTGAGTTTCCTTGGCACTTTTGCTGTTTCTCGTCTAATTTCGCTCCAAGTCGTCAAGGTCATTGAAACCTGACTAAAACTCGGAGCGTAGTGCGAGAAACAGCAAAAGTGCCTAAAAATTTTAGGTTTCAGCGTGACCTTGACCTTTGTGACATCGATGACGTCATAATGGTGACGTAAGGGGTGATGACGTCATCGCCACGTCATTTCTGCAACGTCATGGGTGTGACGTCACAGAATGACGTAATTGGTGATGACGTCATCGATTGCGTCATCGATGACGTCATCGATGACGTCTTCGGTGGGGTCATTGACCTCGATGACGTCATCGCTCAGGTGACCTTGAACTGAGCCAGCTCCCGCGTTTCTCCACTACTAATTATTTAAGAATTATTTTACTACAAAATCAGACCCTTTAAGATTAATGTGAGATAAATTGCCAAGAAAACAACTTTCCGTATCGCTAAAAACTGAAGTTTTTGTTACCTTCGAACACGATACTTTGTTATCCCGCGTTATTAAAATAACTTTTAATTTATTTAAATCACTTTAAAAGTTTTAGTTTTACATAAAAAACTTTTTAACATAAAAATTAAAGCATATAACTCACAGTATGATAATTTCCAACCTTTGACTAAATTAAATGAGTTTAGTCCATTTCTCTGATTTTACTCCATTTCTCTGATGAAATAACAATCATTGGATGAAAAACAAGAGAAAAACATACGCCAGTTTGCAATAAAGTCCCAACTTTCCCACTGGGTGATTTTAATCCGAAAAGTTTTCCCATTACACGATGAAATGTTAATGTTCTGGACCGAGTTGCGGGCTGGCGCCGCGGCGCGCCACGGAGGCCATGTAGGGGTGGGCCCCCACACGCATATGTCGGGTGATCAAGCGTCAAACTGCTACCCCTCCACTGGCAAACTGGGAGCTTGTAACTGGTAGAAGCCGCTTGTAATCGTCGATCTGTAGATCCGTACATGAGCTTTAGTAAGCCTGTAACTAATTGAGCTACTGCTTTAAACTGCGCGTCTTTTGTCCTTTGACACCGTAGCTCCGTTTATAAGAATCACTTAAAAACAACGAAATAAAGCATCAAACTGTGACCTTCTAACTTTGATCACGCTAGTTTGACCTGAGGTTAAGAAGCATAGGTGGGAGTCCAGTATGTGACTGATCCTTGAGATTAAGCATCTAACTGTATACCGTATCTCTTCTTCATTATTGTTGGCAAAGAACAACTTTGCAAAGGAGTACGCAAGTACTGGCAAAGGAGTAACCTGTATAGATGGAGTATCAAAATGTTGTTCCGTCAATACCGTTGAATATGAAGAAACTGAACTGAAGCATCAAACTCTGCTCTACCTTGGTTCATCGTAAAAATAATATATTAACCAAAGAATTAAACTGTAGTTACACTTAAGTATCTTCAATGGGTGAAAATGTTTATTTAGTCATTGAAGACTAGTATTATGGATGTAATTTTTGTATTTGAAAATCCAGAAGGTTTTCTGTCCTGAGTAACGGTACGGATGAAGGGAAGTAAAAGGTAAAAAAAGAAAACATGGGAAAGAGGTCTTCCAAAATAAATGTCTTCAGCCCAATGTGTAATTTTAGTTTTCTGTACTCGTTGAACTCTTCTCAAGTGGTTATTAGCTCTTTAGATTAGACAAATAATAATTATTAAGTGGTGGCGAAAGAGTAAATATAAGTAGTAGCCTAATGTAAGTCCGCATTGTTATTAGCGAATTTCCTATAAGGAATAAGCTATTACCGTAGGTCTCATGGTAAGACCTAAGCCCGGGACCACGTTACTTTTTCGTTTTGAGGTGCCCAGAGACCAAAAATAATAGTCATTAACATTTAATTATATATATATATATATATATATATGTATATATGTATGTATGTATGTATGTATGTATGTGTCCCTAGACACGATAACTCTCGTAAAACGGTCCCGATCGACACCAAATTTGGTTGAGATGTGTAATAATACGTTTATTCGGATGAGTTCGTAAACCAGAAATATCGACCTACCGAAAGGGGTAGTTTTGGGGGGTTTTGTACCCCAAAAATGGGTTTTTTGCATTTTTCATATGTAAATTTTAAATATTTTAAATTTTTATTTTGACCATTGTCAAAATGTTTTTTGAAAAAATGTTTTTTTTTTCATTTTTCACATATAATTTTTAAAATATTTAATTTTTATTTGCACTATTGGATTTAGCTAAAAAAAAAACACACAATTTTGTATTTTGAAGCTTTGCTCTATCTTCATTGGTTACCGAGATATTAAAAAGTCTAAAGACAGTACATTGTATTTTGAAGCTCCAATGTTAATCTTATGGAGGATAAGGATTTGTTAATATTTCACTTATTAACCGATATTTTTGGGTGAAACTTGGTATTTAGCTTCATTTGGTTGAGCTTCATTTATTTATGGTAAAAAATCTTGGTTTTTGTGCTTATCATGGCAGCAAACCTGCATACTCTTTTCCCATGTTAGTCATTTTATGGAAAATAGGCAAACTCGATTATTTATGGACAGATATAGATGAAACTAAGTTTATGGCTTCATATCATCGAGATAATTTTTGTTTATGCTAAAAAAGTACTTTTAGTTTCCCCATGGCAGCATACCTGCATACTCTTTCCCTATATTTATCAGGAGAATAGACATTTATTTCCCTATTTATGAGCACGTGATTAAATTTTGTTTACAGATTTATCTGGTAAAAATTAATATTAGTAATTTGGAAATTCGCTGAGTACGCAGGTCTGCTGCGACGGGTCGTATATAGTTACAGTTTTACGTATATTTATGCCAAACGTTTAATAATCCTTATTCAACTCGGAGCTTACTTTTAAATTCAAAACAATTTAATTTATTGCACTATAACATTGTTTATCTTTTAGAATAACACTCACCGCATGCAAAACAACCATAACAGTGGCGCCGAGGCCCTGTTTAAGTCTATATCACAGGAGCGTAGGTTATGATGGTCATCGAAAAATCCAATCTGCTTTCCCCAAACCCAAACTGTTTGTGTTCATTCCAAATATTTTCTTTAAGGTAAGTGAATAATTTTTTTTTAATATATTAATAAAAGAAATTTTATTAAAAATATTAATGCCCTTAACGGGTAATCCCACTTCACCATTAGCTTTAAATTTCAAATAAGATCCACAGTGATTTAAAGTATGATAATACTATTTAAAATAACCACAATTTAAGTTCATATTTTTAATTAAAAAATATTTATAATTCTAATCTTACATACACCAGTAAAATAAATTTTACATATGAACACTCTTTATAATAAATAACGTATAAACATGTTTTAAAATTTTTTAATAACAATCTACTGAATTATGTTAAACAAAATTGGAGGGATCAAATTATACAACATTATTTGTTTTAACCATATTCAAAGAAAATATCCCTTTATACTTTCTTAAAAGGTGACTATGTTGGAAAACCTTAGTGATTCGAAACCGATATCATTTACTATACTCTTAATATTATTTTACTCTTTTAAAAACTTCATTTAATCATCAGTTAATGCAATCTATCTTACCAATCATAGGATCTACTACATTTTAAATTTGTAAAAGTTATTATCGAGCAACTTTGTCAAGAAACACATTTTTTATATTTCTTAATTAGCTAAATCTGGACCCAATAAACTTTTAATTAAAAGACGTAAACTATAAGCATATTGTTAAGCTTTTAAAAAAATGGCACTTAAATTTAAGGAAACGCCGTTTCCTGTCTGGGCAAACATGCTTCTATGAACGAAATGTATATTTTGTACTTACAAGCAAGTTTGTTCAACATCATTAACTTGTTGCTGTTCTTCTCTTGTTTCACTTCCAAGGTTGCACCATCAGAGGGCGCTTTGCGTAGTTTTTAAAAGACAATCTAAAAATACTATATTAGTCATAAAGTGTCATCAGTTTAAAAAAGTATTTTCAATCATTAAAACAAACAAAATTTCAAATTTACTCCAGTATTTTCAAAAGTTATATTTTGATATTTTCAACTAGAACGCACCAACCAATAAAGGTTGGAAAGATAGAAAATGACCTTATCAGCTTCATAAACTTTGTCACTGTATTTAAAAATACAAAGATAGGAACAATTTTATTCCTTATTACCATTTATTATTCTATATAGTATTGGGAAGTATCAATGAAAAACATGTACATTGATAAGTTGTATGGTATAAAAGTATATGTAGTATCAAATTATGCATTATGTAGTACTTTGCTATGTAATGAAAAGTATGTACATTTATACAATAATGAAATTCACGTATTTATATTGAATGTGTTTCCTAAGGTCTGGACAAAAGGTCACAATAATATAAATTTTAAGAAATGTATCGTAGTTTTAATGTGTTATATTAAAAAAAGCGTAATTATCGGTTAACGGGAAGCCACTGGCCTAGTGGTTAAAATGGAGTTCGTTAGGTTAGGAATAGAGCGTACCAAGACTAATCTAAAAAAGCACACCTACCACCAACCATAAGCATACCTAACTTTAAAATGGCTTAGATCACTGAGTGGTAAGATATACACCAGGACGCTGAACCCATTGGCCTTTACCCGGTCATTCCGAGACGTCGTTACACCGACTTGCTGGGGGCACGCTTGGATTTTGCAAAAATACCCTAAAGTGGTTTATTGTGTGGAAAATACAATCTCTTAAATCGACAAATGAAATAATTTCAACAACTTTATATGTATGGCTTTCGTTAACCAACAACTACTATAAACAACTTAAACAATTATTCGAGTAGTAATGATAAACATACAAAACGTGACATAGTTTAAGGGAATACAAATTTCATTAAATAAAAAAACAGTAATGCCGAACATGGTTTTAGGTAGTGGGATTATATTTTACTCACTTAAAACACTTAAATCGATTTAAAAAAAAATAAAAAAGTACCAATTTATCATACATCAAATTCTTTTCTAGTTAGTCCCATCCCACTTTTTAAATAAAAAAATAATAAAAATAAAATAGAATAAAAAAAAAACACACACACACACACAACTGACAACTGTTGCTGCAAACCCTTTGACAGCCACATTAATGCCACTGTAGTGCTTGGAATATGAATCTCCTAACAAAGTTTTTACAAATTTCCTAGTTTTTTTCTAATCAAAGAATTTGAAAAACGTAAAAAAATTCCAAACTTTCTTATGGAACAAGCTTTTTAGTGGAAAACGCATGAAAACGTTTGGTTTTAATAATTATATAAACAATTTATACTACTGAACTCCAGTCATTTTTGATTGGTGAGGTTATACCTTAATAGTGTGTTACTCCATATAATTTAAGGCGCATTACTTGCTTAAATCAGAAATTTTAATTATTACAACTAGCTAAGTAATTAACTTTTTTGTGATCCTGATAGTATATATTGCGTATATACGTAAATTAATAGGATCTAATGAAATGTTTATTAAAACATCAAACAATAATAATGCTGTACAATGTAATTATGTAGAGTTCATTTGCCTGAATAAATGAAGCATTACATGACATTCAAACGATCCAAACTTGAACAAAGTAAATTTTTCTGTTTTACAACTTATATTTTAAGTTGAATATTTAGTGTGGAGTCAATTTTGTGATCAAACAATAAAATTCAAGAATGCCTTAAAGAATTTTCTAGGTAATAATACATAAAAGAGGGATTGCATTGTAAAAATTAAAACTAAAAACAAAAAATGCAGGAAACATAAATTGATAAAAATAAAAATTGTAACAGTCGACCCTCCTAATTAGTTAGGGTTTTGAGACACCAAGAAATTGTTATGTGAGTGGGTGTCCCGGAGAAGCCTAACAAACTGAATTTTGCTAAGCCCCCCATCGATCAAGACTGGCTGATGTTTATTCTGTGGTCCAGTAGGGTGACAATATGGTCAAAATGAAACTGAAGGCTTCAATGGTTTAATGTGTTACTATCTCTACAAGCAGTTCACCTATTTAAATTATAGGAAGGCAACTAATTTAATTATTAGTTTTTGTAGAAATAAAAACTTTTTTATCAGCATGATACGTGATGCTCGTAAACAAAAATGATCAATATTTCAAAATAAAACGAAAACGTCTACAACGCTTAAAATATATTTACACTTATACTGCAAAGAATACGGTAAACTACATGAAAAGATGAAAAATGGCAATCGATTTCTACCGGACACACCGAACATCATCAGGCCCAAGCAAGAATGACAGGAACCAAAATGGCGGACAATAATTCAGAGACAAGTAGCGTCATAGATAATAGATTTTATTGGTCATCAGATATTGGATAACAATACATCAATTTCGTCATGACAAGCAATAAATAAAAAAAAGAGAGATACAATTAAACAGTTAATCACAGCTTAAATGGTCATCTTTATGATCTACACAACATTAGCCTACTAGCAATAAGAGTTCCAGCTTGTTGGAAAGAATTCATCAATGGAATATAAGCATTGATATATTAATACTCTTTTGACCCTTTTCTTAAATTTAATTGAGCACATTGACTTAAAATCCAAAGGTGAAGAATTATACAATTTAATTGACGTGTAATACATTTTTTTTAGATTGACTATAGCTATATTGTTGAACTCTAAGATTATTTATACTTCTTGTATTGTAATCGTGAAAATCTCTGATAGTTTTGAATGTATTTAGATTATTATGAACAACAGAGAGAGTAAATCAGTAGTTTACATAGTCACATAACTTTCTTCTTTATTACTGTTATTGGCCAAAATTGTACCATTGACACTTGATTGGTACAATTTTGGCCACTAGCAGTGAAGAAGAAAGTCATGTGACTATATCGCCATATGTCTCTGAATTATTGCCCGCCATTTTTATTTCTATCGTTGTCGCTTGGGCCTGATGATGATCGGTGTGTCCAGTCGAATTCGATTACCATTTTCCATCTTTTCATATAATTAGCCTACTTAAATATTTTAACTCAAAATAAACAAATAAAAACTAGATCGTTGTTTACACAAAAGATGAAATACAAAATTAAATAGGCGTAACGTTATAAATAACTTGACATTACGCTTTACAGATTTGTGAACACCATAGAACAATTAAAGCTTCATTTTCTCATCAGCTGATTAAAGGCGACATGGTTTGGACGGGTGTAAAAATAAAAATTATTCCACCGTAAATAGTGGTGTAACGTACCGAAATGATTAATACGGTAAATAGTGAAATAGAGTTGTGTTACTTATTTAAATTCACCTTTTAAAAAATCCAAAAATAAATGTCGTACGTTTATTGTTGTGGTTAAAGTATGATGGTAGGTGTGGGGGAACAGAAAGTTTTTATTCTCATTTCAATTCAGAACTATTTAATCAAGGAAAAAAACTTTCTTTAGTTTGATTCAACCAACCTAGCTGCTAAAATGCAAATACCATAGAATATTGACAAATTTATTTATTTCTTTACTTCTAATGTACAAATTACTATTTTATAACAATATATATCTAATTCCAGATGGCTACAATTGAAAAACAATAACATAATGTACGAACGACTACAAAACAGAAACTTGTTGTTAAGAAAAGAAACTCCCCGAAAGAATATATTTAAAACAGCTTAAAATAAGAGAATCATATTAATAACACTAAAATATTTCATTAATATTTTAATTGGTGACTGAAATTGGTGACTGGTGGCAAGTAAATATATTGCACAATTTACTAAAAAAGTAACTTTTGCATGAAAGTTTTATAAATGTTTAAAAACTTTCATACATATTATTAAATTAATGGAAATTCTTCTATAAAGTTAAGTTCTTAAGATTGCAGTATTGTTAAAGAAGACAAGTTATTCCAGAGCAGGTAGTATATAATTTAATTACTTAAAACTGGAAATTCACTCCGACCTGTAAGAGATTTGTTGACTTTCATTTTAAAATATATAATAAGCTAATAAACACAACATTATATGTTCAATCGATCCTATCTTCTTCATTACATCAACTAACGAGTGCTGGGTATTTTGTTTTTAAATTTTAAAAAGTAGTGTTAAATTTGAACATTTTTGTTTTTGCTGACAGTGAACTTTCGGCCTGGTTGCGGGGTTGTAGAGCATCAGCAGTTATGTAGTGACTCGTAATTTTGATATCTGTGATATTTCTCATTTTATATGTTTTACTGTACTACTACATCTAAACCAATAAACTATTTCTCCAACCCATTTACTGCTTCAAACAATTTTGCTTCCTACCTAAAATATCTTTATGTTCCAGATACCTAAATATTTTGCGGGAAATTCATAATATTATTATTTATTTCATTCATAATACTATTATTATTCAAATTGATTATGGCTACTCATCACTGGAAAAATAAAACTCTATATTTCGGCTTCTTATCAGAAATCATCCTCACTTGCTTTATCGACAACACAAAATTGGAAAAACAAAATTTATTTTAATAGGCAAGCATGATTATTTTTCCCTACTTTTTTCCCAGCCTGGGTGAATCATAGGAAATTTAAACAGGTAATTGTTACTCAGTCTTCGTAATCCATCATTATACTTTTTTCTTTGCTTTATTGGTTGAACATAACCTGAAGGCTCTAATGAAAACTACTTGGGCAATTTTTATTTTTATTAGATGAGGTTGGTACGATTAAATATTCAGATATTTCCCGGTGTTGGGTTTTTACCTGTAAAGTTCAGTGTGAATACCTGCATCAATAATTTCTACTGAGAGGCAAGAATATTAATTTCCGTGATGTAATAAAAGGTCATAAAAATAATGATATAATGATACTTTAGATACTTTATTTGAAACACCGACGCACTCTGTGGTGCGTATTTGAAGGTGAGTATGACTGAAGGGGTGAGTGTGATGATTGTAATGGATCAGATGAGGTGTAGCTTTGTTACTGACAAATATCAGCTGTTTTATTTGTCAGGATCATTAATTAATAGCCCAATGACCAAAGGCACTGCACCAAGGTAGCTGGGTCCAGTATCGAACCATCAAAAAGCACTAACTTTTCTCAGGATTGAACCGGCAACCTTCAGATTCAAAGGTGAGCTCTTTAACCACTCAGCTACCCAGCCAGTATAGATGAGTATGGATAACAACTAATAAGAAACAATAATCTAAAGAACGCCATAGTATCATCTAAAAAAATTAAGGTATGGATATATGAAATTCTAATACAAATTATAATAGTAATCTACTCCCGTTTTTCCCTTTTACTTTCTCCCCCTATACCATAGTATATGGAGAAAGTATTGTTTTCGTAAAACACTTCGCGTTAGTTTGATGATTTATATATCCACTTTGGAGCCCCCTTTCCCCTTATAAATGTATATATTGAGAAAGTATTGGTTTCGTCAACATTTTAAAATTTGAGTTGTTGGTAAATGTATCCGTTTTGGTGCCCTCTGAGTCCAAAAATGTGGTTTTCGAGTGATGTCTGTGTGTCTGTGTGTGTGTGTATGTGTGTGTGTCAGGATGTAAACAGAGCTAGAGGATGCCCTAATGGTCCGATTTTGGTGAAATTTGGTATGTAGGTCAAAACGCACGATAATTCCAGGCGTTTCTTTCATTTTTTTGAATTTTTTGTTTAAGGGTATTTTACCCCCCAAAACCCTCAAAAATCGTGAAAAATCCAAATTTCTCAAAAACGGCTCTAACGATTTTGATTAAAATTTTGTGATTTATTAAGCTTAAAATGGTGAATAAAATGACACCACCCGCATCTCCGAGAAAATGCTCGTTCAAAAGTTATGGCGTAATAAGTGTTTCAAAAATCAATTTTTTGTATTTTCAAAATAGCTGTTATTTTTAAATAAATTTTACTTATCACCATTAAATCAAGCTCAAAAAACTTAATAATCCAGTTTTTAAAATTTTTGCTCTATGTCAAGTGGTTGTGGAGAAAATTCAATTTTTCGTTTAGCGGTAAACGCAGTACGTTGTTAAAAGTCACAGACGCGCGTAGGGTCAAACTCGCGCTGCTCAGCTGGTAGCTATCCGACTGAGTCATCAAGACATTAATATTTGGAGTTTTTAACACCTTTTTTATATTGTTGGGAGAAAGTATGTGTCAGTTATCTGATACCGTTTATTTGATTAAAAATTATTAATGATGGTCTTTAAAACCAATTGTATTTTATTAATTTTAACAGTCAATTCATAAGCTATTTACAAATCCTGGCTTTTTCAAATACAGCTTAAAACCATGTGACATTATTTTTTATAACTTAGCCAAACAGAAGAACTTGTAGCCTTTACCAGAAAAAAACACATTCTCTGAGAATGTGTGCACTTATCATTTTGAAGATGAAACTATTTATTAAGTTAAAATTAAATAAAAAGACACACTTTCCCAATGCAAAGTGTAAGTAGGGTAACGCTGTAAATGTGTGAGAGGCAAAAAGCGCGGTGGTAGGGTCCAGGAGCGTGCGGCACTCTGCTTTTCCGTGGTTAAAAGTTAATAGCACACGGAGTGATCAAAACTTTTGTTTATATCCAGGGTAACCAACCGTGCAAGCAAGACTTCCCCTGCTTTTCAACATTCCTCGCAAACAAATTCCAATATTAACTTTGCAAGTCACTTTGATAGGAATATTAATATTATTGTAGTAGTGGCAAAACGTGGGAACTGGTCCGGTTTAAGGTCACCCGAGCGATGATGTCATCGGCAATGACGTCATCAGTGACGTCATAAACTATATAATTTACATTTTAAATTATATAATGAGCATACGAAGGCGCTATAGTAAATTGGTTTTAAATGGATGATTTGGAGTTTCTTAAAATTAAGTGAGGTTGAACTGTAACTTCTCACCATCACAACCTATGTAAGCCAATTTGGTCAAGTTTCGCTCTTAAGTCTGAAAAAATGTTTTAATTAGTTGGCCAACTAGTTTGATGTGTATATAAACAGAAATTTAAGGGGTTTAAAATGATGAAAATGATTTAGTGACACTATCATCCCCATTTGTTAGAGCTTTTAAGTTTTATGGTACAATTCATCAAATATAGTCGCCTAATTGTGGATGATCATGATTAGGCCTATTAGGTTCTTAATTCCTAAAAATGTTTCTAAGAAAAAGCTTAGGAATACTTTAATTAGTTAAAAATTTAAAAGAAATTCTTCAAACCATTAGTAAACAACTTTTAATAAGATATAAAACTGTTCAAATACCAATAAGGATTTTTATATATTTATAAGGACATCAATATAAAAGACAGGTAGTCAACAAAGGTGTAAGAAAACATGGTTGTACATAAAACTGTTGATTTACTAAGATTATAGTGATGATAATATTAAGAGTAGTAAATTTAAAAGAAATTCTTCAAACCATTAGTAAACAACTTTTAATAAGATATAAAACTGTTCAAATACCAATAAGGATTTTTATATATTTATAAGGACATCAATATAAAAGACAGGTAGTCAACAAAGGTGTAAGAAAACATGGTTGTACATAAAACTGTTGATTTACTAAGATTATAGTGATGATAATATTAAGAGTAGTAAATTTTATGTAGGGGTTTCATGATTTTTAATATAAAAATAACAAATTGATTAGTTTTATAAATAAATATTGATCAATCAAAACATTTAGAATTCAGAAGTTTTAAAATCGTTGAAAATGCATATTCAACATTATTATCAGAGATACCTGCCCTCTAGCTTTTGACGAGAATGTTATTAAACATTCTTAAACCGAACGTTTTACACGCCAATCAATCACGGCACACATGAGGGATGTTCTTGATATTGATACCAAGACGTAGCGTTGACATATTCGTTCTTCACAGAGAAAACCCTGAGCTAATATATACATTGTTATATTTTGCAACGCATGTTTTAATTTATAATATATGTATCACAAAGAAAACTGTAAAAGACTCTAACTCTTGACTCTCTCTCTCATAACTCTTGATAAATAAAAAAACATTAGAAGTAAAATATGATATTGTATTTTTTATTTAGGTTTTTATTTTTTCCCGTAATTTTCACTTCTACTAACGTAGGTCTTCACCATTAGGTGAAACCATTAGGTCTTTATCTTTCACCATTAGGTGAAAGTTTACATTTAACAGAATACGTGCCAAACTCCTGAATGAGATGTGAGGTATATGACTACAATATTTGTTGTTCGGTCTTTACAATATTACCATTAAACAATTAGATAGACTATATTAGTTTAGATATTTTTTTACTAACCCTTTTTGTACCTTATAAAAATTTGTTAACTGTAGCTGTTTTAAGATATATCTTTCTGCATTTTAAATGGCCGCCATCTTGAAGATACAGATCGGAAAAATATTTTTGTGCGGATATGAGCATTGATATTACAAAGGGCCATGCCAGATATGAATTCCATAGAACATTCTGTCGTTAAAATAAAAATTATCACAGTCTTAACTATTTTGTCTCTATCTCCACCCCTCTCCTTTGGAAATGCATTCCTTGCCATATTAAGACCCGACCCTCTTGCTCTAAGGGCGCCGTACTCACGAAGCATTCCTATTTAATTTCACACACTTTTAGTGCGTTAGTAGCATGACGAATTGATGAAGGTTGCTAACGTACGAATTGAATACTCTCCTCTTTGCACCCCGTTCACACTTCAAGACCCCTTTCACTTTGATGCTTTTAAATTTCAAACCGGGATTGTGCCTTTGCAGTAATCATACATCATACGTAGTTCTTACATTATATTTTGCTTTCATCTTTTGACAAATATTAAGGAATCCTTTGTACTCCATTACGAAGCGAAACATAAAAGGCACTGAAATGTTTGTAATACGTAGAATTTCATATGCTATAAAATTATGTTAAAACTGTTTTTTGTGTTTAAAGAGTCTTCCATCGTTTGTGGAGTTGTAAATGCAATTAAAAATTAATCAAATTGCCTAAAACAAGTAAACGATATCTTTATAGTATACTTATTGTTAGGGTAAATGAAAAGATTTATGAGAAACCATCATAAAAAATAAAAGTTATGAAGTGTTTTGGATTTTTGTGTAGGTATATTTTTTCTTTAAAAATATTCATGGCGAATGAGTTTGCACTTTAGCTATAATATCAAATATACAGAGATGGAGCATTTGGCTCATTACGAAGTTACGAATAAACTTAGCAAATTTTGCTGAAATTACTCTTTAAACGTAAAAATATATTTAAGGTAATATTTCTTATATAATACTTTTACGACAGTATAATTCAAAAAAGATTTTAAAGTATGAATCCTATGTAAAAGAAGGGATTGAAGTTGGAGATATCATCTATTGGGAATTCGAGAGCATAAATACGTTAGCAAAAGTTTTAACTATATAGTTTTAAGACCAGAATCAACTTAATAAAATATATGGGTTATTACTTAACCTTTAGCTTAAGCTTTAAAATACAATATATTAAACCCAATTTAAAATGAAAATTTGTAATTTCGGATTTTAGGATGGATATCCGAAAGTAAAATTTTGATACTAAAATCAAACAGATAGGTCCAAATTAAAAAAAATATATTTATAACTTTATTTGTTGTTTTCTTTTATATTTTTAATCGACTTATTGTTTAACCTGTAATGAAAAATTTCGTAAATATCTCACATCTCAAAATGACTTTTCCATAATGGGGATTGCTTTGTGTATTTGTTCGATCCCGTTGATGCAGACAACTTCGCTCCCCCCATGTTGACAGTGGGTGAGGGGAGGCCAAACATATTTGGTAGGCATTGGTTTTCCTTCCGGTTGATTTAACACTGCCTTCAAGTGGCGCCCGCCCCTTGTATGATCAAGTTGTCAGTGTTTGTATTGGACGCGAAAAGCTGCCGATACTTCGCACTTCTGCTGAGTAGGTGGAAAAACGTCACAAGACACTATAAATAGTTTTTTCACCGTTTATTTCTTTATTGGAAATCTTAGGCTTTGTGTTTCAGTAATAGTCGTGACTGTTAGAAATCGGAAATTAGTTAATGTTTGATAGCTTAGTGATAATGTGTTTCATTTTACTTTGACGGTCAAGTTACTTTCATTATCACAGTTTTGTTACTTATAACATAAATGTCACTAAACATAAAGTAGTATACGTTTCGTTTAAAATTTTATTGAAAGTGAAATTTCTTGTCGTCTGTCTTAATTTTTGTTATAAACACCGTAAAGAATATAGTTGAACATATAAAAATGTTTTCTTATTTTATTTGTTAGGTAGAGAATTTGAAACTAATTATTAGGCTACATAAATCGTCAAAAAAGGTCAAAGGATAAACTTCAAAATTTACGACCACCATTTCCATTACATGTACTCGCTTCCACGCAATTTCATTTGAAAAGTTCCATCTTGCTATGCTTACCACTGTCGGCTTCGTGGGTTTATTTTATGGTCCAAAGTACACAGTATACATTCATTTATTATTAATAATAATAATTAAAAAATATTAGTTTCTTATGTTATTTTTTAATGTGCTTAAGGGAAGTTTATAAATTATATTCATTTTATTTTTAGTAGCCGAATAATATTACTTTATTATTTATATACAACGTACTTAAATAATTTTCAAAAATTCAGCTACAGTTGGTTTATAAGTTTCATGTTTACGGTTTTAAGAATTTTACATAGTCAAAACCCGACCTATCAAACATGTTTTCAGTCCAATATAAGGAAAATAAGGGAGGTTTTTAATTTTGATGTTTAAAATTTATAAATTAGCTTAATGATTCTTAGATATTTAGGTTTGACAATTAAAAATTTTCCATTACCATTACATCCTCTTACAATTGTGTTAAGTATATAATTAAAAATATCTTTTCCTCTTTGGTTGGTTGTTGAACAACCAAAGTTGTTAGTTTCTTTAGATTTAATTAATTAAAATTATTCAGCTACTTGTGTTTTGAATTAAGACTGTACTTTTTAGCTGTAAAAAGTACAGTCTTAAATTCAAAACCAGTTTTATCAAAGTTTAATTCGTCTAATGCAAAAAATATCAGTACGATTTTAATAGTCTGCAACAACCTCAGACTACGACATACAAAAAAAAATTGCGTTGTCAAGGAGTGACTCAGAATAGAGGCCAGACTGTTTCGGGGTGATTTTTTTGCAGATAAGTCGTCGATGTAGACCCAAACTGCTAGCTGGCGCCACAATATGGTTGTTTTCATCTTAAACATTCAACATTTCATTGTGTAATGGAAAAACTTTGTTGGTATTCGCGCGATTGGACCGACTGAAAAGTTGAAACAACTCTGCACCAGATTCTTGTTTACTAATGATAATTTTTATTGACTTCAATTGTTAGATGTTACTGGTTGATCTTTGTATTTACAGTGATAAGTACATAAATCATCAGATAGACACATTTGCCTATAAATGTATATTTACTTGTGGTTTGGTCTGTGCAATGATTATTAATGGTTATTAAAAATTTAAATGGGTAAAAATAGTTTATGAGTTTTTAATGAAATGTAGGATATAACAACAGTAATGTGAGGAAATTTTTTTTATAGTGAATGATTTTCATAATAGGACTATTGGAAACTCGAATTAAAGAACGTTAAATGAATAATTTGTAGGGTTTATTTTGTAAACATTAAGGAATTTAGGTGTCACAGTCCGAAAAATGTATATATCTATGGGCTTTTATTAAAATGATTCAAAATCATGAAAATAATTAAATAATATAATGAAAAACTACTGACCTTTCATTTTTACAGGTTTTATTGTTTATTAAGTCAAATTAAATTTATTTAGTGTTTAAAAGTATAAGATTTTTATAAACTTGATCAGTTTGATTGGTTGTTTTATTTATTTATTTATTTATTTATTTACTTATTTTATTTATTCATTCCAAAAGAACCTAAAGTACGCTGAATGTATATCAACAATCAAACAATCAACCGAAAATACTAATATAACAGTTTTATCCTTTTCCTTATAGACCTAAATTGTTTATAAAACTCATTCACCTAAGTATTAGTTTGACATATATTTTAAAATAATATAAAATTCATTACATAAAATTTAATTGATTTTTGTCCTATTTTTCTTTTTAACGATTGTTATACCTTCCATTTATCATGATTCATTTGTAAAATTAAGTATTATATCAAGTCCTTGAAAATATATTTCTGTATAAGTTTTGAAACCCAAAACACAACTCATGTTCATGTTGTAATATTATTCAAAAAGTCATATTAAAAAATAGAGTATATGAATTTTTCTTCTTTAATAACTACTTCACAAAAAGCGGAAACTTTGATTTGTTTCACTTGTTATGAACAAAGTTTAAATTAGGGAGAAGAAATCTCTTCTGTGAAGGGTGCAAGTTAAATCACCTACAGTCAATGTGAGAGTTGATTACGTTCGGAAAATTTATTATTAAAACAGTAGTTTGTTAAAAAAATCAAGATTAAAAAAGACTATTAAAACTTTGTTTAAAAAATAAATTGCGCATGTATTTTACAAGTACATGCTTACTATGCTTACCATGCCTGTGGACTATTTAATTGAATCTACAATTCTGGGGCTTGCCGTTCAGTGTTAAATTTTAAACCAAAACTTCGTGTATTATTTGGACAGGATCGGCAAGACGGGTATACCTGACTGCATATGTTACCCGAACGTTCCGATCACCACGCCGCGAACGGCCTTGCCTGGAGGCCATTCAACATCTAGGAGTGCTGTCGGTTGACTTGGGTCTACCAGATAATGTTGGAGGGTGAGGACAACTTTGGCTGTTTGTCGCATTTCTTCATGAGAGTCCTCCGATCCAATAAAACCAATTCATACAGGATCGCTATTTAGATCTTTGTAAAAATGAACGGCTTGATCCTGAGCGAGCCCTAAAGATAGTGGATTTCAGGCTAGTGTCCGATATAGAATTCGAGTTATTTTAGTGGTTAGTGTACAAAATTTTGTTGCATACTTCTCTTACCACAGATTAGTGTAAAAGCATTATTTCTCCTCTTCCTATAAAAAAGGACATGCACGTTTCCCGGCTGCTATTTTACAGACAATTTTTCAGATCGACGCATTAAAATTATCAAAAAACTACCTGTTCTAAAATTTAGCTAAAAGTAAAAAATAAAAAATAATGTTAGTGTCTTATGATTTGACTTTGACGAAATCTATTTTCCTTTTTTGTATTTTTTCATATTTTATAAGAATAAGGATCAAATTTGTTGAAGACCTATAACAAAAAACTATTACCTAAAGATTTTTCATTCCATAACTCGAAGTTAATAGAGTCACTGACATAACTACTAATACAATCATTTCGAATCCCTCATACCGTGTGAAGATGGTCATTTTGAACACCCTTACAAATTTAATCTACTCACAAATCGTATCAGTCTGTTCAATTTCACCAATCTAACAATCCTTGATCTGGAAGATTTATGACCAATTGGAATTGCGATTGAATACCAAGTTGGGACGTCAAAGAAAGTCGTATAGTTCACATTAAGTCAGCAGATAAGGAAGAGCCTTGCCAGTTGGCTGGACCCCAAATACTGACACCAACTGCATTTCCATACCTCGCAATGTGGGGAACATCCGATAAATAAATGTGGTACAGCAACAGCAACAGCTATGTAAGAGACATGTTAAAAGTTTGTCAAAGCTTGAAAAATTCGTCAAAACGTAAATGTATAAGAGTTTATGGAAACTGTATTAGTCTAAAAAATGCTTTAAGAGGATTAGTGCATTAAACCTCCAAATTGTATTTCATATCGTGTATAAATTAAATAAGTAGATGAGCCCCAATATAATGTATTACCCCATTGTAAAGCCTAACTTAATGTTGTACATTTAACTGAATTTTAAACTTACAATTTATACGTTTTGGAAAGAGTACATTATTCTAGCTTTGGATATAAGAATAGTGATGAATTTGAAATATATTCTAATTTAATTTACCTTATCATAATTGATTTAAATCTATTTATGGGCGTTGATTTATTTTATATTTAAAAAATTGTTTTGTAAATAATTGTTTAACATATGACAATTTATTGTTCTTTTAAATGGATGAACTATTTGAAAGTTATCAAGAAATCCAAATTCATGCTTATAATTTATTTAGTCAATTTGAAATATTACTATATTGTTTATTTTTTATATTGCCACAACAATTTCTATTATCGTTGTTACAGTTCAAGTTAAATCCAACTAGCCATTTGTATTATTATGTTTTTAAAACAAACATTTAGTGCATCATCAGGTGTAATAGCAATAGCTTACGTGTTGGTGTATCACTGTCCAATCATCAGACCTAATATAAAGCATTGAAAGGTCACGAATATCCAAAACCAAAATCAAATCCAAGATGGAAACTTTGGTTTATTATACTATCCGTAGAGCTAATAATGATTGATTAAAGAAACCCCCGTTGTTAATAACCTACTATGATGAGTTTGAAGTTCTTGATCTACTTGTTCATATTTCGTACTAATAATTTTCACCCCTGTTTGAATATAGAAGGAATGTTTTATATGTTGTGACGGTATTTCAACTGCTTTCAATCTTTTGTTATACGTCACTATTTTCATAAATAATCAATTCATTCGTCATTCATTCATTTGCAGATTAAATTCGTATATTAAAGATTTTAAAGCTCTAATTAAGACCCCCACCTTCTCTTACATGATTATATTAATATTTTAATTTAAGGTTAAAAATAATCAAAATTACTAATCATCTTAAGTTGCCGGCTTCTGTAATATAACTACTCATTGGGTTCAACAAAATTTAATTTTAACCACACAACTGGCCGTTGTTTTTGATCGCATAAGGATACTAAAGTTTTTTTCACACCGGAAGGTTTGTGTTAAAGAGACCATTAAAAATATGTTTGATATCGTTTATGCGTATATTTGATGTACCCAAAATATGAATCTATACGACACTCAACTTTTTGGACATATAATGAATATGAATGAGAGATGATTGTAGGATAATTGTGGCGCGATCTTGTAGTCTTTTTACTGACCAAGGCAGGCATTCTCCCTTAGACAGGACTGTTACTTAATAGCATAACAGCCAATGGTATCTGACCTACAGTTAAACGTGGAATCCAAACCACAGTTTTGACCTCATATTATACGAATTGGTCTAATTATGAGGATGGTCTTTATGGATGAACTAGTGCGGACGTTAATCCCCACTTGGGAATATTGCATCCACAAGCAATCGCTTATAACTATCTACAATTCGTGACCTCCAAGTAGCTGGATACAGGACGACGCCACCGTCCCAATTCTAGTCAATAGCAAAATAACGTCACTTACCTTAAATTATATATTGAATGTATAAGATATCTTGTTATTAGACCACATATTGCAGTGTTATAGTCATCCACCCTCGTGGTCAAAAGTAACCTAGGACAGCAAACGTCACAATAGGTTTATATTGTTAGTTTCTCAATGCTTTGAAAAGGACGTTCTCTGTAATCTTACAAGATCGAATATTAAATCCAGCAATGAAACTTATTCCGATGGCAAGATAAACTATCATATAGTTACTTTTAATCTCAACTTTTCAAGTCGTGTTTCTCACAATCACAAAAAAAATATCCTATGCATATACATAAAATAAGTGCAATAAACCAAGACACGCATTGGAATTTTATCTAAATTAAAATCCTGTGAGCTCCATTGTACGCATTCACATAAATAATTTCTCTGGGGATGCCTCGGCCAAAATAAAACCTGTCAAAACCCGGACCAATATTAATATCATGATGGATTATAAGATCTTGCTGCCAATAGAATGTCCTGGGCAAGAATTTCTCTTCCAACATCATACCACATCCAGTATCAACATTAAATTCAAGTTTCTAAAATAAAGTTTTTTAACATAAAAAGTAACAAGAACACATTGATACTGCATGCTATTACAATGTAAGTTATTCATTAAGTAATGAACTAATTATTATTTAAATTTAAGGCTCAAAATACGAGTTATTCAAGATTCTAATTTTTGAAATTCAAAGGTAATAACGAGTTTCCAAAATACTTAGCACTTAATACAACATGATTATCCAACAGATTTGAATTTAAGTATCATTGCACAAATCAATACTGCACTTTTTACTTTTAGCATTGTTCATTGTTTCCTTCACTAATATAAACGTAATGGATATCAAATGACAGATGAATATCTGCATATTTTATAAAAACTAAATTTTTCCTCTAAATTGGTTTTACTATTGCATTAAATGTCCTGTAAAGATAAACTTTTATGAAATTTTAGTAAAATAATTCTCGATTTTAGAAAACTATAATAAAAATATTCTTTGTCAGATGAGTTTTCTCGTAACATCTTACAAAAACTTGTATCGTTATTTCTTATATGAAGATCAACACGGCTTTTAACATCATCTAAAGATGAAAGCTAAAGCAAAAAGTTTTCACAGCTAATTATATATGCCTTTAAGGGACACTCGAAGGCAGATGTGTTGTGGAATAATAACAGGTTTGTTTTAATAACTACCTTTACTTTTCGGAGAAAAATATTGTTAAGCTTTGTTTTCTGTAATTTTAAACATCCTTACTTTCGTTTGTCGTTAAAAAATACATGAAATTTTCACCGGAGTTTAAAGTAACAGCAATATTTAACGTTGCTAAACTTAAAAAGAGAAGAAAATATACTTGTATAAGCAAAACTTTTATTTAATATTTTAGTTTTATTGATTACCTTTTTGTAAAATGCAATACGAACTTTAATATTGTAACTAAATCGTCAAAAAACTTAGCTTAGCATGAAAATAACATAAAAGTTAGAAGCGAATATACATAGAGTAAATATTGTGTTATATGATAACAAAGATTTTACTGCACTGCTGTAAATTTGTTTTGCATTTTCAGCTTGTCTTCACAAAACCTACATTAACGTATGTAACTGTCTAAAATCAGCGTTTTTGGTGTTTCAAACAAAATCATCAAATTTTATAGGTTTATAATTGGACATGAGGTTATTTTTATATCATATGTTAACTAATAAAGATTACTTACAAACCATTTAAAGGTGATCAAGATGGCCCCCTTTAAATGCACAGCACATGTCTAGGCGATACTCGTCTCCCATAATTTTTCGCACCTTAATAATTCACCTCGTAATAATTCGTCTCACGCCTTAGCTAGCATATGATGGATTTGATGGCTGCTCTAATGCGGTTCTTCAGTTCAACCAATGTTGTTGGAACTTCAGTTCAACCAATGTTGTTGGAAGGAAAGAGATACAAAAAATGTCTTATAAATCCCCACAAAAAGAAATCAAGTGAGAGTTTTTAAATGATAGGCTTCCTCAAAGATGGATCGGCCGTACTGGACATAACTATTCCGCGTTACATCACTGGCCGCTAAGGTCACCATACCTTACCTTGTGATTTATTTTTGTGGGTGTTTGTAAAATACACATCTTATATCCCTTCCCTTCCAACAACATTGGTTGAACTGAAGAATTAGAGCAGCCATCAAATCGATCACTCAAGACATACTAACTAGCTTATGTGAAGTCCGAATAATATGAGTGTCGCCTAGACATCTGTGAATATAAAGGGTTACTCGCCTACGGCTCGATGGGGGCTCCGCCCCCATGCCCCCTAGTTCGTTCCCCCTAATTCATTATCGTCTAATAATTTACGTCAAAAATACAGATAAAAAAATACAGATCAAAGCTCAAATTTTGTCTTAACGTAGGGTTTGGTCCTAAGGTTAACAAAATCCCTAAGGTTAATCTAGGGAGAATTATTGGCAGGATTCCTAGCTATAGGTGTAACAAATACGATAATTACTAAATTATGACAATGACTAAACTTGTATTAAAATTGACTTATGGCTTTTACTATAGTATGACCTATTTGAAGTTATAATATGTACTAAATTTCAAACATCTAAGTACCATAATAGTAAATTTAAAGTTTTAGGATAGCACCATTTTCGGTGAAAGAACTTTACAATTTAGAATGTACGCCCCTATAAACAGGTGAAGGGGTGAGGTACAGCTAAATTTCATAAGACTAAATTTTCAGAGTGTCTAAAATAAAACGTAACACTGCAAAACATGTATCGATATTGCAGTATATTTAGCAGATTGACGTAAATTACTAACACTTTACATGAAAAAAACTTTTCATGTAAAGTCCTAAAAACAAGTTTTTAGGAAGTTTTTGGACTTAACTTTGAATGAAATCGGAAAATAGCTGATACTATTGAAAGAACGGTTGAGGTCATAATATGTACTGAACTTCAAGCATCTATGTGTCAGTATGGTAAAAAAACTTATTAAATCAACAAGACTTTTGTGAAAAGATTTCAAAATTTTGAAAGTACGCCCATTTTAAAAGGTGAAGGGGGTGAGATACGGCAAAGTTTCATTGGACAAACTTGTAGAGAGAATAGAATAGAAGGTAATTATGTCAAAACTCAAATTGATATTGCAGTATATTTGGCAGATTAAAGTAAATTACAAACACTATACATGAAAAAATGTTAAGAATTTCGTGTTTTTTAAAACCTTTTTAGGCCTCAACTTTGATGGAAATTGCCCACTGGCTTTTACTATAGTTAGATTTAGTTAAGGTCATATGTACTAAAGTTCAGGCACATATCTGCCATAATAGTAAATAAACAATATTAAAAAAGCATATTTTTTGGAAATGAATTTAGAAATTTAAAGGACACCCCTTTTAAAGGTGAAGGGAGTGAGATATGGCAAAACTACACCGGAATAACTTATATAGAGCGTCTGATTTGTCCGCTCTGACGCCATGAATTTTCCCTCAGATTTTAGGTAGGACCTCTCGTTCAAAAGTTACGACCTGCAATGTCGTGGTTTTACAATTATTTTGGACTGAAATTAGATTAAAACTGGCCAATGGCTGCTACTATAGTACTGTATGACCTAGTCAAGGTCATAAAAAATATTGAAATAACTTAATTATTGTGAAAGAATTGTGAAATTTGAAAGTACACCCCTTGTAAGGGTGAAGGGGTGTAATATGGAAAAATGCGTGAGGACCAAATGTGTAGACCGTCTAAAATATAATACAATAATTGAAAACGTACATCGATATAGTACTATATTTACCAGATTTAAGTCAATTACAAACACACTATACGTTAAAAATGTTAAGGATTTCGTGTTTTTACGAGTCTAAAATTAGGTTGAAATCGGCCTATGAATGCTATTATAGTTAAACCTATATGAGGTCATAATATTTACTAAATTTCAGACATCTATTTGCCTTAACAGTAAATAAAAAATATTAAAATAGCGCAATTTTCGTGGACGAATTTTAATATTTTGAAATTACGTCCACTTTTAAGGGTAAAGGGGATGAGATACGGGAAAATGTCAAGGCACCAAACTTGTAAACCACTAAAATACAGTACAATAATTGAAAAATATTTATCAATGTAGCGCCATATTTACCAGATTGAAGTAAATTACAAACACTTTACATGGCAAAATGTTAAAGAATTCGTGTTTTTACGATTTTCTTTTAGCTAAACTTAGATTGAAATTGGCCAATGAATGCTAAAATAGAAAGGTTACTATTGGGGCATTATATGTACTAAAGTTCAGATATCTATTTGCCATAATGGTAAATAAAAAAAAATAAAATAGCGCAATTTTTGTGAAGAAATTTTGAAATTTTGGAAGTACGCCCCTTTTTAAGGGTGAAGGGAGTGAGATACAGTAAAATGTCATATGACCTAATTTGTAGAGCATTTAATTCCTAACTAACGATTTTCCCTCAGATTTGAGGTAGGAACTCTCGTTCAAAAGTTACAGAGAAAATAGGAAACCCTTACATATTCAAATTTTTTATTTCTACCCTTTTAATTTTTTTGGAGGGGTTGAAATGGAAAATTGGCGGATTTTAGATTTTTCCCGATGGTTTCTGAACAATAACCACCTACATGCCGAATTTCAAGTTTGTAGCATAATTGGAAGTGGTCAATAATTTTGATTCTTGTGAGTGAGTTACACATGCGGGTGTATAGTTATTTAGAGTTATTTAGATATTGAGGGAATCTAAAGGTCTATTGGTGAATCTATCGAAGTGAGGGTCTATTGAGGTGAATCTAAAGGGTTATCTCAAAAACTATATTGAGCACCTGTAAATGGTGTGCAAAGAAATTACTTAGTTATTCTTTACCATACAAATAAACTCTCGTCCATATGATCATTAGTGTTGAAATTATAAACTTAAAAATTCGGATGATTCTTTTTGAAATACATATATTGGAGACGGTTTGAGGAGTCATCGTCTCACCACATCGGATGTGGAGGGGTAGCAAAATAAACTTTGGCCAGTCTTGAAGTCTTGATCGATGTGGGGCTTAGGTAACGAAGCTGAGTTGGTTGGGAAAATATTTATAACAATTGATAACCTTATTCCTCTATTCTTCCCCACCACAATATATACACACTGTTAAAAAATGCAATTAAACATATAATTTTATTATTATTATATTTTATAAAAGTATTAATTGTTATTTAGAATTGATTAATGAAAATTAATTTGCATTTGTCTTGATGTTTGTTTCTTTAAATATATTGGTTGTGGAGGAGATACTTAGTTTATATTTAAATTCTAAAAGTCTACTGATTAGAGAATCTAGGTAACTGACTTTACATTATTAAAAAGCAATTTACTGTTATGAGCTTTTCTACTTAATTGGACGTTTATATGTTACTAGTTATTTGTAATTATCATGTACTTCATCCATCAAGTTCTAATTATACGTTTCAAAGATGGTAGGAGTGATACTTCAATGTATTTTAAGCTGTTTATTTTTGGCACTATTGTGGACTGAATAAGTTATAGAGGACTTTTAGCGAGTTTAAATTATTTTTCAACATTTTATTATACAATTCTTCCGAACGGATTGTTCAAGACGAGTGATTTTTCTCCAAGAATGAATTTAAGAAACAAATGTTGAAGTGTCAATCGCAGGGTAGAGGGGAAAGAGAAGATTCTATCAAGTTAAAGGTAGGGGAACCTTATCAATCGTGATTGAAGTGAGTCGCTTCAAATCGGCAGCAAAACTTTCTGTAATAATTGTTGCGATGAGTTAAGGTTGAAGAAAAAGGTCCTTGATAATTAGTTTCGATGGTATTTAAATTCATTACAATTCCATTCTAATTCCATTTGGCCAGTTCCGAGGAGTTGACTTTATAGTCCTTGATTATTAAATAATAAAAGGAAAGATTCCGTACAGCAAAATTATGACCTAGTAGAACGCATTGTAATGAAACTTCTCACTTTTTTTAAACGACCTTTGAGTTGGGCTTTTCACTACCTCTTAAATAGTAAGGTACTAAATGATTTTAGGACCTTAAATAGTAAGGATCAGCGGCAGCGAGGTGATGATTGTTTTGCAGGATAGAGATTGCTGAAGACTTTTATACGATTTTGTACAATTTTATTATGACATTTGTCATAATACGAGCAATTTCTTAAAAGCGCGTGCCCACTACTCTCTGATTTCCTATGTGACTAATATCAACAGTTTTTTAAACTCAATTGAAAATAATCTAAAATTGAAGTGGTTGTAATGATATATTTTCTGGCTTTTAATCATTGCATTTTTGCACATATCAACTTTTACGATTAGTAAGTATAAAATCAAACAATTAATCTCTTATTTAATTGTTTTAGTAATTCAACAAATGTGTTAATCCCTCCTTCCTACGGTAGGGGCTTCCATTTCTTATTTTGTTTCCTACCAACAATTTGACATAAGGCATTATAAAGAAATATATTTTAGCTACGGTTGTAGCTTGTCTATCAATACTTATTGATGTTTGTTAAAAAATTAGTAATACTGTTGCCATGTTGGATCGCTAAAACTAATCCTCAACAACTTTATTTCAATTTTTAAAGATTTATAAAATAATATCGCTACAAATTATTTTTATGTTATTTATAAAGCTTTCAAAGAGCCTTTTCTATTCAAAATAGTATGAAGTACAATGTTATTCTATAGATATTACTTATAAAAGCTTTATAACTTATAGAACTTTATAAGAGGTTAATATATTATTTTTAAGGGTAATTAGAAAAATGATGTATTGGCAGGTTATACCTGCCAGGTTCAGTACCTGATGAAATTTTTGCTTACTACTTTTACAACTTATGGCACTAAAGAGGATACGTCCTGACTCGTGGGTGGGCAAAACTTTCATATCCAATTTTAGCGAGTCTAAACTACTATTACCTAATTTATTCAACGTGAAGATTTATATGGCCATTTTTCATAAATATGAAGCAATTTTCTGAAGCTTATTGGAATATTACTAATATTTATTTATAATTATACTTACTATCAAAATCGCCCAACTGAGTCCCTCAAATGATATACCCTTATGGATAATTTCCTCTCATTCTCCATTGTTCCCCTATGGCGTTTGTTTTCTTTTTATTTTGAGGGGGAATGTAATCCTGTATTTCCACACAAATGACTCTTTTGAAAGAAGAATAATGACAATTGAAAAAACTAATACCGTACTCTAAAGTCCTATCTGCAGATTTTTCTTCTTATTCTCATACTACAATATTAAGAGACTAGCTGTTACCGTCACGGTTTCGTGGGTGATTTTGATATTATTTTGTATATATAACATCTCTTGACTAATATCTAATTTTATGAATCTAGCACTAATTGTACTTTCTTTAACTTGGTTTTTTATTTTATTACGCATTTAGTTTTTCCAGTTTGAATAACCTAACAAAACATAGACTTCAACTCAAAACCCGGCTTTGCCATTAGAGGATGGAAAAATATTTTAATTTTTAATACTGTAACTATAAAACAATGAGGTCATTTGTTAGTCTCATCAAAGAGGAACTTCCATTCTAAATTTCAACCCGGTCAGCCATATAGTTTTGGAGATTCTCTGATACGTGAATGAGTGTTTGACAAATATACAGTATAGTAGGTTTATAAATGTTGGGGAATCAAAACTGATCATCTAAATCTTATCACACTGGTGAAGTAAAAATAAATCAAATAATATGCAGTATAACTTTTTAATTTTAGCGACCATCCGTGCATTTCCGTAGTCCTCACTTTTATATTTTAAATTGACCACTTAAAATCTTTAACGCCACGTTTTATTTTCTCTAAAATCCATAAAAATTACTAACAAATAATTAAGAAATACCAAAAATTTAATTGAATTATCAATTAATCAATCAAATCAAAAAGTGCTTTATTGACCCAGTTAGTATTTACAACAATTACAGTAGAACATGCACATAAAACAATGGTTCTAGACCGTCTGTTTTGGTTGGCAAAAAACTGACTGTATAATTACACTATACACTACTTATAAAGAAAACACAAAAAATATAAAATAAAATGTGGTGTGAGGCCCCCTACATGAAAACCAATTTAGACAGAAAAAACCATACTGACAAAAAAAATGTTCAATTACTTAAATAAAATGATTTCTTTTCAATAAAACTAGCGAACGGATATAAATACATAACCTTTAATTTTAATCTAACTGAAATAAACTTATCTCGAATTAATGACATTGATTATACCCTAAAGGAAAAATACACTTTTATTTCATATAACTACACAGATCGATATCACAGTAAAATATATCAATTTTATTACTTTTAATAATTGAATTCCACAACTAAATTCCATCTTACTGCCCATGCCTCTTTTAAATAGTTTACTAGTGCCCGCCAGTCCTTCCCATTTAAATATTGTAAAAATTCGTTTTTAGTTAAAAATTGTTTTTTAAACCAGAAAGATCTAATATTTCTAAAAATTGGACATTTGGCAACAAAATGATACACTGTCTCAATTTCCCCAAGATTACATAAAGAACAATTCATATTGTAGTTCCCCATCCACGCCTTGTAATTAAGATTTATTAACTCAGCTCGAGCCTTAATTATCCATGAAATAGAACGAATATCTAAGTTGTCTTTGAGGAAAGATCGATCGCCGAGGTGGAGGTCAATGTCCAGATACTGCTGGTGATAACGGCTGGTGAGCGCCTTGCCCTCGCACTCACGTCGCCAGGCATCCCTCTCCCCCTCCAAAAGCCTAATCAGTTGTGAATTGAGACTGGCCAAATTATTAACATCAAAGTTTAAAAGAGAACCCCTATGCTCGCTCAGCTTTATTAAATCTTTGCACCAAAAAGTTTTTTTGAGGATAATTTGTTTTGCCAAAATGCAAGGGAGTCTATCATCTGCCAAAGACAGCGCCTTAATTAAATAATTTATGTGTAAACCCAGAGTGTAAAAATAAACCTTTTCAAACTGGCATTCCAAATATAAAACGTAGTCCGGTGTGTTTTTTGGCAACTTAAACATTTTCTTGACAAAGAAGTTTTGAGCAGACTCGATAGTTTTGCTATTTATAAACCCCCAAACTTGCGCTCCATAACACAACAAGGCTTTCACTACTGAATTATAACAGGCCACTTTTGAGGATACTGGAACTATATTATTATCAATCAAATTACTCCATACAGAATGAATAGTCATTTTCGATGCAGCAGCTTTATCTTTGAAATGAGGCTCCCACGACAATGTACTGGTAAAGGTCACACCCAAATATTTATATTTATTTACTACCTCTATTTTTGCTCCTTTATACCACCAATTATTATCTGAACCAAGCCTGCCACCTCTCCTAAATACCATAATTTTTGACTTGGATAAATTAACTTGGAGGTTCCAAGTATCACAATATACTTCTAGCCTGTTGATCATGTATTGAAGACCGGCTGCCGTAGGTGCCAGGAGGACAATGTCGTCGGCATACAGAAGAATATTTACACGTTTCCCCCCAAAATTACAACCGCCGGCGCCAGCCGCAGCTGCCGTGGTCGGCGTGTGAGGAGGCCACGCCTATCTCCAGGACAGCGGACAACGTGCAACGGATCAGAAGCTGGTAACCGGTCATCGTCTCAAAATTCTTAGCTATAATGTATGTGGACTTAAAAGTAAAATTTCAGATTTCCTAAACATAATAAATGATTACGATGTAATAGTTATAATAGAATCTTTCATATCAGAGAGAGAAAAAGATCTTATTATAAATAAGTTGAATAATTTTGAAGTAAATTTTAAGTATGCAACCAGAGTGGCAAATGTTGGTAGAAACATAGGTGGTTTAGTATTTCTAAAAAATTTGAAATCGCCCTATGCTGAAATAGTTAACTTAGTACAGGAAAATAACTGTTTTTTATTTGAATTTTGTATAGGACCATCTAACAATGAGAAAATTGTACTTCTTCCAGTTTACTTAAATTATAATGATTGGGATTTAGATTTTGCTACTATGGAACATTTTATTCGTAAAAATGAAAAACATAACCTAGTTTTAATAGGAGATCTTAATGGGCGTATCGGGTGTGAGCAGAGTTTTTCTGATAACATTATTGAAAGTATTAATTGTAATTTAACTAATGACCGTAATTCAAAAGATTTAATAATTAATGCTCGAGGGCGTAAACTATTGGAATTAATGGAAAATTCAGGCTTGGTGATATTAAATGGAAGAACCATGGGTGACGAAAATGGAGAATTTACTTTTTTAGGTGTAATGGGAAGCTCGGTGATTGACATCGCGGCAGCTTCTATAGGTTGTTTACATTTAGTGGATGATTTTAAGGTAGTAAACCATCCCGGCTCAGATCATTGCCCTATTGAATTTAGTTTGTTTATCAAGAAACCGGTTGCTGTGGGTGTTGAGGGGGTGGAGGGGAGGGTGTGAAACCTCTTCCTCTGCTGCCAAAGTTAAAGTGGACAGCCAAGGACAGTCGTTTTTATCGCGAAAAAGTTGAACCAAAAACTCGGAACTTTGTGATTACAAATGACAATCAAAAGGATATTTCTAAATTGGTCGAAATTGTTCATGGGTCAGCTAGTTATAATTCCTTCTCAAAAAAACACAATAAAACTTTCAAACAGCCGTGGTTTGATTCAGATTGTTTTTCTCAGAGAAAACGGGTTTTCAAATTTTTAAATATGTTTCGCCAAAAAAATAATGATGAGATTAAAGCTACATATTTAGAGGAAAGTAGAAAGTACAAGGCCTTATGTCTTGATAAAAAGAGAGCTTATTATAATAATTTAATTGAAAATATGACACAAGCAAATGACTCAAAAGCTTTCTGGTTTGCCGTGAATAGTTTCAAAAAGAAACATGATAATAAAATTGGAAATATAGCGCCGTCGGAGTGGATAAGACATTTCAGTACTCTTTTAAACCCTCCTTTATTAGCAGATAAGATTCAGTTTGCCGAGCAGTTGATAGTAGATGAATATTTAGATAAAGATTTTAGTGTAGAGGAACTTAAAACAGTTTTAACAAAAGTTAAGAATAATAAAGCACCAGGAACTGACAGAGTTCCATACGAGTTTTTCAAAAATGCACCTGATATATTTATTAATAAATTGCTTACGGTATATAATACTATTTTTAGAACTGGTATTGTATTAGATTCCTTTAAGAAATCCATAATTTATCCACTGCATAAAAAGGGGGACGTTAATTTAGTAGGAAATTATAGAGGTCTGTCATTTATAGATTGCGTCGGTAAAATTTTTATTAGCCTGGTAAATAATAGATTGACGGGGTGGTTAAATAATAAAAAGTTATTTACAGAATACCAAGCGGGGTTTAGAAGGGGATATTCGACAATTGACAATATTTTTAACTTAACTTGCATGGCGCATTTACGTTTATCTGAAAATAAAGGAAAATTATTTACTTTTTTCGTAGATTTTTAAGTGCATTTGATACTATAGATAGAGAAGCGTTAGCTTACAAATTGTTGTGCATTGACATCTTCAAAAATGTCAAAAGTATTTCGAAATTATTATGACGGCACTTCCGCGTTGGTATGGTGTGGCAAAGGTGTGACAGCTCCTTTTAAAACCTCCACAGGCCTCAGGCAGGGCTGTATAGCGAGTCCAACCAATTTTGCTTTGTTTGTTAATGATCTACCTGAGGTGCTGCAAGGAGGTTGTAATTTTGGGGGGAAACGTGTAAAATTTAATTGAATTATGTGTTGTTATTTCCGATCTTTAAAGTGTTGTTTTTATTAAAAATAAACTTTTATTTTTAATTTTAGTTGGAATTTTTTACTTGCAAGAAGATGTTTTACGAGTTTTGTAGAAAATCATATTACTTTTCTAATTATGATTTTATGTTATTTTTTTATGCCTCAAACCATGGACCTATTATTATATAAAAGAATCAGTGTTGAATAGAAGATGGATTTCTGGTAAACGAACCAAAAAATTTACGAAATTACTGAACATTTCCTACATTATTTTATATACGTGATTAAAATTACTCTCAAATTAAATATCCAGCAATGAGTTTTCGTTACATTATATATTTTCTTTGGACACCTTGAAATTTTCTATCTTATTCCAACGTGAAAAAATGTAGATATTAAACAAATTGTTAACTTAGCAATACTGATAGAAAATGATGGTTTGTAAAATATTCTTTTTAAAATAATAAAAAATATGTTTTAATTTTTTTCAAATCAGTGGCAGGTTTCTTTACTAGTACGGTATATATTAAAAACAATAAGATTAAAATTTGTTTACTTAAATACTTAACATTCGATAAATTATTTGGAATTGAATTATTACAAGAGTTATGTTCTCTGCCTTTTCTGGCAATAGATGGCTCAAGCATTAAGGCAATAACTATAAACGGGATTACTTTGTCTTCTTAAATTACTCGTCGATTCTTCTCAGTCAAGTCTTAACCAAGAAAACAGATTTTTAAGCATATTTTCTTAAAAACATGAATGATCAAAAACGTATCACTGGCTTTTATTTAATAAACATTTTTACTTTGCTATTTACAACATATCACCCGGCATTGGTCTTTTATGTCACATATCACACAGCAAGTATTTTTAACTATCTGGCAATTCTAAAATATTTTCAACATCTAAGAAATCAATCGTTTTAAGTGGCTACTAAACTATAATGTTTTGTTAAGGTTTGTGAAAATGTTAACATTCTATAAAAATGAATGATTATGTTATTTTACTGATAGCTATTTTAAAACGTTTAAATAATATTTCCTGCTCGTTGTAAGGTAAAATTGAAAATTTCATTTTAATATGATCATGTCTTTAATATGAAAAATAGTATGAAGCATAAAAAATTTTAAGATTAAAATATTAAGTAGCATGGTTTAGAGATTCACGGGAAGTCTTTTTTTTATTTTTAAAGGAAAATATATCCACTATTCACAGAATATATTTAACCTGAACATTTTCGACACATTTTTTAATCATATTAATGATTAACTGGCTGGGGTAGCTGAGTAGTTATAGTGCTCGCCTTTGAATCCAAAGGTTGCCGGTTCGATCCTAAGAAAAGTTAATAGCTTTTTAAAAGGTTCGATTCCGGACCCAGTTGCCATTTGTCATTGGGCTATTAATTAATGATGCTTTCTAACAACTGGTCGATGGTAGATAGTAACAAGACTGGGGCTTGGGCCGTTCCCCGTCAAAACGTTAAACAATGCCACTGGCGTAGATACACATTAAAATAAAATAAAATAAAAATAAAATAAAACTCATAAGACGAACTAACGTACCGTCGCATAACTAACACATTAAAATCCAATCTGGAGATTAAATAGTTTTCGTATAAACTTAAGATTGAATCCATAAAAGATAAAGTCTATATATCCGACTTAAACAAACTTGCAGGTGAAATGAAATGTCAAGAAACTAATTCAAAAGATAAATAATAAATAATTTTTGAGAGTTCAAAGGCGTCCTAACTCGTATGCTGAAAAATAAAAGTTGTATGATTTGTCAATGTCGATTCCAGACACGATTTAGTGGGAGCATCGCTGCCTTGACTAACAAAATGCGATTGTTAATACTGCAAGTAAAAGGTAATAGACATACTCTGAAGAATTTTATGTAAAAATTGGACTGTAAATTATTTAAAAAACGATTAAGCATCAAAAAGACACTTTTGCTCCGAGTGATCAACAACGTTTTTATATCAAAATGCAGAATTAGATGTTTAATCGTTAAAAATATTAACTATGAAGTTGTATTTTCTAGGTTATATTTGCAAATTAAGTAATATGGAGTGTGTACATTTCTGTTATTTACAAACAAAGCTCTTTATAACGTTTGAATTTCCAAATTCTGCATCTCAAAATTAATAAATGAATAATAATATACCTAACAAACACCTGACATTCCAGTCCTAGGACCTAAAAAATATTACAGCTAATTTTACAATCCTAGGACAAAAAAGAAATGGTTTTGGTACTATTGAGAGAACAAAAACAGGCTGATTTTGTGCTGAATGATAAAAAACACATTTTTATCATTCTGCACGAAATCAGCCTGTTTTTTGTTCTCTCAATAGTAGTAAAACCGATTCTTTTCCGTCCTAGGACTGAAAAATCATCTGGAGAATTTTTTAGGTCCTAGTACTGAAAAGTCAGCTGTTTTCTAAGTATAATATTATTGATTTATTAATGTTGAGGAGCAGAATTTTGAAATTCAAACGTTATAAAGAGCATTGTTTGTAAATAACAGAAATGTAAACACTGCATATTACTTACTTTGTAAATATAACCTCGAAAATACAACTTAATAGTTAATATTTTTAATGATCAAAAGTCTAATTTTGCATTATGATAAAAAAGTTGTTCATCACTCGGAGCAAAAGTGTCTTTTTGATGCTTAATCGTTTTTAAAAACTCGGCTGCGCCTCGTTTTAAAAACACGATTGCGTACCAAAAAGACCCACTTTTGCTCCTAGTGATGAAAACTACTATTTTTTAATAGGCCTGTTTTTTGTTCTCTCAATTGTACCAAAATAATTTGTTTTTTGTCCTAAGGTGGAAAAACCAGCTGTTTGCTAAGTATATTTATTCATTTATTGAATTCGAGGTGCAGTATTTTGAAATTCAAACGTTATGAAGAGCATTGTTTGTATATAAAAGAAATATAAACACTGCATATTACTTACTTTGTAAATATAACCTCTAAATACAACTTGATAGTTAATATTTTTTAACTATCAAAAGCTTAATTCTGCATTTTGATAAAAAAAACTTTGTTCATCAATCCAGAGCAAAAGTGTCTTTTTATGCTTAATCGATTTTAAAAATACGATTGAGCATTAAAAATACCCAATTTTGCTCCTTGTGATGAAAACTACCATTTTAGGTTTGATAACTCCAATATCAAAGTTCTAAGTAAAGACGTTTAAACTCTTAACACCTCGGTTTTAAGCTGGTAGAAGCCGAGTCCATGTTTTGCTCTTTTTTTAACTTGGTTCGACGGTAAACAATTAAAAAGCATTTATATCAAAAGATTAAGTACCATATAATTTATATTCTACATAAAAATATCAACAATAACAGCTAAAAAATAAAATAATAAAAACAACAGCTTTCAAAACACTGTATGGTGAGCCTATATTTCTAGGGACCCTTTATATTGAGTCTTTAAACTAAAATATTGCTTTTTTATCTGCAATTACCTTCCAACGGCTATTAACTTTATCAATTTCAAAACAATTAAATAACTATGATCAAACGGTAAAACAAAAAATGATGTTATTTTATTTATATAACATATTTTTATTTGCTGCTATTGGTTTAACAACAGACTTAAAATCAAGACAACATTTATAAACGTCTGTTCTCAAAGTCATGTTATGATGAGGCATCAAGCCGGTGCTGTCAGTTTGGTCTTATGAAAGTGGATTTTGGGGCTGATCGTACATCATTTCGTCACTATTCGATACAAGCTCCCCTTCAATCCCCGTATTATGTATTAAAAAATGTGCTAACGTCCTTATATGACACGGTGTTCCTAACCTGACCCACCTTTTAATTTATAATAAAGGTTAAATTTGAGATTTTTAGAAATGTTACTATAGGATGCTAAGTACAGAAATACTTGGTTTCATAATAGATCAAGGGATACTTCAATTTGAGGAATCAGGATGATTTTAAATGTTGATCAGATCTCATGTACTTTGGTCTAAGGCCTGAACAAGCCATCAAATTTAATGAGCTTGAGATCTGGCGAGTTTATTTGTTCAAGTGCCTCATACAAGTTGACAAAATATTACATTATCTTTTTCAGAAACAAAAAAAACCTGATGCATTGCACCCATACATAATTCTTCATTCGAACTCACCTTAAATAAGGTCAGTGTCCCATATTATAATTATATAGCCTGAATCACTCCAAAACCCCTGATCATATAAATATAAATATATCTGTTTTCAAACATTATCAAATCTCATGGAAAGGATCCTATCATCCTCTCTTTCTACTCGTTAAAAAATATCATACGCGGTACCCATAAAAACTTTAATTTCATAACCAGTTTAAAAACTTAAATTTCATTCATAATTTTGTTTTAATTTTTCCTTAATCAGTTGAGGCAAGAAAACATGAAAGTAAAATAAATCAGATTTATTAAAACAAATGAAATTTTTACACATTCAGTTAATTGGATCCACTTCTAAAAAGGCAAAGGTTTTAGTAATTAACTAACGTAAAAAAATAATAATAGTGTTAGTAATAGCTTAGTTTAAATATTTTAAACTAAGCTATAGCTATAACTATAAGAAAGCTAAGCTAAGCTAAGCTATAACTAAGAAACGGATTTTTTTACATTACTAATAGTAGCGTGTAAAAGATTCACATTGTTATAAATACTGGGAACAATAGCATTTTAATTCGAACAGATCCGCTGAAATAACTTGATTTTCTCTGTCAATCAAATACGTTATTGCTGGAATATCCATCTCTCTGATGCCTCTGGTCCCAGAAATAATTCTGGCTGAACATAATTCTTTTGTGGTTTCGTTCAAATTTGTATTATTTTTGGTTTAGTTATAAAAATATTCAGTTGTTTCAGATCAACTAAAAAAATAACTTGACCAATTACTGTTTAATATGTTTATGACTTATAGATTTTTAAATTAAAAAATTAAATCTATATATTTTTTAATTAAATGTGACTACCACGACTACAGTATTAGCGTGTGAACGCTCCAAACCAATTTACACGTGTAATGTAGTAAAAGGGAGTATATACTATATTTTAAAATATATACAAATACAAATAAATTTTTTATAAATGTATGATACAATAACGAAATAAATCAATAATTGACCATTCGAAGCCATTGTTGTTACTCATTTCAATATTGGCCTCTAGGGGCGTTTGCGTCAGTCATGGTCTATGTAATCGTTAAACACCTGCTTAAGTGACACGTTTCTGCATTAAAACTTAATTACAATCTAGGTTACTAATTTAACATATGACTTTATGATATTTCAACAATGCAAAACAAAAATGTATTTATTTAGTTTTAGAGTTATTCTATTTTTTTTTTCAATCTGTTAAATGCCTTGTGGTTTGCCTGAAATAGCTAATTAATTTTAGTGGCAAACTTTATAGCTTAAAAATACTGTGTTAAACATAATTTATTCTTCAGTTTTATTATTTAATTATTATTTAGTAGTTTTTGTTCAATACATTGTATTAGAACGTGCAAAATAAGACATAAAACAAAACACAAACTGTTTTCAAATAACAAAAAATCCAATAAAATTATAAACAACGGACTTTTTTTAAACAACGCCATAAGAGAAATTCATAACTTTATTGTTTTGAATACCTCTTTAGCACTGGAGTGTCTTAGTTTATATCAAAATGTGTGAATATTGCTTAATAAAGTTTATAATTTGATTTACTAAATTTTATTACCATCGATTTGAGATAGAAAATAGATATTAAAAATCAAACACCTTCATAAATAAAAATCAATCCAATTTCTTAAAAATTAATATCTATTCCTTAAAATTATTAAAATATTAATCAATCCAATTTCTTAAAAATTAATATCTATTCCTCGATTGTTCCTGAATAGGTTTGACACAATGTAATCTAATATGCAAATTGGTGGGTTATAGCTAAACAGATACGATTGAAATATTGTCAAATTTGAGTAAAAAAGATCTCATGTGTCACTCTCTCTTTCTATTATTTGAGTACAATACCCATAAAAACTTTATCAAACACAGCTTATAGAATTTAATTTCAAAATGAATAAGTATAATATTTAGTCAGTATTTAACTTTAATCCAAATCAAATTTGTATATTTTGTTGAAGTCTATCACATCTCAGCACACCTCTTAATTACTAGTCTAAAATAAATTGCAAGGCAATTTAAGTAATAATAAGTGAAACTCGTGTAGGCACGTGTCAGTATCAGCCAGGCTGGAAGATGTCTTGGGTTCACCCTATATCGGGTAGAGGGGGTTCCTTTCACTCAGTTTACCATCAAACGATTCTTGCTTCCACATGTTTGGACAAGGGGTAAATCGAGATTATGTATCTACTCTATACTGAATAAACCAATATTACTGATAAAAAATAAATTAAAACCAAACACTAGGAATAGTTATTCCTTGACGACTTCCATTAGGGACGTCCCTTACGGAAGTCTAGGTAAAAATCTCATTGCCCTACGTCATATCATATATAATTTTAATGGGCTTTGTATTCTAAGCAATTTGCCATGAACCTGATCTCAAAAGGTGGAGTGTATTGGGACTTGTGGCATTTTTAGTTTACAGCAATATGATTTTAATGCAAAGTTTGATTGTCTGCCATTTTTTACTCAGTCATCCTTTTATGGTCCAGTTTTCTGCATTGTATTCTACTTACAGAGACATTTAATTTTATGTACATATCAACCTATGCTTACGCTTAAGAATCTCACCTTACTCCTCGTGGACCCTCCCCATTCGAATTTGAGAGTCAATAAATCCATGAAAATAAGATATTTAGGTCCAACATAGATGTGCGTGGTAAAAACCATCTAACTTATACCTTATAGAAAATTTATAGGGGGGAAGGGGCTTAAAACTCACTCTGTATGCTATATTTAACTAACTGCATACTGTTGAACCACACGTTGTCGTCACGCAACGATCAATCATCATATAATACGAACACTCCAATTATAGCTTTAATTGATTCCTCAGATTAGCTATTACACGGCCTATTACATGTATATTGCATATCTGTGAAGTGCTAAATGTGTAATCTATCCGCTGGTAAAGAGCTTATGTAACAATTGTAGGCCATAGTCTAAATATAATAAGAGAGATCGTCGAATGCTTACAGATTTGTGGGTAAAATTCATGGAAATAAATATAAAAAAAAAAAAATAAAAAGACAAAACAGTAATGCAAATTTACATTTACGTAAACAATAAAATAAAATAATAATTAAGATTGTTACCTAAATACTCAAGGTAAGTGAATTTAAGGAAAAAGCAATGTTTAAAGTTTGACAGTCAATTAAAAGTTGAGAAAAGGTCTTAACAATTGCTTAAGTAGAGTGTTTTAAGAGGCTGAAGGTTCAGTAAATTGTGAGTCTTGAAAAGGTTTTGAATGACTTTTTGAAAGTGTCCACTTACTTACCAAGCAATAATTTTAATACGAGTATTTTTAATTATTAATTTTCTTCGATGTTATCATGTAGTTAGTTATTATCAAATTAACTGATTAGTGATCCATTAAAAGATTTCTGTTTCCATTGTGAATTTTGATTCTTTTATTACGTATACGTATTTTACTATTTGGTAAAATTTTTACATCAGCAATATTGCTTATTGGGAATATTAACTAACTGGATGATGTCAGCCCTAGGACCTGAGGGTTAATCTACTACAGTACAGCTTAATGATAACCTGATAAACTCTCCTGGCAGAACGCGTACTCGAACCCACGACCGAGCTGCCACGCTCCATCGAGGTAACCACTACGCCTTCGACACACCCAAAATTGTATGAATTGTATAAAGTTACAGATAGTTGTTTACTAAATGTTAGTTTATTTTTTTTAATTTTTTAGATAATAAATTTTTTTTGTTTTTTGACCTATACAGTATACTGTATCACTTTTCCAACAATATTTTTATACTGACCTTGTTCAATTTGGCAACTCGGAACTTTATATATACAGCACGTCGCTTAGGAGACAACACAACCTAAGTGACCAGATGCAAACTTTTTAGGAGAGCCGAAAAACTCGCGAGGGATAAAGGCGGTGTTGTATTACATGAAGAGTACGATATAACTCCGCATATCTCCAATAAACACTTTAAGCTAATAATTTGACTTAAAATGTTTGTTTCATAACCAAGACAATTAATAACACTATCTATGATATTTTAAAAAATAAATTGAAATCAATTAAAACGATAAGTTTCACCTTATGCAGAATGACATTCGTCTCTTGTTGACTACCATGTTAGAACGGAACTGGTGAAGGTGGACATTGGCGGTGTTTTTTAGTCAGTGAGATACATGGTGGTGTTAGAAGAAATATGATAGCAGCGAATTGTGTTGAATTTTCACTAAACTACGTAGGAAGGACGTGTAAAATTCATGTTTCTATGGAGATACAATAATCTAAACTAGTAAACGTGTTGCTCGAAATCGAGCAATTTATTTTAATACAATACAAATGTTACTTTTATCTCTAAATCATTGACGTCCGACCAATCCAATATTGTGAATATCTGCAATCACCAAATTTACACTGATTTACAGCTGATTATTAACACATGTTTAAAATGCTTTATTCAATCCCAATGTTATTTAAATAGGAAATTTTGAGATTTCAATGGTGGATAGCGCCTTTATTTTCAGTCCGATTCTCATCAGTTTTTGGCGGAAACAACTACAGACCAAGCCCTATCCAACGACACCAAAAACTTGAAAATCTGTTGAAAATTGTAGGAGGAGTTCTCAAGACAAAAAAACCCTTAGCGTATTAAATAAGTACTAGTGGGCCCGTGCAGCGCAATGCGCTGCATTTGTCAAGAGTACCTGGCGATCAAACCTTGAATAATTGCTAATTTGCTGTAAGTAACTCTGTAAATTACCTTGCTCCATGGTAATTTACAGAGTTACTTTGAATGAAAATTAAATTGTGATAATCTGATTACACCATATTGGTGTTTCATTAATCGATCTTCATCAATAATTCTCCAACTTCCCAATGTTATAGTGTTGAGATTTGGTGGTCGTTCTTTTAGGTCCAAAGTAGCTAGAATTAAGTAATGGTTCTTATGCCGATTTGTCTTAGAGACTCTGCCTATAAAACTCCTATAACATTTATAATAAATTCTCGTGATGTTGGATCTAGATAGTTCATCAAACAAAAAACGTAAAGAAAAATAAACGGAATAAAATCAATATTTAATTACAACTCCCCGGTCCTGTATGAGCTATGCAGTTCTCACTGCTGCTGTTCTTTTTTCTAGTAATTTATGAGTTTGTATGCGCCATAGTGAATTAGCTAATACTATTGCACGGTCTATCTTCTTATTCCTATAATGGTTTTGTCTGTTACGTCCCTTTTTCTCTTGGCCTACTGAACAGATTTTTAAGACTGAGGTGTCATTTTAAAGCTTAGGATATAGCGCGTGGGCGAATCGTAATTAAAAAGGTCATATCGTTTCGGGCTTTGGCCCCCTCGCCTTTGATTTATTTCTAGACGGTGCTTTAAAATGTCGATTAACTTTCATTGTACGATGTTTATAAATGTGAACTGTAACTTAACAGCTGATACTTTCAGACGAATTTTTAAGTCAGATTGTAAACAAAAATACATCTCTTTCACTTCATAACCAACATTTAGATCAGTTTCTCTCATACAGAATCAGCATGAAATGCGCAATTTGCGCACGGGCCACCTCGTTACTATTTATAATGGGCTGAATCCTCGTTAACTTAAATTTCCATGGCATTACAGAATTTAAACAAACAAATCACAAATTAAGAAAATCTACATCTTTGTTGGCCCATTTTGGTTTGATGTAGCGTTCATATTTTAGTTAAATTTTCTCCTTATACAAACCACTTTTGCAATAAGCTTGGTATCTAATACTGGAGGTAAAAAACTTTTGTAAATATTGTCTTTTTTAAACAGGTGTTTTAATATCTGTAGCATTCTGCATTAAATTTGTTATAGTCTCACAGTAAACCGGTTATTAAATTTACACCAACAACCAACAATCCCTTTTCCTCGTCCACAGCAGTTTGAAAACCCATGCTCAAACATTTAGTGTTCTATTTTAATGTTTGTTAACTTTCGTTGTTGTTTCAATACTAATCTGACAACCCATAATAATCACGTCAAAAATTTCAATTTCCAAACCTGTTTTTGTACAGGAGAATGAATTTTCTGGGGTTAAGTTACTAAACTTATTTTTGTGCCCAAATACACATAAATACAATGTTCAAGCAAAGTCCACCACTTTGAGGAAAAGGTAAATCACACAATTCGTTCCACACATAGACACTCAGTGTATTAAAGTAGAGAATTGTGTTTCAGTACCAGAGTAGCCCAATTACTTCTATTCGGCTAGTTTTTATTACATGTGTTTGTTTGTTTTACAATCAACAGCTGTTTTATTTTGCAATTCAATAAAAATTGTTCCCCATGTTAATCTTATGGACAAAAAAATAACTTTAAGGGCTTCCCGTGGGCTTCAGAATTAAAATATCAAAAATCTAAAACCTTTATGCAAAACTACAAACTGAGACCATTATTTTTACACCTTAAACGTTAAAATCGGTCCAGAAATAACGGAGGAGTTTTGTTCACAAAAAACAGCCCTCACGTATTAATATAAGAGTTAGATTTTGCCAAAAATGTCACTTAGGTGGTGTTGTTTCTACTGTAGTTATAACAATAAGACGCCGATTATGAATGTGCAGCACATGATTGCCCCTTGCCCACACTACAGCACAATACATCACGGCGTGGCGAGCTGTTATTATTGCCCATAACGAGGTGGACCTGCCCGTGTTTACCTGATGTTATCTCTTGCTGATAAACGCCGCATGATGCATGTCATGTCGTTATCACACGATTAAAACATGCCAGTAACTATCCATATTATATATAGTACAAACTGACTATTCTTAGGTTTTAGTGTCTCTAATCCAGCACTTCAGGCCTGGGCAGCCTGATCATAACCTGATACAATTTAGTCAGGTTTAGGTTTAGATAATACCTGATTGATATGTTTATGGATCGTTCTCAGACTGAGATGTGTAAATCTCACGAGATTATGCCTGCTTAGATTATTAAAACTTCGAAATTTTATTCCCCTGTTTACCAATTTTTTTCACAAACTTCATTTTTCGTAAACTTAACTATGAAATAATTTGTCCAAACGATATAATTGAAAATATATAATTACAAAATAAGTTAGTAGACCCAGAGTATAAAAAGGAAACTTGTAAATAATCCTGTTAAGTAAAGATATTTTTATATCTACTAGTGTCCGATGCCCTATAAAAATACAAAGTTATAATCCTTGTTAGTTAGTATTCCTCAAAGTAGTTGTGTAACTTGTATTTACTCGTATTTAATTTTGTCTATTCTAAAACTTTTTATAATATTAATAAGTCAAATAACAAACATTATATAAAAGTGTTTTTTTTCACAAGTTTTCCTGTCTTGGAAATTACAAGTCTATCTAATTTATCACACCAATAATAATAATTAGTGCAAAACTTATTCAACTACCTGGAAAGATAGGTAGATTCTTTTTTTTATTAATTTTGTTTACAGTTCTTAATAATTTTTTAAATGTATAATTATCCACATTATTGTAAAAACAATAATTCTACTACATTAGAATATTTAAATGTGAATTTATGCATCACGCTACTGATAGACGTTTTTGAAATAATTGCGTTAAAATTCTTATTTTATACGGTTAGATCAAGATTTTTGTTAATCTTTCGACACTGCACACATGGAAGTAGTTTATACCTAAAAGAGTACTCCACAATTTTCCTTTAAAAAACCTGAACCGTTTAAAAAGTCGCAAACAAATAATATTGCAAACGTTCAACCATATTCTACAATTGTTAAACATTCTTCATTCACGTACAATTACTGACAAAGACTATACATTGAAGACGGCTGGTTTTGTATCTTTGACAGTGCATCACTCAAATTTCTCCCGACGATAAACGTCATCAGCCCCTGACTGGTGTCAGATCCACTACAAGATTGTACTGCAGTGACAGTCACCAACCCTTCTGCTGTGGTTTACTCTTATCAAATTCTAATTAGTCGTTTGGTTAAACGTTTATCCTAGGCTATTTAAGTTGTTGAACATTTTTCCAAAGGAGTAAGGCTGAATGTTGGAGGAAATATCTGGAAGACGTCACTCCGATCCGTGGGACCTGGGTTATAAAAATGTAAACCATAACTCGGGGGCTGCTCTCCACCACCATGGAAGTATTGTTGTAAAACCAAGGGTGGTATTGTAACACCCCTGTTTCCAGCATATCCAGTTAGGGTAAATTTCAGACGGGTAGAGAACATTCCTCTTTTCATCAAGTTGGAGGAGTTGGTGGATGCCCTGAATAACAACAAAGCAAGTTGATAGGAGCGTCGCTCGCCTTTGGCAAGCTTATGGAGATTGTCTTAAGTCCCCGGTCAAGTAGAAGAAGACTGATGATGTGCATAAACGAATGCTTGGAGGTGTGGACAGATTCTCTCCCCAAGGAGGAATGACAGATTTGGATAAACCGACTGTTTCGTCAAACATCAATGTCACATCCGCGTATCGTACAGTGTCCAATCCGGCTATCCTGGTAATAACTGGAGCTATCCCTGTCCATGTCTTGGAATTGGAACTGAAGAGAAAGACGATATATCAGAGACAAGTTGATGTCGGTAATTACCTAGAAAGAATACAGGAACGACACCAGAAACCTACCAGCAGTGAACTTCCAAATATGACAAGTGAGCTGATGGGAGCTGGAGAGTCACTTTTGAAGGATTTGAGAATCATTAAGGAGGTTCAACCCTGGGTGGGACAGCGGCACGGTGAACTGGGCTAGTTCCTTAATCAATTCTTGTCGTGTCAGGGCTATTTCGGTGGGACAGGATGCCGGTTCACCTGACTGCATTTATTTCGTACATATCGTTCTCTGACCCAAGAAGACCGATATATATAACGCATTGATCGCTGTCTTGATCTTTGGAAAAATGTATGGCTTGATCGGGAGTGTACCGTAAATGGTAAAACTCAAAGTGAAATCTGAGCTGACGTAGGCTAATGCTATTAGTAATCCCAGGCTAGTGTCTGAAAGCTTAAGATGAGGTATTTTGACTTGACTGTGTTGTAGGCATTCTACACTACAGGTTAGTCATCTGTGTGCGCAAAAGCATTAATTCTCCTTCCCTGAAAATAAATAAAAATAACAAACGAATAGCTTCTTTTTTGTAACCGCACTTTGACCAAGATTAAAGTTCAACATGGAGGGCTTATCTAGAAAAGTGGTTCCAGTATTTGCATTATTAAAGCTAGAACTATAACATAGTGAAAGTGTAACCAATATGGTTATTCTTTATGTGACGAAAAAGATTGTTTTTATTTAATGTGGTTTGAAAAGAGTCGATACACAATCAAGGTAGATAACTTGTTGAAGATGTGGAAGCAAGAAGTCTTTGATGTCAAATTGAGTGAACGGACTCTCCGCTACCCGCGACCGAGTGAAGCCGAGACTGAGACGGCCTGCTGTTGAACATGTTGTTCAACATCTGTGTTGAACCTGACATTTGTCCCCGTTACTGCAATGAGGTACACATCTTGTTACTTATTGTTAAGATTAACTATATTTCATAATTTTTACTGGAGAAAACTTACTGTAACATCACCTATTTATTCCACAACTGATCCATATATTTAAGGTGGATTGTAATTTTGAACCTCAAAATTGAATTTGTAACAGTAAATACAAGACGATGGAAAGAATTCACTCTTTAAAAATACACTATATTATTTATTTTGGTTTTTAGATATGGCAATAAAAAATGTAAATGACGCTTTAACTTAAATTAATCCGTCTAAAAAACGGAATAGTTCGCATGCTCGTTAAAATATATAAAAATAATAATAATAAATTTCTCAAAACTGAAAGCACTCTGTAAAAAATGTTTTATTGAACTATCTAAAAATTAAATAGGAATAGACGAAATTAAGTAATATTTTTTAGTTATAAAGTGACAATATTCCCTATAAAATTCTTTGTTTACTAAACAATCAGTTTAATTTACGGTATTAAAGAAATTTGCTGTAATTAACTAGCAAACACTATTGATTAACAGTATTTCAGTTTTTCTAAATAAACTAATAAACATAATCATGTGTTTTGATAAAGACTTGCCATCCAGAGTTGAACAATTGTATTATGCTGCAAAACTGACAAGCGTTGTCCCCTGAGTGCACAGTACAAATGGAACAGTCATTGTCTCATTGGCTTCGAGTAGTCAATCAACTGTTTGTTAAATGATGCATGTATTGCAAACCTTATTTTAACATCCTGCATTCCATTTTACTATTACATAACATCTTCGAATGTCGTAAAAAAAATCTACAATAGCGTTTAACCCCAAATTAAATGCAATTAAAAAGACGATTTGTTGACATGGAGGACTAGCTTGTGGTTTATGAGTGTAAATTAAAACTTCTTTTTATTCCAAAAGATGAAAATCGCATAACACAACACATCAAGTTTCATAGAACTTGGTGGAAACTGTGAATGAATAAAAAACTTAGCAGTGATACCAATCCACTTTATACTTTCACCATCAGCTCGGGTAAATTAGTCGTGTTTATAATGAGGGTTGGCTTTACTTGATACCTCTGTTCTGCCCAATTAAAATATGGCGGCAACTTACCGTTGTTATTGTTGATTTATTCCACCAAATAACTCGTGATGTAGTAGACTTGATTGTTTATTAAGTTCGATTAACTCCAAATTCTACTCTCTGGAGAACAATTTGTAGTTAAACAAATTCAAATTTGTTTAACAACCATCCGATCTAATATTTATTTTTGAACAATATTTTGTTCAGAGAATTACTGACAAACTTAATTTGGATATTCCTGGGGAGACACATTTGATAGACAGACAATTCTGTTATTTCCTTGGGTCGACAAGACATTTTACCTCTGAGTAGCGGACTTCTATCGAAAGAAATAGGCCTGCATCTTAATAGCCACAGTTAAAAATAATTGTTTGAACTCATAAGCAAAAATATTGATTTTTTCATGTAAAAATTGACTTATGTTAACATTTTTACATAAAATCACAGTCAATACCATTTTAAACAAAAACAAATCAAATAAACTGTTCCATTTTTATAATGCTCCATCAGAATAAAATTAAATGGACTAGCTAAAAAAACAAGTCTGCAAAAAAGTCTTGCTTAAAACAAAGAAAAATTAGAAACTAATGAAATCATGATGTTAAAATAATACAACGTGTTCAGAATTAGTAAACAATACTTTGATGACAATAAATACAATTCCTACTATAAGTTTTGTTATTCTTAGGATCCTCAGGAGTCTTTAGCTACAATTTGTAAACGTTGAAAAAATTGTAAATTGTATAAGAAAAACACAATTTATCATGATACATTAATTGCAATATATTTTCCAGTCAAAAAATATGAGAATCGTCAGTGAGTTAAATACGAGATCTTTCTGTGAGCGTTGGCGGTTAGGGACTGGGAGGTCATTTGAGGAGGCGGAGTAATTCCCTTTACTGTTATTGCCTAAACATCTCCGACTGTGGTGGAAGCGGCACCGAGATTTCATGGCAAATTGATCATTGAAATTACACATACAGTATTATACTTTTATGATAATCTAAAATGAGTTGATAGGTTGTGTTCAATGAATATACTAGTAGGTACAGTAATAAAACAACAAGAACAAAAACATAAAAACGACATTCTAGCATCACGGACTACTTTCTAGATAAAAGTTATTGAAAAACAATTCAAGATTCAAAATGTTTTTACTTACATATTTTTTATTCTTTGTTTATCTTTAGGGGTAGAAACTACGATTATTTTATTCACACGAGGAATCTAAACTGTGCAGCCAGTCATCACACAAAATATCCAATATTTAAATATAATTGTTGCTTCTGACAAAAATAAATTTTCTATAAGCTATGAAGTAGCTTTGAATCAATATTCTGAGCCTTAGTTCAATTCCGTATTATATAGGCTAATTTGAATTAAACTTATGAATCATTTTGTGGATTTAAACTTTAAATGTAAATTAAACTGCCATTAAAGAGTCGCTTTGGCATAACACTGTTTCCACGTTAGTGAAGAGATTATTAATGGAGAATGACGTTAGCAGCTGGATAACTTTTAAGGCGTTATGAAGGGATGAAGGGCTGAGCGTATGTCGAAGGAGCGGAATGATGTATGATCAGCCCCAAAATCCACTTTCATCATCATAAGATCAAACTGCACCGACTGGTTGCCTCATCATAACGTGACTTTCAGTAATGACTTAAATCAAGTAGGCCTTTTTTGTGGTGGCAGATTCATTCAAGCAATGATACTTCGATTGTCCTCATTGTACGAGTATAACTTTACAGATAACGTCTACTTGAACATAATTGTAAGCTCCTAAAATATTTTAAATATACATTATTTCTATAAGTTCCTTTATTATTTGTTGCTCTTTAACCTCTCTACAGCACTCTAAAGCCTCCAAAGATTATTAAAATAACCACTAGGAGTTATTTCTATTTAAGTGAACATTCTGCCAAACACGTTTGTTTATTTTTTTTACCTCTCCACCGTTTGTTTCTGTTAGCCGATACGTAAAATCTTGAAAAAAATACAAGATAAGGCCAAACCCTAGAAAATATATTTGCAGACGATTTCTGTTGGATGCTTTTAGAAATATTTTTGGGTAAAGGTAACATCAGAGACGGACTAACTTATACATTTCGTGGGATATTAAGTCGTATAGTATAACAAAATGTATATATGCGGTCTTGTATAAACAAAGTACTGATATTCAGGCATTACTTTTATTTGGGCCGTCTTGTCGGCAGGTTGTTACAGTGTTTCCTAATTAAAGGATATTCTTGGAAATGGTAATAACATTGACAAGGACAACGCTGATAAATAAAAGGCTATTCCTAGACCAAAGTTGATTTCAATATCAATCGGATGTTCAATAAATTTACCGTAGACATGTCAAGGGTTTTACTGCGAGAAATTTTCTAGAATACAAACTATTTCGAAACTGTAAATGGTTTTTTTGTTATATTTCTAAAATTCGTCAAATTCCCAAAATAAAATTCTACAAATGTAAAATTCTAAAATTCCCAAGTACAACACTGCACAGAGCTAGTAATCAACAGGAACTGTTTGTTATCTTTGTCAAAGTAGGTCAGTTGTCCAAGACAGATAAGATACCTAATAGCGACAATAATCAGTCTTTTGCGTTATAAACATTATGAGTTAATATTCATTAAGTAACATTCTTCGTAAGAATTTCATGAAAACACTATAAAACAAATGTTTATAAAGTATACGGTCAATATTCGTTATGTGCCCAAATCTCTTTCTATGTGGGGTTATTTGGTTATTAGATAGGATTTAACGAATTTTAGAACGATGTTTGAAGTACACAAGTTATATATAACATACAAAACACTGCAAATGTAAATGAATGTGATGAAATAATGTCCTTATTTCCTCGAATATGTTTGCTTTTTCCGGTAGACGTTTGCGCCGTATGAATTCGAACAATTAGCTGTCCAACAATTGTTACATTCGTGTTTCCGACAGTAAAACAGCAAAACTCTATCAAATCCGAACCGTGAATTTGCAACCATGTTATTTTATCTTAGTTTTACATCCTGTCGACACTGAATTTTACCACAACGCCATATTTTCCAAAGTGTTCATTATAATTTAATGCGCAATCTCAATTAATAATTTCTTAGGTAAATTTTCATGTACATTAGTTAAAAAATATTAGAAGGCAAATCCCAAGTACAACACTGCACAGAGCTAGTAATCAACCGGAACTGTTTGTTATCTTTGTCAAAGTATGTCAGTTGTCCAAGACAGATAAGAGCGACAATAATAGTAACTGAACAATGATTTAATAATGAATAACTTGTTTAATTAAATCCTATTTATCCTGTTGGCATAAAACTGACGAATATGATAAAATAAAGGTAATATCTTAGTAATGCTTATTAAATTTATTCCATTATTTCATTGCAAGAAATCTTAAAACTTATTTGTTTTAGGGCCGTTAAAATCTTTGAAATATGTATTTATTCAAGGTGCAAATATATGATTCCAATTGATTCAAGGTAGCTTCATATGCATTCGAAGTTTTCAGTCCTGTCCTCTAGTATTCTCCATCTTCACAGAGGTACATTGCCAACTTCTTGGTTTGCCCTAACTGATAAACCTCAGATAATTAAAAATAGGCTATACTTATGCTTTTTTAGTTGAAATACTGAAAGTATAGATGTTTTCACCGTTGTTGAATATTAAAAACGCTCACTGGAATTAAAATTGGTAAAAACGCTTTAATTGGTATTCTAAACTGGTAATGAAGTATCACTAAGTTTTTGCAGAAGATAGGTCGATCTCAAACTACCAGAGGTTAAATTCATCTGCAGTCTTAGATCTAACATTTCTCGTTTCGTTATAGAGAGTCTTCCAGCCGATTTGATTCTATTTCGCCGCCACCCCGATTGATAGTAGTTTTCACTCACTTTATCTTGATGGAAGCTTTCCTTCTCCCTTCAGTCTGCATTTGACATTTCAACATTACTTTTTTTAAATTATTCCTGAAGAAGAATCATTCGGCGTAAACAATTTTTTGAAAATTGTTGGGTTGGATCACTAAAGGATCACTACTTCTTATACAAGTCCCCTATATAACAGGATACAACTAGACTTGACAGGTAACAAGTTTTTTTATCACTGATTATCTAAAGGAATCTTAAGAAATAAACTAGCTTCAAAATAATTTTACCCCACTTTTTTGTATATGCGGTAAATAAACTTCTGATGAATGTTAGTTTAAAAGATTTTTTGGATACCGTAGTTACATTCGCCCATTTTACCATGGGACCTCAAATACCCCGGATTTGGTAAAAGATTATTGGGAAACCGTTAGAGTTAAAATTGGAAGTTTCATTTTCAATATAGTTTTCAAATTTAAAGTTACAAGTAACATCTATATATACAGGGTGTTCGGAAAAAACGTTTCAGGAATTCAGGAGGTTATTGCCCACATCAAAATAAGCAAAAAAGTTCCAGTAAACATATGTCCTAAAATGCTTCGTTAACCCGCTAGCCGCCATTTTGTTTTTTACACTAAATAATTTGTATTTCCGTAATGAATCATTGTATTAAATTAATATTTGGCATGCACCTTCATCATAGCAATACCCATTTTCAAGAAAAAAAGAATTTTTTTCCTAAGTGTATTTTCAAAATGGCGGCCATTTTAAAATTTTAAACTAAAATATCTGAAAACCGGTAAATTTTATGAAAATTTTATTAGACACAAAAAAGTTGAAAAATTTAATTATCTAACCAATGGTACCAAGTTTGTAAGGATCTGACAACAAATAACGGAGTTATTGAGATTTTTCAGCATAAATACATTGATTTTGCATTGTAATTAATGCAAATTAAGGTAATTTTAATTGAAAAATCTCAATAACTCCGTTATTTAATATCAGATCCTTACAAACTTGGTACCATTGGTTAGATAATTAAATTTGTCAACTTTTTTGTATCTAGTAAAATTTTTATAAAATTTACCCGTTTTGAGATATTTTGGTTTAAAATTTTAAAATGGCCGCCATTTTGAAAATACGCATTGGAAAAAAATAACTTTTTTCTTGAAAACGGGCATTGCTATGATGAAGGTTCATGCCAAATATTAACTTGATACAATGATCCATCGCGGAAATAAAAATTATTTAGTGTAAAAAACAAAATGGCGGCTAGCGGGTTAACAAAGCATTTTAGGACATATGTTTACGGGGACTTTTTTGCTTATTTTTATGTGGGCAATAACCTCCTGAATTCCTGAAACGTTTTTTCCGAACACCCTGTATATATATATGCAAGCATGTTTCGTTTTCTCCTTTTGCTCAGCTCGTGTGCGTCGTAGAAGAAATCCACGCACACCGTTAGAAAGGTATGAGCAGAATCACGTTCTAATTCAAATCGGACACCAGGGCTACACAGGGTTTGAAAAATCCAATGTTAAATTTAAATTTCCAATGTTCAAGTTCCAACTGCTCCTCCTGGAGTAGCGGTACAGCTGTGACTTTTTAGCCTCAGTTAAATGACTTATTTAATCGCTTATTCAATTATCTTGCTTATTTATTAACCGATTTTCACAATTTTTAAATCATTGGTTGTTAAGTATACTTTTTTAACACATTCTAACATAAAATGTACTAACTTATATGGTTTTTGTGCAATATAAAGTTAGATTTTAAACGGCCACCAATTTTAAAATTTGAATTGTAAAACATTGATTATTTTTTTAATTAGACTTTTGTTTAAAAAAGTTGTACACCAAACTTGACACTTGAAAAACTGTATCTTATTACAACAAATCATTCTTAAATGAAAACTTTGTTCTTTAAAATATACAAAATGGTGGCTGTATGGTTAACTATGGAGATTTGGAAGTTTTAAATAAACTTCCAACTTGTCTTTAGGTCAGAAATAATAACTTAATAGGTCTGTAGAGAGCTCAGGGACACCGTGTATACAATTTATGTACATGGATAGTGTCGATAGTAGGCTATATGATAATATTACCAATACATATACCACTTAATCTTCATCTATAAAACATTGCACTTTGCATAATCATTAATAATTGCTTAAAATAATCCAATAATCCAATTAATTAGAAACCCCGTAATATAGTTTTATAATGGGTTAAAAGGAGTTACATTATCTCACATTTTATTAATTAATGTATTTATAGTTTTTAAGAAATAACACTTTTCACTGTGATGTATTGTTGTTTTTGGTTGCTAAGGAACATAGTTAAAAAAATTTAATATTCATTCAATCATTCTGGAACAAATTTACCCCACTTCCAATTGCTGCTTCACTCTACGGAGTAAATGTTGAATTTCAATTTTGACTTCAGGTAATAAGGCACTACATTATATTTAAGCCTAAACATCCTTTCAGCAGTCGTAGCTATTTGGTGCAGCTCTTTTTCATCACTCACTGTCAAACTCTCTGAGGTTATGTTACATCTTTTAATTTTTAGGACCTCTCTAGGCTTACAACGATGAAAAAAGATGTTTACAATTTTTTTTAGATTGATTTGATTTGTGTTTATTACTATGCAAAGATATTATGTTATATAAATATGTTCTATTAATGTAGGGTTTGCAATATTACTAGCAAAACTCCTGAGCATCATCATTTAAAAAAGTTAGAGAGAAGAAGACTTAAATTCTTACAAAACCGTAAAGGGGTAAGCTCCTACATCATGAGAACTCGTCTTCATTGGCTTATTCGCTTTGCTCACTAAACTCCAAGAATAACTTGAATACTTTGTTCACTGTCCTGTCAGTATAGTATTAACATTCTGTAGCTATGAGTGCTATATTCTGTTGTTCACTTGTACAACTTTATCTATAAAATGTCTGCTATTGATTGGCCTTAGCTGTTGCAATTAAACAGTGCTGTGGATTATTTGTTTTGGTGATCCTTATTTAAAATTAAAAACTTTTATTATAAAAAAAATATATCAGTTCAATTAAGAGTTTGAGATATGGCTTTCCTTTCCTTTGAAAATTTTGAACTTTGGAATGCACTATTAATATTTTCTTCTATGAAGCAAACAATAACACTGATTTTCTTATATGAATAGCTTCTTTTACTTTTTTTCTGACTATTTTATCTACAAGTAAATTTTATGTGTTTTCAGGAAGCCCTTTAGAGCTCTTAATATCTGCCAGACTTCTCCACCACCTCTCGCCATGAATCAAAAGACAAGAAAGTGGCGTACCGTTGTGCAGAGTGGATTGCTGAGAAAAAGTTCAAGCCTTCGGAAAGCTAAGATGTTTTGTAATTTTCTATTAGAAATAAAACTAGGATTCCAATTTCTGTTTAAAATTAGCAGGAATATCAAAAGCCAATTTGCAATTTTTAGTATTTTTATGAAGTTTTAACTATTAAATGTTTTTCCAATGATATTTAGTAAAAATGAAAGGTCTCTAAAACATTGCCTCTCTCTTGTTATTTGCAGGTTAGCAGTATCAGTATACAAAATTAAAAAAAAAAAAAAACGATAAAAAATAAGTTAAAAACAAAAAGAGTGGAATTAGTAGTAAGGAAAAATCTAAAATTAATTAAATCAAAGAATAAAATGAAAAAGAAAAAATAATAAAAAATATTAAGGAGAATAAAAAAGATAAAAGAGAATAGAAACAAATGGCAGTGCAATTAGAAACTAGGGCAAAATCCGAAATTAGTTGAATCTAAGAATAACAAAAAAAGGAAAAAAGAAAAGAAAACATATACAAATCAAGAAAAACAATAAAAAAGAAAACAAAAGATTAAAATCTTACAAAAATAATGCAATTAGAAATAAGGGAAAATCCAAAATTAGTGAAATCGAAGAATGAAAATCAATAGTAGCAAAAAAAAAAGAAGTAAACAAATAGATGTGAGGAGTGTAAATAGTTTGAAGAAGTGCTAATAGCAGTAACAAACCCAAGATTAGAAGTAGGCCTACAACAGTGAAAATCTAGAATTAAGGATCGTCAATGTTTAGCAGTACCGTGAAGTGTCATCCATAGCAGTAACACCGTCAAGATTAGCATTACAACAGTGGACATCTAGAAGTAAGGAACGTAAATGTTTAGCAGTCTGGTGGAGTGTCGTCTATAGCAGTAATAGATTTCGAAGAGTTTCACCGAAAATCTAAAATGGATGTAAGTGTTCTCAACAAATACACATACCTTTAATTACCAAAAGCTGCAATAATCTTCCACTTTCCAATAATGGCTCTTCAAGGTCTATAATGTTAAATATAAATTTTGACAATTTTCTATTTTTTTTATGTTATTACTGATTTTAATATTTATAAATTACTTTTATTTAAGGCACAAAAGTATCAATTAATATTAAATTCTGGGGGTTATTGCAGCATAATTATATTTTATTAGGATTCAAATTGTAAATTGGCTTGATAACTGCTAATTTTGAAATATTTTCCATTATAATAATGCTGCCATTTTTATTAGGCCTACAAAAAAGTTTTAAATGGTAAATGTAGTTGTAAATGGTAAATTATTTGTATTACTACATGTTTATTGATAAGTTCTTTGGTAAAATATCTGTGGTTTTCACTTGATACTATTATTATTATCTACTGTATTAAGTTACTCCAGCATAAAGATAAGGTAGGCTATAAATAATTTTTTGGCTGAGTTTGTCAGGGTTTTCCGGTATTTGTAATAACGTTCACCTACTTGTCATAGCAGTTTTGAGAATTCATTGTATGAAATTAGACGATATTTATTTTTCTATGAGTACCTCGTGCGGTGCTATCATACTAATTTGTCCCCTGGGAATGTCTGTAAGAAATGTAGGTTAATCCTTACTTAAGGTACATAGTAAATTTTATCAATTTGTGTTAATAAACCAACAACATACAGTTGTTTTTTTATTTTTTTTTTTTATTTAGGCTACTTCTTAATATTAAACAAAACAATTAAATAAAACCCTATTTTTTAGTATAAAAAACCTTCCAATCAACCTGGTTTACCTCAGGAATCAGGTTACCTGGCTTAACCTGATGAATGATGCCCTACAATTCTGCAATAGTTTCCTTTAAAAAGTCATCGTGTTAGTGGATCCAGATATTGAACCACTGCGTGTTGATGCACACACAACTAATTCAAAACTACTGATAATGTGTTAGAAGATTGCTGTCTTTTGAGGATTGGGATCTGCCCTTCCCCCCATCAATCCAAAATTCTTTAAAACAATGCCGTGTATCAATAAAATCTACGTTTTGCAATTTTAATTTTTTTCATTGTTTAACTTTACAATATTGTTCTCTCACCTTCAGTTCAAGTTTGAAGGAGTCCGGCAGGTCATTTTGGTAGACGGACGCTAGCGTCTCCAGTATTTTATATGCCTCTTTACATTACAGGTTATTATTTGCATTTTTAATTATTTTCAAACCATCGGAAATTTGCGAAATGTGCATGTTAGGATTACGATGAACAATCACCGACTTGGGTATGTGTATATAATTCCTATAATGTTAGACGCTATGGCAGGTAGATGAAATATTATAGGCAATCCATGTATTAGCATCTGTCGTAACGGAGTTACTCATGTTGATTGCATGCTGTTACCGAGCTGTGATTGAAATTAGTGTATTACTGGCTATTGCATGTGTAATACACTGCTGATTTGGTATAATCTACACTTGAAAGATTATAGTTCTGGTTTTTGCATTATTCTCTAAGGTCTTTATTGTTTTTCATAACTTGGTTTTATTAAGAATAGTGGTGAAAAAAATTATATAAAACAATAGTTTTTAATTAGGCTTCTTTAAAATTGTTGCTTATTTACACAATTTCGAGTTTAGCTATTTATTAAATCAGTACCAGGAGGACCGAGCTTATCATAGTAATATTATTAAGCGTCACTTTCGTTTCTCAGACAAAGTTCGTTTTTCTCTGCTTACTCGCCCTCTTTTTTTAGGACGGGCTCTTTCACGTCTCTCACTCGCCAGGCCAAATGGTGCTGGACTATAACTTTTGTGAACCAAAGGTTAAGGATGTAACACATTGTTTTATATATATACAGTTATCAGCTAATTTATGTTCAATTTAGTAGATATAAAAAATCTCCATAAGGATACCATGGGCATCTTGAAGTGCTATAGGACCGAAACCTGATTTTTCTAAGCCATGGAACAGAATGCAATCAATTCCTGGTTACCAAAACCCCCATTTCCAACCAAAAAATAAAAACCCTTGCAAGGAAAAACAATTTTGTAAGTGCAAACAGTGCTTGTTTTAGGGTATAAATAATGTATCAAAAATAATATTTCAGTAAACCATGGGACAATTAATTGCTTCTTCAATAAATTGCTTCAACAAAACTAAATATTTATTTACAATAGGCAGGACTTTACTTTGATTATAAAACTCTGCTTTGAGTATTTAAACAAAGTATACCGTTCCGTTTATGTTCTACTTTAGTATTTTGTAACGAAGTTTCTCGTTAGAATTGAATGAAGCCTAGTGCATTTACCCAGTGGGCTACCCGCATATCTAGGTTGTAAATGCATTTGCAGATGTAATGTGGTCCATCCTGATGCGTCCTCTAATCATCAGGTGTTTATTATTCATCAAACTGCGGTGATGCAGGGCGATGAATAATCAAACAATCTTCACCTAGAAAACATACTGGCGTTATCTAACTCACTCACAGGCATCATCTCACTCAATCACTGGCATTATCTCACTCACTCACTGGTATTATCTCACTCACTCACTGGCATTATCTCACTCACACACTGGCATTATCTCACTCACTCACTGGCATTATCTCATCCACTCACTAAGATTATCTCACTCAATCACTGGCATTATCTCACTCACTCACTGGCATTATCTCACTCACTCACTGGCATTATCTCATCCACTCACTGGAATTATCTCATCCACTCACTGGCATTATCTCACTCACTCACTGGCATTATCTCATCCACTCACTCATGGCATTATCTCACTCACTCACTGGCATTATCTCACTCACTCACTGGCATTATCTCACTCACTCACTGGCATTATCTCACTCACACACTGGCATTATCTCACTCACTCACTGGCATTATCTCATCCACTCACTAAGATTATCTCACTCAATCACTGGCATTATCTCACTCACTCACTGGCATTATCTCACTCACTCACTGGCATTATCTCATCCACTCACTGGCATTATCTCACTCACTCACTGGCATTATCTCACTCACTCACTGGCATTATCTCACTCACTCACTGGCATTATCTCATCCACTCACTATAATTATCTCACTCACTCACTGGCATTATCTCACTCACTCATGGCATTATCTCACTCACTCACTGGCATTATCTCACTCACTCACTGGCATTATCTCACTCACTCACTCGCATTATCTCACTCACTCACTCGCATTATCTCATCCACTCACTATAATTATCTCACTCACTCACTGGCATTATCTCACTCACTCATGGCATTATCTCACTCACTCACTGGCATTATCTCACTCACTCACTGGCATTATCTCACTCACTCACTCGCATTATCTCACTCACTCATGGCATTATCTCACTCACTCACTGGCATTATCCTACTCACTCATGGCATTATCTCACTCACTCACTGGCATTATCTCATCCACTCACTGGCATTATCTCACTCACTCAGTGCCATTATCTCACTCACTCATGGCATTATCTCATCCACTCACTGGCATTATCTTACTGACTTACTGGCATTATCTCACTCACTCACTGGCATTATCTCATCCACTCACTGGCATTATCTCACTCACTCACTGGCATTATCTCATCCACTCACTGGCATTATCTTACTGACTCACTGGCATTATCTCATCCACTCACTGGCATTATCTCACTCACTCATGGCATTATCTCACTCACTCACTGGCATTATCTCATCCACTCACTGGCATTATCTCACTCACTCAGTGCCATTATCTCACTCACTCATGGCATTATCTCATCTACTCACTGGCATTATCTTACTGACTCACTGGCATTATCTCACTCACTCAGTGCCATTATCTCATTCACTCATGGCATTATCTCATCCACTCACTGGCTTTATCTCACTCACTCACTGGCATTATCTCACTCACTCACTGGCATTATCTCACTCACTCACTGGCATTATCTCACTCACTCACTCGCATTATCTCACTCACTCATGGCATTATCTCACTCACTCACTGGCATTATCCTACTCACTCATGGCATTATCTCACTCACTCACTGGCATTATCTCATCCACTCACTGGCATTATCTCACTCACTCAGTGCCATTATCTCACTCACTCATGGCATTATCTCATCCACTCACTGGCATTATCTTACTGACTCACTGGCATTATCTCACTCACTCACTGGCATTATCTCATCCACTCTCTGGCATTATCTTACTCACTCACTGGCATTATCTCATCCACTCACTGGCATTATCTCACTCACTCACTGGCATTATCTCATCCACTCACTGGCATTATCTCACTCACTCACTGGCATTATCTCACTCACTCATGGCATTATCTCACTCACTCATGGCATTACTCTAAATTTCTTCCTTCATTACAACTTCTTGTACTAGTTGAGTGGCCATGATGTTAAATGTTCGTTTCCTGCATGATTCTTCTAGACCTGTTGCTAAAACGAGTGTAAATGTTCGAACAATTTGTTTTGCGGACCTGTTTCTTCATAAGTGGGTAAAAAATCTATCAATTTGTTATATTTGAATTAAATTGTGTCCTTAGATTAGTAATCCCAAACTGCCAAGAATTTAACATAATTTTTTCTCAGCAATGGAATGTATGAAGTACATACAGCTAAAGTTCCTTAAGTATTTCCATTAAATTAAAATCTACGACGAATTTCACTTATGCAAACAAGGTAACAAAGCTCTAACGAATTTCACAAGGTAAAAATCACGTTAAAACTACTACTGTGTAGTCATCAATATGTTTTTTATGTGGGTTCAATCTTGTTAGGTTTACGGTATGAATATGTTAGTCGTCTTACATGCGGGATTTTGGTTATAACCGTTCGTATTTTGTTCAAGAGTTCGACAAAAGTCACTATAAAAGTTAGTACTTTGTATAATAATGCAGTTACTTACTTTGTGTAAAGTTCATTGTTGGTGATGGTGAGTTTATGTTATTGTTTAGTAAATTATCGCGGATATTTTCCATCATTGAATAAAAACAAATTCATGACGTTTGGAAATCTGGAATCTGATCCTGTCTTCAGGTGGAAGAAATACCTAGAACATAACAAAGTTAGTAAAAACACTAGGTTTGACGAGTGGGGAATACTAATCATATATAGTATTGTGTGGGGAAGGTCAGGGGAATACGTTATCAATTTTCCCAAACCAACTGAGCTTTGTTAAGCAGCTCATCGATCAAGAGTGGCCAGAGTTTGTTCTACTGCCCCTCCTCGTCCAGATCAAACAAGACAATGACTCTTCAAACTTTCTCATAAACCACAGGTTTATAAAAATATCACTTGTATTTATAGCCTATTGAAATATTATTTTAAGAAGGTTTTGTGTAATGGTGCATGTTGTAAAAATTGTACATTTATCCAACTTTTAACGGTTATGTATTTTTTTTTTCATAACTATGATTAACAGTGGCCATCTGAAAATTAAATAAACCTCTTTGAACTAACACAAAATATTCGCTATTATTATTCTTATTTTCATATATTTCTACTTCATATGGCAGTCTTTTATAAATTATTCGTGAAGGTTGTTATGTTCATGGAATTATTTAGAGTGACAGGAGTATTTAATATTTGTTAAACTTCAATGTATTTAAATATCTTGATTCCATCTAACAAAAGCCCCCAATAACCCTTTAAGAATTAAGTGGTATTTGGCCAAGGTCCTAATGTTACAATCAGGGAAAGACTTTCATTTTACCTTTCAAATTAATTATTTCCTTTAAGCTTTTCAAATATAAAAAAACCTAGCCACCTTTCCTTACTTAAAATACCTTGATTATATACTTTATTTGAAACAACGACGCAATTTGAAACATGAAGAGTATACGACTGAAGGGTACGAGTATCATCAGTTGAAGCGTACCTAAAGATAAAGGTTGTTTTAGGATATAAAATTTTAATATTCTTAGATTTTAATTATAAATTTATATTATTGTATTGTTCATATTTTTTGGAATGAGTTACTTGCTAGTTGTGAGTTGGGAAACCAATTTTTACCATCTGATCTTGATATCCAAGTGGGATGAAATTTTGTATTGTAGGGCCTTAATATATGCCCAAACATGAAGGTCAAAATTCACCCTAAATTTTGCTGGGACACAAAAACTTATTTTATAATTAAAAGTAAAATTATTAGTGAAATTATGCAAATGGGAGTAAGTTTTAAAATATATTTCAATGACTGTTTTACTATTAATTACTCGAAGTAACATTTTTAAATTAAAAGAAAACTTATATTTTTTAAATATTTATCATCAACATATTTTTTAAACTATGAGCATTTACCAACGTGTCATAATAATATTAGTGAAACTCAGCATCTACCTGGTCAAGATTTCTTTATTACATTATTCAATAATAAATGTCAAATTTGCCCTTGCTTTCATATTCATTAAAATCTTTAAATATTTCATTTTACCTGCTCTAGCAAGAGGTAAAGGGTAGAGAGAATGTATTCAATTACGCACAACAACATCTGAAATGTTTCGGTAGTTACAATTGCAAAAAGTTACACAACAACTCTCTCTTCAAGAATCCCTTAAAGGCACATCTAATTATTAACTGTAAAAATTTGTTACGCTCCATTATTTATACAAATGTTGATATTTATTGCTTAGATGTACAAAATAAAAGTTATAAATTAACTTAATTTAAGATCATCCAACTTATAATTTCCATCGAGGTCAAATACTTATGATAAATTAGTTTCTTGACTATTTATGTGGAACACTACATGTTATTAACATAACAAGACAAATAAAAAATCTACTTATAAGGTGTGTTTAAAACGTCCCCTAAAACCTTAATAGGTTTTTAACTAATTTATTTTAACTAATGACGGTTTGTACATGTATATAAGCCATTGAAATCTACCCTTTCCGGCATTAAAAGATGGGGACAGCCTATAGTACGAAGAAAATCTTAATCTTAAATGTAAGCTTCGGTCAATATGTAAAATAAAAATTTACTTTAAATAGAGAACAGTGGCGCAACCCGACCTTCAAAGTATGACCGAGAAAACAATAGCAGGCCATAAAACTTTGCATTACAATCATATTGCCGAAAACAAAAAATGAAATAATCTCAGATACATTCAACCTTTTGAGGTCGGGTTTGTGGCAAATTGCTCATAATGCAAATCCCTTAAAAATTATGTAGGGGCCTATCAATTTCGTTGGCTGATGAAGTTTTTCTCAATACCTACTTTAGGGGATGTCCCTAATGAAAGTCGTTTTTATCTAAGCCTATAATAGCCTGGGTAGGTTTTGACCTTGACAGGATTTAGGCCTATGCAGACTCAAATTTTCTATAAACAATTGCATTAACCCTCTAAGCACATATAAACTTATAATACAACAGTATATATATATATCGTAAAAAAAATAAAGCCTGCTGGAAACCAATTCACCTTGGTAGAACCAAAGACAAAATTGAAGTGTCTTGTCTGGCATTCGCGGACGACCTAGCCATACTTGCAGATAGCGAAGAAACCGCAGTCAAGCAAATAGAGATCCTTAAGGAATGCGCTGATAAAGTAGGTCTACAAATTTCATTTCAAAAGACAGAATTTTTCTGCACAAAATTCAACATACAAAGTTTGAATACAAAATATGGAAAAATAAATAGAGTAAAATATTTTAAATACCTGGGCGAAATTTTAGAACCAAATGGAGGAGAGAAAGTTGCACAGAATATAAGACAACAGAAAATGAAGAGAGCATATGGCATGACAAATAAAATATACAATAAGAAATGCATTTCTACTAACACAAAAATCAGGCACTACTCTACAGTAATTAAACCTGCGGCACTATATGCTAGTGAAACTCTTACGTTCCACACGAAATGTGACATGGAAAAAGTACTAAAACAAGAACGTAAAATTATCAGAAAGATTTTAGGTCCAAAATTAACAGAAGAAGGGTACAGATTGCAATCAATAAAAACAACAGAAAACATCTCAAACCTAGCAGCAGACATAAGAAAGCGAAGACTGAAATTTTATGGAC